>OZ035880.1:183003074-183629054 GCA_964034835.1 Muscina levida | reverse complement strand
AGTTTTAAGTGATCAGTAATCGAATTTCGAAATTAGTAGAAAGTAATTTTATATTTCTTGTGTAGGTAAACTAAATTTAAGTCATCTATAGTATAATTTTAAAATTAACAGAAAATAATTAGAAATTTCTTTATTGGTTTTGAAGATATCAAAATCAAAAAAGTGTAAAACATATGAAAAATTTTCCAAGAAATTTCCTCTATTCTTTGCATGGTGGGAGTAAATTGAAAGTGCATTTATTTCGGAATCAATTTTTTTTGAGATATTAATTTTTTAAGATTTGATTTAAGATTGCTGACAAAATTAGTTTTTAATTGAAATTCTAGAAAAAAAACAGGTTTAAGAACCAGTTTCATATCAGTGATTTGTGCATCAAATAAAGTTTGAAATCTATGTAGTAGAATTTCTAAATATGGTAAATCGAAAGTTATTGCAACCCGGTTTTTAAATCGTTGATTTGTACATAATCAATGATGTTTAAAGTCATATCCCAATAGGAAGTTCCGTCATACACGACTTTGTCGTCAACGCTGTCCTCAAGACAAAATGTGAAAAAATGTATGTACTTGTCGTCAAAACACTCGGTTGACGACAAGTTGGCCGACAAAATACTAATGATGTCGTGCATCAAACACAATCAACAAAACCTAAGGAAGAAAAATGTGAAATATTGATGTACTTGTCGTCAAAACACTCGGTTCACGACAAGCTGAGCGACAAAATACTGCATGGTCGTGCATGATTGTGTAGGCGACGTGTCGCTTATATAGGCATCAACGACAATTTGACCGACATTGTCGCTCATCAGGTCGTGCATGACAAAGCGGACACTTGTATGAAAATTTCGTCGACGATTTGTATGGACGGTCCCATACGTGTCATCAACGATCTACTATGGTCATGCACCTATCCTTAAGGATGTCTTGCAGACACTTCCTACTGGGAGAATTTGCAAATCAATAGAAATTTATTCGGAACCGGTTCACAAAAATCGGATTTAAGAAGCTGTTTTATATCGCCAATTTCTGCATAAAAATCTAGTTGAAAGTTAGTTGTGGTAGAATTTTTTAATGAATATAAATTTATTGGAAACCGGCACCCAAAAACCGGTTTGTGCATAAAAATCAAGTTTAAAGTCGTCTGCTGTGGAAATATTAATTAATTTAATTGCGTATGATCATGGGAGTCCGATTCTCAAAAACCGGTTTTAATAATCAGATTTATATTGTTGGTTGGCTTATAAAAATTTAGTTTTAAGTAAAATTTCTAAAATAATATAGTTATTAAAACCCGTTTCTCAAAAACTAGGTTTATCGTTGATGACACTTAGGGGACCGTCCATACAAATCGTCGACGAAATTTTCATACAAGTGTCTGCTTTGTCATGCACGACGCTGTCCTCAAGACAAGCTGACCGACAAAATACTAATGTTGTCGTGCATCAAACAAAAAAGTTCAATGTCACGGAACAATAACGACATAGAATTGAAGAGAGGAAAGTAGAAGTAAAAAATTTTCAGTTTGTTGGAAACAGCAGTGCTTGACGGTTCATGTATCGCAAGTTTTCAATAAAACTACTTCAATTTTATTATTTTAAATTATTAAGCGCTGGTAACGACAATTTGACCGACATTGTCGGTCATTATGTCCTGCATGATTGTGTGGGCGACATGTCGCTTATTTAGGCATCAACGACAATTTTACCGACATTTTCGCTCATCAGATCGTGCATTACAAAGCGGACACTTATATAAAAAATTTCGTCGACGATTTGTATGGACGGTCCCCTACGTGTCATCAACGATTTACTATGGTCGTGCACCTATCCTTGAGGATGTCTTGCAGACACTTCCTACTGAGAATTTTCAAATTAATAGAAAGTTATTTGAAACCGGTTAACTAAAATTCAAATTTAATAACCAGTTTTAATCGCTATATTGTACCATAAGATCATGTTTTTAGTACTCCCGAATAGCTTTAGCTATGTGCTCTGAACGATGGTTTCATTTTCGCCCCTTTGTGGCCCTTAGAATACAAATATGGAAAGATAAGTATTTACCGCCCTTTGGTCGGTTACTTTAGTACCTTTTTATCCCTATCATAAGTTGAGCGCGTCCCCTATATTTGTAACTTTGGGCATTTGGTTTGACGGGACCACTTTTTTCACTTTTAAGCCCTGAAAGTACAAATTTTAAAATAAATGTTATTAAAATTTTAATTTACCCCCTTTAATTCCATAAGGATCATGTCCGTATACGATTGAATTTTTGCCTGATAGTACCAGTTTTATCGCTTTACGGCCTTGTTATCCCTAAACGTACGAATTTCGAAATCTAAACATCCAGCTCCATTATTCTTTAGAGAGCAGTTCATTATACATTTTTGAGACTCCAAGTTTATTCGTCTAATTTGGGCGATAATTATATTTTATCTCGCTTTGTTCTGGGCGATTGTACCTTTTTCACCTCTAAAAGAAAAAACATATCTTCCCATATAAATTTCCACGATTATTGCTTTAGCCGTTTGGTGTGGGTGACAATAACAATTTTATCTCTTTAAACTACGAATTTCCAAAAATCCCCAAATTTCATTACCCTAGTCACAGTGATTTCACCCAGTTAGTCTGTCACCAGGCAATTTTCAATATATTGATTGCATACCAAATATCGACTTCGTACTATAATGGTTTATGGTGACACGTTCTTTTGACCCCCTTCCAATACAAATCTCCAAATACGAATCTCCATAAATGCCAAATTTCAAGGTTCTAGCTTTAGTCATATTGACTGGGGAGTGATCAGTTAGTCACAATAGTCTTTTATATAAATATATACATAGTATATATATAATATA
Organism: Muscina levida; assembly: GCA_964034835.1. Taxonomy (NCBI): domain Eukaryota; kingdom Metazoa; phylum Arthropoda; class Insecta; order Diptera; family Muscidae; genus Muscina; species Muscina levida. The sequence continues at coordinate 183,626,201 of OZ035880.1, read as the reverse complement.
AACGTATATAATGCGAAACATTTTTTTAAAATCCTGCTTAAAGTTTATCCAAAGACAATTTCAAAACACCTCACCGGAAAGCCTCAATATCTTATCTGAAACATATGCAATCATTTAAAAAAGTTTAGACTTTAAAAAAACCTGGATACTAGCAATAATTTCTATTTCCATTGCAATTACTCAGCGCCCCCATAGTGTGATGTGTCATAATAAAAATTAATAATGCAAATGCATTACATCCAACCCACCACAATAAGCTCAACAAAGTAGACCACCACTTTACCCCCTCTCTAGCACCCCCTCTCACACTCTTTAAATGTTTTGTTCTACCACACAGACTCCCTCACTCGAATCGTCGCTCGTCGTCGTCGGTGCAATTGTTTACCCACTTACACTCCATGTTTGCCATCATATCGAATGAGTATCACACATCAAATGTGACGCGTCGTTATCTGCACAATTATCCCCTTACGTGAGACTGTGAACGAGTATGACTATCTATGTTTCGCCTCATATGGCTTAAATGCAAAAATCTGTATGGCCATTTACCAGGAAATAGAATGGGAGCAGAGAAGCAGCAGGGGTGGGTGGAGGTGGCAGATGTCGCCTGCCGCTATTATCCCCAAAAACAAAAATTACAAACAATCGAGAGAAAAATAAATAACAATAAAAATGCATTTTATTGCATTTCAACAAGCTGCACATAAGAATGAAAATGGGAATACAAAGAATAGGAAAACAATTACAATGTTAAGAAGCTACGAGCAATCGAGTCGGTGGTCGGTCGACCAGCAGAGCACCATCATAATAACATTGTACACTGTGCATTGCTCGCTTTAGTACGAGTACGAGTGTGAAAGATAAAACAACAAGTGTTTTGGGAAAACTCAACAATAGCAACAACAACAACCACCGCTAGCAGCATTTAATTTGATTTTTCACATTGTTGTCGTAGTCGTCCGGACGGTTCTAACTTGGCTAATACGTGTACGATGTACCATGACGACTGTCTGTTGTCTGTCTCTGTCATTCGCTGTGGGTAAATTGCAATCACTTTAGTTGCATCTTCGTCGCATCATCTAATTCGAATGATAAGAATAAAACCCCATTTACGATTTCAACAGATACGAGAGAATGATACGTACATATGTTGTTTGTAAACTGTACGAGGAATGTTTTAAAAGTTGTGTAGATAGAATAGAAATTGAAAAAAAAAATAAAAAAAAATACTAAAACAGAATGTACCCAGTCGGAGCTTGTTATTCTGTTCTAAAATTTCCGATATGTATTTAGCTTTGCTACTTTTTATAAGTAATTTACAATTATTAATATGGCCAGCTAAACATTTAGGGCCCAAAAGTATATTAACAGCCTAAGCCAAGATATCGAACGTTAACGTTTGCGTTTTATGCGGTAAACACCTGTATATGTATAGCAAATCAGCTGCCGACTCCATAGAACGGACTGCATTAAGCGTACTTGGGTACTTAAAGCCGTCTTAAGAAGATGCGTGGACGGATGATGAACAGGGCAACCGGAAATATGCCCCAAAAAATTGTGTTTTATGCGCATAAAATATGACCTGAAAAATGGCAAAATATGACCTTAAAATCAACAAAAACATGCTCTAAAAAAATTAAAGTCACACAATTTTTTTTGCTGCTTTTGTCGGATAGCTTTAGGCATTATGTCCAGTATAGAAATCGGTGGTGATTTAAAAGCACCTCTTTTTTATGTTTTGTTTACTTATTGAATAAGAAAGCGCGAAAAACAGGATTAATAAACGTTTAACATTTCACAGTTGTGTAAAACATGTAGTACATTTGGTTGTTACATTTTAAAAAACCAAAGTTGCAAAGACACTTGTTTTTACGAACAAAAAAATAATGTGAAAACATAAAATATGAGGTTTTTTTAAAATTATGCTCCTTAAACCAAAATTTGCCGAAATATGACTTTATGGGTAAAATATGCCAAAATATGCTCTAACAAATAGGTCTCAAAACACTTGTAGGACCATGAAACATGTAAATACATTACCCATTTGTTAATATCTCGTTGTTAAAAAACATGCTGTAGCATATTTCCGGTTGCCCTGATGATGAATGTCGCAATGCCACATGAGAGACTGATGATGCATACAGGGCGTAACTGCAGCCAATGCCAACGCGAGCTGTTCGTGAATGGCACAGGGAGAAGAAGAGAGAGGCAACTCGAAGTAGAGGGGATGCCCGAAAATTCTACCAGAGAGTTAAGTCGAGAATGCGTGGAACAGCGTTGCCCACCTGCAAGGACAGCGATGGCCAGCTAGTGACGGATCCGGATAACGTTCTGAAGATATGGAGAGGACATTTCAGAAGACCCTTCTCCAACGAGCCAGGGCAAGATACGTGTGGCAATATCCCGCCTTAAAAATAAGAAAGCGGCTGAAGCCGATGGTTTCCATGCTGAATTGTTTATGGCAGGTGGGGAAGAGCTGAATAGGCGCAGGCTCATTGAGTACATCTGGCTAGAGGAGAGCATGCCCGGGAATTGTAGTCTCTATCTATTATGTCCCATATACAAGAAAGGAGATCGTAGTGATTTTAAGAACCACAGTGAAAAAGGCCTATTACAAATTGCGTACAAGGTCCTTTCGAGCATATTGTGTGAACGTCTAAAGCCAATTGTAGAAAAACTAATTGAAACATATTAGTGCGGCTTTAGATCTAGTAAAAATACGACAGATCAAATATTCAATTTACGACAAATCCTGGAAAAGAAAACTCATGATAAGCAGATCGACACCTACCACCTCTTTGTCGACTACAAAGCTGCCTTCGACTCTCCGATAAGGAATAATTTATATGAAGCCATGTCTGAGTTTGGTATTCCTGCAAATCTTATTCGACATTGCAGATGTACCTTGGAAGATACCAAATCCTCGGTTAAGATTAGTAAGGATCACTCTGAACCATTCAAAACGGAAAGAGGTTTCAGGCAGGGTGATAGCTTATCATGTACACTATTTAATATAGTTATGGAGAAGGTGATGAGAAAGCTGGTGTCAACATATTCCACAAAAGCCACATGCCACTAACCTATGCCGATGATATAAACATCATTGGCTGAAATCCGCGGGATGTTACTGCAATTTTCTCATCACTAGAAAAGGAGTCAGCAATAATGGGTTTTGCGGTCAACGAGGACAAAACTAAAATAATGATTTCGACGAACAAAGAGCCCTCTCGATGGGGACGCACCGTGAACGTTGACTATTATTGTTTTGAGGTAGTCGATGAGTTTACCTACCTCGGATCTTCCATCAACAAAAAAAATAATGTCAGCCAAGAAATTAAGCGGAGAATAGTGCAAGCCAATAGATGTTTCTACGGACTTCGGCAGCACTTTAGTAACACCACCTTATCTCGAAATACGAAGAAACAGCTGTACCAGGTGCTAATCCTACCCGTTCTGTTGTATGCTGCCGAATCATGAGTGCTTGCTACAACGGACATACAAAACCTGGGAGTATTCGAGAGAAAAGTACCCCGAAAAATATATGGACCTATCAGTGTCGAAGGCGAGTTTCGCCATCGGATGAACAATGTGCTGTATGAGCTTTACCACTACATCGACGTAGCTAAAAGAGTCAGAATGCAACGACTACGATGGCTGGGTCATGTTGCCAGGATGGATGTAAATTCTCCAGCGAGAAAGGTGTCTGAAGGACGACGCAGAGCAGGGAGACCACGAACTCCGTTGGAAGGACCAAGTGGTAGGCGACTGGCCACCATCTGGTAGGACTAACTGGAGAACACACACAGAAGACCGAAGAGTGTGGAATTCTTTCATACTTCAGGCCTCAAATTTATGACCCATGTTCGTTAGTTGTAATTGGCCACTTAAATAAGTAAAAGGATCAAAAGACATTTTAAGAATATACATTTGTATTTGATATCCTGTACAATCAGAAAAATTACAGTACAGGAATTATAAATTTTCGATAATGGGTTGAAACAAAGAAAAATGGTCTTAACCTAAATAAAAAAATTAAAATAAACACATTCGTCTAAGTTTACCTCACCCGCGCACCCACACTCTTCCAGTGAGCCTCGTAGCAGCAAATACTCATGTAATTCGTAATTGCACTTCAAACAAAATGCACACAGCCAACATGAACGACAACAGAAAAAAAACAAAATTATTCTAGTTTCAATCTCATTCTCACATTTAGAAAGTTATTTTGTTTTTTCCTTTTGCAATTTTTGTTTTGTCTTTTTTTTTGCATTTGAAGATATTTAAAAGTAACGTTCTTTTCTGTTCGTTTTCTTAGTTTACAAACGGTTACCAACCATCACAGACAGTACAAAAATCAACTCCAAGAAAACCCCAACACCCAACGGCAGTTACCATTGCAGTATGAAAACGAATAGAGTTGTAATTCTACGGCACGGCGAGAGTGAATTTAATAAATCGAATCTTTTCTGTGGTTGGCATGATGCTCCACTAACTGAGAAAGGTGAGTGTAACGATGAGCTGCTACCGGCAACGTTAGTTAGCGTTCTTCCTGTTATTAAATCAAATATAAATTCATGTTATCTTATGTTTGTTGTAGGTCTTGAAGATGCTTCAAAAATTGCCGTGGCCGGTCTGCGATTACATCAGATGCAATTTGATACCATTTATACGTCGCTGTTGCAACGGGCCCACCAAACACTAAATGTCATTAGGCAAGAAATGAAATATGTTGATGTTCCGGTGGTCTATGATTGGCGGCTAAATGAGCGTCACTATGGTAATCTGACGGGATTCAATAAACGCCAAATGGCTAATAAATACGGCGAAGAAAAGGTATGAATTTTGGATGGTAGCCACTCTAGAGGTATAATTGTCCCATAAGGCATTGTATTCAAAATATAGTGAAAATATTCCATTAATCAAAATAATGTGAAATAACCTAAAAGTATGCATTAACTTTCATTTATGATAGAATACAAAAAGTGATAGAATTACCAGAAATCATAAAAAATGGTTATCATTCGAATTCTACAAATTTTATTATTTAACAAATAAAGAAAAAATAAAAGCATATTAAAAAATTAATTGTTGGGATCAAAATATAGTCAACATATTTCATAAACCAAAATAATGTGAAATAACCTAAAAATATGCAATAATTTTCATTTGTGATATAATAGCAAATAGTGAGAAAATGGTCCAAAATCATACCATTCGAATTCAACAAAATTTAGTTATTTAACAAATAATGAAATAAATATAACTATAATTACCTCTCTCGTGGTTTAACATTGAAATTTCACCACTACGCAGTAATTCCTAGGTGAAATCTATGGCAACCTATAAAATTAAAATAGAAAAAAAAAATATTTTGTAATACTTCATTTTTATCGTTTTAATTTGTATATATTTGAAAACATATGTTGACAGGACATGGATGATGGTGAAAAAATTCGGTGCAAAGTGTCGTGCATTAGATACAATTATTTATAAAACAGTTTTATGAAAAAAATTTTTAATATGGCCTTTTTACACTCTTTGTTGTAATTTATTCGTCTTAAGTTTCATGTATACCTTATTATAGTAATTTTTTTTATTATTATTACTAATTTTGAATAATTTATTTAATTATAATTTAATTAATTTAATTATTATGCCTTTCTCTCTCCCAAGGTACAAATATGGCGACGTTCATTTGATGTTCTGCCACCACCGATTACACCTGACAATCCATATTATTCTAAAATACGCAACAATGCCAAATTTAAAGATATACCAAATGATAAATTTCCCGACACAGAGTCACTGAAAACGTTAATGCTGCGCGCCATTCCACTCTGGGAACAGGAAATAATGCCAAAGGTTCTGAAAGGCGAAAAAGTTTTGGTAGTGGCCCACGGTACTGTGGTGCGAGCGTTGATCAAATATATTGAGGGTACGTATAAAATGAGATAATCTATTGAAAATAGTCAACAAATTTTGAAATATTCTCTCTCTCTCTCTCTATTTATTTAAGATATAAGCGATGAGGACATCATGAAACTGAATATACCCAACAGTGTACCCTGTGTATTTGAATATGACCTCAGCACTGGTCGTCGGGTGGGTAAAGTGCAATATCTGGCCGATGAGGATTATGTAAAGAAAGAAACGGCAAAGGTGGCGGCGATTGGAAATTAATATTGACTGATTTAAAATTAAAATATATCTACATATATACGTACTATATATCTATCTATATATATTTACTTATTTTTTCAACAAAAAAAAAAAAAACTAAAAATTTTATATAATATTATAATATGGACGATTAAAACGAGTATATAACGTTTTTTTCAAAATTCGTAAAGCTGAGAAGTTTTTCTACAAAACTTTTTGATGGAAATAAAGCGCAAGTTTTTATAAAATATACAAATACAATATATGAAAATTAATTGCAAATATAACTGATTTTTATTTAAAATAAAGAACAGTGCACACTGACGATTAGAAGGTGATGCTAGTATAACGGTATTGAAAATAAGACTGCCGCTCAAATTGTTTTTAGGCGTAAATACAATAACAAAAACTTATTGAATAAATAAAGTGCAAAAGTGGGATTTGTTTAAAGCAAACCAATTATTTTGAATAATTTTAAAATTTCAGTCTATATTGACTATATTTAAAAATTAAGTTATAAGTAAAAGCCTTTTAAATTTTAGTAAGAATTCAAATTAGTCGCTCATATTGTATATTTTTTGTTTTCTTTATTGTGATACCATTACAAATTTTATTGATTAATTACTACGAATTTGGAAAAGTAAATTAAGATTTATTATATCCATTTTTTATGTAGTAAAATAGTAGTACTTTTGTTTAATAGAGCGGTTCATATGTCTTTGTAGTTTATTGACCATTAGATAGGTACGACAAAAAAAGTTAATTGGGTAAAATGGTTGGCCTTTAATTCGGACAAATTACAAAAGTGAGGATTGGTCGCAACCAATTTTATTGCCTTTACTGAGATCGAATGCCCAATAAGGAGGACTCTCAATGTATAGGAGAACTCAAAACCTATCTGTTCTAAAAAACCGTGTAGTTGTGTGAAAACAAGGGTAAATATCTCTTTTCGATTTTAGCATTTTAAAAATTTTTTTAAATAAAAATAATGAGGGATGCTAATACACGATTGCATCCATACATATTTTCAAGGCGATTGGAGCAACTGGTATTACGATTTCAACAATTGTGTCCAATGGACGGGGCCACGACCACTTGATATATCAAAAATTCAAGTAGCCTATTTTCAACTCCGACCACACAGGTATATTCTTTGAAAATTTCAAAAAGATCTGTCCAATCGTTCTCGAGTCTATAAACAATCAAACAAACGAACACAAACTCATTTTTATATAGCAGACTAGCTTTCTCGGCTCGCGTTGCTTCACCCGTACTTACAATGAATCTTTTTTTATCCCTTTTCGGACTTTTTTACCCCTGAATATTCGAATTTCTAAAAATTATAGCATTAGCCGATTGGTCTGGATGATGGCACAAGTTTTATACCTTATTGGTAATTTTTACCCCTAAAATAAGAATTTCTAAAAAAGGGAAACAACCACCCCAAATTTCATCATCCTATCTACAGCCATTTCACCCAATCAGTTAGTCAAGCAATTTTAAATAAATAGATTATGAAAATGTTATTACAATCGTTCTATTGATATGACCGGCATAATACTTTTTCCAAAAGGGGCGTGGCACCACCCATTTCCCAGCGAGGCGTAATTTCCCATGTACCATTTATATATGTAGCAAATCTCATCTTCATACCTTGCATGGCTCATAAATTACGACCGATTGAAATTTTGGTTTGTGTTTGGCGGTGCCATGCCCCTTTGTCTAATTATGTTTTCGTGTAGCCTATGATAGATGCTAAGTGGATAGTACTACATAGAGAAAATTTCATTTATTTTATTCGGTCCATTTATTTCCCCGATATAACGATTTTTTCAAAAGGGGCGTGGCACCGCCCTTTTCCCAGAGAAACGCAATCTAGTGCCAGTAACATGTGTAGCAAATCTCATCTTCATACCTCTAATGACTCGGGAGATATTACGGATTGAAATTTCGGTTTGTGTGGGCGGTGCCACGCCCTATTGTCCAACTATGTTTTCATGAAGCCTATTATAGAGGCCCTTTGGACAGTATCACACAAAAAAATGAATACAGTCATTTCAAAATTCTAGTTGTATGGAGCTGTGCCACGCCTATTTTACCCATATAACCTATATTCCAAATTTGGGCTGGGAAGTGATCAGTCAGTCACCCAAGCCTTTTACATATATATAGATATTCCCGTTAATCCTATAAGGAGCATAGAGCCTCAACAAATCTGGTGCACATGATCCTATCTCGTGCTAACGTCTTCATACGCCCCACGGTTTGCCTATTGATGTAATTTGAGATTCTACCAACTTTCCGTCGTGTATTTGTTACATCAAGTGGCACAAAAAAAAAATCGTAATTGTAGTGCCGAGTACCATCTGTGTATGAAATGGTATATCTATATCACTAAAATACTTTTGCCACGCCCCTCCGCCAACTAATGAAAACTAAATATTTTGTCTGTATATTTATGCCTGCGTTTCTGAGTACCTTAAATGTATAAAATTGTATCGCGTTAACCCTAAAAACAGTTTTGCCGCGCCCCTATAAAATTGTATCTCTATCTTTATCCAATAATCGAAAGTAAAAATTTCGTCTGCAAATTTGAACGTATAGTGCCGAGCACTATCTGTATACTAAAATGTATCTCTCAAGGTTTAAAATTCAGTTTTTCACATCTCCTCCGCCCACTGATGGAAAATAGTAATTTCGTTTACATATTCATATTAGTGTACTATCTGGTAACTATCTGTATACTAAAATGTGTCTCTATAGGGCTAAAATACAGTTTTGCATTACCTCCGCCGATTTTAGTACTATTGTCGTCGTATTGTTTACATAATAAGCTCCAACATTAAAATTTCCAGAAATGGAATATAAACATAAATGTTGACTTTTATAGTGCAACAATTTTCTTCCACTTTGTTGCCTAGTGTAATTTTTACCACTTGTTGTGCTGCAAACCACTGTGCCTTATTAGACATACTCGAATTATCATAATCGATTCAGTTCATTCATTCATAATTTGTTGCTAATAAATAGTCACTAACTCTTAATCATCATCCATCCCCTATCGCCTAAATGCATGAATGACAAAAAGAAAGAGATACAATATTTTTCGGATAAAAGTATCTAATGCCCGAAAGTTAAGATGTACTCACTAAGAGATGCACACAGACCGCCAGATAGAACAACCACCAGTAAGAATGTCAAATGAAAATGAAATTCCAACAAAAATATTTGAATATTTTCTTTCAAGTTTGTTTTTTTTTTTTTTGGTGGGCGATTTCAATACGGAATATCGAAATAAAAACAAAACCGACAAAAATAAGATACACTAAACTGCACGAGAGAGCATATGAGATAATTTCGAAGTTATTATTAAAAAAAAGAGCGAGTATGCGTAGGCCAAACTTGAGAGAGAACACCGCCGTCAAAACACATAAAAGTTTTGTTGGTTTCGAAAGACAGAGAGAACGCGAGTACTAGTTCACTTTGTATTAAACAGTGGGGTTACATGAGCACTGGGTTGTTGGTTGCGTTTGTGGTACTTTCGGTGTGTTTTTGTTGTTGTTTCATTATTTTTTCGCACAACTCAAAAGAAAGGTGGAGGTACATGCTCGACTATCTGTCAGATACATTTCAGTATGTTTAGTTAAGCCAAACACAACGAATCCAAAATCGCATTGGCCACCGGCGGCGGCTGATTGCTGAGACCCAAAATCCGCTAGTTACACACTTGAGTCGCGGACACGGGGGGTTTCCGCTCACCGCGTCGTCACCCGTTCGCACGCGTGTCTCCTCCTCTAGTGTCATATAGCGCACGAATTCATATAAAACAGCAGCAACAACAACAGCAAACAATAACATCCAACATTCGGTCGTGACGAAAAAAAATGTAAAGATGAGAAAAAAAATACACAAAAATTTACCGAAAAATCTTCAAATATAAAGATTTGTCATATTTTCACAAAATTGTTTGAGGCGGATTCAAATTCAAAATGCATTGAAATGCTATTGTCGAAGAAATCATGTGGTTGTGTCTAAAATTCGAAAGAAATTATTCATTCACAAAAAATGTGTGTGATTGTGTGTTCGTTTGTTTGTTTGAATATATAAATACATAAGAAGTATCTCATGGATACACCAAAACAACAGCAAAAAAAAAAAAAAAAAATAAGAAAATTGTAGCAAATTTAAATATAACAAGTTGTAAATGTGTCCAAAACATAATGTCATAAATTTTCGTGTATTACAAAAACGAAAAGATATCTAAACGAAAAAATGGAAAAAGTTTTAGATTATACATAGTGCCTTTTTACACCACTGTTTGTATATACACAGTATGAAGAACATGTGTATAGATGTTTGGCACAAACTTAAATAACCAAAAACAAAAAAACTATTGGAAAACTGTCATAAAAGTTGAGAATATACAAACGATGCTGCAGAATTGGCCCTGAAAAAGAGATTTTGTGGAAACATAGTTATTAAAAATTAAAACGATTCATAAAAGTAATTGTAGAGTGATAATAAGTTGTAGCGCCTTGCATGTTCTTCTACAATATTTTATAAAGTTTTTCAATTTAAACTGAAGAAGGGGCAACGTATTAAGCTTCAATTTAATTTCCGAGCATTGCTCAGATTCATTCAAAATGTTTAGCAATGTTATGACTGAAGCCAATAAATTACAATATAATAATAATATAATAATAGCCTATGTGCTGTAGAATATGTGCTATTATAGGCTATTCTTATATTGAGAGAACGATATACTCGTGCAATAGTCGACCAATATAAACTTTTCGCGTTTAGGGGTTTCTAAACTTGGAATATATAACATAAAATATATAAAAAAAATGCGACAATACCTATTTTAATGAAACTAGTTTAGGCACTACAGTTATTAATATATAGATACAATTTTTATTACAGATCATCAGGAGTAGGGAACGTGGCACAGGTTTTTAGGACTAGAGAGTTAATATTTGATACACTGATAGTATTTGGCACAACATATATGAATATATGGACGAAATTTATATTGTCGAAAAGTGAGAACAAAAGGGAGTGTTAAAGAAGAGAGAGATAATATTAGAAACATAGATAGTGCATGGCACAACGTTAAATGGATTTAATGTATTTAATGTATTTAATGAATTTAATGAATTTAATAAATTTAATAAATTTAATGAATTTATTGAATTGAATGAATTTAATGAATTTAATGAATTTAATGAATTTAATGAATTTAATGAATTTAATGAATTTAATGAATTTAATTAATTTAATGATTTTAATGAATTTAATGAGTTTATTGAATTTAATGAATTTAATGGATTTCATTAACTTAATGAATTAATAACTTTAATGAATTTAATTAAGGTTATGAATTTAATGAATTCCATGAATTTAAAGAATTCAATGAATTTGATAAATTTAATTAATTAAACGAATTTAGTTAATTTAATGAATTTAATAAATTTAGTAAATTTAATGAATTGAATGAATTTAATGAATTAAATGAATTAAATAAATTTAATGAATTTTATGACTTTTATGTATTTAATAAATTTTTTAAATTTAACGATTTTAATGAATTTAATGTATTTAATAAATTTTTTAAATTTAACGTTTTAATGAATTTAATTAATTTAATGAATTTAGTGAATTCAATGAATTTAGAGAATTTAATAAATTTAAATTTTCTTACAACATTTTGCCCAAACATACCATCCAACCATCTTCACACCCTAAGGGTGAATAAAATTTACTCCCTCCGCTCTGACTGTTCCCGATTCGCCCTCAGAGGGGTAAAATGTATGACTGACCCAGTTATTTTTCACTCCTAACATTTTTCCAAAACATAATTTAACTAATTTAATGAATTTAATGAATTTAATGAATTTAATGAATTTAATGAATTTAATGAATTTAATGAATTTAATGAATTTAATGAATTTAATGAATTTAATGAATTTAATGAATTTAATGAATTTAATGAATTTAATGAATTTAATGAATTTAATGAATTTAATGAATTTAATGAATTTAATGAATTTAATGAATTTAATGAATTTAATGAATTTAATGAATTTATTGAATTTAATGAAATTATTTAATTTAATAAATTTAACTAATTTAATGAATTTAATGTATTTCATGAATTTAATTACTTAACTAAATTTAATGAATTTAAATAACTTATTGATTTTAATGAATTTAAATAATTTATTGATTTTAATAATGTTAAAGAATTTACTGAATTTAATGAATTTAATGAATTTATTGAATTTAATGAATCTAATGAATTTAATGAATTTAATGAAATTATTTTATTTAATAAATTTAACTAATTTAATGAATTTAATGTATTTCATGAATTTAATGACTTTAATAAATTTAAATAACTTATTGATTTTAATGAATTTAAATAATTTATTGATTTTAATAATTTTAAAGAATTTACTGAATTTAATGAATTGATTGAATTTAATGAATCTAATGAATTTAATGAAATTATTTAATTTAATAAATTTAACTAATTTAATGAATTTAATGTATTTCATGAATTTAATGACTTTAATAAATTTAATGAATTTAAATAACTTATTGATTTTAATGAATTTAAATAATTTATTGATTTTAATAATTTTAAAGAATTTACTGAATTTAATGAATTTAATTAATTTTAATACTTTAATTAATTTAATGAATTTGTTAAATTTAATGATTTTAATGGATTTAATGAATTAAATGATTTTAATGAATTTAATGAATTAAATGAATTTAATGATTTTAATGAATTTAATGAATTTAATGAATTTAATGAATTTAATGAATTTAATGAATTTAATGAATTTAATGAATTTAATGAATTTAGTGAATATAATGAATTTAGTGAATTTAATGAATTTAGTGAATTTAATGAATATAATAAATTTTTTAAATTTAATGATTTTGATGGAATTAATGAATGTAATGAATTCAAGTAATTTAATAAATCTAATGAACTTAATTTTTCCTTGCTTACAATTTTCCCAAACATACCAGCCCCTCATCTTCACCCTCTAAGGGAGCTCCCATAATGAATTTTTTCTTTATAAAATTTGCTCCCTCCGCTCCGACTGTTCCGGAGTCATCCCCAGACGGGTAAAATGTATGACCGACCCACAGTAATTTTTCCCTCCTAACATTTTCCCAAAACATACCTGCCCCTAAGGAGGCTCCCATAAAAAAACTAAAAGTTTTATAAAAGGATAGGGGTAGGTATATTAGTGGGAGTTGGTCATACATTTTGCCCCTCTATGATTCTCCGTGGAAGCAGCAGGAGCTGATTTCATAAAAAAAAATTATAGGGACCACCTTAAGGGTTGAAAACAGAGGGTAGACATGTTCTGAGAATCTGTTGGAGTTGCAAAAATATTGGGGGTCGGTCATACATTTGACTTCTCTATGGCAGTTAGGGCGGTGGGAACAAATTTTATAAAAATTAGATTTTTGTATGGAAACGCTCTTATCGGGTGAAGGTGGCGGGTAGTTATGTTTGGGACAAATGGTAGGAGGGATGAATGACTGGTGGTCAGTCATACATTTTACACCTCTAGGAGGCACACAGGAAGCGACAAGAGCTGAATTCTTAAAAAAAAATTATAAAAAAAGAAATATTTGGGGACCACCTTAAGGGTTGAAGATAGAGGGTAGATATTTTCTGAGAAACTGTTGGGGTTACAAAAAAATTTGGTGGTCGGTCATACATTTGACTCCTCTAGGGCACGTTTGAGGGAGTTAAATAGATGGGAAAAATGTTTATAAAAATTAGATTTTTGTATGAAAGCTTCCTTAGAGGGTGAAGATTGGGTAGGTATGTTTGAGAAAAATGTTAGGAGGAAGGGTGTGTCAAATAGGAAGGGTTTCTAAAGATAAATTCATTATTATCCTCCAGGTGCCCGTTTCGGAGCTATAGAGAAATATTAATTTTCCAAAAAAGGTCATTTTGTATGGGAGGTACCAGTAGGGGTCAACCGATACAGCCTATATTCATTCTTTAGTTTATAAGTGAACATCTTACGCAAAATTTGACTGAATTCAGTGTTCCTACAAATAAAGATATGTACTTAAAACTATGAGGGTCAATTCGGTCATTTGTTTGGATGATGGTACCAGATGGGGTGTGGCTTAGGGTTTGTCTACTATTACAAGATAATTAAACTGACCAAATTGATAAATCCTCCAGTTGTCCGTTAGGAAGTTATAAGAGAAATATTAATTTTCCAAAAATAGATAATTTTGTATGGGAAGTCCCAGAAAGGGTAGGGCTATATCAGATGAAAATTTTTCATACCGATCTGTTTTCTCGAGTTAATCTGCCCACCAGCAATCCGGCCGGCCAGACAGGCGGACATCGCTCAATTGTCTACAAAATTTCTGAAACGAATTTGGTCTTAAGATATTTGGGGTCTTACTTGTCTTCTGTAATGCGTTACACTTTTTCTCGTATCAAATGAAACGAATAAACCAATTCTTCTTAAATTGTTATTTTAATATTTTTTTACCCCCAAAATACGAGGGTGGGAGTAGTTTTTGTCCGATCTTGCTCATCAAATTTCATCTCGACGCCTGTAATCGCAGGGACAGACCCCCCCAAAAAAGGGCAGGTTTTATGTGAGGCTTAAGTAGTTTTGCACTTAACCTACGCTTGGAGGATAGAAGTTTAGATGAGGTTTATTTTTTATTTGTTTAAGATGATTTTTGTTATTTAAACACTATGATCCCAATTCTACAACATTTTAATAAGACCATGATTGATGAAAATTAACTTTGTTTCCCCTTACGATTCATGAGGCATGCGAAAGCTTTTCCCGTTACTGTGAGGTAACACTCTTCTATTATTAAACTTACACAGCGTTACCTATATTTTATAGACGAGTCCGATCTTCAGCTGATTGAGAATACATTACTGCAGCATTTCCAATTGAAATTCAAAGAAAATCAAAAATTTTACTTGATTTTCAAACATTCCATTCGAAATTCAAATCTCGTCAATTGATATTCAAAAAATCCATTTGAAATTCAAAAAATGTCAATTCTTAATTTTCCATTTGAAATTCGAGTCAATTGTAATGTAAAACACATCAATAGATATTCAAAAATTATCAATTGAAATTCAATACTCGTCAATTGAAATTCAAAATTCGTCATTTGAAATTCAAAATTCGTTAACTGAAATTCAAAGCTCGTCAATTGAAATTCAAACCTCATCAGTTCAAAGCGTTTTGAAAATTTTTGAATTTCAATTGACGAATTTTGAATTTCAATTGACGAGTACTGAATTTCGGTTGATGGGTTTTGAATTTCAATTGACGAGTTTTGAATTTCAATTAATATTTTTCGATTTTCAAATGGAAAATTTGAATTTCAATTGATATTTTTGGAATTTCAAATGGATTTTAAGCATATCAATTGACGAGGTTTAAATTTCAAATGGAATATTTGAATTTCAATTGATTATCTTTGAATTTCAAATGGAAATGGTGTTGACTATTACTGTGAAGTTGCTGTCGACAACATCGAGGGGGCCGCCTATGAAGAAAATGGACATGACTGGGACAGGAATACATAGAACCCTAGTTTTCTAATCATAATACTAATACCACGGTTGACCCTGCTAATTACAAAACTCAGGTAACGTGGTCGGCTATTTGTGAGAAAAAAGTATTTTTGCCACGCCCATGTATCACATGAGGGATCGCTAGATGCGAATGTGATTTCGATTCAGAGTAGGTCCAGCTCAGCCGAAATTTCCTTATTAGTTTTGATCTATGTATGATAATTATAAAATGTTTATATTCTGAATATAAAATTTAATTCCGACGGTTGCAAGTCTCTACTTCACTATTAGGCCTTAAGGATAATTCTGCCACACAGACGTTGATTGTGAATAGATAAAGATAAGTGTGTATGCTAATGTGCGAGCGTGTATTTGTGTCTTCCTCCTTAACCCTTTCAGCCCCAATGTTGCCTGAGAGCAACTTCACGTGTTTGTCTTTAAACCACAAAGACCACGATTGCATTATCTTTTAAATTTTTGCAGGCATCACTGGGTTAATTTGTAAAGAAGAGAGTGTAAAACAAATAATACAAATTTACCGTTACCATTTGATTTGATTTTATTTTTTGTGCAGAACGATCAGCATAATTTAGTTATTCGGAATTAGTGTTAAAAAAAAGTGTTTTGTTCTAAATCATAATTAAATAAATTCCAATAGTGATTACTAGTTTTTTTATTATAAAAACATAAAATAATAAAAATATGAAACTTTTCATACATCAAATATCTTAGTTGTCCATTTTTTGTATACCAAAATGGGCCAAAGTTGCCTACAAGCAACTTTCTCTAGCTTCAAAACGGGGGGCCGAAATGTCTCCAAATTTTGTATGAACACTTCTGAGACAGATATATGAAGATAAAAACCAAAAACAAAATTTTCGATACACAGACAAAAATGTGGGGTTCAAAGGGTTAACATGGGATGGGAATAATGCCTGTCAACACAACACAAACAAATGAAGCAACTTCCTCATTTTAAATAAATAACATACAGAATCTAATTCAACAATTTTGTATAGACATTGTAATAAAATAACAACAACAGCATACAGTGGACCATAACAAGTGTAAAAAATTCATAAGCAAATATCAAATAAATTGTGTTTTTGTCTTCTAGACATGTTACGCGTCTAAAAAGTTTTGTTTTTAAGAAAAGCTAACAACATTTTCTTAAAAACAAAAAACCAATTGTTCTACACAAGTCGCTATTAGTTTGTGTTCGTGTGTGTGCTCTTCAATAAAATTTAATTAAATTCAATTAAATGTAGAAATTGTTTTGTAATGCAATTTAACATAACAAAAAAAGCTTTGCAAGCTACTGCCACTGCAGTAAAGAAAATCAAAAACAAAACAACAACAACAAAATAGAAAATAGAAAATTATTCACAACAACAAAAATTCAAAAATATATAAAGCTAAAAATAAAAATCGACAAACGCAAGACGTTTGTTCGGTCGCTCGCTCGTCAAATGTGAAAAATCGATTACATTTTTGTATCCTTTTCGCTGTATGTGCGTATGTGTGCCTGTGTGTGCTATTGCGTTCTTTTTGACATACGAAACATATAGAAGAAACGTTGTTCGTTGTTACACACTTTTTCTCTTCCTTTTTCTTTATTTTGGCATTTGGCGCTGCAGTACACAACACCAACAACAACACCTGCAGCAACTTCGAGGACTACAACAAAACCAACACCAGCAAACTCAAACTCCTTCTAGCTCTCGACCTATCAAGTGTTGCGGCTGAGGCGGCAATGGTGCCGACCATGTTGATGTTGTTGATGAAAAGGTTACAATTTCTTCAACGGCGTTTTTCTTCTACGGAAAGTGTTTACAAAACCTAAAGAGGTGGCTGGCTGGTTGGTTGGTGGTGGTTGGGGACAAACGATTTACGAATTACAAGAAGAAATCAACACTTGAACGCCAAGCTAGAACTGTGGCAAAAGAGATAGCGAAAGCAGCTGTGCCAGGAGGCATTTACAGGTAATTATAACAGTGTGAAAATAGTTAACCCTTATTAATAGTAAAGTAGTGGCCCGTTTCCACAGAAGTGGAAAAAAAAATGAAAAGCTGAAACTTAAGAGACGAAATATATAAAATTTTTTTGGAAGCTTGCTACAAATTTCTTAATTATCCTTTAAATGTTATCAATGTTAGTGGTTGTCTTTTTTTAGAAATAATTGTGTCTAAACGGCTAATTGAAATTTTGTATAACAGTTTCTTTCTTTTTCGAAATTTCGAAGTTTCGAACATTGTTTTTGTACATTAGAGTACATAAGAAATTATATGACACCTAAGTGGTAACGATTCATCTGCAATTTTACGCAAATTCTTCATAATATTTTAATAAAGCGGCAAAATCTCCGTTACTACTAAAAAACACTTTTACCGCACCCCTTCACCCCACTTATCGAAATATACTATTATTCGAAAATAAAATGTTAGTTGGATATGAATATCTGTGTATCAAATTTTATTTCTCTAGGGTTAAAAAACACTTTTAGCACATAAACCCGCCCACTGATTAGAAAAAACTTCTCGTCTACATATTTAAATCTGTCTATAAAATGTTATCTCTAACCCTAAAAACTATTTTTCCTCGTCCCCATCCGACCGCTGATCGAAAATAAAGATCTAATGAACGACTACACCATTTCCAATAGAAATTCAAAGTATATCAATTGAAATTCAAACATTCCATTTGAAATTTAAACATTCCATTTGAAATTCAAATATCCCATTTGAAATTCAAAACCAGTCATTTTAAATTAAAAAATTCCATTTGACATTCAAAAAACATCACTTGAAATTAAAATTTAAAAAACATCAATTGAAATTCAAAACTCGTCAATTGAAATTGAAAACACTTCAATTGAAATTCAAAACTCATCAATTCAAATTCGAAACTCGTTAATTGAAATTCAAAATTCGTCAATTGAAATTCAAAAGTCGTTAATTGAAATTCAAAACTCGTCAATTGAAATCTATAATTCGACAACTGAAATTCAAAATTCTTCAAACGAAATTCAAAAATCGTTAAATGAAATTCAAAACTCAACAAATGGAATTCAAAAATCGTCAATTGAATTTCAAAACTCACCAATTGAAATTCGAATGATGGTTTGGTAGTTTGAATCATAATACACCCTACTCGAACTAAACTGTATGTGAATATTTTTAGTATTTGTATTGAATTTAAATTTTAATGTTACAAATTTAACTGAAAATGGAGCAAATAAAGTTCTCATATAAGCACAAAGAAAAGATGTGTATTTTATTGATAAAGAAGAATTGTATTAATAATGAAATTCTTTTGAATTTCTGTCGAATTTCAATTGATGAGTTTTTAATTTCAATTGATGTGTTTTAAATTTCAATTGACGAATTTTGAATTTCAATTGATATTTTTTGAATTTCAAATGGAAAGTTTGAATTTCAAATGTTGTTTTTTGAATTTCAAATAACAGGGTTTCAAATGTAATGTTTGAATTTCAATTGATTTTCTTTGAATATCAATTGGAAATGGTGTAATTCAATTTTTCTAAAATAAAAATTCAGATTAAATTTTTCAATTTTGAATTTTGTTAATAAATGCGAAACTATTGATTATGCAGTGAACTCATTTATGATTTTAATTCCTAAATTTCGGATTTATAAATTGGAGTAGTCGTGCTTGAGTTATG
The DNA here is from genome assembly GCA_964034835.1 of Muscina levida. NCBI lineage: Eukaryota > Metazoa > Arthropoda > Insecta > Diptera > Muscidae > Muscina > Muscina levida. Next base: position 183,606,762 of record OZ035880.1, on the reverse strand, counting down.
CCTCCCCAACATGGCTATAGGAGCTTAAAAACTTAACTTTCAAAGCGGCACAAGTTAACATACTCCAATCGTGGATATCCCAAAATCTGCAAAAAACTTATCATTTTTGAGTGGTCAGACCGACAAAATTCTGCAATTTTTTTCCCCATATAACTTGCGGTCTGTTTACTACATTTCATCTTTCGAAAATAAAAATGTCTTCTGCAAATTAGAACTTGTAGTGCCGAGTACTATCTGTATACCAAATCGTACCTCTCTATACGATTTCCAATTGAAATTCAGGGAAAATCAATTGAAATTCAAACATTACAATTGAAACCCTGTTATTTGAAATTCAAAAATTCTATTTGAAATTCAAATATCGTCAATTGATATTCAAAAAATCCATTTAAAATTCAATAAATATCAATTTAAATTTAAATTTTCCATTTAAAATTCGAAAAATATCGATCGAAATTCAAAACTTATTTATTGAAATTTAAAACTCGTCATTTAAAATTCAAAACACATCAATTGAAATTTGAAATTCAAAAATTATCAGTTGAAAGTTTTGGAGATTTTGAATTTCAATTGACAAATTTGGAATTTCAAATGACTAGTTTTGAATTTCAATTGATGAGTTTTGAATATCAATTGATGTATTTTAAATTTCAATTGACGAGTTTTAAATTTCAATTAATATTTTTCTAACTTCTAATAGAAAATTTGAAATAATATTTTTTGAATTTCAAATGGAATTTTTGAACATCAATTGACGAGTTTTGAATTACAAATGGAATGTTTGAAAATCAAATAAAATTTTTGAACTTCAATTGACTTTTTTTTAATTTCAATTGGAAATTGTGTAGAGCTAAAATACAATTTTGCTCCTCCGCCCACTGATCGAAAATTTGTAATTTATATGGCGAGTAGTATCTATATATCAAATGTATCACTCTTGGGCTAAAATACAGTTATGGCACGCCCAGCCTCCCAGTAATAGAAAGTAAAAAATTTCGTTTTCAAATTTCAACCAGCCCTGCCGAGTACTATCTGTGTACCAAATTTTATGTCTCTGGGGCTTAAATAAGTTTTGCCACGCCTCCACCACTATTGACCGAAAATTTAAATTTCGTTTTCATATTCATTATTGTTTTGTAGAGTACTACCAGCATATCCAATTTGACCCTCTAAGACTTAAATACAGTTTGGCACCGCCCCACAGTGCAATTAAGAAAATCTGAAATTTTGGACCCAAAAGTGTCACGCCTTTGTGTACCTCCCATACAAAGGGTAGGGTGGCTTCTGAAACTATATCACACTATAACACCTTTTTGGATTGAAAAATTTTGATCAAATTTTGCAAAACGTATTTTTCTGACTATTATCACTATTGTTCATAGTTTGAGCAGTATCGAACCAGGATTTTTAGTACCCCCATACAAAGTTTCCAGAGGGTCTTGAAATTACACCTAAGTTAATGAACCAATTTTGTCCAAAGTTTTCAAAACATAACATATTACATTTTGATATTCTTAATCATAGTTTTACTGAAATCAGAACAGTATATCTGGTACCTCGCATATAAGTGGTTCGATGGGCCTTGAAAATTTGTCACACTATAACACTCAAACGGATTGATCAATTTTGACCAAATTTAGCAAAACTTAATTTTCTGACTATTTTTTTACTGTACATAATTTGGGCAGAATCGGACTCGGCTTTTTGGTACCCCCCATACAAAGTTCCCAATGGGTCTAGAAATTCCATCAGACTGTTACCCCAAGATAATGAGCCAATTTTGACAAATACAAGTGCTTGGGTTGGGCCCTAAAAATTCATCACACTATAACATCCTATTGGATTGATTAATTTTGACCAAATTTTGCAAAACTTAATTTTTTGACTATTTTTCTTATTGTACATAATTTGAACAGAATCGGACATGGATTTTTGGAACACCCCATACAAAGTACCTAGTGTCTTGAAATTTTATTTTATTCTTATTACACCCAAGTTAATGAACCAATTTTGTCCAAAATTTGCAGAACATATTTTTATTTTTGATATTCTTAATACGTAAAAAGGGACGCGTTGAAGGAGCCGCGTCAGACCCTAAGTATCTTAAGACCAAATTCGTTTCATGTATTTTTAAGTCGGTTGAGCCATGTCCTTCTGTCCAGCTGGTTGTATTAACTGATCTTTTTAGAAATGTATCAGAATTAATATTTTCGAAAAGAAGTAATGGGATTATAACCATTACTATAAAATTATACATTATATTATATATAAAATTGTAAGGATAAGACATACCTACTAGGGGATAGTTTTTTTTTTGGGTAATGATTTCAAACTTTTAGTTAATCAAAATGTGAAATTGTTTTCTGTGAAAATTATAGGAAGCTACACCATTTTTCATTAATTTTTGGCGGCATATAGTTGTATGTCTGGAAGGAACATTAATGTGAAAGGCTACATGAAGGCTCGTAGAACCATATTTATGATAATATTCATTAAAGTACGTGTGAATTTATCTATGGTCAGTATACGTATTCTAAAGGATATTGGGCGGGGTTGGATCAAAAGGTGTGGTTCCGCCAATACGACCCCTATTAACAAAAATGCAATTTGTGACGTTCTTACTACTCTGAGCGACTTGAAACAAGGTGTAGATGTCTTTGATAGCAATATCCGCCCAAAAATGCACAGCATTCGATTAGTAGGCGCGGTTTGCCTGTTGAACCCCATTTTCGAAAACAAAATATTTTGCACCATTCGACTTTGCACCATGTCGGTATCAGAGTTGTTTTAAAACAACTGAAACGAAAGCTTAACACTTAAGTTAAGCTGGACGTTGCGAAAATTTGCATTTTCATGCTTGATTTCGACAATTTTAAAGAGTTTTGACGTTAATATCCTAAATTGAAGAAAAATTCAGAATCGCGGTGGTTTCGGCAGATTTTCAATACATAAACGTTTTTTTTGGTAAAATGTAACATATGAAATATGAGGTAGATTTGCGCGGACTAGGAATTCATTTTAGATCTAGAAACCATGCTTATCCGCCATTTTTTTCCCAAAATTTGACCCCGGGTTGGAAATCAGCGACCCCAAAAACCACCTTAGGCTAAATATCACTTAAATTCAAGCATTCTATGAAAAAAATGTCCGCCATTTTGTTTTTCAACATATTAGTCCATATTCGAAAACAGCGACCTCAAAAACCCCCATAGTACCATGTTTAATGCCCATTGGATGTTTTCTTCATAATGAGGCTAAATTTTTCACAGATTCGACCAATGTGCATTGATATGAAAACATTACAAACATTTTTAAAGCCAATTTTTCAAGTATCTTTAACAGAGCCACCATCATAGCCACCTCTTATAAAATAACCCCCGTAACCTCCTGTTCCTCCTTTGCCATATATGTGTTTCTACTGCATATAGCGAACTATTACTGTATACTTACATTATGCATTATGTAAAATATTGAACATCTAGTCTGTACGCATGTGGAAATTTTGTAATCTTAATGCATAACCGCATTTAGACTCATAAGAGTTTGCACTACATTTTCTTTTGGAAGCTTTTACAAAACTGTGGCATAAAGAAAAATCAAACCTTTCATCATCGTAACGTTCGTTATGAATGAGAAACCGGAAAATACTTGTATTCCGGTTTGGTTTTTCGTTTGCTCTGCGGCATACATTTGTATTTAGGTAGAAAAAAACCTTTGTATTAATTTGATTTTGTGTGGAAAAATATGCATTTATACACACACATATGACTTGAAACGATAATGGTACAAGCTTCAGGCGGATACTTAATAATATAAAAATCCATAATGTAATGTAGCCGTAGGAGAATAGGAGGTATGCAACGAATTCAAATGCTGGTTTAAGGTTTGATAATAACAACTAAATTGCCTTAAACAAATTTAAGGTTTAAGTTTAAATCAAACCCTTACTCTCAGATGAATTTTTGTTACACTCCAACTAAGCAGTGGTCATCACTACCATATATAGCATGCAAGCATAACGCATGGTCGCTTGTGTGCGGCCCAGCCCGTTAATTCCACTTGTTATAAAATTCACCAAATCCAGTATTTACTTCACACATTGAAAGCACTTCCACCAACAGTTTGTTTGCCAATCTAAATTTGGTTTTAATTCTTTGTTTGTTTATTCGTTGTTTTTTTATCATTTGTTTACAGTGGCGTTCCACATTTATTGTTTGGTTAAAATTCCAAAAAACTGTAATTGTTTTTCTGTGAATTACTTTCAAAACAACAACAACCAATAAAGATACCAAACAAAACAAATAGATAATGTAACAATAGCATCAGATAAAACTGTAAATAGCGAAGAGGGAAAAATTAAAGTAAATTGTTTTGATTATGTGATAAGTAATTGCTGCATATTATCTACGCCCATTAAAAGATACGTTTGGTTGTAAATAGTAGTATACGATTAGTTTTTTTGTATCTTGGTAACCATATAAATATTTTTATTGTATAGATCGCCAGATAATTTGTCATTACAATATGAATCCGTATGCATTTAAGCAATTAAGTTGAAATTTATATAGCATCTGCCAGTGTTTGTTGCACATTCTGCTTTGAAACCGGCAACAATTTCATCAAATCGAATTAATTACAATTTAACATCACATCTGGGCAATCACGTTTTAATCGCGTGTGTGTGAGTGTGTGAGTCATAATTTAATTGTGATTAATTTATATTTAGTTCAAACAAGGCAGACACCTTTCATGACCAGTGCTGAACTCATATAACTTATAACTGAGAATTGAGTAATGAACGCGATGAGAATTAAACCGGCTGGCCAGTTGGACATAAAACTGATTTAGGTGGGATGTATGTATGTATATTAATAATAAATGACATGAGGGGGCAGGGTGATTGCTAGGTACTAGATAACTGTTTAATTTTTAATTTTTAATTTTTAATTTTTAATTTTTAATTTTTAATTTTTAATTTTTAATTTTTAATTTTTAATTTTTAATTTTTAATTTTTAATTTTTAATTTTTAATTTTTAATTTTTAATTTTTAATTTTTAATTTTTAATTTTTAATTTTTAATTTTTAATTTTTAATTTTTAATTTTTAATATTGAATTTTAAATTTTAAATTTTAAATTTTTAATTTTTAATTTTTAATATTGAATTTTAAATTTTTAATTTTTAATATTGAATTTTAAATTAAAAATAAAAATTTAAAAAAAAATTTTAAATTTAAATTTAAATTAAAAAAATTAAACCTAAATTTCAAAACAGAACATAAATGTATCTAATTTTAATTGTTTTATTTAAATGGTTGTAATTTTTCGTTTTTCTATCTCTTAATATTCCACAACAATGATTTTGCACCAATTCTACTTCCACTCCTTTTGACTGCTCCTTTTTCTGCTTTTCCAAAATTCGCCAAAAATAAATCATTTCCAGTATCTCAAATGACCTCAACATTTCCCTTGGCTTTCACTTTGTAACATTTCAATAATTTGTGCTCAACTCCTCCACACCCGGTGCCTACTTTGCCCCCTGTAAGTGATATCAGCCGTTGAAGTAGAAAATTCCACCAGCTAAATATAAAACAAATTAATTCCCCCTTAAGCTGCTAAAATATTTATTTCGATTTTCATTGTTTTGAAATCTCGGATTTCAATCGATTGACGACGCTAAAGCAAAAGACGAATATAAAAAGAAATTACTTTTAAGCGACGGCAACCTTCTAAGTTAATTGCGTAATTTACGATTAATCTGATTTATGGTGTTGCCCCACCTCAGGTGTGTGTGAGAGCGGCATGAGAGAGGTGGAGGTGGATTGGATTAATTTTCCCCGCTGCATGGCAATGGAAAGGGAGTGATTGACTTGGCACGCAATGTCTAAGGGCTAATGACTTTCAAATGTGCGTATATTACTGACGTCGCTAAAAGTTAAAGCCCTACCCTACCAGTGATGCCATATGTATGACATAAGTTATTTTTTTGGCGGGGTCTAATTTTTTGTTGTTTGAACTTAAGCTGCCACGAATAAAATTTAAGATTTTCATTAATATGTATGTGATATATTCTTTCAAATTTGTTTAATCGTTGTACGAAAATGAGCTACTGTATTATAAAACCGATCCTTAATGGACCACGTAGATATGTGAATCAATTTCATGGAATAAAATGATTCACACCATAACCTCTTTTCTGTTCTAAAATTTGTTAAAAATTTAGTATTTTCTTGCCAAATTCGTAACACACAACTGAACACACACAACATAAGTTCAGAAATCTAAAAGATATATGTAGTTCCGTTATAACTATAATTGAAAGCTATAACAGCTTTAAGCGTTCCAGTGCTGCTATCATGATTATCGACTTAAGACTAGCAATTATTTTGCCAACTGCTTTTGGCTGGTTAATTATCAACAAAATGCTACTACGACTTTTTTTATTACTGGTAGTACCTGCAAATCTCTTGGCAATTACACAGAAATCTATTGATTTTATAATAACGTATGGTAAAAAAAAAATCTAGAAATCAACAAAGTGCGCAAATGATATAAAATATAAAAATAAAAATCAGTATCAACAAAATCTGGTTCTTATTGTCGTTGCATTCACTTCTAAGTTTCACGTACAAGTAGAGTCCAAATTATGTATTCCAAGCGGCACACAAGCCTACACTCGTAAACTAAATGGTGAGTTGATAAAGAAGAGGGTTGTATGTTAACTGCAATAACAAACAGATATTTTATAATTCTCTAACGCTATATAAAATAACTATCACAACATTGCGTTAGAGAGATAGAAATGAATACTGTTGCATATTTTTGGGAGTCCTCAAATGATCAATTTTCTAAATACAGTTACTAAGTAACAAGTTTTAGTGTATGATGAACGTCGATTACCGATTAACCCCATTCCCCATTAATATTTTAATGTGAATGTTTGTCTGTTTGTTTGTTTGGTTGTGTGTTTGTGGCTCAATCACGACTAAACGGCTGAACCGATTTCAATGAAATTTGGAAAACAGTTAGTGTACTTAGAGCTAGGGAGATAAAATTTGATACACAGATAGTACTCGGCAACACAAATATGAATATGCGGACGAAATTTTAATTATGGGTCAGTGGGCCTGGCAATACTTTTTTTTAGAGCTAGGGAGATAAAATTTGATACACAGATAGTACTCGGCAACACGAATATGAATATGCGGACGAAATTTTAATTATGAACCAGTGGGCGGAGTGGGCGTGGCAAAACATATTTTAAGAGCTAGGGTGATACAATTTGATACACAGATAGTACTCGACAACGCGAATATGAATGTGCAGACGAAATTTTAATTTTTTACTCAATGGGCGGAGTGGGCGTGCCAAAACTTTTTTGAGAGCTAGAGAGATAAAATTTGATACCCAGATAGTACTTGGCTACACGAATATGAATTTGCAGACGAAATTTTAATTTTTGATCAAAAATTTTAAATTTTGACTCGACAACACAAATATGAATGTGCAGACAAAATTTTAATTTTTTACTCAATTTGATACCCATATAGCTCTCTGGATACACAGACAATATTTTAATTTGGACCAAATGGGCGTTTGGGCGTGGCAAAACTTTTTTTCAGCTAAAGAGATGAAATTAGATACCCAGATAGTACTCGACAATGCGAATATAAATATGCAGACGAAATTAAAATGTTTGATCAGTGGACCGAGTGGGCGTGACCAAACTGTATTTTAGCCCTACAGAAATAAAATTTGGCACTCAGATAGCACACGACACACCAACATAAAAATGTATATGACATATTTATTTTGGATCAGCGGGCGGAGTGGACGTGACAAAAGTGTATTGTAGCCCTAGAGAGATAAATTTTGACAACCAGAGAGTACAAGCAAAACTAATATGTATATACAAACAACTTTTTAATTTTGGATCATTGAGGAAATGGGGCGTGGCAAAACTATATTTTACTTATACGAATATAAATATGCAGACCGAAATTTAATTTTGGATCAGTGGGCGGAGTGGGCGTGGATAAACTGTCTTTTAGCCCTAGATAGATAAGATTTAGCACCCATACAGTACTCGGAAAGTATATGCAGACGGCATTTTAATTTTGGATCAGTGGACGAAGGGGGCGTGACCAAACTGTATTTTGGCCCTAAATATTTTAAATTTGGTACACATAGAGATATATGTTGACACCCAGATGGTACACGGCAACACTAATATGAATATGCAAACAACATTTTAATTTTGGATCATTGAGGAAATGGGGCGTGGCAAAACTATATTTTATTTATACGAATATAAATATGCAAACGAAATTTAAATTTGGGTCAGTGGGCGTGGAAAAACTGTATTTTAGCTCCAGAGAGATAAGATTTAGCACCCAGATAGTACACGACAATACGAATATGAATATGTAGACGACATTTTAATTTTTGGATCAGTGGGCGGAGTGGTCGTGAAAAAACTGTATTTTAGCACCAGGGAGATACAATTTGGTACACAGATAGTACTCTGCACTTCAGGTTCAAATTTTGCAGACTGTCGTTCTTATTCTCAATCAGTGGCCGAAGAGGACGTGGCAAAACTGTATTTAGACCAAGAGCGACAATATTTGAATTCCAGATAACCACAGTACAACATATAATTTTGGGACTCATTTCTGAGAATTACACTTGAAAGTAGCCCCACAAATAATAACTTCTGCATCATTCGTTTTGTCAAGTTACATGCCATTATAATTTAATATCCATTTAAAGTAAGTAAGTATCGTATAGGGGAATTTGTCATGTTTAAGGCTCTTTTGTTTGACATAACACAAATACTATATGGTGGCGTATGATTATCATAAGTAATATTCCACGTAAATCATACGCCACGAAGTACAACAGTTTTATTGTAACTGCTGCAAAATAGACCCAGTTCAAAATCATTTGATAAATGGAAAAGTGAAACTGTTGCTTATTGTATCAACAAATATTTTACAAAAATTAACAATTTATTGTACTAAAAAGTACAGTTAATTGTACTAAAAAATACATTTATTGTACCAAGAAGTACAATTTATTGTATCAAAGTGTTATTGTAAATGAGTCTTTAAAGTACTCGGCAATACACTAATTGTATCAAAGTGTTATTGTAATTGAGTCTTTATAGTACTCGGCAATTCAGTATACCGACAAAATATTTATTGTCGGCCAGCGGGAATATAAAGGCGAACATTTCATTTCCCATCGGTGGGCAGAAAGAAAAGTCGAAAAAATGTTTTTAGAACTATATAAGGTAACTACTTTTTGTATGCAAATAATACTTGGCGCTGTAGATATGCAGACGGATGTTTTAAAATCGGTTAATGAGACGTTGTTAGTTTGATCAGGTTAAGGAGTAACTTGGGCTACCGAATTGTTTATAGAGCGTACAAGATCGACGCTTTAAGTAAGCCATTTAAGTAGGCGTGCCAAACATATTATAAGTATTCGTCAAGTTAGCAATAGCGAAACATTGCCGAGTCCACTAGTACACAATACATTATAACACAAGACAACAATTTTTTGCAAATCAGACTTCAAAACACTTTTTCCATAGATTTTGAACTCGCCAAAAAATTCATAACTCTTAAAATTGATTATGGATTTTTACGGTTTTCTACAATTTGCAAAAAAAAATAAAATTAGAGTTTGTATTGAATTTTCTATTTTTCCTACGACAATAAATAAATTTTCACTCCATTTTAGAGAAAAATTTCAGTTTTTCTAGTTATTTAAATCGCTAGCATCGAAACGACATTACTTGATTGAAAACTTTCAAGGAAGAACTTGTAGAGAGTTTAATTGTCTATAACTTAACTGCTTATATATGAAGATCGGGTAAGAAATACCCAAAATACTACCAAAATATTAAGTGTATCTCCAAAAATTAAAAAAAAAACAAAATTTCAAAAATGTTTACAAAAAAACGGCCCATTCTAAAGAAAAAGTGTCGGTAGTCTAATTTGCATAGAATAGTCGCAAATTTGTAGGCTGGTGTAATAAGGAGAATTTTTTTTTATTTATTTAAATTTCTTAAAAAAATATTTCATTTTTTAAACATTTTTGTGGTTGATAAGCAAAATTTTTCACTTAATTTTAACATATATTTAAATTTCTTAAAAAAAAATTGTTGAATTTTTTTAGATGTTAAAAATGTTTTTTGTTTTGTTTTTATGTTCTTAATCTGTTTTTCAAATTCAACCTTAAAAAAATTTATAATAACCGGGGAAACCAAAATTACTCATTTTTTATAATACCTAATTTCTCATACTCCCTAGTATTTAGCACCTATACCAATTATCTTATACATTCCCATACAATCCTCATACATTTAAATGATTTTTAGTCATTATGGACTTTCAAATGTAGTTAAGTATAATGTCCAATGTGTGTGAGTTTGTTTTTTTTTATTTATTTTTTTTTTTGCGGCTTTTTCTCGCTTTTTTATTATACTACTAACAAAAACAACAAAATCTCACTTCACTCACTCACTTAAATGGCATTTTATGCTAAATCTTTGTTGTCTGTTAATGTACGAAACATGACCGAGTACAAAATTTTCATAGTAATGAATATTGAGGCTGACGGTCAGTCATTCGCAGTGTGTTGATTGCAAGTATATATTTATTTGTGTTACAACGCCACTCAATGGTGAATTGTAGTAAACAATAGACACGTCGATCGAGACGGACAAAAGTGTATACACTAGAGCTCCGGCATATTGCAATGATATAATAAACTAACCATATATGTAAAGCATTTTAAAGTGTCTAAAAAGTAATAATAAAATAAAAATAATACATATACAATCTCCTAAATTGGTATAACCACAGTCGGGTTATGATGCATGATGCGCATATGATTCATGATTTGCTCATAGCTGATTTGAAGTAGACAATAATTTCTGTTGAACCTGTTTATTTTAAATTGCGTAGAATTAGTCTGCATGCAGTTTTTAATTGATTCTAATATCAATTATCTATAAATATTGTTGTTTATGTAGAAGTATCGTCTATGGGTTTTATCTAATTGCGATACCATCTTAATTTATGTGTTTATGTGTGAATTTTGTTTTCTGTCATTAACAATGGGCGATAGACGACAAGTGAGTCTTTTAAATTAAATTAAACTCATTCGTTTTAGCTATCTCAAAGGATTCTGGTCTTCAAAGGATTTTGTTAAAGACAGAAATCGAGCTACCAGCTCGTTAAAAAAACTTTGTTATAATTTACGGGCTGTATGAAAAATGCTTCAAAAAAGACTAAAAATGCCCCAAATACGTTTTCATACCATCATTTTGCCAATGTTGAGCCACGCTCCCCAAAAACGCATTAAAAACGGCAAATTTTTGAAGAAATGTTACATTTAGGTATTTTTCATAATTTACTTTGGGGATTTTTCAAAATTGTTGGGGAAGTTTTCGTGCCTGAGTTTTTGGCCTATTGCATTTTTTCGCCCAAATTTTTTTGTGTCATTTTTCGTTTTTTTTCTTTGTTTGGGGCATTTCACAGTACAACATTTTTTAGCTCATTGATTTGGAACTCAATTCTGAGAACTGCACGTAAAAGTAGGTCTAAAAAGAAGAAGTTCTGCATCATTCGTTTTGTCAAGTTACATGTCATAGTAATTTAATGTCGATTTGAAGTTAGTAAGTATAGTATAGGGGAATTTGTCACGTTTTAGGCTAACTTCAAATCTCACTTACTTAAGTGGCCCATTACAACTTACGAACATGGTTCATAAGTTTGAGGCCTGAAGTATTAAAGAATTCCACACGCATCGGTCTTGTGCGTGTGTTCTCCAGTTAGTCCTACCAGATGGTCGCACGTCGCCTACCACTTGGTCCTTCCAACGGAGTTTGTGTCTCCCTGCTCTGCGCCGTCCTTCAGGTTCGCCTTCAAACACCTTTCTCGCTGGAGCATTTACATCCATCCTGGCAACATGACCCAGCCATCGTAGTCGTTGCATTCTGACTCTTTTAGCTACGTCGATGTCGTGGTAAAGCTTATATAGCTCATGGTTCATCCGATGGCGAAACTCGCCGTCGACACAGATAGGTCCATAAATTTTTCGGAGTACTTTTCTCTCGAATACTCCCAGGTTTTGTATGTCCGTTGTCGTAAGCACCCATGATTCGGCAGCATACAAAAGAACGGGTAAGATTAGCAACTGGTAAAGCTGTTTCTTAGTATTCCGAGAGAAGGTGGTGTTACTAAAGTGCTGTCGAAGTCCGTAGAAACATCTATTGGCTAGCACTATTCTCCGTTTAATTTCTTGGCTGACATTATATTTCTTGTTGACGGAAGATCCGAGGTAGGTAAACTCGTCGACTACCTCAAAACAATAATTGTCAACGTTCACGGTGCGTCCCCAACTAGAGGACTCTTTGTACGTCGAAATCATTATTTTTGTTTTGTCCTCGTTGACCGCTAAACCCATTTTTGCTGACTCCTTTTCTAGTGATGAGAAAACTGCAGTAACATCCCGCAGATTTCGACCAATGATGTCTATATCATCGGCATAGGCTAGTGACATGTGGCTCTTGTGGAATATGGTGCCAGACATACCAGCCTTTCTCATCACCTTCTCCATAACTATATTAAATAGTGTACAGGACAGGCTATCGCCCTGCCTGAGACCTCTTTCCGTGTTAAATGGTTCAGACTGATCCTTACCAATCTTAACAGAGGATTTGGCGTTGTTTAAGGTACATTTGCAAAGTCGAATCAGCTTTGCAGGAATACCAAACTCAGACATGGTCCTATTCCTATTCCTTATCGGAGAGTTGAAGGCAGCTTTGTAGTCGACAAAGAGGTGGTAGGTGTCGATCTGTTTTTCATGGGTTTTTTCCAGGATCTGTCGTAAGGTGAATATTTGATCCGTCGTAGATTTCACACAATATGCTTGAAAGGACCACGATAGTTCTTATATTCACTACGATCTCCTTTCTTGTATATGAGACATAACAGACTGAGACTCCAATCCCCGGGCATGCTTTCCTTTTGCCAGATGTTCTCCATGAGCTGATGCATGCTCCTAATCAGCTCCTCCCGTCAGCCTTAAACAATTCAGCAGGGAGACCATCGGCTCCAGCAGCTTTGTTGTTTTTAAGGCGGGAGATGGCCATACGTATCTCGCTCTGGCTCGGAGGTGGACAGTTAATACCATCGTCATGGATTGGAGCGGGGTCTTCTGGAGTGGTGTCAGTATCGTACTTTTTTCGCCATGCTTAGCCTAGTGCGTACCTTAACTTCAAATCGACATTAAATTATTATGGCATGTAACTTGTTTAAACGAATCATGCAGAACTTCTTTCTTTTGGGGCTACTTTCACGTGCAGTTCTCAGAATTGAGTGTCAAAATCATGTGTTGTACTATGTTTCTCATAGTGCCTAATTTAGGTATGAGTTATAAACATGTCTATAATACAAACACATACGTTTCCAGTTACAATTATACTAATTCCAATTATACTATTGCGATTATTTAAATTCGAAACATATATGATAAATTCTAAATTAAATATAAAAATAATTATGAAATCTGCTACACATGGTTCAAATTATTTACTTCCTACTCAAAATACCCCGTTATATGTTATTGTGGCTAAGGTTAACAATGAATCATTTACATTAGGGTTAGTCAACTTTAATACCCTCACCCTACGGGTAGGAGGGTATATATCACTTGATACGACCCAAAAGTGTAACACATATAAGTAGTCACTTTAGACGCTAAGTTTTTTTAAACCAAATTCGATTCATGACTTTACAAGTCGTTTGAGCCATGTCCGTCGGTCCGTCTGTCTGTCTGTATGTTTGGCTGTCCGGCTGGTACGCACGAAAGACGAAACCAAATTTTTTGGATCTTTGCACAAGTTAATATTTCCCCAAAACTACTTACGGTATTGAAAATGGGCTACATGACCACGCCACTTCTGGTACCTCCCATACAAATGTACCATTCCGCCCACTTTAGAAATCGAGTAATTATATCATAATACCTAACGCGATCGTGCCCAAATTCTAGATTTTGTAAAGCTTTATTAGATTAAAGTTTTGGAGAAAAAACTGGAAGTCTAGCCACACCCCATCTGGTACCGCCCACTTTATATATCGGCTAATATTATTAATACAACCAACGCGATCGGTCCCAAATTCTGTACTTAGTAATGCTTAAACAGAATAAAGTTTTGGAGAAAAAATCTGGAAGTCCAGGCACGCCCATTCTGGTACCACTTCGCCCACTTTAGAAATCGAGTAATAATATCAATACACCCAACGCGATCGTGCCTAAATTCTGTATTTTATTAGCTATAGCAGGATAAAGTTTTGGAGAACACATTGGATGCCTAGCCACTCCCCTTCTGGTACCTCCCACACAAATGTACCATTCCGCCCACTTTAGAAAGCGAGTATTAATATCAATACAATCGACGCGATCGTACCCAAATTCTTTATTTTATTAAGATATAACAGGTTACAGTTTTGGAAAAACAATTGGAAGTCTAGCCACGCCCCTTATGGTACCTTCTAGACAAATGTACCATTCCGCCCATTTTAGAGATGGAGTAATAATATCAATACACCCAGCGTTTTGGTACAAATGTACCACTCCGACCACTTAAGAAATCGAGTAATAATATCAATATACCAGAAGATTTTATGTTGAACTAAGGTGAGGGTATATGTAATTTGATATGTACCCAGCAAACCAAAACTTCCGACGTGTCGGACATCAGACGTTTTTCTTACATTTCATCAGAAAATTTGCCGAAAATAAACGATATCGTCATAAATGCCTTCAGAAATAAGACTGAGTTTTTCTGCACACTCTTCCGAATTTTGTCCGCAAAGTCTGCTCGTTCTCTGAATTTTTTTACACTTTAAACGATTTTGTCTGCACATTCTCTAAAGGGTGTTTTCTGTTCTTCTTCTTCACACAAGAGAAACCTGTAGCTAGTGCATTTTTATGTTTTGTTTTCTCTCACAAACAACAACAACAAACGAAAACCTGTTTAGCAATTCCTAAAACGGGTTATTGTTTGTTGTTTTTCAAGTGCGTTGCGCATTACAATGTGTGTTTTTGATCCCCATTATCAGTTATGATTGTGCAATCAATATATCAAGACGTCACGTCGCAAAATATGTGTCAAATATTTAAAGGTGAATAAAGCATATGTCAGAAAATAAGAAAATAAATGTTCTGTCGTCAGGCAATTAGATAAAAGTGAGAAAAGACGCTGAAGTCCTGTTAAAAAATTATTGCCAGAAGAAGACGATGGAATTAGTAAATTTAGTGATGAAATTAATAAAAACTAAGAAAAAATAATTTTTGGAATTTTTGTGTAAATAAAAAAAAACAGAAATCTCTGCCAATTTTCGTACATTTATTCAGAATTCTGTCCGAAATTCTCAAGAAATCTCGTAAAAAATTTCGGTATGCTGTCAGATATTTCTGGCAATTTTCCAAAAGTCCCTTCGAAATTTTTCGAAATTTCCCTCAGATATCTGACCGAATTCTGACCGAAAAGTCTGCACAAGTTTCCGAATTTCCCTAGACATTTCGGTCCGAATTCTTGTCAACCACCCATACAACTTTCGGACAGAATGCTGACAGAATTCGGCATCAGAATCGGCAACTTGTGCAGACTTTCTGTCAGACATCTGACCGAATTCGGGGAAAATGGTTTGCTGGGTAATTTCCCGACCTAAGCTTTCTTACTGGTTTTTACGAAGATCAGTCTTGCAATATGGTTTTGGGCATAGAAAGCCGTAACTAAAACTTGATATGTTATAATTTTCAGAACTTCGAAAAATCTTTGAAAATTGATTTTTTCAGCAATTAATATCTTTTTACTTGATATTAGTTATAATTTTCGGAACTTCGAAAAATCTTCGAAATTTCGAACAATTTTCGAAAATTGATTTTTTCAACAATTAATATCTTTTCACCTTGTTAAAATTAATTTCAGTTGAAAAACTCTAAATTTTATATAGCCCTAGCTTTGTAATATTGGTGAAACAGTCAAATACCCAATTTCATATTAATGGACACCAATTAGCGCCTTCTTCTATACAATTTTAAAAGTTTCCTAAAATTTTATTTATTTTTTTCTGATTACCTTCGTTGCTTTCACGACATTATCATCAAATGCCATGTAATACAATTTTGGTGTTTCTAATTGCCTTACAAGCAAGCGTCAACATGTCAAGGATATGTTAATTATCTATCTTTTCTATCAAATTAAGCATACCCAACAATGGCCACTCCAATATTGTCACCATCAATCACACTGAATCTAACATCTTAATAAAGAAAAGAAGTACCCCCAATCGACCTCCCTTCTTATTCTCAAAATAGATTTACTAAGGAACCGAGGAGTTCTCCTCTTTAAACATTCACAATTTGGATGAGCTGTCATGTATGTCATAATTAACTTTTGATTAAGTATGTACAAATACGAATGAGTGTCAGTCAGTGAATATACGACGTACATACATATGTGCACACTCATGACTATATCTCTCTCCTCGGCGTTAATAATTCATCAAGAATCTTTATTAAATTGGGTGAATGTGTAGTGTAGTGTACTAGATCAGCCAACCATCCAGCCGTCGTTCGCCTTAGCAGATGATGAATACAAATACTCAACTATTGTTATAAAATCCATGTCATCTTACACTCGTGTATTCAAACGTAAACATGAAACTGTGTAAATACATAGCATGTGCTAACATGTACTCACAAATATGCTACTATGATTTTATTTGATATTCTTTTATCATTCATTATCACTCTTGTGTGTGTGGGTGTGTCGTTGTCGGCATCGCTGTTAAGCTTAATTTTCTTACCTTCAATCTGATACCGTTACAAGCCCCCAGAAATTGTCACAGCGTTTGATGTCAGAGTTCGGTTAGAATGTAGTTTGTATGGTATAAAGTCGTGTCATCACCAAAGAAACTGTTATCATCATTACAAATGTCCCCTTATTTCGAGAAATTTATTTAAATATATATGTAAATGCCTAAGATGGAAGGGGTGAAAAAAACCGCGCGGACAAACCCAGATGCGAACTGAAGAATTAGCATAAGGCAAATAAGACTGCAAATTGTTTGGATAGTTCACGTGGGCATTAACAAGTATTTGTGTAAATAATGTACTGGGCATACTGTGAGTGTGTTAAAGAAATGTACAGGGTTTTTATATAAGGAAGGCAATTTGATAATTTTTTTAAATTATTTTGTTAAACCCGAAACTGTAACATAGTATTTGTTGTTTTTAAACAAATTCCTTTATACTAAAATTTTAAAATATTTAATTTTGTTTCTCTTATTATCCCATAAATTTTTTTTATAAAAAATAAATATTTCAAATGTTCAAAAAAATAACGAATTTTTCGTAATTAACTTAGCTTATTTTAAAACCATATACCATACCCATACCCATAACATATACATATACCCCCACATTCAGTAAATCATAACATTTTCTAGTATATTGATATTATTAATTGATTTATAAAGTGGGCAGAGTGATACATTTGTATGGGAGATACCAGAAGGGGCGTGGCTAGACTTCAAGCTTTTCCCCTACAAGCTTTTAGCATTACTAAGTACAGAATTTGGGTACGATCTCATTGGGCGTATTGATATTATAACTCCATCTGTAAAGTGGGCGGAATGGTACATTTGTATGGGAAGTACCAGAAGGGGCGTAGCTAGACTTCCAGATTTTTTTCTCCAAAACATTATCCTGCTTTAGCTTTACCAAATATAGAATTTCGCAACGATCGCTTAGGTTACATTAATAATATTAATCGATTTCTTAAGTGGGCGGTACCAGATGGGGCCTCCAAAATTTAACCAATTTATTTATTCTGTTCTTTTTATGCTATACATAAATATTATACAAAACATACATTTTTAAATGTTCGGAAAAAATTCGAATTTTTCGAAATTGATTTAACTTATTTTAAAATTAAAGTAATGTAATTATAGTAATTCCAAATATAAATATATATCCAATTTCAATTCTAACATCATTGGGTGCCTTCGCACATTTTTTAAGTTCGACATTAGTTTTTAATTAATCTGTAAAATAACAAATCTTTCAATCTTCTTTTATTGTTCCATACCAATTTCTTTTGGCAAAAGTGCAGAATATGGGGCGGGAGCCCAAAAAAAAATAAATCCACTCCACCCCAAATACGCCCCAAAACACGAAAATCGAGGTCAAAGTTGGCGCTTAGGCCCGGGGGGCCCGGGGGCCAAAAAAGGTTCCCCTTGGGTTCTATGATGACCCCCCATGTGTGGGTACTCACATGAAAGATATTTAGATCCATTTAAATTTCCAGGATATACCAACAAAAAACATTGAAAAAATGTGAAAAAATCATGGGAAGAGTTAGAAAAATTGAAGGAAATAAATTGAAAAATTCTAAAAAAAATAGAAAATCTTAAAACCGTGCGATTTTAAAAAAAAATTATTTTTTCTGAAAAACCCCGTAAAAAATTAGAAAAAATGGGGAAAAATCATGGGAAATTAGAATAATTTAAGGAAATGAATTGAAAAACTCCATAGAAAAATTAAATGTCATCAAAAATGTGTGAAAATTTTAAATTTTTTTGAATTTTTTAAGGTTTTTAAAGAAAAATTTCAAGAAATATTTAAAAAAATTCAAGAAAAAGGCTAAAGAGAATATTTGAAAGAAGAAAATTGATTAAAAAAAGGATAAAAGTGGAAAAAATGAAGAAAAATTTGGAAAATATTTAAAAAAAAAGCTATGTATTGTTATTATATATATTTTTTTTTGATATATCCCTTTAAAATATTATTTGTTTTTATAAATTAAAGCTGTAACGGTTGAGATGGTCGCAGTAGCGCCGCAGTCAAAAATCTTTTTTAAAAAAATCGCGCGATTTTTTAAAAAAAAATTTTTCTTTTTGGTATATTCCGGGAAAACTATTTTTTTTTTTTGTAAATTAAAGTGAAAATGGATATGTTGGGCGTAAAACGCCGCAGCCAAAAATTATTTTAAAAAAAGCTATGTATTGTTATTATTTTTTTTTTGATATATCTCTTTAAAATATTATTTGTTTTTTAAATTAAAGCTGTAACGGTTGAGATGGTTGCAGTAGCGCCGCAGTCAAAAATCTTTTTTAAAAAAATCGCGCGATTATATCCCGGAAATTCAAATGGCTCTAACTCGGTCCAGGAGACCCGGAGAACCTAAAAATAACATCGTTGAATTCGTCTCGAAAATATCTTTTATTTGAGTACCCGCACCTGGGGGTCATCATAGAACCGAAAGGGGCCCCTTTTTTGACCCCCCCGGGCCCCATGGGCCTGAGCGCCAACTTTGACCTACCATTCCGATGTTTGGGGAACAAGACGAAGACAATGGCATATTTTTTTTTTTAATCGGACTCCCGCCCCATATTCTGCACTTCAGCCTTTCTTTTATATTCTTTTATATACATTTTAAAATGTTTTAGAAAAATTTTCGAAATTATTTTCATTTTAAATCATTACACAGTACAACACATGATTTTGGGACTCAATTCTGAGAACTGCACGTGAAAGTAGCCCCAAATAAGAAGAAGTTCTGCATCAAATTCCCCTATACGATACTTTCTAATTTCAAATCGGTATTAAATTATTATGGCATGAAACTTGACAAAACGAATGATGCAGAACCTCTTCATTTTGGGGCTACTTTCACGTGCAGTTCTCAGAATTGAGTCCCACATCAATGAGCTGAAAAATGTTCGGATGAATTACACTATGACACAAAATCAAACTTTTTGAAAAACACCCGAACGTGACTATATAGGTTCGATAGTACAACCGGAGCTGAGTAAACCCCTAGCTCAGTTTGGCTAGATTGGCTACCAAATTTTTTTTTTGGCCCCCTAAACTTTTTGAAATCTCTTGGACCCCTTGAAAAAAGGTGACATCAATTGTTGGCCAACAGTTTCTACAGTTTTTAATCTAGCTCTTTCTCTTCTTCAGCAAAGTTTTAGCTAATAGTCCGCTTAAGAAACTGATATAAAAAAATTTCCCAAAAAAATTAGACTTCCCTCGTTTATTTTCAAAAAACTTCGATAAAAATTCTAATTTTTTCAGTATTTTTTATATAAGTCGTAGGGAATCCAGATTTTTTGCATACTCTATTCAGTGAAATTGTAGTTTAGGTAACACCGAATAACTTCTCTGAACAAACCTATGCAATCTGAACAAGTCTAGGGATATTAAATAACTCTCAAAACACACTATCTACTTTAAACAAATCAGTTTTTTAGGAGTTTTGGGCCATTGTGCAATGTTTTTACTTGCTATCTTTACCAAAAACGTACTTATTGTATAACTGAATAACTTCTGTAAACAACCAATATGATCGGAATACTCCACCCCCTTAATTGTTCACAAAGAGCATTAGGGTGTTCCTTATATGGCATTTTTTCGAATTTCGTTAAAAATATGTATTAATCGCGATATTGGTCATCTATCTTCACCTTACGTTTCTTTTTGTCAATATTAGAGTATATTGTGAGAAATTTTGTATCGATAGTTGGACATTAGGGTGTGCCGCAATGAGGTTAAAGTATGAATTTGTTCTCAAATCAGTTTATTGCCGCTGAGTATTTTTCTTTCGTATATAGACTAAGTAGTAACAAGCCGTTCAATAGCTGAAATAAAGACCTAAAATAATATGTGTTTGCTTTTACCATATCTCTTATAGCCGCCGAGATATTTGATATAGAAGCCCCTGATATCTCGAGAATTGATAGAGATAGTGATAATATACACATATACTTTTTAAACATAAAGATTTTAACTTGATTAACCTTTAAAAGTTGAAATATATAATTGCCCATAATAATCTACATCGAAATTCAATTTCAACATTTTTAATAATTTTTTTAAAAATACCCCAACTTCTATATCAAATATCTCGGCGACTATAAGAGATATCGTAAAAGCAAACACATATTATTTTAGGTCTTTATTTCAGCTATTGAACGGCTTGTTACTACTTAGTCAATATACGAAAGAAAAATACTCAGCGGCAATAAACTGATTTGAGAACAAATTCATACTTTAACCTCATTGCGGCACACCCTAATGTCCAACTATCGATACAAAATTTCTCACAATATATTCCTAATATTGGCAAAAAGAAACGTAAGGTGAAGATAGATGACCAATATCGCGATTAATACATATTTTTAACGAAATTCGAAAAAATGCCATATAAGGAACACCCTAATGCTCTTTGAGAACAATTAAGGGGGTGGAGTATTCCGATCATATTGGTTGTTTACAGAAGTTATTCAGTTATACAATAAGTACGTTTTTGGTAAAGATAGCAAGTAAAAACATTGCACAATGGCCCAAAACTCCTAAAAAACTGATATGTTTAAAGTAGATAGTGTGTTTTGAGAGTTATTTAATATCCCTAGACTTGTTCAGATTGCATAGGTTTGTTCAGAGAAGTTATTCGGTGTTACCTAAACTACAATTTCACTGAATAGAGTATGCAAAAAATCTGGATTCCCTACGACTTATATAAAAAATAGTGAAAAAATTAGAATTTTTATCGAAGTTTTTTGAAAATAAACGAGGGAAGTCTAATTTTTTTGGGAAATTTTTTTATATCAGTTTCTTAAGCGGACTATTAGCTAAAACTTTGTTGAAGAAAAGAAAGAGCTAGATTAAAAACTGTAGAAACTGTTGGCCAACAATTGATGTCACCTTTTTCCAAGGGGTCCAAGGGATTTCAAAAAGTTTAGGGGGCCAAAAAAAAAATTTGGTAGCCAATCTAGCCAAACTGAGCTAGGGTTTTACTCAGCTCCGGTTGTACTATCGAACCTATATAGTCTCGTTCGGGTGTTTTTTTCACTGTTGCACTGTGTTATTACACTGTTGTAGTTTTTGACATGAATTTTTTTATCAGCGATCTAGTAAAATGTATCGTAAATTGTATTGTATCGTATGTTGTATAGCCTACTGAGTTGACCGGTACCCCTGAAATGTATGTATCACGTCATGGGGCCCTAGGGAGCCAAGAAAAGGATTACCATAGGTCCGATTCTTCTTTGGCTCCCCAAGGTCCAAAACCCCCAAATTGTCTGTAAAAATACACCATTGGATTCGCCACCTTTGGGTCACCGTAGGACCGAAGGGAACCCTTTTTTGGGCTCTCAAGGGCCTAAACACACCTTAACACCCCCGCCGAGTCTCAAAATTTAACCATTGGATTCGTCTAGAAAATATCTTCATTAAAGTAGCCGCACATAGGGTGTCATCACAAAAACTATGGGAACCTCTATTTAAAAAAAAAAAACAATGTTTATTAAATTTTAAATTGCGATTTTCAAAAATTCGTTGTTGGAGATAAAAACGTCATATAAATTTTGACAAATTTACTATTATATTTTTATATTTCTACTGCTTTGACCAAAAAAACACAATAAACTTTTTTTAGATTTCCAATAATTTTTCAAATATGTGTCTTCCCCGTTACACAAATTTAGTTTTTTTCTTAACCGGTAAATATCATAGCTTTCGCTTACGAAACAAAACCTTTCGAGAGGAGTAAACATTTGCAGTGTATACTAGGGTGGGTCGATTTCGCAATCGATATTGTGCCATCGATTTTTCGATAGCTTTTTGAATGACGAAAAAAAGTTCCACTACGATAAATCAAAAAAAAACATTTTTTATGTGTAGCAGAGATCACTAAAATTATGTAACAACTTTAGTTGTGTCTTAAAACCGGGAAAAGTATGATATTCGCAACTTAGAAAAATCTTCGAAATTTCGAACAATTTTCAAACATTGATTTTATCAGCAAACTTGAACTTTTTTCATGTTAAACATTTATTTCAGTTTAAAAACTGTAAATTTTTTAACAGAAAATAAATATATGAAGTATCTTCATATTAGTAAAAATGTCAAATACTCTATTACAGCTCTTCCTTGCAAATAACGTTTTAGATTCTCAATAATGAGCATCCCTATCTGTTATGTATACCTGAGTGCGTTCATTTACTAAGTAAACAACAATGTTAACAACAATACTACAAAAAACATTCATGGATTTGGAACATTTGTTACTTTGTAAGGTCAATGTTTGTTTTTGTTCTTCCTACATCGTCGTTTGCCATTCGTTTCACATTTTCTTTGGTTGTAAACCAGAAAGACCTTACCCTCTAATAATTATAGATTTACATGCAACAGCGATACAATGCGACCTAATCGTATTTATGTGGCTACTGAGGTGAGTGTGCAAAACATAACAATCGAAAAAAATGCAAAAGTAGTTTCTACATAGCATTCGAAGTATAAGATACCATAAAAAAGGTGATGTCTTTTGAGGGTATCAAAATGGGTGAATGTCGCAATGGGTGAATGTGGCCTTACTCATAATAATTTATAAGAGGTTTATGAACGATTTTGCTATGAAAATTTTATTTATAAACATTTGATAAATGTTTATGAATACGGCTGTAAATGTTTAAATGTTTAAGTCAACGTTGTAATGAAAACGAATAATTTTTCGAAATTAAAATTATTTATTTAAAACTACTTTTTTGTCATTATGGGAATTTAAGAAATGATCTAGATCATTTGCATTTTAACTTTAGGGGTTTAGCCTGTGAAGAGTTAAGTGCGCAACACTAACAACAAAATCACAAAAATCTGTATCAATAAACTTTTTGCGAACACCTTAATTTTTGCATTTTTTTAAAAAGTTTTTAAAGTTATATTAAAAAACAATTATTCCACCATAATTTCGGAAATTCGAACTCGAACATAATTACGTAATTTCGAACATAATTTCGAAAACTCCAAAAATGGAAATATGTAAAGAGAATCTAGTGGTAACACTAGACAAAAATAAGTAAACCTACTTGCATTCAGGAATTCAGTTATGGAATTAGTAAAATCGGATATTAAAATAAAATTTTTTAGTTAAGGTTTTTGAAATTATTATATTTAAAAGTTAATGCTAAAAAAATGTAATTATTTTTCATGGCAAAAATTAGCGCAAAATTCAAAACACGTAAAATTTTAAATAGTTGCCGTGAAAAAAATACGTTAGCAAAAAATATGGCAGTTAAAAAAACACCGGAATCAAATAATTAACAAGTATTTTTAATTTCCATAATTTTCACATTATTTTGAAAATTCGAACTTAGGTTCGAAAATTCGAACATTCCAAAAATGTCTTAAATTTCAAAAAAGGTAAATAGAGAAAGAATCTAGTGGAAACTTTAGGCAAAAACCATTCATATATCGCACCTGCTCGACAAAAGAGAGACAACTCGAAATCTAAAAGTGTATAGGCCTTATTCATATTAATTTATATTAATTTATAAGAGTATTATAGAACGATTTTTCTATGGAAATTTGAGTAATAAACCTTTGATAAATGTTTATGAATACGGCTGTAAATACGGAAACACAGAGTGTGTCAAACGTTTCATTTTACGGAAAGAGGATAATAAACAATGGACCATTTTTACTTTAGGTAGAGATGACCACTTTATGTGGATTTTTTCTCTTCTTATTGTAGAAAATGAAAATTTTGAAATTTTAAGTTATCTCCCTTTTGTGAAACAGGTGCGATATGTTAACTCAACTTGCACACAGGTATTTCCCCCCAAACCACCTCGCCGGACAAACGAATTTGACTCAGCAAATAATTCCAACATAATCGATGATTCATTGAAGGACTTATAAGTCATATGTAACTGCTAAAAGCCTTATCATTAACCATACCGCAGCGTGCATTCGCTTCATGGCTAAAATGTTGAGGGCGCCACGTGTACAACATCATTTATACCACCTGCTGCGTTCTATCAGAGGGCTTAAAACACACACACACACTTACACACCACACACAGCTTATTAGCGTCATAATTTCCCAAACGTTTTCTCGCAACTGGAACGTGACATTATTTGATTGATTTGTTTTTTTCCCAAAAAAAATAAAGCACAATCGCACGCACACACACTGTCAGCTACGGCAGCGTTTCCAAGGAAATGCGCCAGAAGATGGGGCCAATGAAATGATGTCAACCATACGTAAAAAATTTTGTGGTGTGATAGAAAATTCGTAGTAATCTAATAATGAAGCAATGACACATTTGAGTGGCGTCCAATGGATTAAGCTTTTTTTGAGAGCCATAGAGGTGTAAGATTAATAAATAAATAAATTATATTAGAAGTTTGGAATTGTTTACGATTTGTTATTTTATTACCAAAAAATATTTTAATGAAGGATAATAATATTAAACAGAATCCATTTAAAAAAATATGTATTTTTAAATTTTGTCCTGGCACCTTTTCTTGTATACACATTGTAAATCGTAATCAGTGATCTCACTTAATAACGGCCTCGAGTTACAATAAAATTTTCGTTTTCAAATACAAAAATAAATTATTTTCCTTAAAATCTGTTAAAAAGTTAAACCAAAATCACTTTTAATTTTCATAGGGTATTTGAATCTTTAAACTTCTCTGCTGGAAAAAGTTCAAACAGATTAACGCTGTTATGACTTGTGATCACAGATACAAATATGAATCTGAAGTACAATTGCAATGAGACATGTGAAACTCTTTGTGAGATTCATTTTCACTACTCATTGCAATTGTCCGAAAAATTTTTATAATCCGATTGGTGGGCATAACACCTTATATCTATATGTGACCCCGTAAGTTAAAAGGGACCTATGCTCAGAAAATAAGTTTTGGAGAAAAACGACTTTGAAGTTAAAAAGTTGATTGATTTTTATCAAAAGTTCAAACTAGTTTTTTTTAGAAGTATAACGGTGTAAGTCTTTTATCTTTGTATGGGCGTAATTTGTCAAAAAATGTCCGTGATCGGAATTAGGGAAATGGCACCTCACCTTCACAATAAATATCTTTGATCATATGTATTGAAAAGTGTGATAGCGAAGGTCAAAAAAATTGTATATGTAAGCTTCTGTTATGAAATGGCATAGTTCCGAGAAGAGGCGTTGTAGAAATAGTGGATACGGCACATCACATCTATATAAAAAAATTTATTGATTTTCGTTAGTAAAAGCTTCTTTTAAGGACTCGTGGATCATTTTGACAAACCAGTTTTTTTTAGTGTCATAGTCCAAACAAGGTTTTATAAACAGAAAAATTGCCCTATTTACAATAAAACAAAAAACAAAAACAAATTGCCTTCTTGAATCCGCTCTATAATATTATATATATATAATATTAATATAATATAATATTATATATAATATTATCTATAATATTATATATATATAATATTAATATAATATTATATAAAGAAATTTGAGAGGGCGTGGCAAAACTTTTTTTAGAGTTAGAGAGATAAAAATTTGGTTTACTTATAGTACTCGACACTTCAGGCTCAAATTTTCAGACGAAATTTTTATTTTGACCTGTGGGCGTACGGAGCTTGGCCAATGTGTATTAAAGTCCTAGAGAGATAAAATTTGGTTCACAGAAAGTACTCAGAAGGAATGATTGAAATTTGCAGATTAAATTTTAATTTTCGATCGGTGATATTTTAGATATTTAGATATTTAGATATTTAGATATTTAGATATTTAGATATTTAGATATTTAGATATTTAGATATTTAGATATTTAGATATTTAGATATTTAGATATTTAGATATTTAGATATTTAGATATTTAGATATTTAGATATTTAGATATTTAGATATTTAGATATTTAGATATTTAGATATTTAGATATTTAGATATTTAGATATTTAGATATTTAGATATTTAGATATTTAGATATTTAGATATTTAGATATTTAGATATTTAGATATTTAGATATTTAGATATTTAGATATTTAGATATTTAGATATTTAGATATTTAGATATTTAGATATTTAGATATTTAGATATTTAGATATTTAGATATTTAGATATTTAGATATTTAGATATTTAGATATTTAGATATTTAGATATTTAGATATTTAGATATTTAGATATTTAGATATTTAGATATTTAGATATTTAGATATTTAGATATTTAGATATTTAGATATTTAGATATTTAGATATTTAGATATTTAGATATTTAGATATTTAGATATTTAGATATTTAGATATTTAGATATTTAGATATTTAGATATTTAGATATTTAGATATTTAGATATTTAGATATTTAGATATTTAGATATTTAGATATTTAGATATTTAGATATTTAGATATTTAGATATTTAGATATTTAGATATTTAGATATTTAGATATTTAGATATTTAGATATTTAGATATTTAGATATTTAGATATTTAGATATTTAGATATTTAGATATTTAGATATTTAGATATTTAGATATTTAGATATTTAGATATTTAGATATTTAGATATTTAGATATTTAGATATTTAGATATTTAGATATTTAGATATTTAGATATTTAGATATTTAGATATTTAGATATTTAGATATTTAGATATTTAGATATTTAGATATTTAGATATTTAGATATTTAGATATTTAGATATTTAGATATTTAGATATTTAGATATTTAGATATTTAGATATTTAGATATTTAGATATTTAGATATTTAGATATTTAGATATTTAGATATTTAGATATTTAGATATTTAGATATTTAGATATTTAGATATTTAGATATTTAGATATTTAGATATTTAGATATTTAGATATTTAGATATTTAGATATTTAGATATTTAGATATTTAGATATTTAGATATTTAGATATTTAGATATTTAGATATTTAGATATTTAGATATTTAGATATTTAGATATTTAGATATTTAGATATTTAGATATTTAGATATTTAGATATTTAGATATTTAGATATTTAGATATTTAGATATTTAGATATTTAGATATTTAGATATTTAGATATTAAGATATTTAGATATTTAGATATTTAGATATTTAGATATTTAGATATTTAGATATTTAGATATTTAGATATTTAGATATTTAGATATTTAGATATTTAGATATTTAGATATTTAGATATTTAGATATTTAGATATTTAGATATTTAGATATTTAGATATTTAGATATTTAGATATTTAGATATTTAGATATTTAGATATTTAGATATTTAGATATTTAGATATTTAGATATTTAGATATTTAGATATTTAGATATTTAGATATTTAGATATTTAGATATTTAGATATTTAGATATTTAGATATTTAGATATTTAGATATTTAGATATTTAGATATTTAGATATTTAGATATTTAGATATTTAGATATTTAGATATTTAGATATTTAGATATTTAGATATTTAGATATTTAGATATTTAGATATTTAGATATTTAGATATTTAGATATTTAGATATTTAGATATTTAGATATTTAGATATTTAGATATTTAGATATTTAGATATTTAGATATTTAGATATTTAGATATTTAGATATTTAGATATTTAGATATTTAGATATTTAGATATTTAGATATTTAGATATTTAGATATTTAGATATTTAGATATTTAGATATTTAGATATTTAGATATTTAGATATTTAGATATTTAGATATTTAGATATTTAGATATTTAGATATTTAGATATTTAGATATTTAGATATTTAGATATTTAGATATTTAGATAATTAGATATTTAGATATTTAGAAAAGTGGTGCCGTTGGACCATAGTGCAGTGGGCAAAACTGCATTTTAGCCCTAGAGAGATAAAACTTGATATATAGACAGTACTCGCCACAACAATTAAAAAATTTCGGTCTGTTCAAATTGTTCAAAGTGTTCAAATTGTATTTTAGCCCTGCGTAGTTTAAATTTATGGTACTGTAATTTTTTCTACGAGATTTCATTGCACGGTATCCTTCCCATCTTATAAATCAATCGTCCTCCATAGCCCCCTCTGAGTACGGCATCGAATGCAAACTAACTAAATTGCAAATGCCTCATTAACTATTCACATGAATTGATCTAAATAAATAAATATTTATTGAGGTCGTAAATAAATAGCAAAAGCTTTCCTGCCCATACCTGCGAAGATGCTTGGCCAGGAGTGGGGGACGACATAAATAATTCATTATTAATTTATTAATGGTTCTAAGAAATAATATATTATTATCGATATTTGAGTCTTTGTTAATTCGATAGTCACTATGTGGAGCAGCAACAATCTACTAAAAACTATTTGATAATACCAAATATATAAGACCCCCCCAGAGACATTTTCAAATAAAAGTGGTGGCGAGAGTGGTGGATGACCTCCTGTTAATAACTGTGCGGCGATAATTGCTGGGGAGCTAACACAGCCTTAGAGAGAACTCTGAGGTCACAATTCCCAATGGGATTATATAATATGAAGCTTTTGTGTTTACTTACTTTTGCCTAAGGAGCGGTTGATTTATTCGATGAGCCATAATTACATGAATGTTAGTCCCAACAGCGGAGTGGTGGGGGGCGTGAAGAGAAAAGTTTACTTAACCTATCCTAGCGTCAGAAAATATTCAGCAAACATTAACGCTTATTGCTCATGCGGCTATTACACTCGAAGTATTTGTGTATTAACACTTTGGTCTGTATTAGGATAGGATATGTATTTGAAGTTGGAACAAACAAAGGTGCAAACATATTATATTTGAAGCATTTTGTTAGCTTGATTAAACGTGTTAAAGTTATTGATGGCAGCTAAGAATAAAAACTTTGCAATATTATGGTATATTTTTTATGAAAAGAGCATGTATCATGGTGAATGAAAGCAAACATAATTGTGGTATTTTATAGAGTTGTATATCAGATTGCAGAGGTCAATAGAGAGGAAAAAGCATTCCACAGTTAGAGGATGATTATGATACGTTAGGATGATTATTAAATAAAAATTTTGTAAGTATTTAATGATGACATTCAAATAGGCTTATCTAGCATTGTCAAAATATACATGTCGGTAAATATTGAGTTACATATACGAATATTGTTGAAACTCATTCGGTTAAATATTTTGAAATTCACATATTATTAATCAGAAAAGATTGCTTTTAAACAATCTTAAAAAAAGATGAATTAAATGCTAAATTTCTTCAACATATGAGACGATTCAAAACTGTTTGATTGCAATGATATAATTTGGAATAAAATACTCACAAATGCATCTGCGTTTGAAATAAGGATTTTGAATTAACAAAGATCAAACATTTGAAAACGTTTACAAATAATTTTATAGCGTATACTCTTTTGACTAAATAAATGTCGTCCCAGTGTTCAATTTCGTTTATCGACTATTGCTTGCCAAGTTTTCGAAGCTATGACGAGCAACTAAGGTCAACACATGCAATTCGTTTCACTTATGATAATTGATTTTTAATGATTTATCTTGACCCCTGAAATACACATGTGGAATAAATTTAAAAATGCAAGTTGTCACATGTACCCGATGTAAACAATGACAACTGCATTATTATTCGTCATTTGTCATGAGTACGAAATTGTCAGTTACATGAGAGAAATCTTAATACTATAATCAATTCTATAGGTGTCACTGTTTACTTAAATGTCTTGATTAAAAAAGTAAATATGGGGAAAAGACTTTAAGAGATTTACATTAATTTTAATTTAAGAAAAGTTTTTTTTTTTGGTTCAAATCTACGTTAACAAAAATTAGTTACTTGAAGTTTTCAGAAAACCGGTTTGGGTTGATTCGAAAAATACTTTTCGAACGATTTGGTTTCAAATACCCGATTTGTAAAATAAAACTAAATATGAAATTAAATATTAATATCGCTACCTTAATTCTAAAGAATGTTTAGTCGTTGTCACCTTTTTTAATTAAATACAGATTTTGTATTAAGTTTGCATCAATTTATTGTATTTAATAGACAACAACCCTTACGTGAATAAAATAATAAAAGAGGTTAACAACATTGGTAACCTTTATCAAACATGTATTCTTGAAACAGGGAAAAAGCTAATGTAATTTTCACTTTCCTTTAGTAAGTTTTAAAACAGTGTACAATTTTTTGATAATAAGATTTTAACGATATGTCTTCAACATTTGAAAGCTGTGTTCGTTCGTAAAAACACTTCTTCTTCTTCTTCAATGGCAGCAAAAACAGAAATTTATCCATCAGTAGGCGCACGTAGAAAAGTATTCCAAGCGCTTCGGTCTTTTGCGTCCGTAGATAGGTCGTCACACCAAGCTCAGTTAACAGCTCTTTCACCTGGTTCATCCATCGGAGTTTTGGTCGCCCCCTCCTGAGCCACCCATCGAGTTTATTGCCCAAGAACACGCTTGACTACATCGATGTCTTTGTACAGCTTATACAGCTCATGATTCATATGAAGACGATACTCGCCGTTAACGATGATGGGTCCAAATATTTTGCGTAGTATTTTTCTCTCGAAGACTCCTAGAATAGATTGATCCGATTGTGTCATTACCCAGGATTCTGCGCTGTAGAGCAATACAGGTTGGATAAGAGTCTGGTAGAGTTGGATCTTTGTTCTTCGAGAGAACCCAAAATCAAAATCATCTACCACTTCAAAGTTATAGTTGTCAACATTCACGCAGCGTCCCAGACGAGTTGACTCTTTGTTCGTTAAAACAAATAACTTGGTTTTGTCCTCGTTTATCACCAGACCCACTTCAGCCGCTTTTCAATGCTCAAAAAAGCTGCAGTAACATCTCGTAATTCATGTCCAATGCTATCTATATCATCAGCATACGCGAGCAACATGTGACTTTTGTTGAAGATGGTACCATTCCTGTTTACTGCAGCATCCCGATCATCTTCATTACGATGTTAAAGAGATCGCAGGACAGACTATCGCCTTGTCTAAAGCCACGCTTGGTAGAAAATGGCTCTGACGGATTTTTGCCAATTTTCACTGAAGACTTCGTGTCAGTCAGTGTCATCCCGCAAAGTCGAATTAGCTTCGCGGGGAAACAAAACTCAGCCATAGCATCCAACAATTTCTATCTTATCGGACTGTTGAATGCAGCTTTGTAATCGATGAACAGATGGTAGGTGTCGATCTGCATTTCTTGGGTCTTCTCCAGGATTTGTCGTGGTGTGAATATCTGGTCGGTCGTAGATTTATCAGGTCTAAAGCCACACTGATAAAGTCCAATCAGGTTCGCTAAAATGGACTTTAGTCTTTCACATAACACACTAGACAGGACCTTGTATGAGATGGGTAAAAGGCTGATCCCGCGATAATTGGTACACACTTGGATCGCCTTTAACATATATGTATTGGTAAGAAATGCCAAAAGATAGCAAAGAGTACCTTTACTGCCCCAAAAGTACTTTGTGCAACAGAAAAGTGTTTTTGGCCCAGTAAAATTACTTTTTGGTACGAAAAAATACTCCGGTACAAAAATAAGTACTTTGTACAACAGAAAAGTGCTCTTGGGCCAATATAAGTACATTTCGGTACAAAAAAGCACTTTAGTACAAAAGAAAGTACTTTGTACCAAAAAGTACAATAAACGTACTTTTTGGCATTTTCTTGCACTTTGTTGTTTTCAATGCCATGGCTCGTGAGCTACTCTTTTCCTAAAATTAAGCTTTTAGCTCGCGAGCCAGGAGCCTCACAATTCTAAATGAGCTCTTGACTCCCGAGCTTATGGCCAATTTTTAGGAAAAGAACAGCTCGCCAATACGAACCCTGTCCATGATCCTCCGCCGAGCATTGTTTTGCAGTCTCTGGGGGTTCAGGTTGGTTGGCATAATTTCATTATTATTTTGAGCCCTTTCTGTTGTAATTCAGTTAAGCATCAATATAATGATGAAAACATCTTCACATTAATGTTGTGTTCTTCATTGCATTATATCGGCGCCCCGAAAGTTTATGTGTTCAATACGGCATTTTGGCAGTTTTTGGTTGATGATACTATCTAGAGTTATTGACACCAAATTTTTATATATATATATATATTTCGTTTCCTTTCAAACTTTTACTTCGATTTACTCAGAATGTGTTTTTTGCACATAGTGCAAAGTTTAGCGGTATGGATACGTGACTTTAATTAAATTATTAAATTGAAAATTGTTTTATAAATATTTTTTATTTGAGAACGTGCGCTTGAATGGATCTTTTATTTATAATTATATATAAGCAATTTCATATATATAACTCATAAAAAATTAAAGAATTATAGACATAGCATAGTGATGTTTGGTTCAAATTGCCACCCAGAATCACGTTAACAGTGCCCAAGGCATTGTGTTATGTAAGATTTTATTGTTACCTAAATAAAGCGTAGTAATAAAGAGTAAATTAAAGGGTTTGTTGTATTTTACGCAACATATTTTAAACGCGATCTCGTGTTTTAATCGCACCACGCGTTAGTTTGATAATTGTTTGCATTCACATTCTCTATAATGAAAACAACAAGGATCGAACGTATTACAAAAATTAATTGATAATTTTTCACACTATATTATTGGTCGTTTTTAGCGGTTTTAATATACTTAAGTAACTATTAGGGTGGTCGCAAGTTATATGGGAAAAAAATTGCAGAATTTTGTCGGTCTGACTCCCCAAAAAATAAGTCTTTGAGTATGTTAACCCGTGCCGTTTTGGACTTAATATAAAATAAAAAAATTTAAAATTTAATTCAATTTTTTTAATTTTGAAATTTTTATGCAAATTTTAATTTTTTTTTCATAAATTTATGTATAACTGCGATACTGTTGAGTATGCAGAGAAACTATATATTAATAGATTAAAGGAATTCTTAAATTTCGAATTTTTTCTTCAGCAAAATTGGACTAGTCGTTCTTGACTACTGCCTCCCAAACATAGCTATATGAGCTTATATATATTTTATAATTGTATAAAATATTTGTTTTTAATTTTTATTTCATTTAAATATTAGTATTGCTATTATTTCAAGTTAAATTCTACACAAATTTCTTTCAAACAATATACCAACATAACAACATTTATGACAATTTCCAAACAATTCATATGTTGAATTTTTCTTCTCCTTGTACATTATATATTACTTATACTTATATTTAATATCTTTTATTTTCAGATAAAATGATGAATTAAAATTTACGTAAAGTTCCCCAAAAAACCAAACAAGAGTTACTCGCACTCGTAACAACCAAATTTACCACAGAGATATGAGAGGTTAGTTATATTAATTTCCTATGACCGAGAACAATTCCCTTTTACATTGATTGTGTTAATTGATTAAAATTCCATTGCAGGTCGACGTATACCATTGCCATTGCCCAATACGGGGACAATGCATCGTAAACGTAATACATATTATATACGTGGCATAATTGTGATAACCCTTGTAATATTTTTATTCCTGCAACTGCATGCTTTTAATTTTCGTAAGTGGTGTCGCCTTAAAGGAATTTATATATAAGTGTTTGGATGATTGATCTATATCGATTAATATTTATGATAACCGACATGATTTCAACTTGGGGAGGCGAGATGAGAGAGAATTGGACATAAAAATGAAATATATTCTCAAAAATATTCTCTATGATATCTTCTTCTATAATAGAATTGTTGACTATTGTAATAAAAATGACATCTTTGTACTGAGTGTCGATGAAACAAATTTAGAATAGTGTCAAGATATTTGTCCACGATTCTAAATAGTAATTTTTTATTCAAAGAGGAAATACTTGAATAAAAGTAAAAAAAAACTTTTGTATTAGTGTAAACTAGACCGGGTCGGTCCCCATACAAATTTTTTTTCTCCAAAGTCGAGGGCAAATATTAAAGTTCACCTCGAGACAACTTCAAAAAAATTTTTTTTTCCTCCCCCACCCGTGGAAAAACAGCCAAAATCGTTTTTTTATCACTGCTTTTTTGTTTGTGGCTCAATCGTTAAATCAAAGGCATCGGTGTATAGGTTTCGACGAGTACTACATTTGTCCTAAAGATGTCGCTGACATACGAAATCATCT
This sequence comes from Muscina levida, assembly GCA_964034835.1. Lineage (NCBI taxonomy): Eukaryota > Metazoa > Arthropoda > Insecta > Diptera > Muscidae > Muscina > Muscina levida. Next base: position 183,571,781 of record OZ035880.1, on the reverse strand, counting down.
TGTAATGATGGTCACATTTAGAGCAATTTCTACCTCTAAAATTTAAAAATATTTTTTCCTAGGATTAAAGCCCTTTAAAAACCAAGAACATTTTGCTTTGGAAGTATTCAGTTTTATTCAAAAACAAAAAAGTTACGAATGATAAGATATATTTACAGCATCAACAAAAACATTTTTTTATGTTGATTGCATTATTATCACAAATTATTGCATACTTTATAGCGCTGATACAAAATGTTTATAAAAATGATTCTATACTTTGTAGCTCAAATTGTTGCATGAGCCTTAACGACATCGAAAAAAAATTTAAAATTTTCTCGAGATAATACATTTTTAATCTAGTTACTAATATTATTTTTATTACAAATAAAATCCCAAAAAGAGCAAAGATATGTATGTAATTACAGCAAATATTATCGCGACTCAAGGTCCGTTCACTACTTTCTAGTTTGCCAATAATTTTTCATTTTGATTAGTCATTCAAAGCGCTGATTCACTTAAATTTCGCACAAATTTTCAGTGTTGCAAATTGCATGGGAAGAATACAAGTGCATATTAATGTCTATATTTTATTAATAATACTTCCATTTTGCACCAGATCTTTATCATTTCGTTGCTTGAATATTGGTGACGCTGAATAACTTCATCCGCATGTTTGAAAACACTGTTTGCGCTAAAAAGTATGCAATAACTCCTATTTAATTTTTTTTCCAAACGCTAAGAAGTATGCAATATTTTTCTGTAATAATGAAAAAAACAGGAAAAAATATTAGTGTTGATGCTGTAAAATCTTTTCATACATAACTTTTTTGTTTTTGAATAAAACTGTATACTTCCAAAGCAAAATGTTCTTGGTTTTTAAAGGACTTTAATTCGGAGAAAAAATAGTTTTAAATTTTAGGGGTAGAAATTGCTCTAAATGGGGCCATCATTACAAGATGATGTCGTATGTCAGCGACATCTATAGGACAAATGTAGTACTCTTCAAGACCTATACACCGATGTTTTTGATTTAACGATTGAGCCACAAACAAAAAAACAGTGATAAAAAAACGATTTTGGCTGTTTTTCCGGGGGGTGGGGGAGGAAAAAAAATTTTTTTTTTAAGTTGTCTCGAGGTGATCTTTAATATTTGCCCTCGACTTTGGAATTTTTTTTTTCTCGACCCGGTCTAGTGTAAACTATTGCAAATATAAAATATAAAATATAAACTACCCATGAAATCCCTTAGATACATTGAGATTTGACCATGAAATGGGTGGCTAATGATTTTTATAATATAGAGTTAATAACCTAGGGTCCTGTACTAATCTGTCATGCCCAAGATGTGGAGTAGTCAACCCACAACTTGTAGGAATTTTCGCGGACATAGTGCTATATCGATACGGTAGCCAATAATGACTAGTATCGCCATTAAAATTTCCCCAACTCCGGCTAATAACTCAGCAGGAGGTTACTCATTTCCAATATAATAATTTTAAATTTTTATCTCTCAAATTTTAAAAGATTTGGGAAAAAAGCATTTGTTTGTGAAAACTACAGATATAAGGTAATATTTGCGAACTGATAGTAATCGGCACTAAAGATATGAATTTTCAAACGATTTTTTTTAATTTTCACGGTTAGTGACCGGGAAGTGCGTGCGGAAAGTAATCGGGCCCATCATATTGTTATCGAGCTTAGGAAGCGTTCCCATTTGTTATACCATTAATCTTAGGGATGAAGGTATATCTCATTTGATACGACCCAAAATTGTAGCACATAGAAGGAGTCACTTTAGACCCTAGGTTTCTTTGAACCAAATTTGATTCATGACATTTTAAGTCGTTTGAGTCATGTCAGTCTGTCTGTCTGGCTGTCAGGCTGGTACGTACGATAACTTTCGAAAGACGTAATCAAATGTTTTGAAATTTTGCACGAGTTAATATTTCCCCAAAACTACTTACGGTATTGCAAATGGACTACATGGCCCCGCCCCTTATGGTACCTTCCATATAAATACATCATTCCGCCCACTTTAGAAACGGGATCGTACCCAAATTCTGTACTTATTAAAGCTATAACAGGATAAAGTTTTGGAAAAAAAAATTGGAAGTCTAGCGACGTCTCTACTGGTACCTCTCATACAAATGTAACTTTCCGCCCACTTTAGAGATGGAGTAATATCAATAAATCTAACACGATCGTGCCTAAATTTGGTATTTTGTTAAGTTATAACAGGATAAAGTTTTGGAGAAAAAAATTTGAAGTCTAGCTACGCCCGTTCTGGTACCTCCCATACAAATGTACCTTTCCGCCCACTTTAGAGATGGAATAATAATATCAATAAATCCAACGCGATCGTGTCCAAATTCTGTATTTAGTAAAGCTATTACAGGATAAAGTTTTGGAGACAAAATCTGGAAATCTAGACACGCCCCTTCTGGTACCTTCCATACAAATGAACCATTCCGCCCACTTTAGAAATCAAATAATAATATGTATCAAAAAAAGAGAAATTTTTTTGTTTTACTGAGGCTGAGGGTATATGTAAGCCAGGTTGCCCGATTGAAACTTTCTTACTGGTCTTTATATTCGTAGGTAAAGAGAAAATAGATTAATTTTTTTATAGGATATATCGGTATATTTCCCTCTCTCTCTCTCCGAACAATTGAATAAAAGTAACGCATTTATTTTAAATATGTTTTTCAATTGACATGTCGGTCATTATACATTTTACCATTTTATATAATAATATTTTTTGAATTTTAATCACTAACATATTTATTTCCTTTGTTCTTTTACTAATTATAACAGCTGAATCTCGTGATCCTTTACTCGCTGAGCCCACAAATGATTCAGTCGATGCCATATTATCAATGGTGCCATCGGTTTTGCATAAATTTTTAACACCCAAAACACGTAATCAAACCTTAGCAGCTAATTGTAAGTTATTAATGTCCTTGTGATATAGCAGCAGGACTACTAATTATGTCTCTCCTTCTCGCTCTCTCTCTCTTTTTGTTTACAGTACAACATAATGGTACAACGTTAAATGGTGGTTCTGTTAGTTTTGTCGATTTGTATCATCCACCAAATATAAGTGAAATTAAACGACAAATTGCCAAATATAATGATATGCAATTAGTTATTAATGAATACACATTTGGTCCGTTACAAAATGATTCTGTGATAATTGTAGTACAAGTAAGTATCATCAAGATAATTAAAACATTGTTGTTCTTTTTTATTTGTTGGTGGCAATATAATATTTTATATAATTAAGTGCGATGACAGTGAATGGGAATGTTATAGAAAATGTATACAACCTGATAATTGAAATGATGGATGTTATCATCAGTTAGTCATGATGTGGCTAACATAGTTGTGGTTTTTAAAAAATTATTATTACGAATACTATGGATGTTATCGGCAGTTAGTCACATCGTTACTATGACTAAAATAGTTCTGATCTAAAATTTTTTAAGGGAATAACTATATGTTTATTAAAAAGCGAACTATAAAAGTTTTATACATAAGTACCTTCATTAGTCGTTAGGATGCGCTCTCGTTTTTCTAATAAATGACGGACATCATTGATTTGAAAATGACAAAATATTGAAGAATATTGTTTAAATATTATCAGAACTAAGTATATTTAACAAAAAAAAAACACAAATTAAAATTCAGACTTTATTTGTGACGTTTAAATTTTTATTGAAATTTTTGTAAAATTGTTTGTATTTATGCACTTTTGTACAAAAATTTCTATGTAATAATATCTATAAGATAATTTCTTATAAAAAAAAAACACTTTATATAAGCAAAAGATTATTTTTATTAATATTTAATTTTTATAGTCATTTCTAAGTTATGTATATATTACTTACTTACTTACTTATTTTCAGGTACACACTCGTATTACATACCTACGCCATTTGATTGTGAGTCTGGCACAGGCTCGCGATATTTCTAAAGTTCTGTTGATATTTTCACATGATTATTACGATGAAGATATCAATGATTTAGTGCAGAGTATAGACTTTTGTAAAGTTATGCAGGTAAATAATCATAACAGCAATACAAGGTATTCAATATATGAAACTAATTTTTGTTATATATTGTAATTTGCAGATATTTTATCCATATTCAATACAAACACATCCAAATGAATTTCCTGGTGTAGATCCGGACGACTGTCCGAGAGATATTAAAAAGGACCAGTAAGTAGACTTGTTAATTGATTTGGAGTACATATAAATTTTTTTATATTTGTCTTTATTTTTATTTTTTTGTTTGCGTTTTATCTTTTCTAGGGCAATTATACGGAAATGCAATAACGCTTTGCATCCAGATTTATATGGTCATTATCGAGAGGCTAAATTTACTCAAACCAAACATCATTGGTGGTGGAAAGCGAATCGAGTATTTGATCAACTGGAGGTTACCAGATACCATACAGGTAAATACGAAAACATTTTATTAAAAAGAAATAAAACTACAACAAAAATTTTTTAAAATGAAATTGAAAAAATATACATATTTGGGCAATTCCATTTTCGTTATAATTCATAAATAGAAAATGTTTAATAAAAAAGCCGTCATATCCAAGAATGTTAAGTTTAGTAACAGGTAGACACTGAAATAACTTCAGCTCAGAATCTCCATTAGAAGACAACGACGGGTGTGACCTAAGGAATTTGAGTTTTTACAAAATGATGACTTTTATGTTAAATTCTGTAAAATTTTTCGTAAAATGTCCACAGTAATTGTGATGTAAGAAACTGTTTATATTGTTTTTGACTGTGTTAAGTACTTACTGTTCCCAAAAAAACTACTATTTCTTTATAAAAAACTTTTTAGAAAAAAAAGACGGGTGTGACCTAGTAAAATAAACTCCAATAGTAGGAAGGAATTAAAGTTCAAGAATTAAAGTTGGAGTTTAATTGTATAACACACATAAGTGTAAACATAGAAGAAAATAATAAGACATATATTCATTCGTTATCGTATACATCATCATTAGAGTGAGTCAATTTTTTTTTTCGACCAAGCGGTAATCATATTCGTAATCTACGATGAATTCTAAGAAAATTTTTCCCAAGAAACCATGGGTTTAAAACAAATCGAGCCCCCGGTTATTAACGAGAAACTTTTCGTATTGGGAAAAAAAATCTACAACAAGCCCCGCAACTGCCCCGGAATCGCTTCAGAAGGTTCAAATAAGTGACCGACCCTCAGTCTTTTTCCCACCTAACCCCCATCTTCACTCTCAACTTTTTATAAAATTTGCTCCCACCGCTCTAACTGCCTTAAAGCAGCCCCTAGAAGAGTCAAATGTATGACCGACCCCCAATATTTTTGCAATCCCAACAGTTTCTCAAAACATATCTAACCTCTATTTTTAACCCTTAAGATGGTTTCCATAGAATTTTTAAATTTTTTTTTTTAAATTAGCTGCAACCGCTCCCATGTTGCATCTTAGAGGGTTAAAATGGAAGGCATGTCTCAAGCGTTATCAACGTGCTTGTGATGCGCGGTGCAAATATTGACTCGGATCACCACCGAGCCAAAACGAGATCAGCACGGCAATTGCACGGCTTAAAAATAATAAAGCTGCGGAAGCCGATGGACTGATGACATGCGATCCAACATTAGCCTTTTACACATCGCATACAAGGTCCTGTCTAGTGTGTTATGTGAAAGACTAAAGCCCATTCCGGCGAACCGACCAGATATTCAAGCTACGACAAATCCTGGAGAAGAACCAAGAAATGCAGATCGACACCTACCATCTGTTCATCGATTACAAAGCTGCATTCGACAGTCCGATACGACAGAAATTGTTGGATGCTATGGCTGAATTTGGTATTCCCGCGAAGCTAATTCGACTTTGCGAATTCTTCAGTAAAAGTTGGCAAAAATCTGTCAGAGCCATTTACTACCAAGCGAGGCTTTAGACAAGGCGATAGTCTGTCCTGCGATATCTTTAACATTGTAATGGAGATGATCATGCGGAAGGCTGCAGTAAAAAGAAATGGTACCATCTTTAACAAAAGTCATATGTTGCTCGCGTATGCTGATGATATAGATATCTATGGACGTGGATTGCGAGATGTTACTGCGGCTTTTTCGAGCATTGAAAAGCAGTCGGCTGAAGTGGGTCTGGTGTAAACGAGGACAAACCCAGTTATTTGTTTCAACCAAAGAGTCCACTAGTCTGGGACGCTGTGTGAACGTTGACAACTATAACTTTAAAGTGGTAGATGATTTTGTCTACCTTGGTTCCGCCATAAACAAAAATATTAATGTCAGCCTGGAAATAAAAAGCAAGTGATTTAACGACAAAGCGCTCTCTCGAATAACAAAGATTCAGCTCTACCAGACTCTGATCCTACCTGTCTTTCTCTACAGCGCAGAAACCTGGGTAATGACACAAGCGGATCAATCTATTCTGGGAGTCTTCGAGAGAAAAATACTACGCAAAATATTTGGACCCATCATCGTTAACGGCGAGTATCGGCGTCGAATGAATCATGAGCGGTACGAGCTGTACACTAACATTGACGTGGTCAGACGCATTAAGGTGCAGCGGTTGCGTTAGCTAGGTCATGTTGTACGCATGGACTAAAATGCTCCAGCTCGAAAAGCCTTCGGCAATAAACTCGAGGGGTGGCGCAAGAGGGGGCGACCAAAACTCCGATGGATGGACAAGGTGAAAAAGGCTCTTAACTGAGCTTGGTGGGACAAACTATCTACGGAGCGCAAAAGACTGAAGCGCTTGGAATACTTTTCCACTTGCGGCTACTGATGGATTAATTTCTGTTGTTGCTGCCATTAAAGAAGAAGAAGAAGTATAGTAGAGATATAAGAGATAGGCTTTTTGGAACCAAGATGGCAAAAAGGGACGAGGCGATGCCCACACACGTCAATATTCAACAATTACATATTTGCGAGAACAAAATACAATTCCTGAATCGAACGTTAGTAAAAAAAATAAGATTTACTATGGATTTACTAACAACCTGGCCTTTGACCTTTTTGGGACACAGAAAATACTTGTCCGATTTTACTCAAATTTCCGTCATGTGTTTTTTACATCAAGTGACACAATATTCCTGTCGGGTATTTTAAAATTTCCGCAAAAAAAATCGTCCATACCTTTCGCTGCCCTACTGGTCATCCTCGTGTTCGTTGGCGTATTGTCTGTCATATATGGCAATTATACTTGTTACCATTCATCTAAAAAAGCGCCTCATTGCCATGATGATTTGGCATCAGTAACTAAAAATAAACAATAGGTTTGACAGAAGCCGCCAAAATATCATTGCTGGTACAGGGTGCCAACAACGACCCACAGCAATTGAAATCTCTTTTTCCATCGAAAAGTTTCTAAACCAATGTTTGTGTAAACTTCCTACACTTACCTAAGCGAAGTGTCAAAGAAAACAACTTGCTTATGATGTTTAAGTAAAGACTTTCTATATAAAAATTTAATATGGAAAACTTTACCGTGAAGGATAATAAATATAAAATAAAGATGTGGTTCACGGCCCAAATAATCAAAATTGGGCAGATTTGGTGAATGTTTCTTAACCGATAATATTGCATCCAAACGAATTCCGAAACTTATTTTAGAAAATCAACTTTCGTAGTTTTTAATACAATTCATATAAAATTTTGGGTAATTAGACAATTTTAAAAATCTTTAATCTTTGTAATTGGTTTGTAACTTACATAAAATATTATTAAACAGAAAAAAATAAAAGGTAACTGTATTCTTCTACTTTCAATTGCTACACCTTTCAGGTCTTGTACTCTTTCTCGAAGAAGATCACTACGTAGCCGAGGATTTTCTCTATCTGCTGGAAATGATGCAAATGCGTACCGTGGATTTGTGTCCCCAGTGTAATATTCTATCACTAGGAACATATTTGAAGACTTTCAATTATTATACCTACAACAGCAAGGTGAGTACTGAGAGAGAAAAAGAGTATAAACATAAGCGGTTTATGTCAGTCAGTCTTTTGATCTTTATTGACGATAACAAGCGTTTATCTCCTTCATTCCCTTCACTAATAATTGTTTTTTTTTTGTGTTAAAATTTTCGAAATTGTTAACAAATTACATATTTACTACATTTTTCTTTTTAATTGCATAATTTTTCCTGTTTTTATTTTTGTTTTATCTCTATTAATTGTTAATAATTTTCTGGAAATAATTTTCTTTGTGTATATGGAAATATTGTGAATTTTTCTAGACTTTTGTTTTTATATACTCTTGCTGCGGAGGACGTGTTCAAAAATTCGCTTGCGATTTTATCTGGTAGAAAACAATAATTCAAGAAGCATCCGATGAATGACCGTTTGCAAGCTTATATAAAGGAATACATATAAGGATGAAATGATTTTTTTTAAATTAAATAATAATAAAATTTCATAAAATTTTCGATCGGAAGTGAATTTCAATTGAACTCCTCTGTAAGCAAAGTAAAAATATGTTCATATAAATATTTCTTTGTATCTATCTTTCTTTTTGCCTTTATATAAATATATGTACTATATTTAAATATATTATGTATTTATAAATATATTATACATATAAACATAAAAATCATTTGATGTATGATGTGTGTTTGTTTTTTGTCTCTTTTCCTTGTAAACCAAAACAAAACCTAACCAAAATCAAAACAAAAAATCAAATAAAACTCATTAACTCTTTGGTTATTTATTGGTTTTAAATGGGGCGTATGCGTGCGTGTGTGCGTGCGACCGCCCTCAGTCAAAACAGAAATCATTTAGCAATCAATATGCTTCTTCTTCTTCTTCGCTGATCTCTACTAACAATCTATTAGGATATCATAGGAATAGAAAATCACTTCAGTTATCATCGCAATCAGCTTTAACATCATCCAAAAATAACAATAATAATAATAAAAACAATAACAATAATAATAATTATAATAACAATATAAATTATTACAACAGCAATAAGAATAATAATAACAACAATAATAATAATATATATTACGATACTAATCATAAAAATAACAATAATAATTTCAAATCATATGTGGGCGATACAAATCCCAATTCACAACAACTACAACAACAACAGCAACAACTACATGGCACTTCTTCCATCACCTCTGCGAGCACAACAACCAAAAGCACTTCTCAGACTCAGGGTGCACAACAGACGTGGAGCTATCACGTCTTACCATCATTATATTCTGTTTATCAGAAGGTATCGAACAACATTCCTCTCCCCCTCTCTCTCTTCTTAGTATTATCGCATACATACATATGTAGACTATATAAGCTATACCTTTCTTACATTGTTTCGTTCATATAACATAGTTAATATTTTATATCTGATTTATTTGATCCATATTTTTTGGTGCATTGTTAAAACTTTAAAGTTTTTCTGTTGTTCGCTCGTTTTATATATTTCTATAAGTTGTGTTTCTTTTGCATTTGTACAAACATACATTATTATATATTTTAAGTAGATTTCTACAAGAATTTCGACTTGTAACACTTTATTTGAAATTCACATAATTTAAACAAAAATTTAAATTCTGGACAATTCAGGTACATTAGACCATATAAAAAAACAAAATTTTCAATAAATAAAAAAAACTTAATTTCCAAAGTCAAGATCAATTGTTAAAGGTCACCTCGAGACAATTGACATAAAAATATGTGGCTCGACCGTAATGTTCAAGATAAGGCAGACAGTACTACATTTGTCCTATAGGTGTCGCCGACGTACAGACATCATTTTGTAATGAAGGCCCCATTTAGTGCTGTTTCTACCCCTAAAATTTAAAAATATTTTTTCTAGGATTAAAAGGTTATTATTTGCCTGCATGTGGTACCGGCCGTGGCATACCATGCGGGGATCACAGGTTCAACACATCTAAAAAAAAAAGAAAAAAAAATTTCTTTCATTGTCGGCTCCCCTCGAATGTTGTCGACAGCAACTATTAGTGTCAAGTCAATCGGCATGTCTATTAAGAGCTTCTCAAACAGTGACGTTCGCATTCGTCGATAAACAAGTAGGTGCCGTTAGTTGTGAATCTGAAAATTTAAAGCGTGTTTATTCACAACAACGCGAGAAGCTATCCCATACCTCATTCATGGGGTGTAAAGGAAAATTAAGTTTTTATCTTAAGTTAAGATGGCTGTAAGAAAGCTCAAACTCAGGCCACCCACATAAAGCCGTGTGTTCTTACCAGAGTACCTATTATCTCGCTATTTTCGGCTCTCGGCTCGCGAACCAGAAGCCTCTTAAAAAAACTTAATTTCCCTTTCACAACTAACGGCACCTACTTGTTTATCGACGAATGCGAACTTCACTGTTTGAGAAGCTCTTACTAGACACGCCAATTGACTCGACACTTAATACTGCGAAGTTGCTATCAACAACATTCGAGGGGAGCCGACAATGAAAGAACTATTTTTTTGTTTTAAGATGACTGGAGCCAGGTTTGAACCTGCGATCTCCCGCATGGTAGTCGCGTGTTCTAACCACTATGCCACGACAGATCCCAGGAGCCTCAAAATTAAAAAAAAATCAAATTTCAAAAATTCAAATTTCAAACGAGCTTTTGGCTCGCGATTCAAGAGCCACAAAATTTTAAATGAACTCAACTAAAGTGCTGGCTCGCGAGCCATGAGCTACAAAATTTCAAATGAGCTCTCAGCTCGCGAGCAAAGAGCCACAACATTTCAAATAAGCACTCGGCTCGCGATCCATAATCCAGCTCGAGAACCCATTTGAAATTTTGCGAGGTATGAGCCAATTTTTAGGAAAAGAGCAGCTCGCGATCAATTTTAATAACTAAAATCCATATGCAAGAAAATACTAAAAAGTACTTTTATTGTACTTTGTGTTACTAAGTCCTTTCTTTTGAACTTTTTTGTACCAAAAAGTACTTTTTTTGTATCAAACAGTACTTTTGTTGTACTTTTCGGCACAAAGTAATTTTTTTTGTACCGAGGTACTTTTTTTGTACCAAAAAACTTTGTATGCCTGAAAGTACTTTTATTGGCCCAAAAGCACTTTTATATTGCACAAAGTACTTTTTCGTACCAAAGTACTTTTTTATGCCAAAAAGTCATTTTTATCGGCCCAATAGCACTTTTATGTTGTACAAAGTACTTTTTTTTACCAAAACGCACTTTTATTGTACTTTTGGGGCAATAAAAGTATTTTTGGTACAAAAAAGTACTTTGTATCGAAAAGTACATTAAAAGAACCTTCTGGTACAAAAAAGTACTTTGTGCAACAGAAAAGTGTTTTTGGGCCAATAAAAGTATTTTTTGGCATAAAAAAAGTACTTTGGTACAAAAAAAGTACTTTGTGCAACAGAAAAGTGATTTTGGGCCAATAAAAGTATTTTTTTTGGCATAAAAAAGTACTTTGGCACAAAAAAAACTACTTTGTGCCGAAAATTACATTAAAAGCACTTTTTGGTACAAAAAGTACTTTAGTTCAAAAGAAAGTACCTTGTAAAAAAAATACAATATCAGTACTTTTGGTACAAAAAAAGTACTTTATTTCAAAAGAAAGTACTTTGTACCATATTATGATTAAAATATGGAAAATTTTCCAAAGACTAAAAACAGATATGGAACTTAAAGCCATATCTAATGAAATTTGCGCACTTACAATATAAGGATGAGGCCACAAAATATGTATATTTTATAATTTTTTACAGTACATTTTTAAGGTTACTAAAGGATAGAATTTTCAAAGGACAATTTCTGAAATTGTTTGTTTACATCTTTAAAATATCAAATAAAATCTGCTATATGGTTTAAAATGTCGACAGTTTTTTGGGAAATGTTCTCACATTAGTTTTAAAATTGCCAAATACATGGAAAGGGACATAGACCTTAACATACAAGTAAGCGTCGTTCTCAATATTGCTCGTTTTGTGCAAGACCGTCATAACTCAAAAAACGTGATTTTTGAGTTAATGATTAGAATTGTTCATTTCATCATTCTCCATGTTGTGTAAAAAATTCATGTTAATATCTTTTATACACTCCGCATGACAGCTATTTGAATTTCTCCATTTCGTACAAGTTGGGTGTAAATTAAAAACTTTAAACGCGTTTATCTCGGAGTCGGTTTTTTTGAGTTATGACGGTCTTGCACAAAACGAGCGACATGCCGAGCGATATGCCCTTCCACAACATAAAAATCTTATTTCAGAGGAAAAACAAATTTGCTTAGCGAGTTTGGAGCAGAGCCCTATCAACTCGCTCTTCCACAAATTACAATAAAAAAATACACGCAAAATTCTCCTCATATTTGCTAATTTTTCCCTCAAAAGAAAACAGTTCACATCGGCCTATGGAACCCAATTTTAAAGAGCGAGTTGGTACCTCTATCTATTATACTGCTCTATGGTTTGGAGCCAAATAGTAAACGAGCATTATTTTTGTACTATTCTTAGGCCTTGAAAAATTGCCTTTAAGTTTATCCTCAATCCTTAAAAAAACCCCATGATTATCGGGCTATAACAACATGTCATCCGGCTAATAACTGTCAACAGACAATATGTAGATTCTTTTATTTTAATCACCATTTTAAAAATTAAATGCAAATATCTTGTAGCTATTTTTTCTTCTGTGATTTAACAAATCCTTTCGGTATGTGACATTTGCTCATCATTTACACTTTTTTCCACTACATATCACCAACATTCGCAACATTATCATCATTGCCATTATTTGTTTATTTTTATCAATCATTGTGACATGAATATCATTCATTTTGACACATTCATTTCATTTGAGATAAGATTGTAAATGATTTTAATTTAATTTCACTGTCGCGTAATTACATTATAATTGTAGATGTAGATGTTGTAGTAGCAGTAGTAGTAGTGACAGTGGCAGTAGTGCCGCGTAGTCGTCAATGCATTACATCTGTCTCCCACCCTAGCCCTCTTGCCCTGTCATCGTATATGAATATGAATGTATTCGCGTAGAATTCTCTGAGTTGGGTTTTGATGATTGCGTTTGAAGAAAAGTTTCTTGCTGTTTAATTGTGATACATTTTACATTTTACAACAATAATGTTAAAAATTCTCTATCAGAACTGTAATAAATGTCATTGTATATGTATGTTATATATGTGTGTGTATGTAAACTAAAAATTAAAAATTGTATATGTATTTATTTGTGTATAATATGTAAGTGTGTACATATATGTCTCCCACAGATCAGATATCGCATGTCCAAAAAGCCCACTGCGCCCATGTTGGGTATAAATAAATTCCGTGAGGTATTTAAAACAAAACAGAAACAACTAAACCTTAATTGCCTATTAATTGTCGAAGATAGAAGATTAGAGTCCGAACTGGCAAATAGAACAAATTTGCATTCAATGTGTGTGTGTGTGTGTGTACAAACTACGCTTGATTTGATTGATTAGCTTTAGCATTTAGAGGAAAAAAAATCATAGCGTACTAGTCGAGTTGATGCCATTAACATGAAATTGTTTAAATGAATAATTGAGCGAGGCGTTTAACATATCTTTAGTTTAGTTTCAAATGTGGTGATTAGTGTATAATGTGAAAATTTTGTATCAAGTAGATTAATAGTTTAGATTAAATTGATATGATAAATGGGATTAAAAAAATGCATTTAACCTTTATACTTAATATAAACAACATTTTTAATAATAACACAGTACAACATTTATCAGCTCATTGATTTGGGATTCAATTCTGAGAACTGCACGTGAAAGTAGCCCCAAAAAGAGAAGTACTGCTTCGTTAGTTTTGTCAAGTTACATGCCATAATAATTTAATATCGATTTCAAGTTAGTAAGTTTGACATAACTCAAGAACCTCCAGTCCGATTAAGCTGAAACAAATTTAAAAAAATTAAGAATTGCAATTCCTTTAATCTGTTCATATAACATTTCCCTACATAAGTAACAGTTTAACTTTTTCATTCATCAAATGATTTTGAACTGGGGTTATTTTGTAGCAGTTACAATAAAACTGTTGTACTTTCTTATGATTTACGCGGAGTATTACTTATGATAATCATACGCCACCATATCTCACTATAAATTCCCCTATAAAGCGATATTATATTATTTTGGATGTAACTTGACAAAACACATGATGTAGAACTTCTTCTTTTTGGGACTACCTTCACGTGCATTTCTCAGATTTGAGTCCCAAAATCATGTGTTGTACTGTCGTAGGGTCCTCACATTTTCGTGCAAAAACTAAGTCCTTTTTTGTACAAAAAAATAATCTGGAACAAAAAAAGTACTTTTGGGACAACAAGAATACTTTTTAGCACTATAAAAGTTTCCTTGTACAAAAAAGTATTTTAGGGAACTGTTGAAGTACTCTTGGGACTATTAAAGTACTCTCTAGTACTACAAAAGTATTTTGGAACAAAAATTACTTTGTGTTAACTTTTCCATCTATTACCTTTAAAAAATGTTTGCAACATAAAATACTTTTTAGTACCATAAAAGTATTTTGGAACAAAAATTACTTTGGTACCAAAAAGTACTCTTTTTAGGTTTGATATTTCGAAACTAAAATTACTTTGTGCAAAAAATGGGTCCTTTTTGGTACAATAAGGACTCTGGTACAAAAAAGTTCTTTTGGGCAGTAAAAATTTACTTTGTGGATCATAAAGGTACTTTTGCAACTATTAAAGTACTTTTTAGTAACATAAAAGTATTTTGAAACAAAAATTACTTTATGCAAAAACTACGTCCCTTTTGGTACCAAAAAGTACTCTGATACAAAAAAAAGTATTTTGGGACAATACAAATAATTTTAAACACTATGAAAGTTTTCTTGTAGTTACAAAAAGTTACTTTATGCAAGAGAAAAGTATTTTTGCGGCTATTAAAGTACGTTTTACATTGTGGTAAAACTAATTCCTTTTTGGTTCAATAAAAGTACTCTGGTACAAAGAAAAAGTACTTTTAGAAAATAAAAATACTTTTTAGCACTATAAAAGTATTTTTGTACAAAAAAAAGTACTTTTTCGAACAGAAAAGTACTTTAGCCACTATTAAACTTTTTGAAACGAAAATTACATTGTAGAAAAACTAAGTCCTTTTTGGTACAATAAAAGTACTCTGGTACAAAAAAAGTACTTTGACACAATAAAATTATTTTTTAGCTCCAAAAAAGTTTTGTTGTACAAAAAAGTAATTTATGCAAGAGAAAAGTATTTTTGCGGCTATTAAAGTACTTTTTACATTGTGGTAAAACTAAGTCCTTTTTGGTTCAATAAAAGTACTCTGGTATAAAAAAGAACTTTTGCACAATAAAAATACCCTTTAGCACTATAAAAGTTGTCTTGTACAAAAAATTACTTTGTGGAACAGAAAAGTACTTTTTGATTTTCAAAGTAATTTTAGTACCATAAAAGTATTTTGAAACAAAAACTACTTTGTGCAAAAACTAAGTCCTTTTTGGCACAATAAAAGTTCTCTGGTACAAAACGAAGTACTTTTGGACAATAAAAATACTTTTAATCACTATAAAAGTTGTCTTGAGTTCAAGAGTACTTTTTAGTACCATAAAAATAGAAACAAGAATTACTTTGTGCAAATACTAAGTCCAGTAAAAATACTTTTTTTTATTTGTTTTTTTCTTGTCCAGTACTTTATGCAAGAGAAACGTATTTTTGAGACTATTAAAGTAGTACAATAAAAGTACTCTGGTACAAAAAAAAGTACTTTCGGATAACAAAAATAATTCTGTGGAAAAGTACTTTTGCGACTTTTAAAATACTTCTAAGTACCTTAAAAGAACTTTGAATTTATATTTAGTACAAAAAAGTACTCTGGTACAAAAAAGTACTTGTAGCACTATAAAAGTACTTACTTATTTATGTTCCCTTTTAACCCCTATGAAAGAAAAATGTAGATGACCGGAGACAGGAATCGAACCATAGATCTCCCGCATGATAGTCGCGTGTGCTAACCATCATGCCATGGCCGGTCCCTATAAAAGTGCAGCGGTACAAAAAAAAGTACTATGTTGAAAAGCAAAGTACTTTTGGGACAATAAAAGTACTTTATGATATTTTTAAAGTTTTCGTAAAAAAAAGTATTTTTCGTTATAAAAATAATTTTATCGTGGCAAAAAGGTACATTTATTGCACCAAGAGAGTACATTTAATGTTTGAAAAAAGTGATTTTTTTTGTTCTAAAGGTATTTTTATTGTACCAAAAAAGTTATTTATTGTTCTAAAAGTACTTTTTACTAACGTAGGTACAGTGTACATACTATTACTCATACTCATATACTTTTAAAGTGACTCCTTCTATGTGTGGCACTTTTGGGGGTCATATCAAATGATATATACCCTCCTACCCGTAGAAGAAGTCGGCCGATATAGCCCATATACGCCCTGAGACAAATTCTTAAAAGCGTACATCTTTGTACTTACAAAAAAAGAAATGTATGTAAAACTATGGTGAATTCGTTCAATCAAACTTGCTCATTTTAACCTCCGCCACTTAGACGATAGAAGAAACTTTCATACAAAGTTTTAGCTCGATATCTCTTCAACTAGGCTGTAATCTCGGGGACAGACAGATGGACGGACATCTTTAAGTAGACTCAGAATTTGATGCTGATCATTTATATTTATATACATATATGGGCGGTCTAAATGGAAGAACAAACTAAATTTATCCTTCGTTCAGTGCATCCGCGTTTTGAAGGGGGTATAAACATAATACTGGTCGTAGTCTAACTTTACTGAGAGATTATGCCTTAAGGCGAGTATTTATGTTTTATAATTTACTAGAAGGTTTTACAATGATCTTAATACGGAAATAGATTTTTAAACCTTTTGAAAAGATTTAGTAATACCAATTTTGCTTGTTGTAATACTAGACATGCTAACATAGAATATATGTAAAAAGTCGAAATCGATATTTTTACGCTATAGTTTGAGAGTTGAATAGATCTCACAATCAAATATATAAAAAAGTATTAGAAAATAACCAAACTATTAAATGTTGTTTAACCTCATAGTCCCTAACTTTAAAATCAGATTATGTTTTTAAAACAATAGTTCAATTTTTTAGATAGATCTTACATTTATTTTTATTATGACATACTTATATAAGAAGTATCTAGCTGTTTTTATGTTAATGAATTAGGACTGCCTTAATCAAGGAGAGATTTTAGTGTAATGTTATTTGGAAAATTCTCATTACTATTCATACTCATATGTTTACTTCATAGCATTAGTTGGACAATATCTAGTGCTCTAGTCATAATCTGCTACATGTTTGTTGTCTTTATCTAAGCATGTTTTTTTGCTGTTGTCTTAACCCTGTTTCTTATTCCATAATCTTTAGTTTTTGTTATGGTTTGCTAAATTTTTAAAAAAATTAGTTTTAGTTTCGAATAAACTTTTTCTTAGAACATTTTCAACATTATAGCCAATTTTATTCAAGCTAGTATATTACGTTTTAAACTATCTTTATCCTAACCATTATCCTAATCATTATCGGTTTGTTGCAAAACGTTCTCTCTCTTTTATACCATCACTACTGCTACACACACACACAGGTCGAAGTCATGCCTTGGATTAGCAGCAAGCACAACATGGGCTTTGCCTTCAATCGCAGCACCTGGAATAGTATACGCAAGTGTGGCAAACACTTTTGCTCGTACGATGATTACAATTGGGATTGGTCCCTGCAACATGTATCGCAACAATGTTTACATCGCAAATTGCATGCCATGATAGTCAAGGGTCCGCGGGTCTTTCATATCGGAGAATGGTAAGTGTCATCAGCACATAATAATGATGGCAATTTTATTTATTTTTTTCCTTCTACCTATTTTTATCATTTTAGTGGCGTTCATCACAAAAAGAAAAACTGTGAATCGAATCAAGTGATTTCCAAAGTCCAACAGGTTTTACGTATCGCTCGTAAGTCGGGCCAAATATTTCCTAAATCGCTAACGCTGACCGTTGCCAGTCTCATTAAGAAGACAAAGCTGCGCAAAGGGAATGGGGGTTGGGGCGATAGACGTGATCACGAGCTATGTATGAATATGACTTTATTTATTAGATGAATTTAGAAAATGTAGTTTAACTTTCACTGTCCCTCTATCTCGTTTTTTTTTACAAAAGAAAAATATTTCTTAAACTAAGTGATAATTCTCAAAACAAAAAAAAGGAAAAAAATAAGTAAAGACAGAAAAAGAGAGCGGATGTTTTCGGTTTGCAAGAAGAGAGAGAGAGGGTCGGGTTTGTGGGGCAAAGAAATTTTAGATACCAAATTCTTATTAATTGAATGCTTATTAGATATGTTACAATTTTAAAGACACTGCTGATAAAAAGGTATTCTACCGTAATAAACAATTAATGCCATTTTTTACAAAACAAGTAAAATTTCATAAGAATTGAACTGGAAATTGCGGAAATTTTAGTTTGCATTTGAAAGTGATTTTGTTTTGTCTTTATTCATTATCAAAACTTTTACAACTAAGTGTTTGAGCAGACTGCAGTAAAATTTTGTAATTCTGTTTAGACGGTAAATATGTATGATAAAATTTTTATATTGTTATACATTTGCCCATAAAAATACTAAAATGTATTCATTAAAATAATGAAATATTTTCATAAAAATAACACAGTACAACATTTTTCAGCTCATTGATTTGGGACTCAATTCTGAGAACTGCACGTAAAAGTAGTCCGAAAAAGAAGAAGTTCTGCATCATTCGTGTTGTCAAGTTACGTGCCATAATAATTTAATATCGATTTGAAGTTAGTAAGTATCGTGTAGTGGAATTTGTCACGTTTTGGCCTCTCGAATGATGCAAAACTTCTTCTTTTTGGGGCTACTTTCACGTGCAGTTCTCAGAATTGAGTCCCAAAATCATGTGTTGTACTGTGCAATGAAGCACTTTTTAGAAAAATTAATTATCTTTATAAAACTTATAAAATATTATTATAAATATAATAAAATATTAAAAAAAAAATTATGAAACATTAGATCAGTGATGCCAGAGGATTATTGGAAAATTCCCTACGTTTATTTCAAAAAATCCCTTTTTTCCCTACGACAACTATTTATTTCCCCTACATTTTTCCCTACACTACAAATGTTTAAAATTTGATGAAAATCTCTATAAATAATTATATTTTATTAACTTAACAAATTGAACTAATCACCTCATAGCTTATTTTATTCCTTTTCTTAGTTTTAACATCAGTCGCAATTGAAAAAATCTTTTCAGCATCTGCATTGGCGTGCGGCATACTTAGTAGGATTTTTATTAGTTTGGAAAGGTTTAGAAATAATAAATTATCATATACTTTTCCACATCGAACTTAGACAACGATATTTGCTCATCTTCAGAAAAGTTATATTTCATCTTTAACCACTCCTTTGTAAGATGGTCAATATTAATGGAAATTTTGTGGCCCAAAAACTTAAATTGGAAAACACTGTTATCGCCTCCGCCAATGGCTGATACGGGGTTTAAAAATTCCATTTCCTTTAAAATCGAGTCATATTTTAATCGAAGCCGACGTTGCGGTTATATAGAACTTGAGGCAATCGGATTTTACCTGGTAGGCCTCTGACGGAGGAAAGGTTTTTAACAGCTCTTCACATTCAGTACCGACGTATATATTTTCAATTGGCAAAGTAATATGAGGTGATCGTACAGCGCAATTAAACTATAACTCCGATTTTTTTTATAAAGTTTTGACCCAGCTTTAAAAATATTTTTGTAGATTCAGAATGGAGAGCATGTACCAAAGGTTTTTGATTGGAAAAGAGCATTTAAAGTGTTGAAGTAATTTAGTACATATTTTTAGAAAAGCAAATAAGCTTTTTTATGTCGGCTAATATTAATTCTGCTCCTTTTAATTTATTTTGGCTGGATGAAAATTTAAATTCTCTGTAGTCGCTTATGTATAAATATTAAATTGTATATGTAATCTTCTATTAAAATGTGTATAGTTTTCTTTGAATATAGCTCGGATTATAAAAAATCCCTACATTTCACGGGAATATAAAAAATCTGTCCGTTTCTCCCCACACAAGATTTTTTTGGTAAAAATCCCTACAAGTAGGGATTTTTCCCTACTTCTGGCATCACTGCATTAGATTATTGAAAACAGTTCTAAAAATTATAAAATATTTTTAAATGAAATTATTTTATACAAACAATAAAAACATTTCTCAGCCAAAAAAAATTAAAAAACAAAATTTTAAAAATTTTTTAATGAAAATTCAAAATCGACTTAGTTTTCGTGCAGACTGCAGTAACACTATGCAATACGAAATTTTCTTTTGTTATACCCTTCCCAATTCATGTAAGACTTTTATAAGAATAATGAAATATTGTCATAAAAATAAAGAATTGTTTTTAATAAAAATATCATTATTTGTTTAATATTTTTATAAAATTAAAAATTTTTTTTATAGAAATAATAAATTTTTAAAAGAAATACAAAAACATTACGATAATTTTTCGTAAAATAAAATTAGTTCCAAATTTCCTACAAAGTATACAAATTTTGTTCCCATTAACAAACAAATTTTGTTAGACTTTCATAAAAACTATAATTTTTTTTTTAGTATAAAGATATATTTTTCTAAAAAATTTAACCATTTTCAGAAACAATGAAATTTTTTTTAACAAAATTAATGAAGAACTTTCATAAAATTATTCCTAAAAAATTAATTAAAAAATTACATAAAATTTCATATGTATTCAGAAAATTTAATAGAGAAAACCATTCATAAAAATAATGAAATGTTTTCATACAAATAATGAAAAGTTTTTGTACCATCTGTTTACAAAAAACAAATTTTTAAAAATGAATGAATGATCATAACTATTTAGAAAAAAGAAATCTCAAAAATTTTGTAAGAAAAATAAAAAAAAATTTTGGCAATTCTAAAACAAAATTAACTTTTTAAAAAAATAATCTAATGTTTTCAAAAATTAATAAAAATCTTTAATAAAATTATTGCCAAAAATTACCTAAAATTACAAAATTTCATATGAATTCAGAAAACTCAATAAAGAAAATCATTTATAAAAATTACGAAATGTTTTCATACCATTGTTCCCATTACAAAAATCTTCTTAATTATTAAAAAAACAATCTCTATGTATATTTTTCTAAAAAAAAATTAACTATTTTCAAAAAATTATCTAATATTTTCAAAAAATTAATGAAAAACTTTCAAAAAATTATGGCCAAAAATTAATTAAAAAATTACTTAAAATTACGAAATATTTATTAAAAGTTTTAATATTATATAAATTCAGAAAATTCAATAAAAAACTATTCATACAAATAATGAAAAAACATTTCATGAAATATTTTCAGAAAAATATTTAAAATAATGCAATATTAATAATGAACTATTTTCAAAAAATAATGAATAATTTTCATTAAAATAATGAGGAATATCATAAAATTATTGACAAAATAAGGAAAAAAATTCTTTTTAATGATAAAATATTTTTGATAAAATGTCATATGAATTCCACAATATTCAATTCCAGAAAATAATGAAATACAGAGTTGTTCGTAAGAGTAATGATCGTTAAAATAACAAAAATTTAAAAGTATCTCCTACCGATCTTCCGTCGCAAACTTCGTCACAAATGTATCCCGCTTAAATTTCTGCAGCGAACCACGCTATCCCCATTTCTTCTTGAAATCGACATCATCCGCAACTTTTTTTATAGTTATAGCGATAGTTATAAAACAAAAATAACAAAATGTTAGAAAAAATTTAAACAAATTTAAGCACAATATTACAAATAAAAAACATGTTTTTTTAACGTAAATAGCTGTAATGACCTTTGACCCCCCAGTACAGTAAATCCTAATAATGTCTCTTTACTCTTCTTGATACTACATGTAAAACACAAAACAAATTAATCTTAAAACTATTCTAATCAGACAGAAAAAAAAATTAAAAGAAAATACCAAAAAAGTAAACTACAACTGAATTAGATAATTAAGTATTTATTATATTATTATTAATTTTTAATACAAAACATTTTCAAATCATCCATTACAAAAGTGGTGCATTCAAAGTGGTGGATAAAATACCAATGCCAATATAAAATAATAATAATAATAGTAGATAATAGGTATTTTAATAAAATACTAACAAACAAACAAAACAGAATACCAGTTCAAAACCAAATAACCTAGAAAGTAATCACACAAACCCATAGTCAAGGCTGCTAACAGAAAAGTCAAATAGTGTTTTTTTTTTTTTACTTTTAAGCAGTTATAGAATTGTAAAAGTTTTTGTTTTAAGTAAGGCATGCTTTATATGTTGCTTTTTGTTTAACCGTAATATAGGAAATGTAGTTGTTGATTTTTGTTATTTTTTGTTTTGCGTTTCTTATGTATTTTGTATGAAATTATTATAAAAAATTTATTTAATTTTTTAAGTTCTTCATCATTAATCATGATGCGAAATTAATTTGTGTGACTTTGAGTTATTCGCTAATGGATATTTTTTTAGATCTATACTAAAATTTTATAACTTACTTATAATTCCCAAAAAGGTTGTAGTAACATTTGGCGATTGTGGACATTACTATAAAGAGATCAATACGATCAAATACATATATGATTTATTAATATGTAATGTTTCGGTTATGGTTTGAAACCGTATTAACACGCTTTTAAATATTTGTATTGTTTATTTTTTAAAATTCCACGAATTTACTATGTGTAAATTTTCGTCATTGTTTTTAATTTCGGCGATTTTTCTTTTTATTTTATTTTCATACATCTTCCCTATGAGTCTCAAAATTGTAGAGTTATTTTATTACTTTAAAAAACATATTGCGGATTTTTTTTTCAATTCAAATTTAAAATCAAAATTTTCCTCACACAACGAAATTAAAACCGGAATTCATCACAATCTAAAGACAAACGTCACACTGTTAACTGCATACAATTTGTTGTATCATCCAAATCAAATGAAAATATCTTAATGTGAAGTATATTTCAAAATTAATTAAATTATGTAATTGTTGCGCTTTTATTTTAAAAAATAAAATACAATTATTAAGACATTAAATTTTTCTTTATCAAATTCGTAATTAGTTATGTATTATGTTTTAATTTGTAGAATGTCATAAAATGCTAAAAACATATTCATAAGTTAAATAATTTTTGTTATGATTCTCTTACATATATATAAATATTTATATAAATCAATTTGTAAATTGTTATTTTCTTATAAAATTTCTTCGATCTATACAACAAAAACAAAACAATGTAATATACAAATCTCAAGTACTGCTTTTAAATAACAATTCTAATAAATTAAATAGTCATTTAATATTTATAAATATTATATAAATTAATTAATTGAAAATGAAGAAAAGAATACAAGAAAATAAACGAAACCCAAAATACATAATTTATAAAGATATAAAAGAAGTTTGTTTTATTTCAGAAAATTAGTGGGAACAACGAAATTGTGGGTGTTTATACACTTTAACACGAGAACGCACGTAACGAAGGGTATATTTAGTTGGATATTCCATTTGTAACGCCCATAAGGAGGCGTGGTAGGTATGCCAATATGTATACTTATGTAAATGATCAGCTTGGAATTCTGAGTCGATTTAAAGATGTCCATCCGTCCGTCAGTCCAACGCCTCTTTTACAGTCGTAGTTTAAGAGCTTGGTATGAAATTGGTATGCAAGCTTCTATCATCTAAGCGGAGGTTATGTTCCAAGATGAGCAAAATCGTTCAAAGTGGGTTCCGAAGATAGTTTTATTAATATAAATTAATCAAACTGGCTTATCTTTATGGAGGTAGTGTAGAGCAGTTTCCAAGCAGTGTCCAACTGTAAAGCTGATAAGTCTAAACTGGACTTCACTGTTGACAAGTGTCGTAGCTAAAGCAAAAGAGAAATTCTGCAGTAGAACTGATAGGAAAGGCAAAGCTAAGCCAAACAAGTATAACACAGTACAACACATAATTTTGGGACTCAATTCTGAGAATTGCATGTGAAAGTAGCCCCAAAAAGAAGAAGTTCTGCATCATCCGTTTTGTTAAGTTACATGCCAGTCTTACAGAAAGATCCCTGAACTAAAGGAAATACACACTTGCCACCTTCCTGGACATCGAAGAAGCCTTCAACAATGTCAAACCTTAATCTCTAATTGACTCAATGAAACAGCCCAGCAGCGGAAAAGACGAGGCATTGTATAAATATGCCTGCAAACATGCCTTCAAAGGCAGTTCGTTGACATTCAAATACGCCTTCCTTTTCCAGGCATGTATACAGGCTATAATAAGTCCTTCACTAAGCCTAACAAAAAATTCCATACCACATTTCGCTTCTCAAATGAGACCTGCAATGAGGCCTCTTCTAGGGTGAAAAAAAATCGCGCAGACATGCCTCTTTCCCTTCTTAAAACTGGCATATGAGCAGCCCTACTGTGTCACACAAAAATACCATAGATGTGCACAAAGGGCATGCAAACTTTCTTGCCTTAAACTGGCCTGTTGACAGTCCTATTAGTAGAAGGCAGAATTGACGTTCATAGCCATGCACTGTCACTTCTCCGATTAGCCCTGTTGACAGGCCTACTAAGGGAAGGTAAGACAGATGCTGTTGTTTATGAGAACCACATGTATGATATTTGTCGTACAACAACTATATCACGTGATAGCCGAGTAGGTAGCATGCCCAATAGGGCGTTTCTCCAAAAGCGTTTTTTGCGATTTTTGCAACTCTTGAAGCGGAATATTAAGGCTTGTGTTCTAAAAGAATTTCGAAAAAAATTTTGGATTTTTTGAAGATGGGTATGTGGTCGCTGAAATAGATTTTATCAAAAAAATGAGGTTATGATGAAAAAAATTTTATATTATTTTTTTCTGGTGCTTTTTGTTCATACAACTAAACAAATTCTCTTCTAAAGGATCCGATTCTACGACAAAAAATTTTTGGTGTGAAATATTATTATATTAAGGACCACTTTTATAGTCTTAAACGTGAAAAATTATTTTTCCTAGATTTCAAACCTCGATAACTTGAAAAGTTTTCAAAATTTTTTCAAGATGTAAAAAATTTAAAAAAAAATTACGAAATCATTTAATATGGAAATAATTTGCATATGTTTTTTTTTTAGTTCTTCTATAAATGCTCTTTTGCAGGCCTGCAAGCTGGTCTGCAGTAGCAATGCCTCATAGAAGGCCCTTATTATTAGGACTCCAAACAGTACATACTAGGCAAGCCTACTGAAACGCCTTCAATGGGAAAGGGAATGTGCAGGCCTTGCTTGCCTATGGCGCCCTATGTTAATTTGAAATGAAGACTACATTTGAAGGGTAGGGTTTTCTGAATGCCTTTGCAGGCATTTGGAAGAAGGCATGCAAAGCCCCATTTTTTGCTGCTGGGAGTTAGAGATTAATCCAGCGGTCATCTCACTTGTTGATAAACTCCTAAATTTGAGTCGCATTGGATCTAGTTTGGACGTATCAAATATTACTGAGGCGGCGGTTTGTGGCACTTCACAAGGAGGAGTACTCTCTTCACTACTTTGGAATCTCAACATCAATACTCATCTGAAGACTATAGACAAGACGTGCTGCACTACTGTCGCATATGCTGATTGCGTAGCAATAATTGTTACCGGCTAGAATCCTTAATTACTCTAGGAGCTTATGGAACCTGCGCTTAAACGTCTCATAAAATAGTGTCATAACGGTGAATTGGGTGTAAACCCAGGTAAAACGGAACTCGTGCTATTAACTCGGAGATACAAAATCTCTCAATGTGTAAAACCCAGAATAAATAGAGCCGCACTTACACTCTCTGATAATGTCAAATACCTTAGACTCATATTGGATAGTAAACTAAATTTGAATCTCACTTAGGTCGGGACCAGCAAAGGGGCAATAGATCTGTACTGCAACAAAAGGGCAATCGGCCCCAAATTGGCCAAAATAATGAAACCTGTTGATTAAAACTTGTAATCACTGCCTTTGGAAGTTATAAGAGAAATATAAATTTTTCAAAAAAAGGTAATTTTTATCGGAATGGTGGCCCCATTCTCCTAATTTACAATCACATACTTTAATTAATATCGTGCCCACCAAGCCAAACAGAAGGATATGGCTCTATCATCTTAAAAAGTTGTTAAACTAATTTGGCCTTAAGATACTAAGTGCCCAATTCATCTCCATTAATGTCTTACATATTTCTAGTATCAAATAATGTATACCCCCATTTCTAAGAGTGAGTATACAAAAAGAGGCTATATATACATATATGTTGGTTCAGAATTGCGCATAAACCTAAAAATTGCATGGTTAAAATTCTGATAGCAAAGCCTCTAATTTAATGCTATTATAACCCCTGCAACGGTGCTCTGGCGCCTTGATTTTCGCCTTTTGGGCGTGGCATATTTTTACCTCTCAGATATTTTAATCAAAATAAAACTAAATCTTCACTTTTTTATATTTGACAAAACTGTACACAGTATTCTTAAATTAATAGTATTGTTATTTTTTAAGGAAGTAATGTGAATATCGTAGTCTACATACCTCTTTCAACAGGACGAAATAACATTCAGTTTTCGGCAAACTCACTTACACTTTGTTTTAATATTTTAAAAAGTCTTCTTCTTTTTCTTTTTTATTCACAAGTTGTTTAGTTAGTCTTTGTTTTTTACACCAGTAGCAAATACATTTCAATGCATTACACTTCCCAACACTAAAAAACAGTAGACAGTCATTTCTATTTGCAGTTATTCCATTATATTCTATGTTTTGCACAGCTTTCTGCGTAGCAGAAATTGTAGTTCATATCAATATATTACTTGTATTTATTTAAAATATTAAATTAAAATAATACTATTTATCAATATCTTTAATAAACTAATGCTGTTTTCTGTTTGCACTTCACTTGTTCACACTTTATTTAATCATCCGCTAAACCGTTACTTCATACTAAACATAACAGCATCCTATTTATGACAAAATTGCTGGTGTTGCTTAACTGGGCTGCATTCGTTGACACTTTTGCAAATGGCTGACTGCTACTTACGATGCTAGGCAATCGCCAGGACGCCGGTGTATTAATTTCTACATTTCTTATTGGAAATGTATAAACATTGCGAACACAACAAAAAAAACAATAACAAACGCATTGCATATGGCAAATTTAATGTTTTTTAACTTCTTCATCACTTTCAAAGAACTTAAAACCGATTTTGTGGCAAATCAAAAAATACCGACGACCAGAACACGCACTCGATTTAAACAGCGAAAGAAAACTAAAATTAATAACGAATGGCAACAAGTGCAACAACGAGATAGTGGATGATTCAGAGTTGGTTTTTTTCTTGGCTGTCAGTGACAGGGTGTTTCAAAGATTAACTATATTCCCATTTCCGTTGAAATTGAGTGACAGGGTGTTTCAAAGATTAACTATATTCCCATTTCCGTTGAAATTGATGGAATTCAAATGAAATAATCGAAAATAGTAAAGTGTAACGACGGCACAATGGAGAAATTAGAAAAGAATTCCATAAATAAGCAGTTTTACTATAAATAAAATAAATTTTGAATTAATTAGTTTAAATTTAGTAAGAAATAAACATCTTTCGAAGAAATTTTTACATATTCTTGTATTACGTTGTTATGTTCCTGCTAGCTGACTTAGGAAGTGGCTCACCGGCAGCTCATTGGTTCTCAGGGAGGATTCCAACCCGCCACTTTCTAATCTGAGGACATAACTGAAATTGAACTCTACACAAATCACCATAATGACATTCATACAAATAAAAAAAATAAACACAGATTATTTCTGAGACTTTGGTCTTTTCGCCTCACACTCGGCCCTCCCATCCTTGATCTCACGACTCCACATAAATCATTAAATGAGATCCCATTCGGACACTTCCACATACTCACATTACATACCAGAAGACCCCCCTTTTCTTATCTAATTACCAAGTCATATTTAAGATTCTTTTCATCAAGACAACTTAAACATATTTATTTAATATAAAAAAACAATGGATAAAAATTATTAAATTGCAATTATTATGACAAATCTCTTGATTTTTGCATAAAAATAATTAACATAAAATAGTACATCATTATTAATTATTAGGAACTCTAAAAAAAAACATAA
Source organism: Muscina levida (assembly GCA_964034835.1). NCBI lineage: Eukaryota > Metazoa > Arthropoda > Insecta > Diptera > Muscidae > Muscina > Muscina levida. The sequence goes on along the minus strand of OZ035880.1, from coordinate 183,543,609 downwards.
AACAACCTTTACTACGAAAAATACTAATACCTTGGTTTTGTTTCTTTTAATTTAAGCTGGGCTAAACTAATCAATTCCTGTACCAAATCGTTCTAGTTAACGATCTACAGCCTTTCTTCGGCTTATAAGACAAATAACACACTGATATATAACCTAACTGAAAGAGCTCTGTCAGCTAGTCTGAGTTGCAGCGAAAAAAGAATGCTACACAATTATTAATGAATTTTAGCTAAACTAGATCGATTTTGTTGGAACTTGGGCCCTTGTATTAATAAATCTTATTTTCCCTAGGTATTACTATTTCCCTTACAAAATACACTAACACTTCACGTACATACACTTAATATTTAATTTTATTTTAAATCTTATTCTAAAACGCCAAATCTTATTATTTTTCTTTCAGCTTAATTTACTTGCTGATTCCTGTCGTTTTCGGTTCACCTGGCCTGACGATACTTTATCGGGGTTACCTGGTTATGCAGCACGCCGATAGATATAACTTTGTCACCTTGGAAACAAACGGGTATTTACCACTGCAGCGGACCACCAGACCCCTATGCGCAAAGGGTTAACTTCCTTCTACTCCCGCTAGGCTTTGCGGAGTACAGGCGCACGGCCTTGATTAAATTTATTTTTTTTAATAACACCGCCGGTTGGATTTATAATTATGCTAATCACGTAAGTATTTTCTGTACGTTTCGATCAGCTACTTTTTATCGTCTTTATTTGTTCATTAATACCAAAAAAACGTTTCTTATTGGATTTATCACCAAATGTTCACAACAGAGTTGGTTTTGATTAAATTTGTTTATTTTCTTTTCGCTTTCGTTTTTTTTTGTTTAGTTTCGCTTAGCGATGTTTTAAAAATATATATTATTTAGTAATGTTCTTGTAATTTAGTTATCTCTTCTTTATTTTTAACTCCAACCGATAATTTAATTACAAGCAAAAATAACGACCTCCGGTCTCGACTACAGCTGATCTTTTTTTCTCCTTTTTTTCTTTTCATCATTTTCTATTTATACCCCCGTTTTCCCATCTCTCGACCCTACTTTCCATCGACCATCTTTTTTTTCAACGGTTTTATGTTTCTGTTTAGCATTTGCATTCGAGCGGTAACGCTGTTTTGACATTTCGTCTGGCATTGTGGTGTGAAAATACAACATTGTGAATGGCATCACCTTTTCATGTATTGCCACATTTTCCAAGCAACACATGATTGGATTTACGATCCACACCACTACCAACAGACTCATCCATTCATTTACATCCAACACTAACCTTGCCCAACATGCAGTTGCACACATAAACATTTGTGGTCACTATTCTACTACGCTAAAAGTTCACCGCGTGCATTTTGCAAAAATCTTGGTACGGTGAACACGCATAAAAAAAAATGGTTGGCTAAAGTTTTTTTTTATTTTTCTTTTCGCAGGCTGCTGCTGCTATTGCCGCTTGGAAAACATACAGATTTGTTGCTGTTGCTGCGGCACCAATGCCATGCGAAATATAACATTCCAGGAATTTTATTCAGTTCTTCGTTAGCGGAATGTTTGACAGCCTTAGCCTGGAGGCCCTCATCAAGTTGCTCCTCCATACCACTGTTTGCATTGATTTCCGGCTTCTCAAAGTCTTCGCTGGCAATAATCGGAGACGACAAAGGAGCTGCCGCTCCTATGGGTTGTACGGCCTTTGGTTTCTTCAAACATTCGACTTTCTGTAAATGTTGCGCCAACGTGTGATTGCGAAACTTTGAGGGAGGCAACCACGAGGCTGGTAGTGGCGGTGGGGCCGCATGAACAACGATAGGAGCCACTTTAGCCATTGCCGTGGCGGTGGAAGGACTACCGCTGCTTGCTAAGGGCTGCGGCATGAAAACATTTGCCCCGACAGTTGCCTCCAACGTGGGCGTTGACGACACAGGGGTTACAGCTGCTGCTGCTGTTGCTAATATGGTTGCTGCCGCCGACGCCGCTGCTATTGCCGCCTGTATAGGTGCCCCTGACTGCTGCTGGCTGCCGACAGGCTACATTTCCACGCAACAAAACTCCGATTCGTACAACGACTGATCAAAGGCCGTAGGAAGCGGTGTGCGTGGATCGTAACGTGGGGAACTCCCACACCCTGATAACACAAGCCGGGCATAAGTCAATTTGGTATGAGTTTATTATTGTTTTAATTAATTATATTAATAATTGTCCCTCCTTCTAGCTCTACATTTTTGCGGTTAAATGCCATTCCGCTCGGCAGGTTTTAATACTCCTGTAAGTTATAGTAGTCATGGTCATACTAACAATTTAGATTTCTGGTGTGGATATACTAATCTAAATGTAACATCTGTCGAGAGGTTATTGTCGGTCCTCAAAATTGTCCCCGTGGGAACCATCATGAAATCGTTTAGGCCGCGGTTTTCTATTATACCCTATTTGCTTGGGGACAGTGGTTCCATCGAGCCCACCAGTTGTACGCCTATATTACGGGTGTCCTGAAACTCAATTTACATGTATTGTTGAGACATTGGGGCGATTATTTTAGAAATGCTGTATTCCAGAAGCGAAACTATTTTCTTTATTTGGTGAAAATAAGAAATTATTTAAATATAAACCACAAAATTTTTTGATTTTTACTTTATTACTCGCCCATGTCCTATAGTTCACATATGTTTTGTGGGTCAAAAACACATGAATGTGTGTCAGCACACACCTTTTTCGAAGATTTGCAAGTCAGATGTAAACCATTATATCGCCACTAAAAAAAAGGTGAAGAGCATTTGTACCAACATTTTGACGAAAACATTAAACATTTTTTTTATAAAAATTGTTTAGAAACAGATATCTTTTTGTGATGAGACAGAAAGAAAACATGTTAAATTGTATAGGTGCATCGTTTTTTTTTTTTTTTTTTTTTTTTTTTTTGTGTGTTTTTAAATAAATTTTAGGCAACAAATATGATTTCACCAGGTGATGCATGTGATTGACAATCGCAAATTATTATGAGATTGCGATCTCTGTTACCCCAATTTTGCGTTTTGGAAACACAATCGCAAATTTTTATCAAAATGCGATTGTCAGGACATGGGCAACTATTTTGTGCAATTTTAAATATTTTATTCAACATTTTTCTTCCCTTCCAATGCCTTCAATCGTCGAGATTGATTTGGCCGTATTTATTGCAAAAATTACACCTGTCGGTACAAATTAAAATTACTGATATAATATGATTTAAAAAGTGAAATTGCCATTAAAAGCTGCAAGATTGGTAAATTCTTCTGTTTTAATGATCTATGCCTTTGATAATTAAACATTAATGTTTATATTTTTTTACATTTTTAAATCTTTGGCGTGACATGTTCCCAAAGGCCTCCCTTGCAAGTCTTCGACTTCGAACATATTATTGCCAACAGGTCGGGATATCCTACACTTAAGGAACTTCCTAGCGAATTTTGCATTAAAATTCTTGCTAAAATCACTTTGGGAGTAGTTCCTGCGGTAAACTTCTTGCCCTGGCACAAATTTTGGTATTCTGGCTCTTTCATTGTATCTTCGGGCACTTCTTTCGTAGGCCTCGTGCATATTTTGCCTTATTTTACCACGAATTAACTCCAGTTTATCCGTTTTATTTAAATTAAGTATCTCGTGGTCAGCAAGCGAGTTTAGTTTTCTTGCTAATTTGTAGTCGCTTCCATTCGTGTACATGTGGAAACCAAATAGCGCGAAGAACGGTGTCACCCCCGTGGCTGTATGTACTGATGATCTTATAGCGCACTCTATTTCCGTCAGATACATATCCCAGTCGCGGTGGTCCTTCTCCAAATACGCTCGTATGGCAGACAATACAGACTGATTAACCCTTTCTGAGGCGTTTGATTGAGGTGAATAGGGTGCAGTTTTCATATGATCGATACGATATGTCTCAATCATTTCTTTAAATCGCGCTGACGTAAACTGAGCCCCATTATCACTATGTATTGTCTCCGGTACACCAAACTTGTAGAATATTTCCTCCACCAAAAATTTTACCACCTGACTTGCGGTGGCTTCCTTCATCGCCTTCAGAAAGGTGAATTTAGTGAAATGGTCCACCACGATGAAGATGTATGCATTTCCTTTTTTTGATCTGGGGTATTTGCCAAGAAAGTCGATGTATAATTTTTGGAAGGGCCTTTCGGTAACCACTTCGTTTCCTATGGGAGCTTGCGTCTGAAGGTTAGACGGTTTGGTTTCCTTGCACACCGTGCACTTCCCTATATAATTTCGGACCTGTGTCGTCATTTTCGGCCAGTAATACTGCTGCCTTAACCTATATATTGTTTTGCCGATTCCCCCATGCGCTGTTGTTATAGTGTCATGGGCTTTTTGTATCAAAAGGTGGGTCAGAGTCTCCGGTATCCATAACTTCCATGGAACTTCACTCAGAATCGCATCGCTTTCTGGCTTAACTCTTTTAAAAATTAGACCGTCTTTTACCTTGAGATCCGGAAGTTTATGTTGATTCTCCTGAATGTGTTTTATCAGGCTCAAATATGATTCACTTTCAAACTCGGTTGTCTCAAAGTCGAATAGTTCGTCCCCTTGGAGCTCCTCTACTAACGGTAGACGTGATAACATATCCGCCACGACGTTTTCTTTACCCTTTCGGTGTTCTATATCGAAATGGAATGCCTGCAACTGTAATGACCATCTAGCCAATCTTCCGCTTAAATCTTTCATATTCATAAGCCATTTCAGGCTTGCGTGGTCCGTTATAACCGTGAATTTCATTAATTCTACATAAGGTCGAAATCGTTTAATGGCCATTACTGCTGCAAGACATTCCTTTTCGGTAACACTATAATTTTTTTGGCATCCATTCATCTTTTGGGAGTAGAATGCGATCGGGTTTTCTTCTTCATTGCTTCCTTTTTGAAATAATACGGCACCGATGCCGGTTTCTGAAGCGTCACATTGGATGAAAAAGGGTTTTGTAAAGTCTGGGTGTTTTAAAACTGGTGCGGTCGTGAGTGCGCTTTTCAAACTGGCAAATGCCTCTATAGCTGCTGGAGTCATTTTGAATTTTGGGGTCTTTTTCAAGGTGTCGGTTAGCGCCGCGGATATGCTGGCGAAGTTTTTTATGAAACGCCGATACCAACCGGCAGTAGCGAGAAAACTTCTAACCTGTCTTGGAGTCTTGGGAATATCTATCTTTTGTATTGCCATCACTTTTTCGGGGTCAGTTTTCAACATGCCTCCCCCTATGATAAACCCTAAGTAGCGCAACTCCTTAAAGCAAAACATGCTCTTCTTCAAACCAATCGTAAGGTTAGCTTTATTTAGACACTCGGCCACCTGTTCTAGCAGTTTCAGATGCATATCAAAATCGTCAGCAATTATCAACAGGTCGTCTAAATAGACAAAAACATTTGATTTCAACCGAGCCGGTATCACCTTATCCATTAGGCGGCACAAACGCTGTGCCGCGTTACAGAGCCCGAACGGCATTACCCGAAATTGGTATAAGGGTCTACCGGGTACGGTGAATGCGGTATATGCTTTAGATTCTTCATCTAGTTCTATCTGCCAGAATGCATGTTTTAGGTCGACGCTGCTGATAAATATGGTCTGGTCAATCCTGCTGAGTATGCCGTCGATATTTTGAAGAGGGTATGCATCTTTAACTGTTAGTGCGTTTAACTTCCGGGCATCTAAACAAAACCGATTCTTCCCCGGTTTCCTTACAATGGTTGTCCGGTTGCTCCACGCGCTCTCACTTTCCTCGATTACGTTTAATTTTAACATGTCATCTACCTCCTTATAACAAATCTCTTGTACTGCCGGCGATATGGGGTAATGTTTATCTTTGACTGGATTCGCCCCTTCTATCAGTTTGATAGTGTGTTTCTCTAATTGGGTTTGGCCAAGCCCTTTCTTTTCAAAGGCTGGAAAAAGTTCAACTATTTTTTTCAACTGCCCTTGTTGTTGGTCTGATAATTCATGCATATTGCGCTTATGTGAGGTTATTTCCTCTTTAAAAAATGCTGGTACGTTTTCAATATCCATAGAATCTATTTTGAATATTTCAGGCGCAATGTTGAACGCTTTCCAAAAGTCAATACCCAAGTACAGTTCTTGTTCCAGGTCAGGGCATAAAAATAAGGTTATTTTGGAAAGTTGACCCTTGTATTCTATTTCGACCGCTATTTTGCCTATAATTCGCTGGGTTTGGCCTGATGCTGTGCGGACATTGGAAAAATATTTGCGAATAGGCCATCCATAGTGATCAATTACTTCCCTACATCCTTTTCCCATCAAACTTACGGACGCCCCTGAATCCAATAGTCCTCTCAGCTCCAATTCACCTATCTTCACTTTTGCATATGGTCTCACGTCCTGATTTTCCTTGGTCTGGTTAACAGCCGACACTATTGATTTATGCAACTGTCTTCTTCCCTTATGAAACTCCCTAAGTTTGATAATTCGTTTCCTACTTTTCTTTGACTTTGGTTTGGGTGGTGTCTGCACTTGCAGTTCTGCATTGGTCTTTGGGTGGTTAACTAGGTCCGGGGTATTTCCAAATATACGTTCTCTTGCGATTTCATAATTAATTTTTCTAATTGCCAGTGGCAAATAATGACGTTTTTCAGTATAATCTTTATTATTGTTATTCTCATCGCTTAAATAGCTCATCCCTCTGACGGGTGTGCAGGGCTTTCCCTCGAACGCTGGTCCCCCGCTCCTACCACGTTCTTTTTCGGGTTTCCCGATCGACAATTTGGGCATTTTGGCGTGATTGTGTTTGGTTTTCCACAGCGGTAGCAGAATAGTTTTCTCTCTGTCGATGGACATTCCATGAACACATGTCCGGCCGTGCCGCAATTCCAGCATTTCACACCATTCGAAATTGCATCAATTTGTCCTATGTTTGGCTCGTCACTATACTCTTCCCCCTCTATTGTTATTTCGTGTACTTTTCTAGGGACTTGATGTACCATGTTAGTGGCCATACGCCCATCACGCCTTTGGAACATTTTCTCGGCCTCGATACACTCCACACGAAGTTGCTCCAGCGAAGATACGACAACGGGATACATCATTCGAGCCAGACTTTCTTTCAAATTCCTTTTTGCTATTTTAATTATCTCATACTCTGATATAGGTTGTTCTAATTTCAAACGCAGCGTTATTAACGCATCAAAGAAAACATCTACCGATTCCCCTGGTTGCTGTTTACGCTCAACCAAATCTCTCATAAGTTCAAAATTTGATCTTGTTTCTTTATACCTGTTCAGCAAGGCATGTTTGATTGATCCCCAGTCTGTTATCAAACCATTATGCAGTTGTAGCCAATACCACTTTCTGGCTGATCCGGATAATAAAAGATGAAAATCGGCTATTATCTCCCCCCAGGGCATGTTATATTGTCTCTGCAGATACTCTAATCTGAATATAAATTCCTCAGCTGACAAAGATTTTTGTTCCCCGTTGAAATCGAGACCGAATTTTTCTACTCTAATACCCCTATTTCTAGCCAATTGCCAATCCATGTTATGTTGCACATTAGCATTCATTAGGCCCATGTTTGAAGTCGGTATTTGATTTGCGCGTAAATTGTTATTTGTCGTAGAGTTGAAAGTTAAATTTGGAGGCAAATTTCTCGGTGGCTCAATGGGTGGTTGACTATTTCCCCTAGCCGTAGACATACCGGTAAATTCATAGGCGGTGTTACTAGAAGTAGTGGCCCTTTCTGACCCTAGTTGCTTTATCTCTTCTCGAAGAGCATTAATTGTATCGTTAATGGACTTCATTTCATTCAAAACGCTATCCCTCACCATTGACCGTAATTCTATTTGCACTTCAGCTACTTCTTGGCCTACCAGTTGTCGTAACTCGGGATCAATATTCTCATTAGACTGAATTACATTAGTGGATACACCTGGTAATTCCAGATTAGCATTGGGGATATTTATTGTCCCTGATAAGTCTCTTATTTGAGGATCGATATGCTGACTTTCCTCCGCCATATTTGGTCTGCCTCGATATCTTCGATGTTTTTTTCTAATAAGGGTAGACTGATCTAAATCAAAGTTATCGGGTCTATTTCTTTTACGTTGACCTCTTGTTGACACCCCAGAATTCATTCGGGTAAAACTTATAAAAACCAATCAAAGGTGAAATCTGTACCGTATAGAATATAACGTTGTATTTAGTTTTCTCTATTTTTGGTCCTACAGACTTCCGTTGAAAAGACTAAACAAAATCACATAAATCGCATCAGTATAAAACAATATTAATAAAATTGATCACCACCGTTTAATAATATAAAAATTTAAATAATCAATAAATAAATAAAATAAATAAATGATAAATAAAATCAAAAAAATCTAATATTTTATATTAAAGAGTTTTGATAGAAACAAAAAAAATAGTTCTTCTTCAGAATTGCTGTCGAAAAGGGGGTTTTCCAATATGCACGATACGTTATGTGGTATGTGGTTGCGCCATTTATTTATTTTTTTTTTTTTTTTGCTTAGAGTGTTTTCGTATGAAAATGTAAAATCTGTGTTCTGGACATGGTACTTTAACAATTAAAATTCTTTATTCGCACTCCAATAGTGTTTCTTTTCTCTTGTGATTCACTTTTAACGAAAATATCACACAGACGGACATGTAACAATCACTCTTAATTCTAGTAGCTCCCCAGAATGTTAGTTAATTGCACTTTGCCCACTATTGAGTTTAATTTACTTTCTTATAAAGCTGACACTAAATTATACAAAAAAACTAAACAGGACTCATTACAAAAATTACCACTGTTGTACGTTTAACATGTAATATATTGCACTGATCCTTATGAATATGTAGAAAATAATCTAAATCATAGCTAAATATTTCCTAATGCTATTGTTGCCCTTTATACAAGGTTATTATTCCTTGGTTGCATCAATGATGAGGTTATTTAACACAACTATAATTATTCCCGTTGGTCTATTGTTCCCTATCTTGCTATTGTTAAGTGTGTCTAGTTGTTAACCACACTCATATGAAATCTCCTTATTTTCCCGCCTGCTTGGAAAAGCCAAGCCGACGCGCCATTTTACTTTTCTTCTTCAGAAAAAACAAATAATATGGGACTCGACAAAAAATAAGAATTGGCTTTTTCCGCCATTTTTTTTTCGATTGGGCGCCATCTGTTATGTTCCTGCTAGCTGACTTAGGAAGTGGCTCACCGGCAGCTCATTGGTTCTCAGGGAGGATTCCAACCCGCCACTTTCTAATCTGAGGACATAACTGAAATTGAACTCTACACAAATCACCATAATGACATTCATACAAATAAAAAAAATAAACACAGATTATTTCTGAGACTTTGGTCTTTTCGCCTCACACTCGGCCCTCCCATCCTTGATCTCACGACTCCACATAAATCATTAAATGAGATCCCATTCGGACACTTCCACATACTCACATTACATACCAGAAGACCCCCCTTTTCTTATCTAATTACCAAGTCATATTTAAGATTCTTTTCATCAAGACAACTTAAACATATTTATTTAATATAAAAAAACAATGGATAAAAATTATTAAATTGCAATTATTATGACAAATCTCTTGATTTTTGCATAAAAATAATTAACATAAAATAGTACATCATTATTAATTATTAGGAACTCTAAAAAAAAACATAAAACAACCTTTACTACGAAAAATACTAATACCTTGGTTTTGTTTCTTTTAATTTAAGCTGGGCTAAACTAATCAATTCCTGTACCAAATCGTTCTAGTTAACGATCTACAGCCTTTCTTCGGCTTATAAGACAAATAACACACTGATATATAACCTAACTGAAAGAGCTCTGTCAGCTAGTCTGAGTTGCAGCGAAAAAAGAATGCTACACAATTATTAATGAATTTTAGCTAAACTAGATCGATTTTGTTGGAACTTGGGCCCTTGTATTAATAAATCTTATTTTCCCTAGGTATTACTATTTCCCTTACAAAATACACTAACACTTCACGTACATACACTTAATATTTAATTTTATTTTAAATCTTATTCTAAAACGCCAAATCTTATTATTTTTCTTTCAGCTTAATTTACTTGCTGATTCCTGTCGTTTTCGGTTCACCTGGCCTGACGATACTTTATCGGGGTTACCTGGTTATGCAGCACGCCGATAGATATAACTTTGTCACCTTGGAAACAAACGGGTATTTACCACTGCAGCGGACCACCAGACCCCTATGCGCAAAGGGTTAACTTCCTTCTACTCCCGCTAGGCTTTGCGGAGTACAGGCGCACGGCCTTGATTAAATTTATTTTTTTTAATAACACCGCCGGTTGGATTTATAATTATGCTAATCACGTAAGTATTTTCTGTACGTTTCGATCAGCTACTTTTTATCGTCTTTATTTGTTCATTAATACCAAAAAAACGTTTCTTATTGGATTTATCACCAAATGTTCACAACAGAGTTGGTTTTGATTAAATTTGTTTATTTTCTTTTCGCTTTCGTTTTTTTTTGTTTAGTTTCGCTTAGCGATGTTTTAAAAATATATATTATTTAGTAATGTTCTTGTAATTTAGTTATCTCTTCTTTATTTTTAACTCCAACCGATAATTTAATTACAAGCAAAAATAACGACCTCCGGTCTCGACTACAGCTGATCTTTTTTTCTCCTTTTTTTCTTTTCATCATTTTCTATTTATACCCCCGTTTTCCCATCTCTCGACCCTACTTTCCATCGACCATCTTTTTTTTCAACGGTTTTATGTTTCTGTTTTGCATTTGCATTCGAGCGGTAACGCTGTTTTGACATTTCGTCTGGCATTGTGGTGTGAAAATACAACATTGTGAATGGCATCACCTTTTCATGTATTGCCACATTTTCCAAGCAACACATGATTGGATTTACGATCCACACCACTACCAACAGACTCATCCATTCATTTACATCCAACACTAACCTTGCCCAACATGCAGTTGCACACATAAACATTTGTGGTCACTATTCTACTACGCTAAAAGTTCACCGCGTGCATTTTGCAAAAATCTTGGTACGGTGAACACGCATAAAAAAAAATGGTTGGCTAAAGTTTTTTTTTATTTTTCTTTTCGCAGGCTGCTGCTGCTATTGCCGCTTGGAAAACATACAGATTTGTTGCTGTTGCTGCGGCACCAATGCCATGCGAAATATAACATTCCAGGAATTTTATTCAGTTCTTCGTTAGCGGAATGTTTGACAGCCTTAGCCTGGAGGCCCTCATCAAGTTGCTCCTCCCTACCACTGTTTGCATTGATTTCCGGCTTCTCAAAGTCTTCGCTGGCAATAATCGGAGACGACAAAGGAGCTGCCGCTCCTATGGGTTGTACGGCCTTTGGTTTCTTCAAACATTCGACTTTCTGTAAATGTTGCGCCAACGTGTGATTGCGAAACTTTGAGGGAGGCAACCACGAGGCTGGTAGTGGCGGTGGGGCCGCATGAACAACGATAGGAGCCACTTTAGCCATTGCCGTGGCGGTGGAAGGACTACCGCTGCTTGCTAAGGGCTGCGGCATGAAAACATTTGCCCCGACAGTTGCCTCCAACGTGGGCGTTGACGACACAGGGGTTACAGCTGCTGCTGCTGTTGCTAATATGGTTGCTGCCGCCGACGCCGCTGCTATTGCCGCCTGTATAGGTGCCCCTGACTGCTGCTGGCTGCCGACAGGCTACATTTCCACGCAACAACGTTATGTTTTAAAATATTTTGAAAAATCGAATCTTATTTTAAAAATATCTTTAACACGATAAACTGTAAAAAAATTGAATTTCACCAAAATTATTTTTAATAAATTTCTACTTTTATTACAAGAATATTAAAAAGTCTAATCAAAATATACATTCTGAGAAAAAAAATGTGTAGACATTTTTGCTTGTAGACATTTATAAAAAAATTTTTTTACAAATTTTATTTTTATCGTAGAAATTCATAGCATTTTCTAGTTCAAACTTTAAAAAAAATACTTCACGAAAAATTAATTAATAAAATTAATTAAATATTAAATTTATTAAATATATTAAATTACTTTTTCTAAATATAACATTTAAAAAGTAAAGATTTGCACTTAAACTGTAATTTTCGTGGTCCAGAAATGCTGTAGCAAATAAAAATTGCATAGTTGTAGCTTTTAGGCTCCCTAAAGCTGACTAAGTCTTTCCAGGGCTAAACAGAAGAGGACGGCATCTTTACATATTCCAGACAGTTTTTTTTATTAATCAATTATTTATATAAATCAATTAACTATTTAAATCAATAATATTTGTTCTTCAAATGTATACTTCAAAGAAAGTTTTTTTAGCGTTTTGTCCATATTCTCTATTTTATCTAACATTATGAGTTAATTTTTGGAAAAATTTCATGACCGAAATTAAATAAAAAATCAAGAATGCGAGAAATTATTTTTTTAAAAAAAAGTATAGATTCTTTAACGAATTTTGTAGTAACGGTGAATATCAATATTTTTTTTTTTGATAACTGTTTTATTTTCCGAGTCATTGAACGATAATATCGAAATTTTTTGAAAAAAAATATGTTTAATTTTTTTAACGCTTTTTGTAAGTAGGTTCAAAATAAGAGGAACACAAAGTATTTTTGTCAATAACTATCCTAATTATAGAGTCATCGAACGATAAAATCGAAATTTTCGGACCAAGGGCCGAAACCTTTTTTTTAAAAAAATAAACAAAAAAAGGAATAAATCTAGAATGCGAGATATCAACAAACAACCATCGCGCGGACCTAAGTGGACCCATAAGGACCTTAACAAGGGCCCTAATACAGGTTAATTTAAAAAAATGTTGATTTTTTTTTTTTAATTTTTAAATATTTATTTCAATTTAGATAAGTACATCATTATAAAAAATAATACAAACATATAAATAAAATAAATTTGTAATTAAATAATATAATTAAAAAATAAAGGGAAAACATCATTGTACAATGATAACGTTGAAGTTCTTACAGGAAGATTTGCTACTACTTTGAGATCTTTATTTTGCATTTTTTGAACACCTTTTAAAACAAGGGTCCAATAAGAAAAAAATTAAGTATGGAGTATTAGTTATCGAGTTATCGAATAATGACGATAACGCTTAAATCTAAATTTTTTGACAGAATAAGTTTTTTTATTTTTCGATAAAATTGTCAGTTCAAAAAATCTAAATAAAAAAATTGTTACAGAAATTTTGTTCATTGTTTTAAAATAAACAAATTATTGCAAACTGAACTGAAATAGAGCCGAAAGCAAAAATATGTTTTAAAAAATCGATCTATTACTAAAATAAAAATAATTTATCTGGATGGCGAACAAAGGATGCGCATGATGTAAAAAATAAAAAGCGTCGCAGGCAGAAAAACAATATTATAGCATTTTTACACCAACAAGCATTTCGCTTTTTAAAAAGTGTTTTAACACTGCAGTTTCGCATATTGTCCGCTGTTATCTAGCTCACACATTATTCCATTCGCCTTGTAAGCCTGCAATGAATGCTTTTAACTAATTGGAATAATTATTTCCATCCGTCCATGTTGTTTGACATTTTTTCTGATAAATGTAAACAAACAACGAAAATGGAGGCAGCCGGATTAACGCTATCAAGAAAAATCGCTTAAATTCAGCTATTTCAGAGTACATCTTTCATGGATGCTAACCGGTTATTTAGACCCTAATGGCCACAGACGGACCTTTGCAAATTTTTCAGTAGCACAGGCCAATACCTTTCGTTTGAGTACCCTCACTTGGGCATTTTCTAATAAACCTAGATTCTTCAGTTTTTTTTGAACCTGTGGGCCACTTGGTCCGTTCACGGCAAGTTCTTGAATTTTTTTTTCTAATTTTGGTTTTTTTATTCCTAGTCATGAAATTCAGGCAAAGTTTTTTAGCATGCAGTCTATAATCTGTAATTTTTGTTGTAATCTAACATGATGAGTTTTAATTCTTTTTATATTAATTTAAATACAAACTATTTCTAATATATTACCGTAACAGCGTTCAGCATCACTGCTTGAAATAGGTGGCTCCCATCATAAGTTATATTTCTCTGATACACCCTGTTCGCGTTGTTTACGTTTTCGAGCATTCCCATATGTTTGCAACCATTTAAGAATTTCGCACAAGCAAAATGTCAAACAAAATAGATAATCATGAATAAAATGGGGAGGGGGAGCAAATTCAAAGTAAACTTTTTATACTAGTTGGTTTTTGTCCACTGTCAGGAGCGGTCCACTGCCAGATAAGATAAACGGTTTGTGTTGTTTTTGTTGCCATTAAGAAAGTCGGTTAGTAGGGAACTTGCTCCTTGGAAAGGAACATAAAACAGTCAAAAACGTTTTGCGAAGCCCTCAAAAGTTTTGAGATCATTAAGTTACGCATCGCAGTGCTGGTGTCTTGTGCTTTTTGAAACGGTCTTTGATTTGATAGGAATTTTCCACAAATCTCTAAATAGATTTAACATTGCAATAACCTTTGATCCGCCAACAACGTCTAAATCACAGTCTAAATATTTTAGCTACTTCAAATTCAAAACAACACCATTATGGCTTCAATGTTAACAAATAACCTAAGACGTGTCGTCGGAGCCGGCGGACGACAGAGCAAATTGGTGGCCGCAGCAACCCTTAACAACAACTACTTCACCTATTCCAATGAAATTTCACATCCTATTAATCGCAAACCGCCAAATGTTTCGGCTCTGGAAGCGGTTAAATGTATTAAATCGGGTAAGTAAATGTATGGAAAACACAAGAAAGTCCATGGACTGCGTAGAAAATGTTGACGAGATAAGTCCGGCTGTGTGATCAAAGAGGAATTTTGTTTGCTAACAACCCAAATTTGGTATAGAAGAACATATTAGAGAAAAACATCAGCAGAGCAATGGTTATGTAACCACATTTTGCACTTGCACTTATAAATTCTACACAGCCTTTGTTTGTTGTCGACACTTGCAAAATGAACCGGTATTTGTCAGGCATTTATTTAAATAAATAAGTACATATGTTCTAGTTAGTCGGTGGTCTATCTACTACACACAGTCAGAGATAAGAATTTTTAATGTTCAGCACTTTATTGTAATCGAATTTACAAAATTGTCTACGTCGAAAAGAATGAAATTTACATGTTTTGCCCAAATTATTTGATTTAAAATATTCATATTCATGAAATTGTTTGCTTGGTCAACTATGCAAATTGTCCTTATTAACTTAATTTTATCCCTATTGACTTTGTTACGTCTACAGTTAGCTTGACGGAGTGTCATTCATTCATTATCATCAATTGTCATTCTGCTTTGCGTTTTTATTAAATTTGCCTTTTTTTATTATTAATACGTTGGCGAACAGTCAGCGCGGCAATGAACGAATCCACAACAACAACAAACTCATGTGTACACACGCCGTAAGAAACTTTTTTCTGTTTTTGCATATGGCCACAGCTTGTTGGAGGGGGGTGCTCGACGTTTGTAGCAGTTAGAAAACAGGCAATGAACTAAATAACAATATCAGTTGAATTGAATAGTTGTTGTTGTGTAAAATCTCGGAGCCCTATAGGCTGCCAAAGAGCATTGTTAGCCGATGTAAGCAATTGGGGAATACATCGATAAATCGACACTTGAATGGTATCAGCAGAGAATTAATCTGAGTTACGTTGAACCTGAAATGCGTAAAACCAATGTCAGAGTTGACGATCCCAATTTTTAAGTGTAGGACTTACATTGAGCAAAAGTAAATTTCCGAGAATACTTTGTAAAAATTGTAAATAAGAAATAGTTCACATTTAAGGATTATTTGCATTTGAGTGTTGGGGACCCTATTTTGAGATCTTAAGAGCGCCGTTAGGCCCGATGGAAAGTTCTAAGCCGATTTATAACTGTTTTTGTGCCTCTGTTGTGCTTTCGGAAACATTAGATGGAATCATTCAGTCACATATAATAGGCATTTCACTAAAAAGTTATATGCATATTTTTTAAGAATTCCTAAAGATGATCCTCGAAGAGTATTGAAATATGTATTGAATAAAAATAATACAAAAAATATGACCTTGAGCTTAATTATTAAAAATATGTAACAAAATGTCATTATTTACTTAAAAAAATTTGTTAAAAAAAATAAAGTTAACAATAAAAAAACTTAAAATTATAGTTAAAACAAAAATTATAAAAAAATAATACAAAAATTTATAAAAATAATTAAATTACTACAAATAAGAATATAAAATCGGCAAAATTTCAGGACACGTGGCAGGCGTCAACAAACTTTGAAGAAAAAACGCGGAATTAAAGAAAAATTCAAGAAAGCGAGAAAAATTGTAAAATATAATATAATATAAATTAAAATAAAATATAATTTTTTTTTATTTTTTCGATAACTGTCTTAGTTTTAATAAAATAATAAAATCGAAATTTCGGGACCAGGAGCAGATATTAAAATATATATAAAATAAAAAAATCGTTAAAGTGGGCTTAAATAGGCTTATAGATGCCGCACCAAAAAAAGTACAAGTACACGTATGTTTTGCCGGTTTTTTGGACCCTGTGGGCCACATAGGTCCGTCCGCCGTAATATTTTTCGATTTTTCATTAATTTCGGTCTTTTTATCCAAAATTTCTTACTGAAATTCTGCCATAAAATCTAAAAAAAAAACAAAGAAAATTAAGATAAAAAAATAAAATATCGTTTTTATGAAATCTATTAAAAAATCATTCACTTCATATTAAAATAAAATTCCTGACGTACCACAAAAACGATAAAAAAATAAAACAAAATCTGTTATCTCTTGTTTTGTATTGTTGATCTGTATATGTAAATAATGAGTTTGGTTTCATTGTTCGGTTCAAGATGTATTCTATTATTGCTAATAGAATTTGTTTTACAAGAGTTGTGTAAATTGTTATTGTTATTTCATATTAAAATTAAAAAAAAATGTATACCAAAAAATTCATAATATTACAAAAAATTGAGAAAATAACGCAAAAATTACAGAAAATATATTATTAAATATAAATTTACAAAAAAATAGATTTTATTATTTACAAAAAATAGAATCACTAAAAAAATGTCCAACGCACTGTAAAAACGGAAATTGTAAAAAAAACTTGATTTGTAGATTGTTTTAAAATGCTAAATAAAAAAAAATTATTTTTATTAAAATTATAAAAAATTCATAACTATTTTTAAAAACTAAAAAAAAAACATAAATATTTCGCGAAAATAAAAAAAAAACAAAATATTTTTAAAAAATATCACAATTAGTCCAAAATAGAAATACGCGAAAAATTTCCAAAAAGTTACTTAATATTCTTTCATTAATATAACAAAATATAAGCATATAAAAATTAAAATAATATAATACAAAACTTACAGAAAAATTAAAAAAAATACTACTTAAAATAAAACATAAAATAACATTCATTAATATTCAAATTTCAAAAAATTTTTACTAAAACATCACAAAAAAATTAAATAAAAACAAAAAATAATACATAATATTACCAAAACTTCAACAAAAAAATTAAATATTACAAAAAAATCAACAACAATGAAAAAACAACTATAAATCAAAACGAAATCACATCTTAAACCACAAAAACGATAATTAAAAGAAATTCTGTTATTTCAATATGAAAATTTTAAAAATAAAATGTATATACCAAACAATTTATGTAATTACTAAAAAATAAAGAAAATAACGAAATAACTACAAAAAACATATAATTAAGATAAATTTACACAAAAAAATGGCTTTTATTAAAATCACAAAAAATTCCCCAACGTACCATAAAATTGAAAATTCCTAAAAAAAACTGTTTTAAAATGCTAAATAAAAAAATTATTTTTTTTAAATTATAAAAAAACTTATAGCTAAAAAAATTAAAATTTAGATAAATACAAAAGCAATAAACTTAAAAATAACTTTAAAAATATACGTAATAAATAAATAAATAAATAAATTCAAATAAAATAAACATTTTAATTAAAATTAATATTAAAAAAATATAGGTATATAAAAATTACGAATTGAAATAAAACATATAATATTATTTTTATTAACAAATATTGAAGTTTCGAAAATTATTTACTAATACTTTACAAAATATTTTAAATAAAATAAAAAAATAATACATTATACATTATCAACAAAAAAATAAATATTACAAAGAAAAGAAAAAATAAAAATTAAAAAAAAACACATTATTTATCAATAATATATTTTTTTGTAAAATTTTTTGGAAAGTTGTCATAGGAAGAAAGCATTTTACCTTTTTTAAAAAAAAATAACTATACGATGCATCTTTTTATAATTTAAAAAAATGCCTTAAATGTCTATAGCAATTATTTTGGTTTTAGCCGAATTTTATTTTTTATATTCAATTATATATTTATTAATATTATATCTTTTTATAATTTGAAAAAATTCCTTAAATGTCTATAGCAATTATTTTGGTTTTAGCCGAATTTTATTGTTTATATTCAATTATATATTTATTAATATTATTTTCTAACACATTTTTTGTTTCTATACTACAGTATTCTATGCGATTTATGTATAATATATTGATCTGAAAGTTTGAATACATATTAGGTTCTTATAGCACATTTTGATTCAGATAGCTAATTTATGAACCACATACATATGTATGTAGAAATGTTCTGTGTTTTTAAATTTCTTTTTTTTTAATGAATTTTTATTTTCATTAATTGTACATTCTCTTGCTGCAAACATACTAACCTAATATAGCGTACAGCGGCTGCAATATCAAAATAAAATACATACGTGCATATGTAGAATTATTGCTCTTTGTACCCACTTCTAACATCAGCACATATATACATAAAAGACAAAAACATATTTATGTGCATACATCGCATACACAGTAGGCGCAATTAGGTCCATGCTATTGGCAAATCTGTTGGAAAAAAAGTGGGATGAAATTCGTGGAAACGAAGGGGCAAGTAGTAAATATGTTTGTGAATTGGTTTTGAATTCTGAATTATTGTTGTTGGTAAACAAAATGTGTTTTCTTTTTACAGTAAAATTGTCGTTTAATCAATTTCAACCGTTGTTGTTCGTTTTGTAATGCGATACAGCAGATATGTATGAACTTGAAAACATTGATAATGAAATTAGAATATTAATAAAAAGGCTGTTTTAAATACATACGTTATTTTACGTATGTATGTATGTAGGTTATATGCAAATGATTGATTTTAAATGTAAATGAGCTGTGAAACCGATTGCACACACATATGTTTAATATAGCAAGTATTTATAGAAGAAATGTAGAAGAAAATAAACAAATATATTTAAATCATGGTTAATTGAAATGATAACCTTTTGTAAAATGTAACATCAGTAACTTAATTTACAAAAATTTAGTATTCAAAATTTTGCAGATTTTTCTTACTCTCTAAACTGGTTTTGTCAAATGATTAATACATCTTCCTATGGAATTTTCTTTCTATTTTTGCAAAACTTAATTTTATTTATAAACCTTTAATCCTTTCACACAAATGTATAACCACATCACGTGACTAAGCGGGTTAATAGTTGGTTTACACGTGTCTAATTTACTGGGCTGACGACTTGTTTGCTTATTGTTTTTTTAGTTCATTCAGCTAATAATTTATATGTGGAAAATTTTTGGCGTTTTTGGAATGACGCAGCATTTTGTATCTTATCAACTTTTACGTACATAGATACCAAAGTCTACGATTCGAATAAACACTGATACATATATCGTCTGCACGTGCTGAGATTTATGTGGAATAAATACTTTAAATTATTTTCCAGAATTTCCAATAACATAAAAGATATGTTAACTATTCTAAGGACATTTCAAAAATGGACTTTATATGAGATTTCGTATACGTAAATAGATGTAAAAGCTAATAAATGTATACTGGACTGTACGTAAATTATATATATTTGATTGCCTGCAAACTCAAGGTATATATTCGACGATTTTGAATTCTGTTCATGACGCAATTCCAGTTTTGATATAATAAAATTTATACTATATAAAATTTCAAGTTATTTATAACGCATTTTATGCGATTCGGTTATAGTATATTACTTTTAACAAGCAATGTATACGGTACGGTTACATTTTTAATCGTGATGAATTCAAATTTAAATTAAAACAACAAACAAAAAACAAAGAAAAACACAATCTAATAAAACACTTGACAGACGATCTATTATCTGAATGTTTTCGAATTTTAATAAATAGAAATTGAAAACATCGAAAAAAGAGTGCAAGACATGACAGCACTGTGACCCTCTATGTCGCAGTGATTAGTGCAAGGAACTAAATGTTAGGGAAGTAACCTCTTATTTACTTAACATGCTTAAATAGGTACTTATGAATGACTATGACATTTTCACATTCAAAACCATTCATTTACTTAGCAAGCACCTTCATACATAATTTTCGATTTTGTTTACATTGGCAAAATGCACGGGTGGCATGTTAGGGGTGTTTGGCAAGATGCCCAGTTTTTGTGTTTGTTATGACAATTGTAGTATGTAGTAGAATTAGACGCAAGTTTTTTTTAAACAATTTGTCTAGTAACATAATTTAACACCATTTATCTAAGTATATTTGAAATAAATCGGTTAATAATTTTTTATGTTAAATTAATAAAATTTCATTCAAAATTTTTGATATTTTAAAGCATAAGTAAAGAGCAAATCGAAAATGTTTAAAAATTTGAATTTTTGTATATTTTCACAGAGCGATTTTCGATTTCCAGGGAAACGGAAAGAGATTGTGTTGAGACACTTCACTGAGAACAGGTCCTTACATTTATTTATAATAATTTTCAACAACCTCATCCTAATAAAGCTCGTGTCTACTAAATATAGTTGTAAACCAACAACAACAAAAAAGCAATATTTCCATTACAACTCAAGTCATAAATAACTACAAAGAATTCATGTATAATTTCCAATAGTGACACTAATCCTAGCAAGTCAAGTAAAATGTATAATAGTGTACATATTAACTGTTCTATTGCCAAAGGGACATTTGCTACATATGGCAAAGCATGTCAGTAATGAATGGGTAAACTTATTAAAATGAAACGCGGACCAATAAATGAGTGCGTTACAAGGGGAATATTATACCCTTGTCATAAGGTAGACCCTTATATAACAAACTAATAATCAATTCCCATTACGACTCAAAGGGAAAAGAAAAGCCATTACTTGCACTTATGTATATTATTTCCAATACTTAACGAGTAGACAGAAATATTTTATACAATATATGACATAACACTTATTAAGTAACCTTAAACGGTAACAATATCCCTGCAAAAATCCAACGTTGTCTCTTATGTAAACTAACTTGTATTTTGTTTGAAATCTCAGAACATTGTTGATACTATATCAAATTTCTACTGGCACACTTGTAATGACTTAAACACTGTGAAGGCATACACATCTAAACTGATATTTTGTTTGCATTTATATGTTATTATCAAACCATATGACACTTTATTTTCATACATATTATATATGTATGTATGCATATTTTTATAACCAGCTTTGATTAAACAATTACTAGGTGTGCAAGTATACAGATATATTAATATAGACTATGTGTTGTCTTAATTAGCACAATTAAAAGGTAGCTAAGAAAAGAATGTTACTATGGTCCAAAAGAAATTACTCAAATATACATATAAGCCGCCTCTGTTGATGTTAACTAGTACTAACAAGCAATACGTTATTTACATTAGCAATTAGTACTTAATTGATGCAAATGTTTCAATAATTATTCACAATTTGAAAAGCAAGTGGAAGGAACCGAAACAAATGTTTTGTTAATTACAATTATTTACGGAAATAATGAATAAGTGCATTTATGTTGATGTTGGAGAAGTTACAAACTTAATCGTCAACAGGTAACTGTTAAACTTCGTTTGCATTGCGCATTGCTTATGACTACTCTGTAACAGACAAGCAATATTTATAATCAAATCATTTTTGAAAATTTTAAAATTAAGGATTACGTAGCATTTTCTGTAAATATTTGTGCCTGACTATAAACAATGCACAACTATTGCAATGCATTACACTCTGAGTGGACTTCATGACATGCACATTGAAAATTTTTATTTTTATTGTATATAAATATTACGAATCCTATTAGAAAATAAACATCCATTTAAATTAAAACATTGTAAGCAATATGTATTGCATTTTATTTTGTAATATATTATAATAAATAATAACAAATTGTTGTAGGCTATTAGAAATATAAGGGCTTGTGCTTATATATGTGTGTATATATTAATGTATAAATATATATAGGCACGTGTATTAATTATATGACAGCAGTTTATGCAGTAAAGGGAGGCCATAAAAGGCATGCCAAATATAATTATTCTATTGTAATTGTACAATATTGTTAACATAGCGCATCAACACTTTCTGTGACATTAGTGAGAAGAAGTCGAGAGTCCATTGATTTTCTTGGAATATGTAGAGTATTGATATTTTTGTCAGAGTGTACTCGTAAATAAGTATTCGATTCAATGATAAATAAGGTCGAGAGATAAAAGAACGCAACAGTCACCATAACCCACATGTAATATAATATAGAGTTAACAATAGGGGTATTCACTCTTTGAGTTAACTTTACAACACTGGTTTATTTACTGCCTTTTTTCACTACAAAGCGTGAGCGTCTTTTTCTTATGTATTGTAAACTAATGAATCAGCTGATTTTTGTTTGGTATTCGTCGGTTTAAATGCTTAAATAGGTAAAAAATTTAAGTTGTTATTCACATTTTACTAAACTCTTTAATTAGTTTACACAAAATTTAAAAATAAAAATCTAACCAAATATTTTTGTCGGAAAATATTTTTGACAATCAGCTGTTTTGTTTTGGTAAATTTACAACACATGTTTACTACAGCTTTTTGTAGGATTTTTTAACCACGGCGTAGTAAATTGTAGTCTAATATATTTTGTTGCTGCAGTGTTGTAAATGTTAGTACGTTTACTACATTAACAAGATTAACAAGGTCTACAAGGTTACTTTACTACCAAGGGTGAAAACCGCTAATGTGATAACCAACTAACGGAAATACCAATTTCAAAAATTTGAGCTTCAAACCATCATAACCCACAGCAGTGGATTTGATCATATTGAAAGCATCAACAACTTCATTATAATTGACCTCGTGAAATGAGGTATTATCAGCCTGGTTGGCCATAAACACACCACTCAACTACACTATTTCGTCTTAAAATGTTATTTTTAAATCTCTTTTTTTGCCTTTTTTTATTTTTAATTTTTGTTCCCCCCACAAAACTGTTATCATTTTCCTTGTATTGCATTTTAAACTTATTGACATAATGCTAATAGAAATTTATATTTTTAATCATCTTAAAATTCACGAAAACATTGTTAAATAATATTTAGTTTTATTTATAAGATTGCATAATTTTGAAGAAAAATTAGGAAAATATTTATTTTCTTTTTTGATTTTGTTGTTTTTTTTTGTAATATTATAAGTATCATAATTATTATCATATATTATTTTTTTTATTGAAGTATTAATGATGTGATAGTAGAAATTTGTAACTATATATGGCCTTAATGGCTCGGTTATTGAAAATTGTACAAATAAATAAATAAAATAAATTTTTATGAGGGAACAATTTTTTATGTTTTCTTTTAATTTTAAAGTCAGTTCATATATAAAACAATAAAGCTATTTATTTACTAAGACAACAATTGAGAAATATAGAAGTATTTTTGACAAAGTTAAAGTACATTTCGTATAACAAAAGCACTCTTTTGTATAATAAAAGTTATTTTTGGTAAAATGGAAGTGCTGGTATGTTGCCAATGGCTAGATTGTGCTTTCATCAAAAAATATGAACATTTTTAAAACAGTTGTTATTTCAATTAAGACATACAGCAGCGTCACATTTCTCGCAATTGATTAGAAAGTGAATTCTATTTGTAGCAATTAGTTTAAAAAAAATTTGAAGATGGGCAATTCCATTGGGATGGGTGTGACCATGTTACTCACATTTTTGTTTATAATTCATTAATAGATAAATTATTATTAAAAAAACTGTGATTACCAAGTATGTTAAATTTTTAAACGTTTAGTAACAGGTACACACTGAATTCTGCTTAAAATGTCCATTAGTAGACAACGACGAGTGTGAGCTTAGGAATTTGAGCTTTTACAAAATTATGAATTTCACGTTAAATTCTGTAAAATTTTAAGTAGAAAGTCTACAATTATTGAGATGTAGGAAATTGTTTATATTTATCTTGATTGTGTTAAGTACTTGCTACCCACAAAAAAACTGATTTTTCCTAATAAAAAATTTACGACCACACCGGTCACACCGACCTAGTAAAATAAATTCCAAAAGTACAAATAAATTAAAGTTTTTATAGATTATATTGTATAACAAGAAAATATGTCCAAGAAACCATGGGTCTAAATTCAAATCGAGCACCCGGTTATTAACGAGAAATTTTTCGTATTCCGGAAAAAATCCACAAGAATCCGCGCAACTGCCCTGGAATTGCCCCTAGACGGTTTAAATATGTGTGTGACCCTCAGTAATTTTTCCCACCTAACATTTTTCCCCAACATACCTACCCCTATCTTCACCTCCCAAGGGGACTTCCATACAAAAATCAATTTTTTATAAAATTTGCTTCCACCGTTATAACCCCTACAGTTTTTCAAAACATCTACCCTCTATTTTTAACCCTTTAGGTGGTTTACATACAATTTTTTTATTTTTATAATTTTTTTTAAATTAGCTCCAACCGCTCTTATAGAGACTCCTAGAGGGGTAAAATTTATGACCGACCCTCACAAGTATTTCCTTCCTTACATTTTTCTCTAACATACCTGCCCCATATCTTAACACCCTAAGGAGGCTCTCACACAAAATGCACTTATGTATGCACTGAATTTTACCATGGCCAGTAGCAAAACAAATTTCATGACAATCATATTTAACATAACACAAACATTGTGTTTATTATGGTTTATGACAGTCTTTATTTTTTACCCAGGGACGGGTGAGACCAAATGTATTCTGTAACTAAATACTCAAATATTTAAATAAATGTTCACAAAATGTCATTATTTTATTAATTGCACTTACATTGTTATAGTTGGAAAGTAAAAATTGTATTAAACTTTTGTCATATTTACGGGGACGGATGTGACACAAAATTCGTATATTTCTATTAACTCATAAAACTTTTATTATAAAACATACAAAGCCTATACCTTATGAGAAAGCAAACAGTAGTTTTGTCTTTCCGGAAATATCAGTTTTTACTTATCAAGGTAAAAGGAATATTAGAAAATGTTAATGTAAGTCCTAGCGTATACAAATTGGGATTTCAAACTGTTGCCAGATTGATAAAAATTAAAATTGTCGTTCTCTTGTACATATTAATTGACCGTTTTTTATTCAAAATATGGAATTATATTTTTTCTTGTATAGGGCCGTTTTACGGGAAATTGCCCTTTGTCCAAAAACATTTATTTTTCCCCATTGTACGCCCTATTATCCATATATCATTCTTATCAGGCAAATTATAGTAAATATTTTGATAAATTGTTTTTATTTAGAATCTGATATCGTTCGCAAACCGTAATTCAATCATTATGCGTTATGATAATGATAAGAATGACCAAATTTTGCCGTTATAAAAGAAGTTAACTGTTGTGTTTACTATATACGTTGTAAAAGTACTAAAAACTCTAAATGATATTTGTAATCAATCTTATTAGATACATTTGAGCTGCATATTATCTTTTTGTCTCTCGTTATTGCTGAGCCGATAATCGATCGAATTTTTAATATATTTATATTGCCCATCAGTTGCCGCTTTAAGCGAAATTTAATATAGGCTTAGGTATTAATATAAGAAATATATAGATAAATTAAATAAATATTTGTAATCAATTCAAGATACAAGTGAATTTCTATCTTATTATCTCCTAATATATTACAGAGCCGATTAAAAAGTGTATTTTTAATATATTTATAGTTTCTAATGGATATTTATATTTCTAATGTTTTTAAAATTGGTCATGGAGCACTATTATTGGTAAAATATGTTTTGCGTTAGTTTAAATGCTTTATTTTTTTAAAACAGACATACTTTCATATAAATACCAAATTCAATTATAATCATTAAAGCAACAACACAATTAGAACAGTAGAGAGCAAAGTTTGTTTTGTATTTTGTACTGATAAGGTATTTCCAGACTTTGTTTAATGTTACTGCTGCATTTGCAAATATTATCAATTACAAAAGCCAAATGTTTTTTTTTTTGCAAACGTTTTAAGTTTTCTTGAAAAACAAAGGACTCTAAGACGCCTTGAAGGGCCCTTTACACTGACAGACTTGTCTGGGAGACAAATAATCCATGTAAACATCTGCCTTCCCCTTTACACTTCAGACGTATATGTCTAAATTTAATTTTTTACCAGCAGTCAACATGAACGGTGTACCGGAACATGCCCAATATATGTATTTTATTTTTAAAGAAGTTAGCACAATACTTTTTGAATGTTAATTTCTTACAATGTTTCTTCATTTGACTTTTGTTTGTATATTCTGACTAGTTTAACAATTTTTCCAATTTTTATTTTCAAATTTTTCTTTTTTACGAAAAAAAAATCTGTCGAACCTGTCCCTACATTATCAGACAAGTCTGCCCAGATTTATGAAAATCAAAATCGTTTTGATTTTTTACAGACAAGTCTGCGCAGACCGAATACATCGCCCTAGACTGGGGGGTCTGCCAGTTTTCAGACTTCTAAAAAACCTCAAGTTTTTGTTGTATATTGTTATTATTATACGTCTACTTGTTGCTTTTGTAAACATTATGTTCATGTTAAGAATAATTGGTCAAGTTTATTTGCGTTTAGAAAAATTATAATTCAACACAGTCGGATTGATAATCTATGCCATTGTTTGTTGCAGTTCTCTGTTTAATTCCCCTCTCTTTAGCTTTTCCTAGTGGGCATACTATTAAATAAAATATTCATCTTAGTTTTTGTGAAAACGTTTTTTCCTTAACAGCTTTCACTTAAATTTTACATATTACAATAAACATTGCCCATTCGTTCATCACAATCGAAAATAGTTGAAGGCCTTTTATCACTTTTTTCTTTCATTTGAATCGGCTGCCAACAAATATATTTCACGCGACTTAATGGCACTTTCTGCACTACAATGAATTTTCATTTAATTTTTACTACATTTATTTTCTTTCCATCCATCTACGTAATTAGGTGATGTCGTCTTCTGTTCTGGCGCCGCCGCCACACCTGTTAATCTCATCGATGCTATGGTTGAACATGGCAAATCCAATAACCTACAAGATATCACCGTCTGCCATATGCACACCGAGGGTCCTGCTAAATACTGTGATCCTGGTAATGATAAGATTTTCCGTTCCAACTCTTTCTTCATGGGCGGCAATGTTCGCAAGGCTGTGGCCGAGGGCCGCGGTGACAACTTCTCGATTTTCTTACACGAAATACCTCAGTTGTTCTACAAGAAGATAGTACAACCCGACGTTACCTTGGTCCATGTTTCGCCAGTCGATCGTCATGGTTACTGCTCTTTGGGTACCAGTGTTGATTGCGTCAGAGCTGCTTTGGTGAACTCTAAGAAAATTGTTGGTATGTACATTGCGAACATTAGATGTAATAAAAATTTATAATATTTTTTTCGAAATTCCTCCAGCTCAAGTCAACAAACAAATGCCTCGTACCTTTGGTGATGCTGCCATTCATAGTTCCCATTTTGATGCCATGGTTGAAATCGATGTTCCCCTACCCCAACATGGCGGCAAAGGACCCAGTGATGTTGAAGCCAAAATTGGTAATTTGATTGCCGAGAATTTGGTTCATGATGGAGCTACCCTGCAAATGGGTATCGGCAGTATTCCTGATGCTGTCTTGAATGCCCTGCACAACCACAAAGATTTGGGCATCCACTCGGAAATGTTTGCCAACGGTGTTGTTGATTTGGTTAAGGCTGGCGCTGTGACCAACCGTATGAAGAAGATGCATCAAGGTCGTATTGTTGGTTCCTTCTTGATTGGCAATCAAGCTTTGTATGACTTTGTCAATGATAATCCATTTATTGGTAAGTGAAGAGGTAATGTTTTATAGTAGTTCACTGCACAAGTGCGTTTAGAACAGGTCCAAACCTATCTGTTTTTTCAACACATGTGATTGTCTTGACTTTGCGAACAAAAAACAAAACAAAGATCATATGATCGAAAGAGTGTGAGTTTTGATAAAAACTATGTTTTGTAAAACAAATGCAAAACAAAATTTGTTTGTACCAAAAAGTTCTAATATTGTACCAAATAGTACAATTTATTGTACTAAAAAGTTATGCTAGTGTACAAAAAATACTTTAATTCCACCAAAACAGGAATTTTTTGTACCAAAATGTACTTTTATCGTACAAAAAAGTACAATTTATTGAAAAAGGTGATGAAAAAGTACTATTTATTGTACCAGAAATAATTTTATTGGTTCAAAAAGTACATTCATGTACCATAAAGTTAATCTTATTGTACCAAAAAGTACTTAAACTGTACCAAATAGAACAATTTACTGTGCTAAAATGTATTTTTATGTTTTACAAAAGGTACATTTGTTGTATTTTATGAGTACAAAAAAAAATAATAATAAATATCAAAACATAAGTTTAAAACTAGTATAAACACTTAAAATGTGTTAAAAACTATATTACCGTACACAAAAAGTAACGAAAAGTACATAAAACGCGAGTTAACAATTTGATTAGGATTTCCAATTTAATTTTCCTCTATTTTACCCTTATAAATTTATTTTTAAAAATTTCTCTTTGAATATTTTTTTTCGTTTTATATTCTTTTTATGAAAAGTATCTTTAAAATTATTAATATTTTGCTTTATTTTCAGAAATGTATGCCATCGATTATGTCAACAACACTGGAGTAATCAAACAACAACCCCGTATGACTGCCATTAACTCTTGCATTGAAGTCGATTTGACTGGTCAAGTTTGTTCCGACTCCATTGGTACCCGCTTCTTCTCCGGTTTCGGCGGACAAGTCGATTTTATTCGTGGCGCCGCTGAAGGTTTAGATGGTAAGGGTGTACCAATCATTGCCATGCCTTCGGTCACCAACAAGGGTGAAAGCAAAATTGTACCAACTCTTAAACCAGGTTAGTAACAACATGAATTTAAAACATTATATTTAAAAATTAACACACACTTTGTCTAATTTTAAGGTGCCGGCGTTGTTACCTCCCGTGCTCATGTCCACTATGTGGTTACCGAACATGGCATTGCCTCATTGTTTGGCAAAAATATGCGTCAACGTGCTTATGAACTTATTCAAATTGCTCATCCCGATCATCGCCAAAAATTGGAAAAGGATGCCTTCGACCGTTTGAAGGTTATGCCCTCAAAAGATTAAAAAGCGCAACAACAAATAGCAAACGTTATCTCTGCTTTAGGTTTCTTATTAAGTTACACACACATACACACTCACACACACGAATTGATGATGCATTCATTTATTAGGCCAACTCACAACAACAAAAATAGTAGATTTGAACAAACAAAAAGTGTATCTTTACGGTCGAAACAATTCTCACGCAGGAATGTCTTAAGTTTTAATTAAGCGTTAACAGCGAGTGTTGCTCTGCATGCCTCTTTTCCTTACTTTGGTGGACTAGAGTCGACACATTTTTAAGGCAACAGAAAAAGTTAAAATTTGAATTAAGTAAAAAGTTGAAGAAAAAAAACCTCGTTCATTTTATATTAAACCAAAAATTAATGCGAAAATAAAAGAGAAATTAACCATCATTCCTATTAAGAATAATGTGATTTTGTTTTAATTTCATGAATATATTGGTTTTAATGGTAATGGTAAAATATAATTGGGACCCTTTCAACAACTTGTGTTAAAAGGGCATCAAGAAGATAAGTTGATAACCACTCCTATTCCCATGGTCGTCGTCGACATTATTGTCGTTTTTATGTCAACATCACTTCGACTCAACATCGTCGTCACATAAATTCTATTCAGTATTCTGTAACTGCCATAATACGACGTCGACTGCTTAACGATAACATGAAAGAAATAACAACACATATCTAGCATTTGTACATCAGCTGATTTTTTTTGTGTTTTATGAAAAAAAAAATGTTTTTTTATGTCCGATTAATATTCAATCGAAGAGAATATCAAAAATATTATTATATTTGAAAGATAAATTCTCCGACAAAGGTCCGATATCTTAAACATTTGCAGATAACAAGTATGTACATAAGTGTTGAAATCCTAATTTGTGGTTAACTGCTGGCCTGCCTCCTAACTTTTTTTTTTTAATTCGAGAACTACTTTCGCCTGAATAAGGCTTTAATTGCGTGGTGGATGAAATAGGTTATATAATAAAAAGTGAACTCAGGTCAACATCTGTTTTAGTCATAACTAAGTTGGCAGCAACACTGAGGACATTAGGACAGGTGTCTCACCAAATTAGTGAAGGCAATGCATTTCGAATTGGACTGTCGCAATTACAAAATTCTGACCGAAAGACTGAATGCATTAGTAAGATAATTTTTCGACAATGGATACAATTGGATGAACTGCCCCTTGCCCTTTAAAATTGGATGGAAATGTTCCTTTTAGAATTTTTTTCATTCTTGATGTCGTTTAACAAAATTTTGTTAAAATTTACAAAAACTAAAATGATTCCTTTAAGTTGTTTTAAGTCGCTACCAAAATCTGCGACTACACTTTTACTTTTACACTATCTTGTTTTGTTTAATACGGGTTGAAATTTGCACCAAGGTTCGTCCAATTAGATAGTAGTTTAGCCACAATTTTTCAACAAGATCGGTCAAGAACTCTCTGAGATAAATGTCAAATTTTGACCAACCATGTGTTTTTTCTCACCCATGTAACTTATTACCTATTGTTTTTAGCAAAATTTGTCCAACAGATCAGAAAGCTATTTTCCAAACTTTCGAAAAAAAATATATTTCGAAAAACATTTAAACATTTCTTTTACTAAATTTTTTCAAAATCGAAAACTTTTTTTATTTTTTTTTAAATTTGCACCCATTTTTATTTTTGCTAAAAAAAAGCGTCGGTCTTTTTCTTTTAGAGCCTTGGTGGGATGCGTGTAGGATGTCTATCAAAATAACTGATTTGTGAACTCAAAACAGCAATTTTTAAATTTGTTCCATATGCACTATTAGGAGTGCGATAGAGCATGGGTTTCGATTTCGACGGCTCTAGAATCGCCCCCGACATTTTTCTCGAAATTCAGTTAGGACAACTCTGTGGTTTTCCCATATAACCGTTTATCTTACTTTTTATCGATTTTGAGTTAATGTTGGAAAATTGCATTATTTTCGAAGTCTTCAATTATTATCCAAAACGACATTTTTGTGCTAAAAACAACGCAACTTCTACGTTATAGAAAAAAATGTTTCCACAACATACTGATACATGTTGTAGGTCTGGTCAAGTACAAAATTAATCTGTACACCCTCAAAATCTTGAATACGGTTAAAAACCCGGGTTTCGCTACATTCCTCACTTGAAGGCTTATCACTCAGTCAAATCTTAAACGAGTTTTGATTTTTTAACGATTTTGGAAAGAAGAACCTTGGAACTTTCCAACGATATACAAATTTGAATAGATAATTTGACATTCCTTTTTTGCCTGACATGCCTTTTTTATTATTATCGCTATTTTTTATGTTTGAAGAAGTTGTTATTCAATATTTTATTAAAATACTCTTATTTTTATTATTTTATTCAAAAAGCGCACGCTTTCATGTCTAAAACGTATATTTATTTTATAAAAATTGGTAAACAAATTCAAGTTTAACGATTCGTTTCGTATTTTTGTTCTCCTGAAAAACGGGATTTTTTAGATAAGCGGTTATCTGAACTATGGGACTTCATCATTCATTGTACATCTAGTGTGTAAATGTTGAGGTTGTATATAATACCGTTAATTAAAAAACCTAATTTTCACAAAGTATCGAATCCGCTTTTATTATGGGCAACTTTTCATGCTGTTACTCCAAGAAGTTTCTTTCATACAAAGGCTTCATATTTGAACTTTACTCTGTTGGTAATCAATGAAAAAGGTTTCGAATAAACCAAACGCCTTAAAGTATGCTCAGTTATATTTAAAACAAACCAAGAATAATGTTAATGCATCTCTTTTTATCTTTTTATAGTAATGGTGGGCATCACACATATTGCGCTTGTGAGTGCAGCTAAATTAAACGAAGTTCAACTTGATGTTTGACTCCGACGAAGCTAATGCCGAACACATGAAGAAGATTGTACTCATTATACTCTACGTGTGTCGACAACGCAGAAACATCATTATTGCTGTGCATCACACGTGTTTTGGAAATTCCAACTTTGCGCATTACTACTTTCTAGCTACTGAACACAAATACTGCATACACTTGTACTGGGAAACAAACGATTACATATTTCTCTGTTGTTTACGCTGATGGCTATCGGCCATAATATATCAAAGCGAGTGTTGATTAATTTTTTATTTTGTTTTTATGACTAAATCTACTAAAGAGGACAGTAGTTGTAATCATAGATTTCAATAGTGCGGGATTTTTTTTCTTATGTCGGATAAGCACTGATTTCAATACGATAGTAAAGTCTAGTTTTTCACATTAATGAAATATTTAGCTGAGACTAATTTATTTATTGGGTATTTGATATGGCTGATTGAATACTACAACTTTTACTTTGTGTGTTTGTGTAAGAATTTATCAGATTTTTTTTAAGTGCCCTAGCTATGTATGTATGTATCTGTTTTATTGTTTGGCCGTTATTTGTGGATCGTTTAGCCTTAAACAAATATGTATGTATAACAATTCAACATAAAAGTGTTATCAAAATATGACAACAGAAGTTGTTAAAATATGACAACAGAAGTTGTTGTATTTTGATAACTATAAAAACTCGGTTAATAATGTTTTGAATGATGAACAAATCGGAGTACAGAAGATTGTTAAATATGTACATGCTAAGAAATGTTTGATTTTATGTATCTCCGTAATGTTTAATAAGTTCAAATATGTATTGACAGAACGACTACAGTAAAAGCTCGATTTACGCAACCTATAGAAAATCAAAAATGTTGAATTAACTGAGGTTAGTGCAACAGCCGAGCACCAATTATTTTGCTTTAAATATTGTAATATCTTTATAAGGCATATTTAAAAAATATAATTTGTGTACCTAACAAAAAAAGGCAATAAAATAAAATTTTATAAATATTTTCAAACACAAATGTATTAATCACGGAATAGTAAAACATTAAATTTTTGAAAAAATTTATATAAAAAGAGTTGGCAACTCTAGTACAAATGTTGAAAAACTATAATTTTTGTCTTTTTGATCTTTCAAATTTGAACACACTAGTTTTATAAATATGTAATAAGTTTTTTTTATGTAATGAGTAAATCTCATTACTCTGGTAAAAGTTATTTTTAACTTTCTCAAAACACATGCTAAGAAGGACGCAAAATAAACTGCTAAACCATATAGGCATGATCAGAGCTTGAACAACACAGTTTTAAGTAACTGAAGATAGAATGGTAGCATTACTGAGTTCACTTGCAATTCAAAACTTAACTTATTATCAAAAATTACACCAAGACAATCGAAATTGTCTACTATGCATAACAATGCCCGTTAAAGAGATTATCAATACATTCTGCTGAATGTTGCCAAAAAGCATTGCTTTAATTTGTGTGGTGTTAATCAAAAGCCCGTTCGTTATCAGCCATCAATATAGATAACGCATTTAGAGTGCAATTCATAGAACTGCATGACGTCTAAAAAAAGGCAGGATCTTCTTTAAATATAATCTGCAAGTCATTCACAAAAAGCAAATATATGAAAGTTATATGTTACAATACGGTTATTCAAAAATCATTATCAGACGTAACAAAAAGTAAGGGTTCTAATACGGAACTAGGGTACACAAAAAAATTCCGTGTCGTATGATTTACATGGAATATTACTTATGACAATCATACGCCACCAAATTCCCCTATGCGATACTTATTAACTTGAAATCGATATTGAATTATAATGGCATATAACTTGACAAAACGAATGAAGCAGAACTTCTTCTTTTTGGGGCTACTTTGAGTCCCAGAATTGAGTCCCAAATCAATGAGCTGAAAAATGTTGTACTGTGTAATATATTAGTCATTTTTTCACGAACTTTTTTTTATTAATTTCTCTTTATTTATTTCTTTTTAACGCTTTAATAAAGTACATCACACTTCTGAATAATTTTCACTCGGAAACTTAGAGTTGATTTTATTTTGTGCACAAATACTCTCATAGGCACACAGAAAAAAAATGTCAAAATTTTAAATCACGTTTTAATATTAGCAATCATTTATTGGGTGCCATTTGGAAAATTTTATGTTGAAAGTCAAGTTTCATAATTGACGTCGATTAAGAAAACAAGAACAATGATATGAATTTCGTCCCGATAGGACTCCAAATGACAGCACAGCATAAAAAATTATTTGTTTTTGGTGTAGGGTGACAACATTTTTCAACCTCCATAATTATTATGTTTGTGAACTAAAGCAAATACTTCTAATATAAAAGTTTCACGGTCTGGAGAGGTCTTCATGGACATTATAAGAAATTGGCATCATTTGGATATAAAAAAGGCCAAAAGTGCAGAATATGAACCTGGAGCCCAAAAAAGAAAAAAATATGCCACGCCCTCCTAAATACGCCCTATGGTTTTTATAACAACCCCCTATGTGTGGGTACTCAAATGAAAGATATTTCCGAGACGGATCCAATGCAAGTATTTTTAAGAACATGGGTGCCCTTGGGTCTTATGCTGATCTCTATATGCGGGTACTCAAAATAATGATATTTTGAGACGAAATTGTAAATTGTATGACCCATGGACACTCTCACGCCTATTTTTAACCAGAAAATATAATACAATTGGCAAAAAGTGGTAGACGAAGCACGTAGCGGCGCAGGCAACAATTTTCTTATGAAAGATATTTTCAAGACGAATCTAATGGTGTACTGAAATTGTCTTTGGATAAGTTTTAATCGTAGGGTGTGCCCGACTTGACTTATTTTTTTGGCATATGGATTGAGCCAGCTGTTACAACAACAACACAAAAACCGGTTTGTCGGTTTCGGCTTTGTATACTCTAATCTTCACTAATGTTATGAGAGATAACCATCATCCTATGGATAAAGATATCTGAATACGAAAAGTCAACATTCAATATTGACTTTGGAATTAAGTGACCATAGGAAAAATGGAATCATTGACATGACATAAACAATTATATGCGTTTTGTTTTTTAGAATTTTTTTCTAAAACGTAAAAAACTTCCTTCTGGAAAAAAATGTTTTCCAATTAAATTTAAATTTATCACACGATCGTCTCAACTCACATAAAAATAGTACTCCCACATTTTTTTTTTGTATTTTTGTCTATGAAACGAATCACCAATTCCACATTATTCATGTTTATTTATTAAATTCTTTACAGCCTTTTTCCAATCTGATAACGTTTTGATTTGTTCAAGAGTGGTAATTTAGAAATTTGCTTCATTTCTTAGAATTGTGTGCAAGTCTATTTTGACGGCGCCACAATGTTTTCCAAAGCACTGATTTATCAAAATTCCCTTTTTAATCTGATTAACATACAATTGTTTTTGTTCAAAAATTAAACACATTTGAAATGTGTCTTGTCACAGTTCGCACTTGAAGATACTAAAAGTTTTTTTTATCTAAATCATAAATCATATTCGTTAATTGCAGGAGGAAGTCATTATCAAATTAAAGTATCAAAAAAAATTAAAATTGAGGTATTTTGATTTGACAATAAAACATTAGTGTTTTAAAATGGCACAGCGTCAAAGAAAAATATGTCGCTATTTGATAGCGGGCTGTTAATCAATCAGTGGAGGACGCTTGCAAAAACTTTATTAATAAAATGAATACAAAACTTTGGTATTTCCCTTATCCCAGTCCAAAAAAATTTTTGTTAACTTGCATAAGCAACTTACGTGATCTCAAATTTATCTAAAAAAAAATGCTTGTTCTTAATACATCTAGAAATAAAAACACCCAATATTTGTATTTTGTATTTTTTCAAAATTTATTTTGGATTTCGTTCGTATATAATGGAATTTTTTCTTATTTAGCTTATTGGTAAGTAAGAAAAGAAAAGTTTACATAGCATTTTATAAAAATGTATGACATTTGTGTAGTGTTATTTTCAGTTGTATTGTTGTATAAAAAATGCCTATGGAGACTTGAGCGGGCGATATTCTTGTTTATCGCTTAACTCGTAGTACTTGTTTGTTACTTGTCTGCTGTGGTGTTGCCTCCTCAATCAAACTTTAGAGGTTATGATTTCTAATTTTTATTTTTCTTAAAGTTTACCTGAATAATTTCATATTTTTTGAATTCTTCTTTTAGTTTTTTTTTGTTGGTTGTATGTTGTTGTTATTATTATCATTATTAAGTAACAGCTGTCTTGTTTGATAAGAGTTAATGCTATTGTGTTGCTGTTTTAGGGCTTACAATTTATAGTATTGTAAAATTATTGAATTAAAATATTATAATAATAATAATTCTCAAAAATCAATCACTGTAAAAATAATCAGTTTTTGTTGATGATATTTTAAGGAATCAAGAAAAGAATTTATAAACAAGAACCAAGGAACTAATATGCCGACACATTACATCTTCGTATTTGAGAGATTTGATAGATGCAGGGGGGATTGTTTGAGTGTTGATATGAAAATGGTTAAGGTGCGGCGCATGCTTAAAATTAGTTTCCACTTCTGAGGCGCAAAAGCCAAAGAAGTGTATCATCATTGTCTTGTAAATTTAACGGGGGTTGTTACTTTTTGTATTTTAAATTAAAAAAAAGAGGTAGTACTAGCTGCAAACTCTAAAAATTTATTTCTTCTTGTTTTTAGCATTTTTGACATCGGCATTATTTTCCATCTTTTGCTTCTTCTTAGGCTGTGCCTCGTCTTCCTCTTCTTCACCATCGTCCTCTTCGTCAGTTTCATCGTCATCCATGTCTACTACCTCCACTTCGTCTTTGATGTTTTGACCATGAATGTAGACGGGACCATTACCCTTGATCAATTTGAAAGTGGCGGAAGTTTCGTAGAATTCAATGTCAGGATTGACAGCACGGGTCTCGCCGGCTTTCAACACAGCAATGGGAATTCTCAAGTTGTCTTTTACAGTGTGAACCTGTAATTAAGAAGAGAGGAACAAATTTTGATTAATAACTTATTAAATTGTGGATAAAATATAGGAAATGTAGTAGAGGGTAGAGGATTTTAACCAGGGTTTGAATGGAGTTTTGTGCCTAATTTGCATAAAACAGTGCGAAACGCTTTTGCTATTGAAAGGAAATTATGTATTCTAAAAAGGGTACGAATTAACAATTACAATTAAAGGGCAAAACTATGTGACTGGTTATTTAAACATCAATTTATTAGTCATTTCGACGACAATCTCTTTTTCATATGTCTATACATGTTAATTTTTCAAAATTCACAGCTTTGAAATGTCAAGCGTTATGGCAAAAGTTGATACGTCCGTTTAAAAACAAATGGATTTTATTACTTGTTATGTTTTTTAAGACTATAAGAACAAGTTGACAAAGGATTATATGTCTGAGATACGTGGAAGACTAAAAGAACAAGTTGGCAAAGGATTATGTGTCTGAGATACGTTGAAATCTATTATATGGCTATATAAAAAGCTGACATGTCCTTATACCCATAGGCGATTTCAAAACTTTGAATCGTCTTTCCGTAAAATTATGAAAATTGGACATATTAACATTTGCCAAAAAGGTATAGGAATGCAACTGTTATTTTCCAGCTCTGGTAATAACTCTTTATACTTGTGTGTATGCACAACACTTTTAAATGTCAATAAATTAATCGATTTCTGGAGATTTTGTGGCGTCTTGTCAATAGTGTACCTACTATACAATATAAAAGTGATAAGCTAGTCATTGGCGGCATATTGAAAATCGATATGGGGAGATGACAATGTTAAATGATTACATTTAACGAGAAACATGCGTCAAGACATCAGTAAACAACTCAACGGAGTGAAATCTTGAATGTTTAATTATATGGCTGGTGGCAGCAGCAAGGTGCTAATTAAACTAGTTAAGAGAGTACCAGAATTCTAACATTAAAGTTAGATCCGAAATACACAAGGTAAGAAAGTATCAAAAGCCTAGAATCGTCTTAAAAGTGTAATAAAAATTTAGTATTTTAAGGAACGAATTTTTTGCAGAATACCGAATAAATTTTTTTAGGAGGTAAAAATAAAAGGATGAAATTTTTTTTTGTTTTTAATTTTAATTTTAAGATAGTAATCGCTTCCTACAGCGTATAATATGGGTAGGACTAAAAGTCCGTTTGCATTTGAATCGGTACCAGCGTCAAGAAACTACGGCCCACAGTGGGATTAACGGCTTCTACATTTCTCTATAAGCAGTGGTCATACATCGTTGAAAGTTGGCAACGTGCACTACATTGACTAAATTGAGAAGAATGAAATATAAAAATCAAATTTTTCAAAAGCGGCCACCCTCATACAATCGAAATCGATTTTTCTGCACTAAATTTTTTCTATCCATGCGAAAGCTTTCTAGAATAAACAACAGGTGCAGCCAAGTTTAATCAAAAGTGGTCATACCCAATACCCAACGCCAACCGCAAATACTACCAATACTGGAAGCAACGTAGAATTGCAAACCGCAGGGTTCGATTCCATGCCGGGGCACTGGCATTATCATCGATTGAAAATTACTTAAAAATCCAGAATGCGCAAGGAAGAAGGGCAAAATGAAAATCACCCCTATTCCCGTTGTCGTTGTCGACATCGTCGTCGTTTTTATGTCAACATCACTTTTAACATCGTCGTCACATCAATGCTATTTCGGTATTCTATAACTACCATAAGACGACGTCGACTGGTAATCGATAACATGAAAGAAATGACAACAGCTGATGTAACATTTGTACATCAGCTGATTTATTTTGATTTTTATTGTGTTTCATGAAAAAATATGTTTGTGTCCGAATCAGATTCAAGCGATGAGGAAAGCAAGAATTATCTCGTAATGGAAAGGAAAATATTCCGACAAAGTCCGATATAGTCATAATTAAGTTGTCAGCAACATTGAGGGCCCTAGGACATGGTCTTACCACCTAAGTGTAAGTGTAGCCGGTAGTTGCAAGATTCCGGTCAAAACAGCTAAACTAGATTTTTTAAACCAATACAGGATTTGCTGGAGTTATTGGATATGTCAATGGAACCCATACCAAATTTTCGCTCCGATTAAATAAGACCGGAATCGTTACTACAACCTCAAAGGATTCTTTGGTATCTCTTACAGGCGGTCCAAAGGAATTAAGTTTTTCCTTCGAATTTTCTCACATTGCCCCTTAAAATTAGACGGAACGGATTCTCTCCGATAACATAGTACCAATGAGGGATTTTATTTCCAAACCAGCCCCTATTTGGTACACGACATTTTTATTCATGACGTCATTAAACAAAACCTTTATAAAATTTACAAAAACTAAAATTTTTCCTTCAAATTGTTTCAAGTCGTTACCAATAACTGTGACGACAGATTCAGAGTCGTTTGTGTCAATAGTCATCGATAGTTATCGAAAACGACTACGAGAATACCAATTTTACAGCATCGTCACAATACGATGTCGTTTTGCGTCGACGACGACAACGGGAATAAGGGCGGGTTAAAATTTTCCAAAAAAATATTCCCCTGAATGTTTTAATATAGGCCTCCGAAGGCATGAAATATTCCAAATTGTGTCAGTGTTATCTTTCTTCCTTAGCGCCCTTGAATAAACTTAAATTTAAAAAAAAAAATTAAATGAAAAATTAAATAAAATTTTTCTAAAAAGCCAAAAATGCACATTTAATATTTGATAATTTCTCTACAAAACTATTTAATTTTTTCGATTTCAGTGGTCGAGAAATAGGGGTTCTGATACCAAAATCACACTGTGCGGAGTAATGGGGCGAAAGAGTTACAAAATGCTAGAGCAGCGAATGGGTATTCAGTGCCCTGACCCCATTTATTCATTCAACACAACGAGCGTATGCAATCGAAACAATGATTCTTCCACAACACATTCTTGACAAAGATTTGAATTGGCGGCATCTTTGCAAAATGCGAATAGTGCAGGATTAAAAGTCTCAAGATCATACTAACAGGCAGTTTAATGACAATGATAGAAAGGTTCACCAATAGTTGTTTACTGCCTTTTTTATCACCATCACGTGTTTAACTCTACATGTCGATATAAATTTATGTATACCAACTTCGTTTTGAGCATATAAACAACACAATTTATTGGATCACCTAATTGCAGGTACGTACTACATACATATCCGTGACATTGTTTGTTAGCTTTGCACTGAAACTTACTACATTTCATTGCCAAATTTATAATTGCCGGAAAAATATCAAATCAAATATCAAGAGATAACTCAAAAACTGCCACATTAATTGATATTTTCACAAAATTGTCAATGGAATTTTTTGAGGTATAAATAATAATGGTTGTTATCATCATAATCGTTTCGAAACAAAAAATGTATTTAAACCAAATGTTTTTGCAAGTTAATTTAGCGCACATACATTTTACTAAGAGTGGCACGCGTTGGCACTCTTTGAAATAGAGCAATGTGAAGCAGCATAGCGCGCATTCGTCACATGCGATAGCTGTGCTAAGCTGTTCTCACCGGTATGTGATGTGAGATACAAATTCCACAGCTAGACAGCTGGGAAAAAGAGCGTTCTAACAAAACGTTATCACCAGAACCAGAATTGTGCTAGCAGGAGCAGCAATACAAACAAATTAAATCTTATAACAAATTATCAGTGAGTGCGTTGATTGTTATGGATGACTATGGCGGCGGCGGTAACAGCTTCTAGTGACAGTTTAAAAAAAATGGCTGTTAGCTATGTGTGACGACAACAAAACAGCGCCGCAAGTACTCTTCACTCACTTCATTTGGATAGGAGGAGTAATGTTAGTGTAATCTACAAAAACGCTAGCGTCAGTCATCTGAACAAAATTGGTGGTGTTTGTTGAAAAGTTACTAGAAATTTTAGCTTCATTGTATTCATTTCGTATACCAACGTCCAACAAAACGGACGTTTCAAACCGCGCGTCCAGCACAAGATCACCGCAATACGACGTGCTTGGTTTACTTAACCCAAAAATATTAAAAGCACAAAATTCTAAAGTAGACGACAAGAGATAGAATTTGTACTGCAGTTCAACGACATAAAATGACCGATAACGAAGGTGGTGTACTAGGAGCCTTCTCCTATTAAAATAAATTACAAAACATAAATAATATATAAAAAATATTCAATATATATTTTCTCCCAATAATAGTATTGAGGAAACACAATAGTATAAGTGAAATTCAAGTTCAAACTAAAACAGCAAAGCGCACATTACAACTATAACAATGGTGTGAATTTACAAAAAAAAAAATTAAATACAGAAAACTTTAAATCGTGACATAAATATTAAATAACTTATTAGCTCTTCAATGAAGATTTAACAACGTTTTATAAACTGTTGAATAATCAGTACATTGTGTATTGTTGATTTTGCTTAATACCGTTTGTGAATCACCGGAAGATGTTTGGTGGAGAGATCAAACAAGCCTAACTTAAGATTTTGTTTCAATTTCAATTTTATTTTATGCGATAATCTTTGACATACATAAACGTTCTTGTTGCTCGAGATAGATATCTATCGACGGGATTTAATTGTTTTTTTTTTAAGTCACGCATTGCCTATTTAGTGTACGTAAATACAATTGTTTGTTTTTCGGGATTGTTGGTTTTGTTTGTACGTTTAGTAGCGGCTTGTAGTTTAATCTCTTAAGTAGAAAAACGTGGCTTTGAAAAAAAAAAACAATTTTATTGTGTGCTCTTTTAAAGTGATAAGAATATTTGTGGTCCGTGACAACAATTTAGATGTCTTCATGGGAGATTCAGAGAACTGACCATATATTTCAATAGCATTTATTTTATTTACTCATAAAGTAATGCTTTAGTTTACAGGAACAAGTGAATGTATTACATGGTAGTTTATAGCCAAACACGCCTATAATAAAAAAACAAAATTCTAAAATGTTTAATTATAAAATGAGATAATAAAAAAATATATTTTAAAATTAAAAAAAAAAATCCCGGAACAATAATAAGATTTAAAGCAATGCAAGTACAAAATATTTGATTTTAAAACAATTATATCTGTTGTCCTGTGATTTGTTCGTAATTGGAATTCCCCAATTTGAAACCAGTGGAAAATTTTTAGACATTTTAATACAAGTGCTAAATAAAATTATGCTGATATATCTTTTCAAAAGGCACTTAAACTTTGACGGGGACGGCATTTTTGTTTTTACCATCAATCGAAGCTAAATTGTCACACTTAGGTGCTTTGGCACCCTTTTAAAAGATTACGATGACATTATCAAAAACGAAAATCAAAGCAAAACACTGACACACAACGATTTTATTGTACAACAATCTTTTAACGCCATAAATCAATAAAATCTAATAAATTAGGGGATACTAAAAATGGCACATGTTATTGAAATATTTAGAATATTTGAATTCATTGATTTTTGAGGGCCCTTAAAAATTGTACAAAAGCCGCAGCAATCAATGTACTTTTGTTTTTACTGAGAAATCACCGTTGGCGTTACTTGTTAACTATTATATTAATTACTTCATTCAGTGTGAAAATAATTAGAAATGTTATTAACAACACAGACCAATTTATTTCCACTTTTATTTTACAGATAATTTATATCGCGAAAATTTACCCAATGTTTGCACAGCTATCAAAAATCGCAGCAAAAAATGTTGCGAACCAGACACGCTTAAACAATTTCTACCATTTTTAAGTTGGTTACCTAAATACAATCTACAATGTTTGCTGGCGGACTTTGTGGCCGGTCTAACAGTGGGCCTTACGGCCATACCACAGGCTATAGCATATGCAACAGTGGCTGGTTTGCCAACACAGTATGGCCTATATTCAGCATTTATGGGATGTTTTGTTTACATTATATTTGGAACATGCAAAGATGTAACAGTGGGTAAGTTTAAAGAGGACGTTACTTTTTTAGCCTTTAAAAATACTTTACTTTCCAGTATCATTTAACATCTTTGCTTTTGTTTTTCTAGGGCCCACTGCTATTATGTCTTTAATGGTGCAGTCCCATGTTTCAGGTAGCCCTGAATATGCTGTACTAATATGTTTCCTATCGGGCTGTATTATACTATTGTTGGGCATATTAAATCTAGGTGTATTGGTGAGATTTATTTCTATACCAGTGACAACAGGATTTACTACAGCTGCGGCCATCACTATAGCCAGTGGGCAAATTAATAGCTTATTTGGTATAAAAAGTATGTTACAACAACACCCCTATTAATCCAACAATAATTTTTAATATATAAAAATCTATTTAAGGTCCGTCCAATGAGTTTTTGGTATCTTGGGAAAATTTCTTTACCCACATAAAGGAAACAAGATTGAATGATACTATATTAGGAATTGGTACTCTAGTGGCATTGTTGTTAATAAGAGTAAGTATAAACAATAAAATCTAAAATTCCCAAATGATTTACTTCGAAAATGACATTTACTAATATATTTTGCACATCTTTTAGAAAATCAAAGATCTGCCTTTGTCTTACAAAACTCTTTTGAAAAACATTTCTCTATCACGTAATGCCTTGGCAGTTATTGTTGGTATCTTATTGTGTTACCTGCTAAGTGATGGCGATTGGCTGCCTTTCAAAGTCAGTGGAGAGATTACACCTGGTTTGCCAGACTTCAAACCTCCGCCATTTAGCGTGCAAGTCAATGGCACCACCACGGCAGATTTTGGTGACATGATAACAAATTTGGGAGCATCTATAATCTCAATACCTTTAATATCCATATTAGAA
This sequence comes from Muscina levida, assembly GCA_964034835.1. Classification (NCBI taxonomy): domain Eukaryota; kingdom Metazoa; phylum Arthropoda; class Insecta; order Diptera; family Muscidae; genus Muscina; species Muscina levida. The sequence goes on along the minus strand of OZ035880.1, from coordinate 183,499,437 downwards.
AGTATAGCCATAGCCAAAGCGTTCGGTAAGTGTAATTTAACAAAAATTTAAAAACTACATCCAACTATATATCTCCTTTTCTCCTGCTTATTCAGCTCAGGGTAAGACAGTTGATGCCTCGCAGGAAATGGTCGCATTGGGCCTATGCAATATTATGGGAAGTTTTGTGTCTTCTATGCCTATAACCGGCTCATTTTCAAGATCTGCCATTAACAATTCGAGTGGTGTAAGAACGACATTTGGCGGAGCATTTACTGGCGCCTTGGTGCTATTAGCCTTAGCATTTTTAACAACAACATTCTATTACATACCCAAAGCCACTTTGTCAGCTATAATTATATCAGCCATGATATTCATGGTGGAATACGAGCGCATAGCAGAAATATGGAGATCAAAAAGTAAGAAAGTCCTACGTAAAACTATTAATATAAATTACATGCTTTCTTTTATTCTAGAATTGGATTTTGTGCCTTTTATGGTTACCGTACTAGTGTGTGTATTTTGGAGTTTGGAATATGGCATGGTCTGTGGCATTGGCTTTAATGCCTTATTTGTCCTCTACAAAAGTGCTAGACCCAAAATTTGCATAACTAAAGACAAAATCAATACTTTACAAATTGCCCTCGTAGAAGTACGTGAGAATTTGTGTTACTCCTCAGCTGAATACCTCAAGTCGAAGATAATTAAATTTGTAAACACTCAAGGCGATGGTGACATTAAAATAGTCGTCATTAAGGGAGAAGAAATAACAAGCATTGATTCTACAGTGGGTTTGGTAAGTCTACGCTGCTTTTTGTTTTTCTTATTATTCAAATTTCTAATCTATTACTCATATTTTCTTTGCCTACAGAACATATTGTCACTCAAAGAAGATTTATCGTTATTGGATTGTCAATTGGTATGTTGGAACTGGAATTTAGATGCAGCCGGTGTAGTTTGTAGACTGCATCCTAAAGAAAGATCCATGTTTAAATTTGGTAAATCATTAGCGGAAATTGTTAGTGATTCGATGCCATCGGAACATAGTAATGAAATGCTTGAAGAAGTATGATTAAGTGTAGTGTTAAGATGTTGTAAAGTTCCTTTAGCTTTAAAATGTAAGGTATGTAAGAAGAAATGTCTCTCCTAGTTTTTTAAACAATTCACGGATTTGTTTTCGAATGAAATATACGACGACACAAAATGATTTAACTTAATTAAAAAGTGACGAAATTTTTCATGTTGAAAAAAGTATATTAATAAAATGACAATAATAATAGTTTTTTTTTTAATTTGGCTTCGTTTACTTTCCGCATGATGACATTATTATTATTTTTTACTTAAATATTTATTACAAAAAATATATGATTAAATAAAAGAAATGTTGTATGACTATATTTTTTAATCACTTTCGCAATGTAAAATTAACTAGTTTCTGTACATAATTGAAGATACAGTGTTGTTTGTGAAATAATTGCAAAGTGTTCACCATCAAAACTTATTTTAAACCACAACCAATCTTACTAAACATAGATATCATAAAGATTACAACATAGCTAAGTGCATAATCCTTGCGTGATTTAGAGTGAAAAAAAAAACACTTTTTAACACAAAGTATTAATATTGAAATTCTAACAAATTAATGTGCACGGTATGTCACGTATCTGTGAAGAAAATCTTGCTTCAAAACAAATCCAATCACTGGATTGTATTGCGCCCAGAATATATTTAAACCTCAATCTTTACATAGATTTGACATTTTTACTAATACAGACCAGAAAGGATTTTTTTAAACTTTTTTTTGATCACGTTTGACCTTTCTGTGGAAATACCCATATGCTGTTACAGTGAACCAACGATGATGCATATAGTGCACATCGAAAATGGTATAGTGTCTAAAACCGCACTCTTCACAAATATTTATGTTCCCATCTTTACAAACTTCATGTTGTTCAGAAATTTAAGCCTCAAGAACATGTTCATATGATCCAGTTAGCTAACGAAATACTTGAGACGTTCACAAGCTTTTTATTAAAAATGTGTACTCATTTTTTTCATTTCCATGTGCAGCAAACAGACAAAATTGCAAATATTGAAGTGGAACTAATACTAAATTGAAGCATCAAATGGGCATTACAGTACGGAAAACTTTGTAAGCATGAGGGATTATTGTCATACTTTTTTAAGATCAAAGAAAACATACTATAGGGTGGTTAAATTGTAAGGGCCGATGTTGAATGAGAACGTCATGTTCTTTTCGGCATTTCATTTGACATTTCTCAATTTCTCTCAATTTTAACCATGGAAAGATACACAATCGAGCAACGCGTTATGATTATTCAGGCTTATTGTAAAAATGTGCGTTCAAATCAAAATGCATATCGTGTACTTCGTGATTTTTTCGGTCAATTTAATCGTCCAAATGTGCGTACAATCGGAAAAATCGTGGAAAAATTTGAGCAAACCGGGTCTGTAGGAGATGCGAAAACAGCAGTACATGCGCGTACAGATCTTACTGCAGAAAATATTGCTGCTGTTCGCGATAGTGCGGCTGAAGAGCCGTCCACGTCAACTCGTCGTCGTGCCCAACAATTGCCCCTCTCACGCTGTTGAAGAACATTATGCATAAAGACTTGCATTTACACGCTACAAGGTGCAATTTACTCAAGAACTAAAGCCTCTTGACCATTCCAAACGTCGTCAATGGTCACAATGGTGGCAAGAAATGGCAACAGTGGATGATCAATTTTCGAAAAAAATCATCTTCAGTGATGATGCACATTTTCATCTTAGTGGATTCGTCAATAAGCAGAATTGCCGCATTTGGGCGAATGATAATCCAAGAGTGGTCGTCGAAAAACCAATGCACCCACAAAGAGTGGCTGTTTTGTGCCGCGGCATCATCAGGCCGTATTTTTTTCAAAATGAAGCCGGTCAGGTAGTAACTGTGAATGGTGGCCCGAATTGGAAGATATGGATGTGGATGATATGTGGTTTCAACAGGACAGTGCCACTTGCCACACAGCTGACGAAACAATGGCCTTTTGCGCGACAAATTCAACCGTTGGAGTTCTTTCTTTGGGGTTATTTGAAAGAAAATGTGTACGTCGATAAGCCAGCAACAATTCAAGAGCTAAAGGATGAGATGTGAATGAGATGAGAACATTAACGGCATAGAACCTCAATTATGCCTCAGCGTCATCGAAAATTTGGACCAGCGGATGGAGGTGTGCCGCCGTTTATACTTAATTGAACCATTCCAATATTATCATAATAAAAAGAAATGACAATAATTTCCTAAATAAATTGTGTTCTATTCAAAATCAACATAAGCCCTTAAAATTTAACCACCCTTTAATATATCGAATAAACTTTACGAGCTTTATCGCTACAGCATTTCAATGGTTTTATTCAACGATCGCGGTTAAAGCAAGATGGAGCAGCAGGTCAAAACTCCAACGATATTTTTTTAGCAAAGAGTGATTCAGATAATTTTTAAAAATGTTATTTTTTAAAAAAAAATAATTAATTATTACTTAATTCAGTCTGATGTCCGACATGACAATTGGTATCGCAAAATATTTGTTTTTAATTTAATAAAAATTGGTTAAGAAACGTATTATATTCGTTAGGTGAGTTGTAAATCTAAAATCGATCGATAAATCATTTCTCTTTAGAATTGGATAGAATTTTAGAAGAACAACAACATTCGTACATACTCGATAAAATAGAGCGCAAACATTTTCTGAACATACTTATATCTACATACATACAACAATATTGCAAAAATATATTGCACATGTGATTAGCGGAATGTTGAAACTATATTAAAAGTGGAGTTTCTAGCAAATTTTTATTTTTTAACAAACAAGTCGTGTTTGTATTGACATATCAAACATTTCTAATTAAAACAATGATTAGTAGTCGTGGCTGTAGCGATCCACAGCAACCCACATTTATCCTGTTTTCTATAAAATGTTCAAGAACTGTTTACTTTTATTAATAAATTGGTGATGCAATCTCTGGCTCTCTCTGTAGAGGTACAGTCATTCTTTATATGAGGAAAAAAGACTAATCGAATATGAAAGTACATATGTACGAATAACTGCAGCAGTCTTGTCTGCGTATATTGTTTTCTAATACAAGTTGCAATGCGACTTTAAGGAAGCATTCAATATTCATTCAGCACTAATGAATTTTTTAAACACAAAATGTTTGTATGTAGCCCTTTCTTTAAGATTTGGACTTTCAAATTTTGTTGTCATGTAAGAATATACTACAGAATATTGGAAGGGTACGTTGCAGTTGCACACAAAGATACTCGCCACAGCATGGAATATGCTTTAACATTCATACAATTTTTCAGATGCCTATCATCCAGCAGCAATGTTGCTACCGGCTACGCGTCATGCATTATCCAACAACAAGGCAACTGCACTTTATCTTGTGTATAGCAGCCTATTGTTTTTCTTCTGAAGCATTTTTTTTGGCGGCGACAGAAGCATTGGTGGTGGTGGTGGTAAATGAAAAGTGATATCGAGAAGACATACAATGACGCTTTTTCCCGTGTTAAATGCATGTGGTGTTTTATACACACCGGGTATTACGACGTACACACAACGAAATAAAAAAATAAAACAAACTAATGCAAAAAAAAACGACAAAAAAAAATGAAAAGAAACATGCAAGACAATGAGTGAGGTTAACCTAACCAAATCGCGAAGTGTTCAAGGTTATACATACAAACTTCTTTTTCACTCCATCCAAAACCCTTAACAATCTACATTTTTCTAATAGATAATTCCTCTTATACATTTGGCGGGGGGTGTACTACTCACCTCAACTACGTTGAATTCATCTTCTTTGGCTTCGGCACCCAAAAGAATCTGTCTGATGATCAATTTTTGACCACGGGGGAAATCTTCGTCATTGGACAGTACTTCCCACTGCACGGTGCTGTTTTCACCGGTCAATGTAACACCTGGACACAGATAACAAAAATATATTTAACGTAAATGGCTTCATGAACTTTTAGCAACTCGTTAAAGTAATGCAATTATTTTTTAACACTTTGACGCCACCACTTTGCAATACCGTTTTCGTGACGAAATACTTTGAAAATCTTACAAATAATTGCGGCACTTTATTGTTGAAAATTTCCAATTTTATATTTACCATAGAATGATTCGTCAGACATTGTGATTTTATGGATTCTTTAGGATTAGATTTATAGGAGTCGGTACTGCTACTGATGTTACACTCGTGTACTTGCACACAAAAACGTATTTCTTCTTTTTCAACGACGAACGCAGAAAAAGAACAATAAAAAAAAATTGTGCAAAGCCGGCGAAGTGGGGGTAAAGCAGAGAGTGGAAGTTTTTTCCTTTCAACAAAACGTTCTCTCTTCGTTTTGCATGAGCAAGGGCAGCCAACATATCAACAGAGCTACCAGATGTTGATGAGGCCACTCTGAAATTACCGAAATAAAATATTTCGATATTGGGTCAAAGAATACATACGGAGCGCAAAAAGTAATACATAAAAATTTGTAAAAATAATAATAACAAATTGTAATAATTAAAAATATCAGTAAAGATATAACATTAAAAAAAAATACAGAAAATTTTAATTAAGAAATAATAATAAGAAAAACTGATAATAACTATTTATATTTATAAAATGATATTAAAAGAATTTTAATAACAATAATAAAATAAAAAAAAAAAAAACAAAAATATAATAGAAAAAAAAAATATATTTTGTTATTTTCAAATTTTTTTATTTCATTTTTAAATATATTTTCTATTAAAAAAAATATTTTTGTTTTTTAAATACACCTGAATATTGTAAAGATCTATCTAATATTATAATTTGACCAATGATTGGTTTTATATTACAATAAACGAAATTGAAAAAAAATAATAATAGAGAAAAATACAAAACAAATACCGTAAACTACTAGAAGATATACCAATTAAAAAAATAAAAAACAAAAATAAAACTTAATAATAGAGTAATACAAAACAGTAAAAAAATATAGTAGTAACAAAAAAAATAAAAATAATAAATAATAATATGATAAAATATAATAAAAATAATATTGTTTATAATTTTTGCGTTCAAACTTACATATGTAATTACACGTAACAAAACCTCTGTCTGTCAATATCAGTTTTGCCCTGCGGTACTTTATTCCCTAAGAATTTTTTAATCATAATTTTTAGAAGGAAATAACTTTAATAACTTTATTTTTTTAAATTTTTTCAAAATATTTTTCCAAAACATAAACATTTTTGCTAAAACTGTTAAAATTTTTTTCAAAATATTTTTCAAAACAAAAACATTTTTTTTTCATAAAAAACACGTATGTGGAAAGGGTGGAATTTTTGTTTGGCATATTTTGAAAAAATAAAAAATTATTTACTATTCCTAGCCTTCTCATTTAGGTCAACCACCTCAACTAATCCGGGATATTTTAGAAATTTTCGAATACGAGTTGAGACCTTTGGTAATTATCTTCCCCGATCCGGCAACACTGCACACGAATGCTGTAGTTGTGAATTGTTTTCAACGAAAGAGCGTATTCCGACTGCGGCACGTGTAGGAAACATTTTGCCGAATTTTAATCAAATATCTAGAAAAAACTAAAGTAATTAGTTAATTTAGAAAAAACTTAGCTTACGCATAACTTTGCTACTAAACATAATATATTATAATGGAGACAGAGTCATTTTACGGTAAGTTCGGCCATGATTTGTGCATTTATAAAAAAAAAAATGATTAGCAAGGGGAAGATATTGCAAGTGACAATGATACGGCGAAGATGGATGAGTACAGTAGTGCGCCAGCCGCCGGTTCATTTCTTTTAATCAAACATGTCTGCTTTCGCCGGCAGCGTGATGCCATCGCAATCAAATGCGTATAACCTCGTTTTTCATCTACATTTCAGGTGTTGAATTGAGCGAGAAGGATCCATTGGCCCAATTTGAAGTGGCTGAGACCGACAAGGATGTTCAGGATCAAAAGTTAATCATCAAACAAATAAGTTTGGGTGCTGATGCCAAGCAAGGCGAATTCAATGTTATACAGGTAAGGCGAATATGTGTAAAAGAGAAAGATGTGTTGAATCCATTGAGGAGGGTGGGAGAAAGCGTGCGTGCGTTTTTGCATTAGGGATGGCACGAGTGAGACATTTGTACGTTGTCGTAAAAAATACAAAGCGTGGGGTGTTTGACAAGAAGAACGTAATATTTATTGATACATTTACGTGAACAAAACGTAAAAATGGAAATATGATTCGTATTGAAGCGTGGTTTTGGGAAGTACTACAATTTTATGCACTGAGAATTGTATACGTTTTAACTCGAATTATGGTGCAAATCAGTTATATCTAATGTCAATGACAACAACACTATGTTAGTTTAGAAATGATATTTTTTATTAAATCGATTAAGTGCAAAAAATCACATTAACCCATTTTGGATAATAAGACAATTTTTTCAATAAATTAATAGTATTTCCAAAAAATTCTTATACATTATCTGATAAGGCAAATACACAGAATACTTGTTGAAATACAAATGTCAATAACTACAACACTATTTATGCTAGTTTAGAAAAGGTTTGATTATTAAACCACTAATTGTAGAAAATTCACATTAATCCATTTTGGATCATGTTTTTTTTAATAAATCCAAAAAATCCTTATAACTATTACTAGTTATTAATATTTGCCTCAAATTAAGGTAGAGACTTCAATCTTCCCAATAAAGTGCCCATCTCCAGCCTAGTTTAAGAAGCAGAAAAGTTATTGAATAGTAGGTCGTATCGATGTTTGGGGATCAAATACATTTAAAAAAATTATACTCCGTACAGCGGTTCATAGGGACCCAAATAAGTAATTTGAGTCATCATAGAACCCAAGTGTTCCCTTTTTTTGTGCTCGAAAGAGCCTCCATTGGCTCCGGCCTCAACTTTGTGGACCTACCGTTCCGATGTTTGACGACGAAGAGAATGGTATCCTTTTTTCCAATCCACCGTGTACTGTACTTCAGGCCAACAATCTCCAACTCTTTTTTCCTATTCTGAATACTTAAAAAAAAAATACATGCATATCTGTATATAATAAGTTAAAAAGAATACAAAAACTAAAAAAAAACACGAAAGAATTAAAAACAAACAGTAAAAACAAAAATTAAAAGAAAAAAACTACAAAAAATGTGAAACAAAATAGGATAATTTTAATTTCAGAACATAATGGGTTAATAAAATAATTTGTATATGTACTATTGGAAAGCTTTTGCAGAGAGCTTTCCAACGATATATATATAGACTCGGTATTGCATCGAGATATCGGAGATATATATATTTATAGGTTCCAACTTTAAGGGGTGATATCTCCTAAACTATGTCCGACACCAATAGGTGCAATTCCTATTACTTAAGAAAAAAATCCTATATCGAGTGTCCATATACTAGACTTGTTCCGAATAGTGATAATAATACCATTAATTTATGTAACGTCACATAAAGGGTTATAATATAGTCCACAGGGACCAAATGGGTACCTTGGTTTTAATTTTTTTTTTTTTTTGGGACTCGGAAAGAATATGGTATTTTCACTTTTTTCACCCAGACCTCGCGCGGCCTTCTGCAATTCTACTCGATTTTTATATAAATACAAATAATTAAAAATAACAAAACAAAAGGATTAAAATTCATTTTTAATTTTTCCCCCTTTTCCTTAGGCTGAAGTCAAAGTAAATGAAAAAGAAACCCTCAAAATCCCCATTGCTGTACTAAAGGTTGGCGAGACACGTGTGCTAAAGCCCAACTTGGAATTCCCCAGTGATTCAGTTACCTTTAAACTGATACAAGGCACTGGCCCCGTCTACATTTGTGGCCAACATTTGGTGCATGAAATTGTCGAAGAATGGGCCCATGAAGACGAAGAGGATGTCGATGAGGAAGAAGATGACGATGATGCTCCACCACCACAACAAAATGGCAAAAATAGCAAAAAGAAGTAGTGCTAGGGATTAAAACTAATTCTTGACATTCAATAGAAATAAAATATCTAACAGAATAATTCCTTTTTTATGTTGAGCACTTCTTGCTCTTTTTTAAGTTTTATGAAAAAAAAAACAACAAAAAGAAACAAAAAAAAAATATCCTTCCGAGAATTTCAACACGACAAATCCTTCTAAAAATCACAAAACACTGTATGTACACTTTATGCTTATAAGTATGTTATGAATATAAAAGAAACGATTACTTAACCAGTAAAATGAAAAATATAATAGAAACTTTAGAATTTCTAAAGAGAACTTAAAATTGCTGGTTTTATTTTTTGAGTTTTTGATCTGGGCAAATCGAATTTGCGATTAAGTGAAGGAATTAAAATAGATAAAACTAAAAACATTATTTTATAAATTACTTTACATTAATCACGTTTGGTAAAGTTTCAAGATTGCCTAATAAGTGAAATTAAAAATACGGATAGAGTTTTAAAACAACTTTCATTTTCATTCCTAAGCAAAATACACAACACAAATTTTTGAAAATTTGTAACTGATTTTTTTTATTGAATTATGATTTTATTGAATTTGTTTGCAGTAGAGGATGTGACACTGGGAGTTTGTTTATTTCTTTTATTTTCTTTGCTGACTTAATACTATACAAATGCATTCAGAAATTTGAGTTTCATAAATAGAATCTTTGCGAAAATGATTCTGGTTGTGCAAAAACTAGAGCTACAGATTGACTATGATGTCTTTTACATGCGTGCCATTGACATCTTCTGACGTGGCACTCTGCAAATGAAGACATAATACAAAATAAAAATATACACCGTGGTAAATATGCTCTTGCATTTCACCTTATATGTATAACACGACGCCGATCGCTGGGATGTATTAGATCGGTCTTTTGATTCCAATCGATTTGTTTCAGCTCGTGTCGCAGTTTCTTACGATCGAAATAGGATATGACACAACTGGCTGGTATCCAGAATATTGAGGTAAATACGACTACAGCCACTAGTAAAATAGATAAAATGTTTGTGTGAATATAAATGTTTTTGAAAAGAAATTATATAAAATGTTAAATATAGCTAAAACTTACAAACGATGTTATCTTTTAAAAATCGCAAGACTCGATTAATATTAATTTCTTCTATGATATCCCAAAAACGTTCCACGACATCTTGTATGGTTTTCTCACAAACACCCTAAAAATGCGAAAATGTTATTTAGGGTCACTTAAGGATTTTATTTAATATTAAGGTTATATTGTTACCTTATTGCAAAATCCTTGTATACATGGAGTACCATCTGGGAGAACATCTGGTGGCTCCACGGGAAAGCAGGTTTCATTAATGCTCATGCGGCAGCATCTGAAATGTAAATATTTTTGGGCTGTTTTAATGTGCAAAATTATAATGCGAATATGCCTGACATTGCTTTTCTTAATTTAAAGATTATTTTGCATTAAATATTTTGGCTATATTGCTTTAAAAACCTGTTAATCTTAATGGTTATACATAAAAAAGGTGTTTGGATTAACTAGTTTTTTATTTAATGTATATATTTAATATATTCGATTATTTTAACTAACTTCGACTTATTAAATTGAGGTTACACAAAATTCGTACCGAATAAGTATTTTAAAAATTTAGTAAAATTTAACTTTTTCGGGCGAAATTTGGTATAAAAGCTATATTCTTCAAAATACCGCTGCCTAAAACACGAAAACTAGGTCAAATTAGGCACAGGAGTGCTTTGGAAAACCCTATGTGTGGGTACTTAAATTGAACGTAACGCTCGATTCTAATCATGCTATTATGGCAATATTGTAATGTTTTTTTTGGAAATGAAAATTTTAATATTATTATGTATATTATCTTGTGAGAAAAATTAAGAGAATTTTGTTTAAATTTGTACAATTTAAGAGAATGACTTCGTCCGATATGTGAAATTCAGTCAATTAGTTATTCTATAAGAACGGTTTAGATTACCTTTTGCAAGCATCTTGTATTATATCGCACATACAACTCTGTAAGCCCTGGGTTTCACAGTAGGGAACTGAAAGAAAGGCATCAAATAATTATATTATACAATCACATCATTTCAGCTATTGCCACTTACTGCATTTGCCATTACGACACTGGCCACGCTCTTGGCATAATGTACCATCATCCATTGCCGGTGATTTGGGACATTCAGCATGAGTACCAGTGCATCGTGCCTCTCTTTCGCAAGTGGCATAAACCTGCTCACGACACTTAACACCCGCCGGCATAAATTGGCAATTTTGACAACACGGAGAATTCTTGTCACTACAGACAGCGCCTTGATTTCGACGTAATTTACAATTTTTGTCGCAACAAGCATCATTATCTTCGGTGCCCAAAAGACCAGCATCGCATTGTTCATCGCCCTCAACGCGCAGGTTGCCACAAAAGGATTCCTCCGGTTCGGAGAAACATCGTCCAGATTTGGCTTGTAAAACTTTGCGTATCGAACGCAAAGAACATGGAGAAAATTTCTACGATAGGAAGAATAAACATATATGTAAATAGAAATCGTAGATTAATATGCGATCACACCTACCTTGTTATTCACATCATAACCGCTGACGGAATAGGTGTACATTAAGAAACTGCCTCCCTGCGAGGCACTAGGTGAACATTCGGGTATATCGGGATCGTGTTCAGAACCCCAGTTATGACCGAACTCATGTGCAGTAACTAAATCGGCCTCGCGTGTTATCACTCGTTGACCGTAATGATTGCGAGAGCTGCTTAGGCCAGAATTTAAATACAACGTATAGCCGTTTTTGAAATATTCTAACGGAATACAACAAAAGTTTATATTAGTTTATAGAGACATAAAAAAGAAAATAACGTTAAAAAAACCATTATCAAAATGTAAATACGAACATAAAAATTAAAATTTAGGAAGGAAATAAAAAAAAGTACATTTAAATCACCGCTGTTCATTAAAACAATTATTTTGAAATGTTTTATAAAAAAATAATTTTTTTTTAATTTTGTTTCAGAAACAACCTAGTAGGGAAAAATACTAGTACGGAAATAGTTAAGTGCTAATTCATTATATGACAGTGAACTATTTCACCTTCCATACAAACAACTGTCTCATTTAACACGAAGTTGTCCTGGGTATTTCTGCCAAGCCTCTTTTGTACTGGAATATAAGCAGTTCAAATATTGAAGTCGAGCGGTAGTTGATTGTCTCCTTTGAACTAGTTTAGAATCTCTTCAAAATAGGTTGGTAAGAACTAATACAAAATTGACGCAATAGAACTAGGTCTATTCTAGAAACTTTGAGATAGTAGTATAGTAGAGTAGTTGCTTTTGTTGAAATCTCATAATATAGCTTTTGAAATTCAGAATTCCACACTTTTGAATTTGTTTGACGATTCCCTAAAATATTACATTGCAATTTAAAAATCAATATTTATAAAAAAAAATTTAAATTAAATACAAAATGTATTTCCATTTATTTGAGTCAGAATACAATAAAAATAATTCCTTAATTAATTTAAACTCATTATTACTCGACAACAGTAATACAGTACAACTAATTAACAATTAACTACACGACCATACACACAGATCTCATCACAGCAAAAGGGGAATTAGTCTGTGCCTAAAACTATGCTTTCATATATGGAGGACGTTAAGTAAAAGTTTTCTTGTAGCACGTTTTCAAAATTTTTCGTAATAAAAATAATTGAAATTGTTTAATTTAATTTCGATGTTTTTTTTTTTAAATAAACAGCAATGATAAGGATTTGTAAACATAAAAAGTTAACCTAAGTAAACCTATAAATTAATAAAAACTTTAAAATATAAAATCAAAATTATCGACAAATTTAATCGAAATATATATTGGGAAAAAAACCAAAAAATATTCAGTTTTTTTTATTAAAAAAAAGAAAAAGTTTTGCTAATAAGCTGAGCTAGCAATTCAAAGGCCACTGAAACGAAATATGAGTCCAACTCATGGTTCGTTGTAAGACCCAACAGTTATCATTTAAAATGTTCCATTAAAACGGACTCAATTCCAAATTACGACATGTCTATTATGTATATTATACAAGCTAAGGTTCGTGTTACTGTATTGCTAAAAATCAAACTAAATTATACAAAAAATCATGATTCAAACCAGTATAACTTAAAATGTTAAATATTTATATACCAAAAAGTATGCAAACTGAAATAAATCTTAAAAACAAAAATTAAAAAAAAATAATTTAAACTTTAAACAATGAATCGCAAACTAATGCGTATTATTAACCTGGTGTACATATGCCTCCCACGGAATTTCTCCTGGGCGAACCTACATAGGCCAAACCTAAAATGCCGCCTTCAAATTTTAAATCCGTAAAGAGGTGAGCTAAACAAAAATCTTTATGGCTATATTCTCGTGAAAATACCTTTAAGAAATACATATTTAGTAATAAAAAGAAATAAGAAATACAGTAAGACGGCAATTAATGTGTTTATTATTCTAGATTAAATAAGATATAAAAAAATGTTTGTAAAATGCCAGTGGCGAGACTAATAAGAGGCTATCCAATAATGCAACAGCCATTAAAGATTTAAAAAATGCCTTTGAGCAGGCTTTTTAATTTACTGCACGTGAGCAGATGCAATAACAAAATTAATTGTTAGCTGATTACATTATATTATACCTATCTAGGTAGCAATTTTTTCTTTCAATACTTCTTTGTTAAAAAAATGCAATTACTTACTTCCAATAAATTTCTCACATCCCACTTTTCACGTATCATATTGTAATGAGCTTCACCACCTCTCAAACGCGTTGGTTCAGAATGTACAACAATTTTCTTAATAACAAAACCCATGCCTTTAAAGCCTTCCTGGTCGGAACGATCTTGCCACACGGTATCATTATAGATCTTATGTACACGATCTATAAGACTTATCTGAAATGAAAAAAAAGGAAAAAAAATTTAAAAAAAATTAAATAATAACAAATTTATTTATTTATCTATTTTGTAGTTTATAAAACCGAGCCCTTGGGTAATATATGGTTTTATGGCCTTGGTAATTGCAACATTATCGGGTATGTGAAGAAAATCAATTTTGAAAACGAAACGATATAAACCCGAGATTTTCGTTATCAGGTTCTTTTGAAATTGATTTATAATAAAATCATTCCGAATAATTTTCTATATTCTTTTTAATTTATTGTTATTTGTTAATAAAACTGTATTTTGCAAAAAAAAATAGGATTTTAAGTCAGAAATGAATTAAAAATCGTTCGAAATTCATCACATCTTTAAAAACAATCGTTTTGAGATCGATCGATTTTTATCACATACCTTATTTCTATTAATAGTTATCTATTAGCTCTTACCAAATAGTTAATAGTTGTCTTGGTATTACCACCGCCCATTTCTTGAAAGAAACGATAATCGGCCACCAGCAATAGAGGACATCTAGTTTTAGTGGGAGTGTATTCATATTGATCAGCTTGACGTTTAGATCTTTTGTGAGATTCATTATGTGTCGTAGACAACAGACGGGATTGATGTGTGTGCTCATGATTATTATCATTTTCGGAGCTACCCTCAATTTGCTGTTCATCTTCGTCTTCATCGCCATCAGCAGTTTCAAGTTCTACAGAAATTATTTATATATAAATATATTTTAATTAATGTTCGTTGTGGCTATTTACCTAATCCTTCCTTTACATAGCCACAGGTTAATGGAGCACCACCCATGTCACCTTTGTGAGGATGTTGCCAATTCATTTTAACATCGGATGTACGATACGCCACCATGGTGTTCATTGTGGCAGTGGGTAAATGACGCCAAGAGGGCTAAAGAAAATGGAATATTATTGAAAAGCGAAAAAAATCGTATTACATTTTCTAATTGGAAGTCCAGTGGTAAAATTAGCAGAGTACGAATTTCACTTATGAGATGTGTAACAGTATTTGTTATATTGAAAAAATAAATACAGTTTTGCTATCGAACAAGGAAATTACACATAAACTCCACATAAGTATATAAACAAATGTCTTCTTGTAATCCCATTCTCTTTATTACCTCAATATGATATGTTTCATCCGGTAGATTTATGGACATTGTCATTAGGCCATCTTCAATGTGAGCTCTGACCGAGGAATCGACTTCACCAAACACACGACCGCTGTAGAAGTTATCATGATCTATAAGAAATATACATAGAGACCACTTGTATGTTTTTAAATCAAGATGAATCCCAAAACATCTGTACTTACCCAAACGAACAACCGTTTCATTGCCATCACCATCCACAGTGTAGGCTTTAAACTTACTATGCAAAACTTCACGATGGGGATGTAAGATTAGACGAAAATTTTTACCCAACGTCTTAAATTCAACCTCTTTAATAACATTGTAAGGGTGGGAGCTGTGCTTTGCGCCCCTCTTGACAATGCGATGCTGGACATCATCTCTATGGAACAGTTCATAGTGTTTGAGAGTACGATGCAGGGAATCTGGTAAAGATGTACAACAAAACAATGGTTTTGTGCTTAGGACAATATTTTTTCACATTAAAATTAGGGCAAGTATGTAAATAAAATTTTCCACGGCCCCTTTATAATAAGCAAACAAAAAAACTCCACCACTTAGGGCTGGAGAAGAAAAATCATTATAACGCTTCATATCTGTCGATGATATTAAGATTTTCATATGGTTCTTGTAGCTGGGAATTCACTCTACAATTTACCTGCACTTTCAATTAATAATAAGGTGAATATAAGTAAAATAAAAGATTTTTTGCACAACTTTCTGTATTTTGTTGTCATTCTGCACCAACTGTAATAAATAAACTGATAATTTGCTCTCAAGTGTAGTTTTGAGATGCCACTGAACACGAGATGCCAGATGTGCTGTTTGATGAAGGCAGAGTTGGGGTATTATTTCGAAGCAGAAAACATAATAGACTACTGCCGGCGAAATAAGGTAGAATGTTTTGAAATCTATTCCATATTTGATTTTCATGTAGTAATCAATTTAATATAAAAAAACTAACGAAATTACTTAATTTCTCTGGCAGTTTGTTTGGCACACAATATGAATTTACAAAATGTTGGCTTTTTTTGTACAGACCTCATACTAAAGTCTGTCGACCCTGTCCCTACAAAATCATTTTAATTTTAACATACAAGTCTGTCCGGACCGGACCGGACGTTGCCCTAAACTGGGGAATAAGTCTGGACAGATATAATATCTCACGGTTTAAAGTGGACTTTACATACTTGAAAAGATGCGTTGCAAGTTATCAATAGGTTTTGATGCTATGCTTCGCATGTTGGAAGTGTTTTTTTCTTCGTCAACTAATTACAAGCTGTATATAAAATAATAACAAATATAAGTCAAATTGGGCATGTCTTCATATGTGCGTAGAATATTTATATTATCAATATATTTGGCTCGATCACTCACTCTATTTGAATAGTGTTGAGCTATTTACTTCCTTATTGTATTTCTCTTACAAGATAATTCTTTAGAAATTTTCTAGCATATTATAAAGTTTAACCATAATATATTAATAGCCTTTTTACACCGGAACGCATTTAACATATTTACGCATTATTCCACATCTTTGATGGATGCGGCCAAAATGCTAAAATTTTTACATGTATTTTGTCGTTGGAAAGATGTTAACATATTTTCGCATCCATGATAGATGCGGAAAAATTCACTGAGTTGTACTCTAAAAATGTGAATTCAAGCGATTTTTTCAGTAATGTTGATCCGGCAACCACTATTTTCGTTGTTTGTTTACATTTATCGGAAAAAAATTCCAAACAACATGGATGGACAAAAAATTTAAATTTTTGCCAAAATATTGATAAATGATTATTCCAATTAGTTAAAACTATTCGCTCTTCGTGGAATTCTGTTAATAGGTTTGTGGCAGGAAAATATTGCAGGTTTACATGGAAAATGGAAAAATGTGTGGGCTGGACAACAGCTGACAATATGCGAAACTGCAGTGTAAAACCACTTTTTAGCCTTTCGCATCTTCAGCTCAAAATGTGAAATGCTTTTTTGGGGAAAAAAGCTATAAAATGAATATTTATAATTTAGGCGATTTTTTACACACAAATTTTACTATAGTTAGCACTACCGTTTTTCCAACTATGTGCAATTTTCCGAGCACATAAAACCGTTGAGCTGGTAACCCAGGCGTAGCATACAGCAGAAAAAGAATTTGCACTAGCTAGAAGGAAAAAAATATCTGTGAGGAGAGAAAAAGTTTTTTAACACAATTTTGCAGTAAATTTAGCAAATGAAATTTATGAATTTTGTATAAAACGCATTCTCTAAAGCGCATGGATGCGTAATTCACAAAAATCTAAAATGGGTTTTGCCAAAAACCAATGAAAAACCGAGTGCAAAAAGGCATAGAAACAAAACTAATGCAGCAGTAGTGGCACAGCAGAAGAAGTGTATAGAGCAGAGTAGTAGAAGAGACGGCGAAACTACGACGACGACTGCGGTGACAACAACGGCAACGACAGCAGTAGCAAAGGTGTAAAAAAAGACGACATCAACGACGACGACAACAATCAGGACGAAAAGCCGGACTAAACTACGCCAAAAAGGTTTCCAAAATACCATAAGGTTACCGCAAGTGGAGAGGACATTGTCATCTGCTGGCCGTTGGTAGCACTTGTTTGGATACAATCAACGAGGACGCAGATCGATCTAACTGCAAATGAGCGGAAACATGTGTGATATATGTTCAGATTTTCAGCAACTATTGGAGTCGTGTAAGTAGGCAATGTCATCTGCATGAATGTTGGAGCAATATTGCACTGCAGCGTGGCTGTCAAACAATGTTGCAACTACATACGGCACACAAACACACATATACACGTTAGTCTATTGACGGGTTGATGGTCGGTTGTTTTGTGTTGTGACAGCCAGTGTCGAGGTGATTCGGAGAGATTGGGGTTGTGGTTTCTTTGTTGAGGCAGAACGCTGCAATACGATAGAAAGAAATGCCGGTGATATGGCAGTGCCGTATAAAAACACAGAGTTTGTTCTCATATCACTTATTTTTTTTATTTATATTCAGGAACTTGTTGTGAAATTGATCATTTAAGAAAAATTACAGGACAGGTCTGCTTAATGGTCTTGTCATAATATTGTAATGTTGATTTCTAGTGGTATGGTGTATATAGATTTTGCTGTCAAGGCGGGTAATTTAAGATCATTTGATATTGCTTATGGAATATGTCCTCTTAGTTTTTTTTATCTGTATCTCGTTTAACGTCCTTGGCAGGTATTGCAATCATCATGTTTTTAATTTTTTATATAAAAAAATATGAGTACATTAAAATCTCCATTAATTTTTCCGATATGATATAAATATAATATAAAGTCAAATAAATGATAAAGTAGAACTATGTAAAAAAGGTTCAGATGTTATTGGAGACATTTTTTTTTATATGGAGAATATAGAATCTCGTAGATTTGAAATTCAAATTTTCAAAAATGTAAAAGTGGAGTAAATAGGTGAATAAACAAAAAAATTTTGCTATGCTGTTCTTAATAATAATTCTTTTTTATAATCCAGTTGGAAAAAATGCTTTCGGAACAAGTTCTTCACCTTTATATCAGTATATAACTAGCTGGGAAAAATCTAGTTAGGCGGTAGTTGATTGAGCCATTTGAACTGGTGTGAATGCTCTTCAAAAAATGTAAAAAATTCAGCTACTGTTCATAAAGTTGGTTCCTTAATGACGATCTATATCTATGCTTGTAAACTAATATTATAAAAAGAAGTTGTTGGTTTGTTATATATTATAAAGAGAAGATGTTTGAATTTCTTAGTTTGTTTGTTTGTATGCGGGGGGTAATTTTCTAAACTACTCATCCGATTTTAAAACATCTTTTATCGGTAGAATGTTACGTTATTGCTGAGTGATATAGGTTATATTTTATTTAACAAGTATCTTATATGTATATCTAGAGCTATTAGCCAAAAAAACATTTTGTTTTTTTTTTTAAATAATTGATAAAATGCAATGTAGAGTTAAGAAATAACGGTGCATACATACAACACTTATTGCTGAACCAAAGATTTAAAATAAATCATTCTTTACAATTTGGTTATTGGCGCTTACGTCTTTTTGATGATTACGGTTCGGTATACACATTTACGTGAAACAGTCTATAATACGACATTTTAAATACAGTCGAAACTCTCTATAACGAATTCCAAGGGACCAGATATAAGAAAATTCGCTATATAGAAAAGAAAAACAATTTTGTTCCTTTTAAAATTTTTTTATTTGTAGTAGTCAGTTATTTTGGTTTGAAGCAAATTTTACACTTTTCTTCTTCAATATAGTTTTCTAATACATTTAGAGTAGTAAACACAGGACATATCGCGATATGCAAAGGCAAACTAATAGCGACTGCAAGAAATGTGAAAGATGGTAATGATTTCAGTGGTCACTTGCATAGTTCGGTGGTTCCCCAAAATACACTTTCAATTTTATGATAAATAAACGATCCAAAGCATCAGTGTCTGTTTGTGCTTTGTAAAATCAACAAAGTACACCGAGCAACAATAACACACAACAAAGCGACGTCGATTTCTTTTTGAGTGCGTTCGTTCGGTTTTGCCTAAATTCGTTATATGGAGATTGAAAACGCTTCAATTTTAAAGTTACGGTCGCAAAAATGTTTCGTTATAAGGAAATATTCGCTATAGGGAAATTCGTTATATGGAGATTATAATACACTCAAAGTAGACCAAAAACACAGTGTTCTTATAATTGCTTCGCAATAAAGAAAACTTCGTTATATAGGAGTTCGTTATAGAGAGTTTCGACTGTACAATAATTTACATATTAATTTTTTATGTAAAAAGTATTACGAAGAATTTGTCTTTTGTTTTCTGTGAAATTTCTAAATAATTTTTTTAATATCTGAAATTATTTCAAAATTTAATTTTTCTAATTTATCAACTAGTAATGTTCAAACGGTTCCAAATCCGATGGTTTAATTTAAGCTTATTTTGGAAATGTGTAGTTCAGAATTTCATAGTTATGAAATATTGTTGTACTGTTGTAAGTTGATAGAATCTCATCCAAAATTTGTCGTTGATTTTATCCGATATCATGTCAAATTAATCAATATTAATGCTCTTGTCATATTAAATTGTATTCGAAAGATCAATATTAAGTCGACCCGATTGATGTACTAGCTCCCATCGGTTCCAATTTTGTACAATAATAAATGTCCGACATATGTTTGGCTATGTATAGATATAGTGAGATATAGTATCTAAAAATTTATAATGAGATATAATTGTATATATAAAAAAGATACATTTTAGATCAAAATATATATAATTAGAAACAATTGAATAAGTTCGGACAAAAATTGATCCAATTAGATATACAATTTATTGAATCTGCTAAGGCAAAATTAGATTCAATGGGATCTACATTTTTTAAACGCGTTGTTAAAAATTATTTTGATGTATTTTTTATTACAATCGTCAATTAATTTGTCAATTGAAACTCAAACCACATCAATTGAATTCAAAACTCGTCAATTGAAAATCAAAACTTATCACATAAAATTTAAAATATTATTTGGTAATACCAATTATAATACACTCTACTCAAATATTGCATGTAAATATTTATTTAAAGTTGATATTACAGTGTAATCTTAAAAACAAAATGTTGTAGGAATTTCATGTTAAGTTACCTAATAATTGCGGACAAACACAGCGTAAACTGTTAACATTTTTATTAACATTTTTACCGCGTACATTGTATATGCTGTTGTCATTTTCGCAGATAAGTGTTTAACTTATTTTACTTAAATAGGTTTTATTAGATAGATGTAAATTTTAGGAATACTGAAAGTGCTGTCACGAGACCAACCGCTCCAATAAATTTAAATGGTTGCATCGGGGTTAAAAACCCCGAATGTCTCGTATGGTTTCTTCAAATAAATAACATATTTCTTAGGGGACTACATTTACCCCGAATGTCTCGTATGGTTTCTTCAAATAATTAACATATTTCTTATGGGACTACATTTACCCTATTTATAAAATATTGAATTTCTATTTTTTTTAAAATTTAATGTGAATTATGTTTCTTTCAGATGAGGCACGCATTACCAGCAATGATGCCAAACATTCAATTATTTATAAGAGTGAAATTGAAACTGCATTCGGTTACATTCAGGCATGGCCTCAAAGGCAATGTATGTGCTTATATCGTGTTACGAGCGAGTCTATGACAAAATTAGTTAATTTAAATTTGGTTTGATTTTTTTAAAAAATATAAAATAACGAAGCCAACGGCATATTGAATGTTTCCAGGCTAGCTCTACCCTTTTTGTGGCGTGGTTCTTGACCCGTTAAATTTCAACCCGTAATCATAGAAAAAAAAGAATGCCATTACATGGCCACTAATTGTTTTGTTTTAAAAAAAATCAAAATAAGACCCTCCCAATGCCTACCCATAACCACCCATACCTTATGCCCAAAAAAAAATCCTTATAAAATCATTATAATATTTTACAATTCATATTAAGAATTTATTTTTTTTTTAATTCATATTAATTTTAAATTCTTTTCAATAAAAAACAAACTTACAACTATCTTACACACTATACTTACAACTAAACTTAATAATAATTACAATTTTGATAATGGTTCATGATGAAGCTGATGGTGTTGATTTTGATGTTGTCGTCTCTGTTGGTGTAATCGTTGTTGTTTCTGCTGCTGCGGCGTTTGCTGGGTTACTATACTGTTGGTAGTATTGTGATTGCGGCGAGGCGCCATAAGTAGCATTTAAATGTAATATACAAGTGATTAAACGGAAATATGTTATGAACAATGTATATCGTAGAAAGTCAAAAGTTTTGATAATATTAGCCGAATTGTTAGTTTGGTTGTTTTGTTAATTTTTAATTCTTTTTTTTCTTTTAAACATATTTTATGAATTTTTTTAGAAAATTTTTTTGTCTATTTTGTTCTCCGTTACAAGGTTAAACTTTGCGTTTCAAGTTTATTAATTTAATTTTTTTTTTTTTTTTTTTTTGTTGTTTTGTTTTTTTTTTTTTTAAACATTTTTGCAAAATTTCTTTACGATTTTACATGGCGGCTTTACATATGTTGCTCAGTACATAGGTATCAAAACGTTCGAATTTTATTTATTCTTTTTTTTTTTTTTTTTTTATGTCCAAAGAGGTCCGTATATGGAGAAGAAGGTCAAGAACAATATTCACTTTTGGATTTTTCTATACTTGTGTATGATTAACTTCACTTAGTGCACATAATAATTTTGTTTTGCGATGCGGCGGTTGGTGTTTGTTTTTCAGTTTTAAAGTTTTTCTTTGTGTCGACCACCACCGTCCCCATTCAAATCTCACTCACAACTGTCCTATCTGATTTATTTCTTGGTAGCAACAAGTGTTTGACCAAAGAAGAAACAGAAACAATCATGGCGTCTGCAGATCTAACGGGATCCTTTGTACGCTGAATTACAAGGTCAAAAGAACATAGACAAGCGAAAATTATGAAAGAGGGAAATGAACGATTAGTCGAAAATGAAAAGGGTTGCCGATTAGCCAGAAAAAGTAAAACATCTGGGAATCAGTTAATTAATGAGGAAAATTGTTCAATATGCTTGTGAACATTGCTTGGCGAAAATCTCTAACAAAACTGCTTCGTTATGAAAATTTTTTAATTGATTAACGAACAGGAGAAAGATTTTCAAAATTAAGTGAAATTTAATTACGTGGGGCACGACCCACAAGCCGGGCAAAAGAAAAACATCTAAATGTCAATCTGTCGTGTGCCTGATTGTATGGTGCTGTTAAGCTAACGTGTGGCACGACCCACGACCAGCCGGGCAAAGCAAATTTTTAACATTTTGGGGCATGATGATTCGGCAAAAATTTTAAATTTAAATAAAGATGTACATATGTACGTTTAAGTTAAACATGTGGCGCGACCCACTAAAATCCTGGCGAAATGAATTTGAAATTAAAATAAAATTTATATGTACACAAGTCAAGTCCGTGGAAACCAAAATAAATTTAAGAAAAAAAAATTAAATATTTCCACTAAGGAGAAAGGCGTGAAATGCAAGGGAATTTTTAAAAATTGAGAAAAAAGTGGTAATGTGCAAGTGTGATATATAATTGAAAAATATAAAAAAATTAAAAAGAAATTAAAATATTGATACATTTGTTAGTATATGCAAATTAATAAAAAATCAAGGATTGAAAAAAAACTTTACTTATGAACAAACAAAAAAAAATTGCAATCTTTACCTTGGTTTCAATTACAATCGCTATTGATAGGTATGTATATATAAATTGATAAAAAGATTTTAAACATGTACAAATATGTATAGGGAAAATACGGGGGCAAATCTAATTAACAATGTAACCAGGTACCATAAATCAAAAACTATAAAATGGAAAAATTAATAAAAATGGTTTACCTGCTTTTTGGTGAAAGCTTAAAAATTTTTTTTTTCTTTACAAACAATATGACATAAGATTTTGGGAGGTTCCGGCTGAGGCATTGGGTAGGTGAAGGGAAGAGCTTTGTTTCGAACACACTAAGCCAAATTATAATTTAAATTTAACGTTGACTATGTCCGAAACAGTCGACACTATTTTCAGTTGTACAGTTAAAAAAAATGAAACAAAGTCTATAGGTCATTCCCTTTTGTAAAAACTGTTAACGCTCTAAAAGCAGTACTCATTATTGGAAATATCATGTAATTTACAGCAACAAACATCCCGCATTTAAAATTGCAAAGATTTCGGACTTGTAGTTACATGATATACTTTATTCAAACAAAAACAATTTATTTGGGAAAATCCATCGCTATCCAATTAAGCAGAATCAAAATCTTCAAAATGATGTCTTATGGATTTCCAAACAATGATTTTAATTGAGGTGGTAAACTTTTGATTTTCTTTCCGTTGGGCGCCAACTATGTTACGAGCGAGTCTATGACAAAATTAGTTAATTTAAATTTGGTTTGATTTTTTTAAAAAATATAAAATAACGAAGCCAACGGCATATTGAATGTTTCCAGGCTAGCTCTACCCTTTTTGTGGCGTGGTTCTTGACCCGTTAAATTTCAACCCGTAATCATAGAAAAAAAAGAATGCCATTACATGGCCACTAATTGTTTTGTTTTAAAAAAAATCAAAATAAGACCCTCCCAATGCCTACCCATAACCACCCATACCTTATGCCCAAAAAAAAATCCTTATAAAATCATTATAATATTTTACAATTCATATTAAGAATTTATTTTTTTTTTAATTCATATTAATTTTAAATTCTTTTCAATAAAAAACAAACTTACAACTATCTTACACACTATACTTACAACTAAACTTAATAATAATTACAATTTTGATAATGGTTCATGATGAAGCTGATGGTGTTGATTTTGATGTTGTCGTCTCTGTTGGTGTAATCGTTGTTGTTTCTGCTGCTGCGGCGTTTGCTGGGTTACTATACTGTTGGTAGTATTGTGATTGCGGCGAGGCGCCATAAGTAGCATTTAAATGTAATATACAAGTGATTAAACGGAAATATGTTATGAACAATGTATATCGTAGAAAGTCAAAAGTTTTGATAATATTAGCCGAATTGTTAGTTTGGTTGTTTTGTTAATTTTTAATTCTTTTTTTTCTTTTAAACATATTTTATGAATTTTTTTAGAAAATTTTTTTGTCTATTTTGTTCTCCGTTACAAGGTTAAACTTTGCGTTTCAAGTTTATTAATTTAATTTTTTTTTTTTTTTTTTTTTTGTTGTTTTGTTTTTTTTTTTTTTAAACATTTTTGCAAAATTTCTTTACGATTTTACATGGCGGCTTTACATATGTTGCTCAGTACATAGGTATCAAAACGTTCGAATTTTATTTATTCTTTTTTTTTTTTTTTTTTATGTCCAAAGAGGTCCGTATATGGAGAAGAAGGTCAAGAACAATATTCACTTTTGGATTTTTCTATACTTGTGTATGATTAACTTCACTTAGTGCACATAATAATTTTGTTTTGCGATGCGGCGGTTGGTGTTTGTTTTTCAGTTTTAAAGTTTTTCTTTGTGTCGACCACCACCGTCCCCATTCAAATCTCACTCACAACTGTCCTATCTGATTTATTTCTTGGTAGCAACAAGTGTTTGACCAAAGAAGAAACAGAAACAATCATGGCGTCTGCAGATCTAACGGGATCCTTTGTACGCTGAATTACAAGGTCAAAAGAACATAGACAAGCGAAAATTATGAAAGAGGGAAATGAACGATTAGTCGAAAATGAAAAGGGTTGCCGATTAGCCAGAAAAAGTAAAACATCTGGGAATCAGTTAATTAATGAGGAAAATTGTTCAATATGCTTGTGAACATTGCTTGGCGAAAATCTCTAACAATCGGGATGTAAAGAACTTTGAACGTTTCAATTTGCTTATACAATCTATGATATGTTTGGCTGTCCATCACTTAAAACACATCAAACGTCTCATTGAGGACTATAAAAAGATAACAGCTCATGCTGCAGCTCAAGCGGCAGCTACCCAAGCCACACAAGCTTCGCCAACTGCCAAGGATACCGAAAGTAAGACGGATGAAAACGCCGAAGAGGACATCAAAGCAGACGATAAAGAGTTCGAAAAACTGTCTCAAAAAGATGCTGCGGAGGAAAGTAAGAAATCACAAAAGCCTGCTGCAGATAAATCTGGCAGTTCTTCAATCGAAGGTGAAAGTGCTGCACCACCTGCCCCTAGAATAACAACTCCTACATCAACAACATCATCATCATCATCATCATCGGTGCCAAATTCTCAAGGTTCCTGCTCTGGTGCTTCGTCATCATCAGTTTCTCAACATACTGAAGAACCTTGGATATTGCCAGAAGTTGAAAAACTACTTCTGTTGGTCTCTAAGATCTTCTTGCTCAACTTTCCACTGTACATAGCCTACAAGCACGGCACTCATGCTCGCTTAGACGACATTTCCGCTGAAGAAGCTCAGCATTTAGCGATTTTTTGTGATCTTCACGACAATGAGATTCCCGTACATTTGCTAAGAAACACCAGTCTTTTTTGCAATTCAAATGGGTTTGCTGCCATGATGTTGTGCTTTGATCAACCCGATCTGCCAGTGACTACAGCACATGCCATTACAGCAACTGTCTCGAATATAAAGTTATGGCTACATTACGGTTGTATAGTACAACTTTATGTTCCCTTAAGAAGTAAGATTTTACAATATATGTGCAAGTTGTCGGATCAAAACCTGAGAACAGCCGCTACCAGAGCTATGGCCGATTTTGTGTGGTCTGCTGTGAGGGATCCCTTAGATGCATCGGTTAGCTTTGATGTGGAAGGATTAGCTTTGGCCTTCAAGTACTTCACATCGACGACGTTGACCATGAGATTGGCTGGTAAGTTCAATGGCATAAGCGAAGACGATATTAAAGTTAATTAAATACATTTTATTTACTTCTTGCTTCCTTTTGTTCAATTTCAGGTATTGCCCAAATCAATGCACACATCAATATATTTGGCGAAATCGAAACAGTTGGCGAATTTGAAGTGGTCGCCCAGAAAATCGGCAACTGGCTGACAGAGAATCAAATAATACAACATCTATTTGGTCCAAATTTGCATGTCGAGGTTCTTAAACAGGCTCATATAGTTTTGAATTTTCTTGCTGTCGAAAATCAAATTACCGAAGAACACATTAAACTCATTTGGCAGGCTACACAACAACTAAAACATTGTTCCAAGGCAATATTTGATATTCTACCATCGTTGGTCAAAAATTTAGCCCCCAAACCCGCCATGTACTTGTATACTCTACTGTGTCGCATGGATCCCAAGGAGCACACAGAACAAAGTATATACATTGCTTCTGCATTAACAAAACTTATATGGTCGCGAGACAGTACTCAATTGAGTTTGGAGGAAGAGTTAATGGCTGCTAATGCTACTGCCACCAGTTCGGATAGTGGCAGTATGGATGGCAGTAATTCTGATGAAGGAAATGGTGACGACAGTAGCTTGGCCAGTGCTCGAAAGAGTCCCATAGACATTGAAAATGTATGTTCGTCGGATACAGGTGTAACACCATGTAAACAGGCCAGACGCAGGCGTCATATTTGTGATCCAACCGAGGAAAAAGGCAAACAAATATCCGAAGAGGATATTAAGATGATTAATTCAAAAGTCGATATAAAGTAAGTAAAGCGTTTGGTGTGTGTTGTTTAACTTTTAAATGACCCGTTAATAAGTTTCGATTTGAAATTTTATCAACGATTTCTTCTAGGAGTTGTATTATTTCTTATGCTTATACTATTTTATTTCTTTCTTGCAGAATGAAAAATCACCGAATTGTAAATATAATTGACAATTCGAGCAGCGAAGATGATATGCAACCGAGCTCTCTCAGTATACAGATTCATCGAAAAAAGTCCCGCAAACGGCGCAAGAATAACAGTAACCTGCCCCTAACGCGCTTGGCTTACGAAATTGTCGAGGCCATTTGTGATGGCGGCGAAGATGAGGCATCCAGTGATGACGGCGATGAAGGTGATGGTGATGGCGAGGCTGAATTACTAAACGACAGCGATGACTGTAGTGATCCCGGCCAAGTGCCTTCGGCTGTTTTGAAACATTTGCAAGGTGAAGGACCCTACATTAGAGCTATTGCTGAAACCCATATTAGTGAACTCTTAAGTGGTGCAGAAAACGAAGGAAGCTATTCATCACCAATGAGTAATAAATCGGAGAAAAATTTGGGTGATTTTGATGACGAGGATGTCTCACCCTGCGAGGAGGAAATTGCCCAACTAGTTAGTTCTCATGCGCAACGTGTGTCACACAATTGTATGCCCCCAGCATTGGCAGCTGCAGCAGCCGCCATGGCGGCAGCCCATACGGCAATGTCCATGCAAAAGAATGATGCAAACGTGGCAGCAGCTGCGGCAGCGGTTGCAGCTGCTGCTGTGGCCACCGGTAATGCTCAACAATCACTGTTGGCGATGCAACAACAGGCAAATGCTGCTGCCGCTATGGCAAAAGCCGTTTCAGCGGGAACACTGGCAGCGGCAAATAAACATAACAATGATACAGATATGGATATCAGTGGCAGTAGTTTGGGAGGCAAAGACTGCAAACTCTCAATATCGCCACAACAGCCAACATTCAAGATAAATGATGTCTGCCAGCCAGGAAATACTCTATTGTGGGATTTGTTGCAAGATGAAAAAATTGTAAGTCATTTAAAAGAAAACATCCCAGATATCCTAAGTAAATTGTATTTATTTTTACAGGGACAGCTTGGCGAATCATTAGCCTTGGAAGCTGAAAAGGCTTTAGCAACACTCTTATGTTTTAGCAACGACCGGCAATTGCGCACAAAATTCATTGAAGGCTGCTTACAAAATCTTGCAAATAATAAAAGTGTCATAGTGTCTCTACGTCTGCTTCCCAAGTTGTTTGCTTCGTTTCAACAATTTCGTCCATCCGATACACATCAGGTTACAATGTGGGCAGAGCGTCAGCATCGTATGATGTATCATTTCTTTAACAACATTAAATACTATGCCAAGCGTCACATGGAGACATTAGTTAGTAAGGCAACTGGGGAACATTTGCAGGCAAACGAATTGGCTCTGTATTCGCATAAGACACAGGTGTCGGTGCGCTTACAATTTTTGTCTTCCATATTCTCATCGATGGGATCGCCAAAAACATTTCGGTAAGTGTGAAAAACCCATATTTGATTGATTAATAAATGCTGCAGGTTCATTTATTTATATATTTACTTTCACTTTCAATTTCCAGCTTAAGCTTAGAACAAGTGGATTCCTTGTGGGAATGGTTAGCCCATGATCCCGACTGTGCCGACTGTTACTTCTCATGGCTTCAAAGTCAGGCCAAAGGTGGTGATCAACATGCACTGGGCTTGGATGCTCTGCAACATTTATACTTAAAAAAATTACCCGAATTGAGACCTGAAGAATTTTCCATGGTTGGCTTGGGACTCTTTCAACAACTTTGCAGTTTGGCCCGTATGGCTATAGCTCATTATGAAAAACAAATGGATGCAGTGTCCACTAATTCATCGAATATTGTTGGCATGTTTCATCTATGGAAAATTGCCTTAAGAGCTCATACTTCAGAAGTGTCTCTGGCGGCTATACAATACATTAATATGTATTATATGGGACAACAATTGAGATTGGAAAAAGAATTTGTATCGCAATGCATGGAGCATCTAGTGCAAGCAGCAAATGCTTTAGATTGGTAAGAATATGAAATTTGTTAAATGTTGGAAAATTTGTTAATCTATTTCATTTCGACAATTGTAGCAGCAACGAAGATGAGAATGCTTTGATGTGTGTCCAAAGGGGTTTGATGCTGTTAAATACACATTTGGATACATTTCGCAGACGTTACGCTTTCCATCTAAGACGTTGGGCCATTGAGGGTCAGGGCATTGGATCGCATAGTAATTTAAAAAATGAAGGTTCAGGTCCTGCCATACGTATAATATTACAACCAGCTGGTCTGTCTGAAAAATCTATATTGCATATGCATGCCTGTGACTTGATAGCAGACTTAAAGGCAGAAATATCGAAATGGTAAGAAGCTGGAGGATTGTTTTAAATTACACAGTACAACACATGATTTTGGGACTCAATTCTGAGAACTGCACGTGAAAGTAGCCCCAAAAAGAAGAAGTTCTGCATCATTCGTTTAGTCAAGTTACATGCCATAATTATTTAATATCGATTTGAAGTTGTTACATTGTTATATGTTGCCGTATGATTATCATTAGTAATATTCCACTTAAATCATACGCAACGGAGTACAACAGTTTTATTGTAACTGCTACAAAATAAACCCAGTTCAAAATCATTTGATGAATGGAAAAGTCAAACTGTTGCTTATGTAGGGAAACGTTATTTGAACACATTAAAGGAATTGTAATTCTTATTTTTTTTTAAATTTGTTTCAGCTAAATTGGACAAGTGGTTCTTGAGTTATGTCAAACAACTTCAAATCGATATTAAATTATTATGGCATGTAACTTGACAAAACGAATGATGCAGAACTTCTTCTTTTTGGGGGCAACTTTTACGTGCAGTTCTCAATGAGCTGAAAAATGTTGTACTGTGTTAAGAATTGTGTGTTACAAATATTTATTTTCTTTGATCTTGAAGGTGGGAAAACTTACAAGGTACTTCTAGTTCTGGAGTATCAGCACCAGTGTTAGGACTCCTATTAAGTGAAGGTCCTTTACGAATTATAACACAGGGACAGGAATTATCGTCTGAATATGATGAGAGGACTTTGGGTGATGCTGGCTTCAAGGATAATCAGGTAAAATAAAGACAACATTTGAGATACGAAATTGAGACTACCGCTTTTGTATTTGGTACAATAAAAGTACTTGAAACGAAAAAGTTCTTTTCGCTACAAAACATTTTATTTATTAGCACAATAAATTGTACTCTTTGATGCAATCAATTGTACTTTTTAGTACAATAAAAGTCCTTTTTGATAAAAAATATAATCATTTCAAGTACAATAAGGGTACTTTTTGGTACAATTTACTTTAAAGTACAATAAAAGTACTTTAATTGTAACAAAAATTACATTGGTGTAATAAAAGTACTTTTATTGTAAGAAAAATTACATTTATTTCCCCAAAAAGTACATTTATTGTCCCAACAAGTACATTTATTGTAACGAAAAGTACAATTTACTGTACCAAAATATCATACATTTCATCATACATTTTTTTTTAAATACAAAATTTCTTTCACCCATTGCTTGCCTCCAGATCGTATATGTCTCCCTCGGTGGCCGTGGTGCTCGTCGCAAAGAAACCAACATTGATCATCCTTCAATGCAACCTCCGCCACCCAAAGAATGTTTACCCACAGTATTATTGTTGCAACCAAAGTATTTTGAGAAATTATTTTGTCTTATGCAAACTTTGGGCGACATGAAACCACAACCGACCAACTTACAGTTGCACACAAAGGCTCAGATATTATCGCGTCGTGTTTGGGATATATTAGCCATATTGCCAACAAATCCCACTATATTAGATGCATTTAAGGGCTTTACAAACGACGTTGCATTGAGTGAGCAATATGACAGCAGCCAGGAAGAGGAAAAATCTAATAAACAAAAAGAAATCAAACAAAAACTATGTGAACTTTTGGATCCTAATAATTTACAAAAATTCATGTATTCTTTGCACATTGTCGAGAGCCTGGCATTACACAGTGTGTTTCAGCAACGTGGCGGTGGTCCCTGCTGTGGTGGCATCAACGGTAATATTATTACCATGGATCATCATCATGCGAAGAGTGGCGGTAGTACAGCCAAGTCCAAGAAAAGTACCGGCGGCTGTTCTGGTGCATGCGGAACATCTGGCAGTGATGGTTGTGGTGGTGGTGGTAGTCGTAGGCGCAATAGTGTGGAAAGTTCTGGCAATAGCAAGGAGGAGGAATCCAAAAAACATACTAGTAGCGATGAAAAAGATAAGGACTCGTCTGATTCGGGCAATCAAAAGGAAATTAATTCCTCTTTAGCATCAGCTGATACGACGGAAAGTGATAATAATAATTCGGGCAACCATTTTGCGAGCGATAAAGAAAACAGTCCTGTAAAATGTGTGAAAAAATTCAAAAAGTCAGACTGCGGAAATTCGTCGTCGTCGTCTCACGAGGCTGAATCGTCCAACAACTCTAATGAGAACAAGTGGAGCGACACATTTATAAAATGCGGTGGCCTTAAACATCTCTATGATATTTTCATATCTGGCCAATTGCAGCAAAGCACCTATCCCAAAGAGTTGCTTAACGAATGGCGTCACGATTGTTTGGGTAGTTTGCTGCGCATTCTTTGGTTACTTGGCTTTGAAGAAGATTTCCATGAAGATATGTTGGTATCTATTTCCAAGCCAAAGGAGTTCATGTTGGACATGATGAGTGTAGATCCTTGTTTGCGACGTTTGTCATCCATACTGAATGACGAGTCTTACAGCAATTACATGGCCACCACATCCACCTATCAATATCATCACTTAAGAACTGGATTCTGGGGTCGAGCCCAGGTGGTGCAATTCGCTATGAACATAATGGTTAGTTTCGTTCATGCTTCGGCTGATGCCCGAAGGTCTCTGTGGGCCCATCCAGAGTACTGCAATTGGGTGCAAAAGTTTATACTTGAAGATCCCGAACCTGCAGTAAGACGTGAAATATGTGCTGGCCTTTATCGTATATGTTTGGGGAATTCTCAAAGTTACCAATTGCTACTGGCACCTCTGCTGAGAAAATTGATCTCCTTTCTGCCTGTAGCTGAAAAAATGACATCATACAATCATCACAATCCATATATGCTATGTGATGATGGCAAGGAACCCTACGGACCGGCGTGTCGTGATTACTTTTGGCTTTTAGCTCGTTTGGTTGATACGTTATCGCCGGAAATGGTTAAATCATCGCTAGAATCATCTTCGTTCAATGAAGATGCCATTGACATTGAGAAGCTCTGTCAATCTGTGGCTCAAAGCATATTAACTCGTGAGTATTACGAGACACGCTATGGCATGCAAGATGATGGTCTGGTGGGTCTGATCAACCTTATGTCGAATTTGGTAAAATATGATCCAACGTTTAAGTTTAGTTCCAAGGCTATACAATTCATAGAGCAAATATTTGAATTCTTATTCGACATGCCATCGCCAAACAATCGACAGAAACCCAAGTGTAAATCGGCCACATCAAGAGCAGCTGCATATGATTTATTGGTAGAGCTGTGTAAAAATTGTCCCAAAAACTATACATTCTTGCACCAGAAGCTTTTGGCTCAACATACTCCGGGGCCAAAGCCACCTTATCCGTGGGACTATTGGCCAAGAGATGAAGGACGTTCTGAATGCGGATATGTGGGTCTTACAAATTTGGGAGCTACTTGTTACATGGCCTCCTGTATTCAACATTTGTATATGATGCCTCAAGCAAGAGCTTCAGTATTACGTGTACCTCCAGGCAAAGCACAAAAACATGCACCCACTCTATTAGAACTGCAACGAATGTTTGCTTACCTATTGGAATCTGAAAGAAAAGCGTACAATCCTCGATCATTTTGCAGAGTTTATCAAATGGATCATCAGCCCTTAAATACGGGCGAACAGAAGGATATGGCTGAGTTCTTTATCGATTTGGTTTCCAAGTTGGAAGAAATGACACCTGATTTAAAAGATTTGGTAAAGCGACTATTTTGTGGCACACTGAGCAACAATGTGGTCTCTTTGGACTGTGATCATGTATCGCGGACAGCAGAAGAATTCTATACGGTACGTTGTCAAGTTGCAGATATGCGTAATTTGCAAGAATCCTTGGACGAAGTCACGGTGAAAGACACCCTAGAGGGAGACAATATGTATACGTGTTCCCAGTGCGGAAAAAAAGTGAGGGCCGAAAAGCGAGCCTGTTTCAAAAAATTGCCACAAATTTTGTGTTTTAATACAATGCGCTATACCTTCAATATGGTTACGATGCTTAAAGAAAAAGTAAATACGCATTTCTCATTTCCTATGCGTTTGAATATGTCGGACTATGTGGAGAAAACACTGATGCCACATCAATATAAAGGTAAGTGTGTGTGTCAACAACTTAATAGGCGTGTTTTCGGGTTTAATTTGAAGATGATTTATAATACTTTCAGAGGATCGAGAAAAACGCAAAAAGGAACGAAGCATCAATTCAAGCAATCTGTTAGAAGATGATCTAGAGGAATGTTTAGAGTAAGTGCATCGTAGTGATTGCTAGACAACGTTGTTTAATTTTTTATAAATATTCCTGCAAATGGACGACTTATTTTTTAATATTTGTATTTCAGATATGAATTGGTCGGCGTTACAGTTCACACCGGCACTGCAGATGGTGGCCATTATTATAGTTTTATAAAGGAGCGCAATAAAGCAGCAATGCAACACGAGCGCTGGTATTTATTCAACGATGCCGAAGTAAAACCATTTGATCCATCACAAATACCTGCTGAATGTTTTGGCGGCGAAATGACGGTAAAACAACAGTAACATTTTTTTCATTGCTTTACAGATCCTCATGACATTTACTTGTTTATTTTATTTAGAGCAAAACCTACGACTCAGTCACGGAAAAATATCTTGATTTTAGTTTTGAGAAAACCAATTCTGCCTATATGTTGTTCTACGAAAGACGGCTGCCTGATCATCTGAAAGAGAAACATGCCCATCTGCTGGCATCGCCAACCCTCGTAAAATCTCCTGGGGAATCAATGGATACCTGCGAAATGGCGGAAGAAATAACAAATCAAGAATCTAAAAGTAGTCCCACAAAAATGGAGACATCTTCGGATGATGCCGAAAAATTAATTGCAACGAGTTGTGAAACAAAGTCTGATGAAAAAGTTAGCAAAATTGATACAGAAACGCCATCTACGTCTTCAGGATCTTCGCCCACAAAGATGGCAAAGGCAACAGCTCAACAACCTGATAGTTTTCTGAGGCCCCAACTAAGTAAAGAACTAGAAGATTGGATATGGCAAGACAATCGACAATTTTTGCAAGATCGTAATATATTTGAGCATACATACTTTAAGTGAGTATAACGTGTGAAAATAACCATTAATATATACTTATATATAAATATAATTTAATTTAATTTGTAGTTTTATGTGGCAAATTTGTGGCCATATACCACAAACTCTAATTGCTCAACAAGATGTCACTTGCATGGCTGCTAAACTTTCAGTATCATTTTTTATTGAAACATTTATACACGCCAAAGAAAAGGTAATAGAATTGATAACTTGTGGTAATTTTTTGCTCCTGTGCATTGCAGCATATTAATTGTATGCTTTAAATTTTAGCCTACTATGGTACCTTGGGTGGAACTATTGACAAAACAATTTAATGCCAGTCAGGAGGCTTGTGAATGGTTTTTAACACATATGTCTATGGAACCTTGGTGGCCAGTACAAGTTTTAATCCAATGTCCCAATCAAATGGTCAGGCAAATGTTTCAACGTTTGGTTATACATGTTATACAAAGATTGCGGTAAGTTTTTTAAATGTTACTATATTATGAGCAATGAACACAATAGTTATAATTGTTGTTTGAAAGATTATATTAAAAATATTCAGACATTTACGATAATGTTTTTACAACTGCCGTAAAAACATTGATTTACTATTATATAATGATCAAGCCCTAAATGCGAATTTAAGGTTTGGGGGAAAGGTTTGGAAAGAATATTTGATAAAATAACTATTTTTATAGAAATTTCAGTTATTAGAATATTTATTTATAATCAGTAGAAAATTTACATCCATATATGGCCCAAATGGTTCTTCTTTTAAAAATACTAGTTCGGAACTAGTTAATTAGTTCTTTAATTTTACATATTGTGAACTGTTTTTGTTTGGAGTAATTATTTTTTTGCAATTATGACTCGATTTTCCCAAAATTTCTATGGCTTTGTTGTTTTAGACTCGGTTGGTTTTTCTGTGGTTGTTGTAGTTGTGGTTGATGTTGTTGTAGTCGAAGTTGTAGTTGAAGAACTTGGCGGGGATTTCGTAGAAGAAGTAGTCATAGTCGATGATGTTGTTGTAGGAGTTGTTGTTATTGGAGCTGTTGTTGTTGTCGTCGTCGAAGATACACTTCCCGCACTGGCTCCACCGCTGCTAGTCGAAAAAATATCAGTCATCCTCTAAAAATGCAAAGTCAACAAAGTTAAACACCATTAATTTGCTAATACATAACATAATTAGTTGAAGAGGTTACCTTTGCGAACGTTTGTAATAAATTGAAAAAACTCCTTTTAGTTTCCACTATTGTATTTGCAATGCCATCGAAAAACGACCTATTGTTGTTATTACTCGACTGTTGTTGTTGTTGCGGTTGTGGTCGCAACGGTTTAGTGATAGGTACAACTATTGGTATATCATCATAATCACTATCACCGAGCCAACTTACATCATAATCGAATAGCCCTGGTATAAAAGCCAAGACTTGAGAGGTGCAAAGTCCTAGCGTTAGTAACAATATAACTAACTTCATAGTTTTTGGTGATTTGGAAAAAAAAAACTTTGCTGTTTGATAGATTAAATTATACTGATTCTGGTGAATATGAATTAGAGTAGTCTAGAATTGTTTTTAAATTAATTTCATGGCATATAGTTAAAATATAAATGACAACAACGGAAACATTTGAACAAATAAGACACATTTTATGAAAGTAAATATGCGAAGGTCATTTAGATTGAGTCATACAATCATACATTTCAATTATTAAATTAGTTTAAGGCAAAAATAAGACATTGTCTTAAATCCCCACGCTTGTGTTACAAAGATAGATTTTTCTGGTAGTATTATTGTTTTGCCAAGTGTTTTAAGTGTGACTAATATATATGACGATGTAGGATGTCTAATAAGACTTGCAGAAAAAGGTTTTTATATGATTTTGAACGTTTGCCAAAAAAACGTTTGTAAGTAGTTGTAGTTAGAAAACATGGGATGAAGTACGTAGTTATATTGCTATACTAGCGGTTTTAACTGTTCCAATGGATTTGATAAATGTGTGTGTTATTCAACGCTAGAATATTTCTTTAGCAGATTTTTACACTTGACCTCCCTCCAAAGTTGAGTTTAAAGCGGTTTTTCAATATTGGGCCAAAAATGTTCCGTATGGTTGGGAGCTAGAGGGTTAAAATGTTCCGAGGAAATATTCACCTGAAAATTTTATTACATGTCTCCGACGATATGAACTATCCCAAATATATTTTTACACAAGATTTGTCATATAAAGTCGAAACTCTCTATAACGAACTCCTATATAACAAAGTTTTCTTTATTGCAAAGCAATTATAAGAACACTGTGTTTTGGGTCTACTTTGAGTGTATTATAATCTCCATATAACGAATTTCCCTATAGCGAATATTTCCTTATAACGAAGCATTTTTGCGACCGTAACTTCAAAATTGAAGCGTTTTCATTCTCCACATAACGAATTTAGGCAAAACCGAACGCAGACACACAAAAAAGAAATCGACGTCGTTATTTTGTGTGTTATTGGTGTTGTTATTGTTGCTTTCAAAAAGTACAAGCAGAGATTGATGCTTTGAATCGTTTATTTAATATAAAATTGTAAGTGTATTTTGGGGAACCACCGAACTATGCAAGTGACATCTGGAATCATTACCATCCCTCACATTTCTTGCAGTCGCTATCAGTTTGCCTTTACATATCGCGATATGTACTGTGTTAACTTCTCTAAATGTATTAGAAAATTACATTGAGGAAGAAAAGTGGAAAAATGCATTCGCATTTTATTCGTTAACGATACTTGATACGGGAGCAATATCGCGAGAAAATTTCACCATTGCAAAAGCGATTCTTTTACGAATCCAAAAGGCATTTCTTTTAAGAATCAAAAAAGGGATTATTTTACGAATCAGAAAAACGATTCTATTACGAAGCGTAATAACGAGTTCCTTTCAAGTTGCATAATCTATAAATCATCATTTATTCAGTTATTTCTTCTTTTCATATTCTCTTCTGAGTTATGGAATATCTTTCTTATATTTTTTTGAGAATAAGAAACTTTTATGTAAAACATGATATCATTTTTAAAGACAACTTGATTGAATTAGATTAATTAGACTCTAAACACAGGTCCTATCATGTAAATACTCAAACTTGTTAAAGTTTGAAACAGATTACAATTTTTGAATTTATCTGTTTTTACACGTAGTTAAAGTTTTTAAAATTAAAGCTATAGAATTTCTGTATTGCATATCATTGATTCCCAAATTAAATTTTAAAAAACTTCTGCCCTGCATGCCAAAAATTAACCTAAAGATTACCTAAATGAAAAAAGTGAAATAATCCAATTTTTATCGTTGTGTGTTTATTTCACAAGAAGAATATGAGACCATCTTTGCAAAACCTTACTTGGTCCAGTACAGCATTGAAGGGTTTGATGTTTGCAAATATTTGTTGTTGTAACAGTTTGGTGGCAGCTGTGGTGATGACTACGGAAGATAATCTACCAAAAAGTAAATTTATTGTACCAGAAAGTTCATTTATTGCACCTATAGGTACTTTTATTGTGCTTGTAGAGTACTTTTGTTGTACTAAAAAGTACTTTTGACGTAGCACAAAGTACTTTTGTTGAACCAAAAAAAACTTT
This sequence comes from Muscina levida, assembly GCA_964034835.1. Taxonomy (NCBI): domain Eukaryota; kingdom Metazoa; phylum Arthropoda; class Insecta; order Diptera; family Muscidae; genus Muscina; species Muscina levida. The sequence goes on along the minus strand of OZ035880.1, from coordinate 183,461,131 downwards.
TTTTGTATCAAAAGAACGGTTCTTGTAGTTAAATGTAATTTTATTTTATCCAAAAGCAGGTTTTTGTTCCAAAAAGTACTTTTATTGTACCAAAATATACGTTTTTGTGCCAAAAAGTACTTTATTGTACCAAAAAGTACTTTTATCATATCGAAAAGTTCCAAAACTTATTTTAGTGGGCCAACAAGCACTTTTAGGTCACCTAAAAGTATATTCAATGTACCAAAAAGTTATTTATTGTGCCAAAAAGCACTTTTGTTGTACCGAAAAGTACTTTTATTGTTCTAAAATTTATTTGTGTTATATCTAAAAGTACCTTTATTGTATCAAAACATTCTGTTTCTGTATTAAAAATCAAAATTAAGAAGTACAATAGTTTTTCCTCAAGTTTTTGATGTTATGGAAAATTGTTTGTACATTTGTAGTCAACACAAAACAGCCGAATCAAACTAGGTCACTTCAAATTTGTCTCCCTTGTTGTTGTTGTTGTTGTTGTAACAGCTGGAGGAAGTAGCTGGGGTGATAATTTTTTAAACCATTTTTTAAATTTATTGGTACTCGATCGGGCATGTAATCCGATTATCATACGATCATTATTGGCAACTCTGTTTCGGTCCATAACAAGGTTTGTGTCAAGGATTGCTAGTTGTTGTTTTTGAGTTTTAACCACCATTTTCCTCTAAAAGATGGCGCCAGCTGACTTGATTAATTTTCAAGATGTTGATTTGATTAATTTTCAAGATGTTGATAAATATTTTCCTGTTGTCCTTGGTCCTTGCGCAATCTGCATTTTTTGTAGTGGAAGCATCTAGGATGAGTTTTGTTTTGTTGGCTGGAGAACTTGAAAGTATTTGAAAAGTAATTTTTTATCGATGTTGATGCCAGTGTCCCGGCTGGGAATTGAACCCGGCACCTTCGGATAGCAAATCTTCGCCGCTTCCACTGAGTTATCGAAGGCCACTTGTTATTTTCTTCCCCGGCTGTTTGGTATAGGACGATTTTATTCCTCGAAAAAATTATTCCTTAGGAATCTTTAGAATTGGGCTTTAAATCTTTTTTTATTTCAATGCAACAAGTCAAACCGGATGAAGCTAAAATACTTTTCTGAATTTCTTTTATCAGAATTTAACTGGAATTGCAGAACGTTTCATGGCACCAATAATTTTGATCTGCAGTGAAATTCGCTTGTATGACGAACTTGTTTAAGTTTTGAAACTATTATTGTTTATATTTGTTTGAGAGATTTTTAAAGATTTGAACAAACAAGTATCAATATAGTACTTACTGTTTTTTTTCAATCAACATTTGAATTTTTTTCATTAAATTGTTTTATCTTTCCATTTCAGCTCTTCTCACTCACATATGTATTTGAAGACAGAATCAGATATTGATGGCAAGGAAATAATAGGCACTGCCTCTTGTGTAACACGTTTCATAAGTTCATTGACCATTCTAATGGAACATGGTGCTAAAGCTCATTTAAGAAATCTCTCTGAATTCTTTGGTTTGTTATTTGAATTCTCACGTATGGGTGATGAAGAAACGGTATTCCTGCTACGTATAGGGGTAATAAAAAGTGTAGCTGATTTTTATTTGGGCAACAAGACGCACGATAATGTAAGCTAAATTGTGTAGTACCTTAAGTGTTGACTTCTTATAATCAATTTTCCTTATTTATTTCAGCATGAAGTTGGCTCTGACAATGATGACAATTCATCGGATGAGGCCTTATCTGTAGATAAAACAAGACCAGCATCATTGGATAAAATGATAGCTTTGGTAGCGAGTTTAGTGGAGAGGTCAAGGGGACAAGATCTGCGATTGAAATTGGCCGCCAAAGATTATAATGCCATAGCGGGCGGAAAAGTAAATAAAACAACAAAACAGTTTTTTTTAAATATTGTTATTTATATATCTATATTGTCTCATTTTCAGGGGTTTCCTTTTCTTTATCAACAAATTAAAGATAATATCAATCCACATCAAACTCGTCACTTAATTCATGCCCTCTGCCGTTGGGATGATCGATTAGCCAATCAGATCATAACTATGTTATTCGCCTCGGTTACCAAGCACACTGAGCTATGCGGCCCCTTTTTTAAGTTACTTACTCTGTTGACTGAGACACAAGGTGGACCTTCGGGTTTGCCATGTTTTTCACAGCTAGTGTTGCAACGTGTTTGGGATGCTGCCGAGTATTGTCCTCAGTCGGCGTTAGATTGGCTGGCCTTTCAAGCGCCAAAAAATAAAATTGCCCATGCTTGGATATTACAATCGGCTGATACATGGGTGGAGCAGTATCTTTTGGCTCATCACAATTCTAGGGTTCGTAATGGTAAGAGTGATAACTTGAGGGGAGTCATATTGAGTTGTACTTAATTAATTTGTACTATTTTATGTTACTAGCTGCTGCTTATTTGTTGGTCTCACTGGTTCCATCTCAGCCATTTAGAGCAAATTTCCGTACACATTCGTTGCACAAACTCTCATCATCAACACCGTCTCATTTATATCGGTAAGTAGGAACAGAATCCAATTGTAATTTGCTTTTGAAAACAAATACTCGTTTTCTAAAATGTGTTGCAATTTACTTATATATTGTTTCTTTTAACAGCGAACTGAGTAACGATGCTCAAATAATTCTACACAATATTATTAATTTACTGTTACGTTTATTGCGTGCTGCAAGGGCATACGCCGATATTGGAGTTCATGGTACCACAAAACTAACTTCATATTTTAGCCTTTTGGGATACTGCATGGTTTCAAAGACTGAAAAAGTTATGGTGAGTGTAATTTGTGTTAATTTTGTACTTTTAAATAGTAACTTTCATTCTCCCTTTCAAAAGATGGGCCCATATATGAGAGCGTTATGGGATCTTTTCCATCCGCGCTTATCTGAACCTAGCGTACCGGCTCATCACAACAAACACGCTCTGCTAGCATTTTGGCATCATACCATTGTTGATTGTCCCGAGAATGCATTGATTGTTGCAAACTGCCCAGAAATCACAAGGAATATAGCATTTAATTACATACTGTAGGTTGATGGTAGCATTTTTTTTACTATATCCTTCAATGGTTTATAACAATTGTGATCTTTTTGGTTTGCAGAGCGGATCATGATGATTCAGAGATTGTGGCTTATAATCGTGCCATGTTACCTGCATATTATGGATTACTGCGACTATGTTGCGAACAGAGTCGTAGTTTAACTCGCCAATTGGCAGCCCATCAAAATCTTCAGTGGGCTTTCAAGAACATTACACCTCATCCCACACAATATGCGGCGGCTGTTGATGAACTCTTCAAGCTGATGACTTTATTTGCAACACGCCATATGGATGCAAGCGATCAAGAAAAACATGAGGTCACCACATTCCGTCGAACAACGTTGTCAGCGTATTTAACAGGACTTGATGCAAGAGTCTCGTGGGGTACTTTGATTAATGCTTTTAGAATATTGGGTAAGTAATGAGATAAATAGAATATGTGAAGGAATTTGACTCGAAATGATTTTAGCTAATAACTAAAGCCCTGCACAAGTTCAAGTTGGGGACGGTTTTAAGCCTATTTTGTTTTTTTTTTTTCAAATTATGTGATTGTTTTGAATAAATCGTGCAATGGTGTTGTTTCGGTAAAAAACAAAACAAAAGCAATTAAGCGTTAGAGCGAAACAATGTGAGTGTTTTGTAAAACAAAACGACAGTTACTGATTCAAAACAAAATTTGTTTGTACCAAAAATTACTTTTCTTCATGTACCAAATAGAACAATTGTACCAATTAGTACATTTTATTGTACTAAAACGATATTATATTGTACCAAATAGTACTTTTATAGTACCAAAAAGTATTTGCATTGCACCAAAAAGTACTTTTACTGTACCAAAAAGTACATTTAATGTACAAAAAGTATTTTAATTGTACCAAATAGTACAATTTTTTGTACAAAAAAATACTATTTTACTTTAATTGTACAAAATAGTAATACTTATTGTACCAAATAGTACTTTTTTGTATCAAAAAACTCTTTTAGTGTACCAAAAAGTAATTTTGTTGTACCAAAAAGTACATTTATTGTACCAAATAGTAAATTTATTTGTATCAAAAAGTACTTTTATATACCAAAAAGTACTTTTATTGTACCAAATAGTACAGTTTATTGTACCAACCAGTACATTTTCTTGTAGCAAAACATTATTGTTCCAAAAAGTACTTTTTTTGTACCAAATAGTACAATTTATTGTAACGAAGGTGTAATTTTATTGCACAAAAAGGTACAAATTATTGTACTAAAAAGTACTTTTATTATACCAAATAGTACATTTATTAGACCAATAATTTTTTAATTTATTGTACAAGAAGTACTTTTATTTGTACCAAAAAGTATTTTCATTTCATCAAAAAGTACTTTTACTGTACCAAAAAGTACATTTAATGTACAAAAGTATTTTTATTGTACCAAATAGTACAATTTTTTATAAAAAAATTTAATTTTTGTACCAAATAGTACATTTATTGTACGAAAAAGTACTTTAACTGTACCAAATAGTAAAATTTATTGTACCAATAGTAATTTTTTGTTCCAAAAAGCACATTTGGTGTACCAAAAAGGACATTTGTTGTACCAAAAAGTAAATTTATGTACCAAATTGTACAGTTCATTGTACCAACCAGTACATATTCTTGAACCAAAACGTAATGGTACCGAAAAGTACTTTTATTATACCAAATAGTACAATATATTGTATCGAAGGTGTAATTTTTTGCACTAAAAGGTACAAGTTATTGTATAAAAAAGTACTTTTATTATACCAAATAGTATATTAATTGTACCAATAAGAACATTTATTAGACCAACGATTTATTAATTTATTGTACAAGAAGTACTTTTATTTGTACCAATAAGTATTTTCATTTCACCAAAAAGTACTTTTACTGTATCAAAAAGTATATTTAATGTACAAAAATTAAATTTTTGTACCAAATAGTACATATATTTTACCAAAAAGTACTTTAATTGTACCAAATAATAAAATTTATTGTACTAAATAATACTTTTTTGTACTAAATAGTACTTTTTTGTACCAAAAGAAAATTTGTTGTACCAAAAATACATTTATTATACCAACTAGGAAAATTTAGTGAATTTAATTGAACGAAAAGGTACTTTTATTGTACCAAATGGTACTTTTTTTGTACCAAAAAATACTTTTGTTGTACCAAAAAGTACTTTAATTGTCCCAAAAGTTCTTTTTATGTTTTGGCTTTGAGAAAACTAGGGTTAAGAGAGCCTATCGTCCACAAGTGTTTTGTTTCTCCTCGCATTGATGCAAAACTGTTATTTTGGTACTGAATGTTTTGCAAGCATTGCCCACTGCAGTATGTCATTTGTTGCCCTAGTAAAGCAAATGCATTTGTGCAGCGCTCGCCAGTAACTTTAGTTCAACCTGTAGTGTAAAATAAATTATCACTTTTTTCATTCAATTCTATTTTAATTTATCGCCTCATACCAATGTAACATAATTACTTATGCCTAAATATTCTCTTTTATTTTAGTTGACAATGAAGAAGATCGCCTACTGGTCATATATAATGGTGGCTTAGAAATGTGCTTTGAAGCTTTGCACACCTTACATTCCATGCATCACGAGGCGACAGCGTGTCATGTATCTGGGGATTTACAAGAGCTTCTCAGTGAAATGGTTTTACTCCTAAGTACTCTACGTTTAAGCACCCGTCTCGACAGTCCGGCCAGTAAGAAGCAGCAACAGCAGTTGGAGCAACAAGTCCAACAGTTGCAGCAGCAACATCAGCAACTTTTACAAAAACAGCAGGAGCAATTGAAACAACAGCAATCTCAGCAATCACCGCAACAAACGCTACAACAGCAAAAGGAAAAACAGCTGCAGCAACAAATGCAACAGATACAGTTGCAACAAATGCAACAACAGCTGCAGCAGCAACATTTTCTAAGGCAACACCAACAACACACCGCATTGCTGAAGGGTCTACCCGATGCAGTCAAGCGATTGGCAACCTTCTTGAATACGTACAACCCACCCGAATTATGCCGCCTCTCATTGGATGTGCTCAAAGAACTAGTGCGAAATCCAAATTTAGATATTACCAGTATATTGGCACCCATACTTATTAATTGCCATTTGTCGGCTGCCAGTGCCCCCAATGCAATTGGTCCTTTAGGACCCTACTTCCCAAGAAGGGGCGGAAAAACCACATGGCCTACGATAACGAAAAATATGCCACGGCCACCGAGACCTATGGTACAAATGTGTATACCCCACAGTGAACTGCTGCATCGTGGCGTTGACTTTGACTACGATGCCCAAGTGGATGCTTTCTATAGACCTTACCATGATTTCTTAGATGTAATGATGCGTATGGCTGTTAATACGAATCAGTTAAATGATACGCTGGTAAAATTAAGTTGTTTAGTGGCCATAGAAGCTGCGCCGTTGGGTTTTAATCTCTTTCCCAAATTTTGGGTGGGCATTTATAATAATAAAAGTACCAATAAGTAAGTTTTGCAATGAAATCACATGAGAGTGAACTTTAGTAAAAATAATGAATCTTTTTGTTTGTTGCAGATATGCTGAATTATTGCTTAATAATCAGTATTTAGTGGAATACATTCACATTATCTTGAGAGATTGTAGAGTTTCTTTAAGTGATCAATACATAAGAGGATTCCTGGAAATTTATTATCCCAAGGTAAATATAAAACGACATGAATAGTAATGTCTAGAAAAATACATTTTTATCTCATTTTACTTGGTAAATGTGTGGATAATGGACGCAAGAAAATAGTACTTTTAATGTTAAGGATATCAAAAGCATACTGTACTATAAAATTAAATTTTATAAATTTTCTTTTTTTATTAAGATTTTTAGATATTAATGCTAAAAACACACAAATTTCTTTTGTATTAATTTCCGATTTGGAAAAATTAATGCTAAAAAACACAAATTTCTTTTGTATTAATTTCCGATTTGGAAAAATTTTGTAATACAATTGTTAACGTTTACTTTTTTTCACTTTAGGTTTCATCTCAACTGCCCATTGCGCGTTTGCTGTACTCCATTAGCTATTCAATGCACTCGAAAGAGGATTTGGATGATCTATGTGGTGATTTATTCGCTATACGTGTATTTGCTCAATGTACTGGTATACCCACTTCAGTAAGGAAACAACTAAGAGGATCTCTTAAGGCTTTATTGTATAAAAGTGCTCGTTATCAAGAGATAGCTGAAAATGGTGAGTGGTTTAAAAAATATGTTTTCTTTACGGAATAATAAATTTTAATTAAAAAAATAAATATTAATAAAAAGTCCGCAATGATCCTTATTTAACGCCTTCGCTTCATATGTTTTGTTTGTTTTCATTTCAGAATTGTTCCCCAATAAAAAACTTAAATTAGATAACAACGAATCATGTAAAGAAAAGTCTGATGATGTTTCCTCCAAAGCCTCCAAAGATGATGAATCTAAGGATGAAATTATTAAGCAACCTGATGACAAGAAATCGGAACCTATGGACGAAGATGATAATAGAAACGAAAATGAAGACAGGGACAAGGACAAGGACAAAAAATCAAACGACGAACTAAAAACTGCCACAACCAAGTTACAATCGACAGAGGATGATAATAAAAAAGACGACAACAACAAAGAAGAGGTGAATACTAATACCCCAGAATCTGGAAAAAACAATGATTCATTAAATGAATCCACCACCAAATTGGCGAAAGACACTGACTCTAGAGAAAAACGTGAGATGCAGTGTGAAAACAAAGAGTTGCCAGCAGTAGCTAGTAAGGATAGAAAAGATAACGATAATGAAGAAGCACCATCTACATCAGCAGCAGCAGCTGCTGCAGCCGCTGCAGCGGCTACCGCATCATCATCGACGGCCGCGTTATCCGCATGTTGTGTACATTCTCAAAAACATTTAAATAAGAAAACAGCCGAGGATCGCATTTTGGATGAGCACGAGAAACGCATTAAACTCTTGCTAACCATGGAAACGTACATCAAGAGCATATTGATTCTGATGCAAAAGGACGAAAGTAATTCGCCCAATGCAGCGACTCACATCCATCTGGATGACACCATGGAAAGCGAACACAATACTACTCCAGTGCCAGAGAGCAGTGATGAAGGAGGTGGTGGTGGTGGTGGCGGCGGCGGCGGCAATAATAATTCGCAGGGCAGTGCCTTCAATTGTAACTCGTCATCGACTATTACAAATACCACCAATAATAGCAATATTAGCACGCCACCGGAAAAGTTGCAAAAGGAATGCAAAGACGATGATGCGAATGAAACGTCAACATCCTGCAGCAAAGATGAAAAATCCAACACCGAAAATATTGCCAAGCCACAAAACACACAGAGTCAGACCGCACCACAGCAAACTAGTAAAAATGCGAGTGATGAGATTCTTATTAATTCTAACATGGCCTCCACGTCCACGGCTACAAGTTCGCCGCAAATTTAGTTATCGTTTAATGATTTGTTAAATATTTTGTTTTTCGGCAAAATGCTAGAATAGCAGTGCTAAGCACTTTTAATACATTTATCACAATTTCCTTTATCCCTACTATGTACATGCAGAGTCAGTCAAGTCGCCTTTCCCACACGTTGTTCGCTTTTTGTTTTTTACTTTTAAGCTTTGAGCTTTTAACTATTTTTTTACTCTAAAATCCTATATTCCTAAGATTTTTCTATTCACTAATTTAAATGACTTTTAGTTTAGGTTGCGTTATTTTTTTGTAATTCCATTTCATTTCTTTATTTACCTAACAACACACAGGCTGAGAAGGCAAAAAAGAAAGGTGATTTATACTCCAATTGGATTGTCTGTCATTCAGATATACCCTATTTGGCGACAAAAGGGTTCTAGATTATGCCAACTGTCTTAAAAGTCTTAAATGACAGATTTTATTTTTATTTTGTTTTAGAAAATACGATGTTTTCTTATCAATTTAATATTATATTCTTGCTAAAAATGTCATTGAATTACAAGGGCATATCAATGTTTTTATTATCAGTTTTCTTTTATTCTTCTTTTCTCAACAAATATTGGTTAAAATTATCAAAAAGTGTTATAATCTCATGTCTATCTAAATTGAACTTGTATGTCATCTTCTATATTGCCAGCCTGTGAAATATTGTTGTCTTAATAGTTTTTTTTTTCGAAAAATGTATTTATATCATTTATTATTATTATTATCTCTTATTTTCTTCCTATGTAAGTTAAAGAATTTCTGGCCTAAGGTCATGATTATTAAGAAATTAAACTAAAAACAAAATTGGTGTTAAGAACTATGAAATGTAATAATGATAACATTTAGAATTGTAAATGAAAATAAAAATTCAAACAACAAAGTCACGACAACAAAAACAAAAATAAAAAACAAAAAATTGGCTTACAATAAGTAAAAAATAAAAGAAATCAATGTTATCTTTGCTCCCCATTTAATAACCCAAATGTAGAACAACAAATATAAAGAATTGCAAGAGCAACCCAAGGTTGTCCAAAAACAAAAACTTTTAAAAAATAAATTTAAAAAACATTTATTTTATTTTCAATTATATATTTTTTCAATATATAAAAGTAACGCAAATTGATAATTTAAAGAAAAAAAATAATTATGGAATGATTATCCAATAAGGTTTTATATACAATAAACTTAATAAAACAAAAATCGACAAAAAATCATTATGTATTTTTAGTTATAAGAAAAAGATATTAACGTAATAATAACAACAAATAAATATTTTAAAATTAAATATACTTAGGCTAAAAAGGTCAAAAACAAACATTACAATATTACTTAAATAATACACAGACACACAGAAATAATACAACAACAGAATAAATGTAATAAAACACGTCCCTTCCCCCCCCCCATCGGAAAAACGTAATCATCCCAAAACGATGCACCCCTTTTTCATTCACTACCAAACAGCCAACCAACCAACCAACCAACCAACCAACCAACCATCACAGAAGCAACAATAACGAATCATAACAGAATTTCACACTTTGTAGCTAAATAATGACAAGAAATAAAATAAAATAAATAATTAAACGAAAATATGCAAAACAATAACAATGTCATGTCATCATTCTTAAAAATGTAAGACGTTTTTTTAAAGTGTAAACAAAAAACACAAAGATGCTATGGTTTTAAACATGATTGTTTTTTTATTACTCATATTTAATACGTAAATGATTTTCTAACTTTTTTCATATATAATTTCCTAAAAGGCCTAGGTGATAATAAGGTGCTCTGGATTTTGGACGAAAACTAACATCAAGCATCACAATATAAAGACGGCTATAGTTTATAACTTTGTAGATGCACATTTGACTTATACATATATACTATGCATGTTTTATGTAAGTTGAAAATTATAATTCTATTTCAATTCAATCTAGAACACCTTAATATGTTGTATAATGCCAACATTCTGTTGATGTTAATTGTATACTCTTTAATAGCTATTGTTGCAAATAACTTTGATTTTTTTTTAATACATTTTATTTCCTAATCTAATTGTAATAGACATACATACGCACTCACATCCACATACATTATTTACATTTATATTTTTTAATAAATTAATTATAATATAATGAAAAATATTAAAAGATTTACCCTAGCAACGTGATTTATTTACCCTGTTGTTGTTTTCCAAGTCTTCGTTTAGGGGGGGAAACACTTAAAGAGGACTTAAATCATTGAAACTACGGATAAGAAAAACGAGTGAGCAAATTGTGTGAACTGTTATTATTTTAAAGTAAAACTGAATATTCATGTCTTTGAATAGCTTCTAAAGTTGCAATATTCATTTTAATTTTGTTGACCAATTTTATCACTGGTTCGTTACGACATGGGCTTTTTTTTTATTTATTTTTTATTTATTAATACAATTTTCAATAACCGAGCCATTAAGGCCTTATATGGTTACAAATTTCTACTATCACATCATTAACACTTCAATAAAAAAATAATTTATAATAATATATGATAATAATTATGGTACTTATAATATTATAAAAAAAAACAACAAAATCAAAAAAATTAAATATTTTCCTAATTTTTCTTCAAATTATGCAATCTTATAAATGAAACTAAATATTATTTGACAATGTTTTCATGAATTTTAGGATGATAAAAAAAAATATAAATTTCTATTAGCATTATGTAAATAAGTTTAAAATGCAATACAAGGAAAATGATAACAGTTTTGCAGGGGGATTAAAAATTTAAAAAGAAAAAAAAAGGCAAAAAAAAAGAGATTTTTAAAAATAACATTTTAAGACGAAATAGTGTAGTTGAGTGGTGTGTTTATGGCCAACCAGGCTGATAAAACCTCATTTCACGAGGTCAATAATAATAAAGTTATTGATGTTTTCAATATTATCAAATCCACTGCTGTGGGTTATGATGGTTTGAAGCTCAAATTTTTGAAATTGGTATTTCCGTTATTTGGTTATCATATTTGGCACATTGTTAACTCTACATTACGTACTTCTAAATTTCCTGATGATTGGAAAATTGGTAAAGTTGTTTCAATACGCAAGAAGGGACAATTTCTGGCATTGATTTCCGTCCTATATCTATTATGCCCATTTTATCCAGAGTGGTTGAGCATATTATAAAAAAAACTAATTGTTCATCATTTAGAAACTAATTCTATGTTACATGACTGCCAATTAGGTTTTAGATGTATCAGAAGTACAACGACGTTGTTGATTGGCCTGACTGATAAAGTTAGGAAACATGTGGGTTATGGTGGCTGTTGTGTTCTTTTATCTCTCGACATTAAAAAAGCGTTTGACAGATTGGACCATGCCATGCTAGTAGAGAAGTTGCATTCCAAGTTTGGTTTATTGTTAGTGCTTGTAATTTGATGTGTTCATACCCGCTTGATAGAATAATAATACTTACAGCATTGTTTGTCCTGCTAATAGTGGAGTGCCCCATGGTTCTGTACTAGATCAATTGCTATTTGTAAAGTATATGAATGATCTGTTTGACGGTATAATTACTAACAACTGCTACATTTTTGCCTTTGTTGACGATCTGCAAGTTGTCTTTAAAGGTACCTATGATTATATAGATGTGCCGCAAAATACAATTGATTAACCACAAATATCTTGGATACATGATAAATAAACTTTCAATTAATACCAATAAAACAAAAGCTATGCATTTTGGCAACTTGCAGCATAATGACATATCAATTTACATTGGTGGCCATTACATTAATGTGGTGGACAGCTTTGAATGCCTTGGTATAATTTTAAATAAAAAAATTAAATTTTAAATTGTATGTCAATTCAGTCGTTTCCAAAATCAATTTTATTTTAATGAAATTGTACAATTTAAATATATTTCTACCATTTAATATTAAAAAGCAAGTAGTTCATGCATTAATTATGCCAATTTAATTGTATGGTTTGGAAATTTACTCGGGAGCTATGGGGTCTGTGTTAACCAACTGCGTTTGACATTTAATAGAGCTGTAAGATATATCTACTCAGTTATTTGCCGTCAGCATATTTCAAACTACGTTACAGAGTTTTTAGGCTGTTCTTTTTCTGACTATATACGTATAAGAAACCTGTTACAATTTTACAAAATTTATTTAACAAAATCTCCACTATTTATAGTGAATATGTTTAAATTTAGTAGATCAATAAGAAATATTAAATTATTAATACCAAGATTATCCTCCTTTTTAGAAAGATCATTTCATGTCAGGTTGTCAAGATTTTACAACAAGTTACCTTGTATTTTAAGATGTTTTGAACACTCCCCGTTTTGCTACTTAGTTAATGTCCTATATTCTATTAATTATAAAATGTTGGTAAAGTTTTCTTTTAAAAGCACCAACAGAATAATTAAAAGATTTCAGCTCAGTAGGCAATTTATTAAATGTACGGGCTACTCGAACTAGAAAAGACCTCTCCAGAATGGATGACAACCTGGGAATAGTGATATGTATATTTCTTGTCGATCTTCCAAATTTAAACATATCCAATAGAAAGAGGGGGGTTCTTGTCACAGTAGTTTTATAAAATAGTAACAAGTTTCTTATGCAAATGAAATCTCCAAAAGAGCACCCTAGAAACTGGCCAACATAGGTAGAAATATGTTGTCGCCATCTAACACCGTAAACATATCTTATAACTCTGTTAAAAGTGAGTCTTAACTTCCTTAAAATATATCCCAATGACCCAGAATAAACCTCTAAACCATATAGAAATATGGGCATGATCAGTGCATGAACAACACGTTTTTTAATAATAGTAGGTAGACAAATATCTAAATTATACAGTTTTCTCAAAGCAAAGTTTACTTTGGATATGACTGAGTTCACGTGCAATTCAAAACTTAGCTTATTATCAATAATTACACCAAGGCAATCAAAGCAATCTACAATGTCAATGCAACGTTCATCAATGAATATTGTTAAATCATTCGGCTGGATGTTGCCAAAAAACATTGCTTTACTTGTATTAGTGTCAATCAAAAGCCCATTATCTGCCATCCAGTTTGATAAGATATTTAAAGTGCAATCAATAGAACTTTGAATGACATCTAAAAACACAGGATATCCTTTAAATACAATTTGCAAATCATCCGCAAAAGCGTATACAAGACAATTATTTGTTACAATACGATCAAACAGATCATTTATATACATAACAAAAAGTAAGGGACCTAATACGGAACCCTGGGGTACACCACTACATATAGGTCTAATACTAGAAGAACAATTATTATTGAAAACATATTGTTTTCTACCAGACATGTACGAATACATCAACTGACAAGCAGTTACAGAAAATCCAAACAAATAATGAAGCTTTTCTACATGAATTGTATGATCAAGTTTGTCAAAAGCTTTTTCAAGATCTAGGGATAACAAAACACAACAACCGCCATTTCCCAAGTTATCCCTTATTTGGTCGGTTAGACCCAACAGCAACGATGTTGTATTTCTGTTGCATCTAAATCCTGACTGACAATCACTAAGCAACGAAAAAGTTTCCAAATGGTCTACAATCTGCTTTTTTATAATGTGTTCAACAACTTTAGACAGTATAGGCATAATAGAAATTGGCCGAAAGCTGTCAATGGCAGAGTTTCCCTTCTTTCGTATTGGTATAATCTTTGCAATTTTCCATAAGTTAGGAAAAGTTTTTGTTGTTATTATTGTATTTACAATATGTTCCAGGTAATGTCCAATTAACGGAAACACCAATTTTAAAAATTTGAGATTTATTCCATCGAACCCAACTGCAGTGGCTTTTATCGTAATAAAAGCCTCATAAACGTCAGTATATTCAATTTGATGGAAAGAGAAACCCTCATAAGCATCACTAGGAATGCATGGATATCTAGTATGGTTATGAGTTTGGTTCGACATAAAAACACTACTAAGTTGTTCAACATCTATGTTATTTATACCATCATCACCACCACTAACACCGTTACTCCTAAGTATGGACCAAATTTCCTTAGTTGACTTGTCCTTGAACAAGTTGCCAAAAATACGCTTCTTTACATTTCTAATTATTTTTTTTGCTCTGTTCCGGTATTTGCAATATATTCTCCAGTTATCTGTAGTTCTCTCAAAAAAGTATGCTTGCAAAGCGAGATTTCTAAGGGAAATGTGATATTGGATTAGTGGACAGTTGAACCAATCACTTAGATTGTTCCTACAAATACATCTTTTTACAGGTACAATCGAATGCATAATCTGTAAATTATTATTAAAATTAGTTAACTGTTCATTAACATTTTGAGTAAAATATATTTCATCAAAATTACACTGGCTTAAGATATCAATGAGAGAATCCTGTGTTATCGAACTATAATCATGATATTCATAAAAATGATTTGTATTGGATTGCATAATTTCCATTGACAAGAAAATAAAGGCATGATGCGAAATTCCGGGTGAGACAAACTGATCAGTAAAACGCACGTCACTAGGAGCTGACACCAAAAAATAGTCTATTAAAGATGATGAATTATGAGCTACATCGTAATGTGTTGGTTTTAAATTGTGCATTAATTCTCCTACAAACATCTCTAACTAATGCAGACTTTCCAACATCAAACAAATTATTATTGAAGTCTCCCATAATAATAACTTTAGAGTACTTAACAACCATGTCAGAAATCTGCTCTTCCAGCAGTCTGATGTCACTATGTGGTAAATAAACAGTCCCTACCAATAATTTAACACCATTAAAGACCATTTCACAAAACAAATACTCCACCTCCCCATAGCTACTACCACTAGACACCACATTATGTTTAATGTTTTTAGACACATAAATTGCTATACCACCTCCTCTTCCACTGAGGCGATCTGATCGGTGGCAAACATAACCATGAACATCAATTGCCCTAGTTGAAATATACGGTTTTAGCCAAGTTTCACTTACTCCAACTATATCCAAGTTTCCGCCGGCCAATATATTTCTTATCTCTTGAATTTTTGCCGAATTTTGATTTAATTTAAAACTTTGGCAATTAAAATGCCCAATATTTAGTTTATTTTGAAAGTTCCCTAATGAAGATGTTAAAAAACTGTTATCACTTACTATATTACCCAAGTTTGTGCCTAAATTCATAGCAAAAATTATTAAATATTTGAAAAAAAAAACTATTCCAGGAAATTTTGCAATATTAAACGAAAATTCGACTAGCATAAATATAAATTTACTATAACAATTAATTAATGAAGAAACTATTACCTGTCATATCGACAACATTGAATACATTAGTTATACATGCCTTATAAGGCCGCAGTAATGGCTTTTCGTAAATTTAATATAAACTGAACTGTTATTACGGATTTTTTTAATGCCACTGTGCGACAAATTGTAAGGGTCAGTGACCGGAACCTAAAAACAATAATTATTAACATTCACGTTGCGGACGTAAAGGACTCTTTGTTCGTCGGAATCATGATTCGGCAGCATACATAAGAACGGGTAAGATTAGCACCTGGTAAAGCTGTTTCTTAGTATTCCGAGATAAGGTGGTATTACTAAAGTGCTGCCGAAGTCCGTAAAAACATCTATTGGCTAGCACTATTCTCCGCTTAATTTCTTGGCTGACATTATTTTTCTTATTGACGGAAGATCCAAGGTAGGTAAACTCATCTACTACCTCAAAACAATAATTTTCAACGTTGACGCTGCGTCCCCATCGAGAGGACTCTTTGCTCGTCGAAATCATAATTTTTTTTGTCCTCGTTGACCGCTAAACCCATTTTTGCTTTCCTTCCTTTTCCAATGATGAGAAAACTGCAGTAACATCCCGCAGATTTTGGCCAATGATGTCTATATCATCGACTTAGGCTAGTGGCATGTGGCTCTTGTGGAATATGGTGCCAGACATGTTGACATCAGCCTTTGTCATCACCTTCTCCATAGCTATATTAAATAGTGTACAAGGTAAGCTATCACCCTGCTTGAGGCCTGTTAAAGGGTTTAGAGTGATGCTTACCAATCGTAACCGAAGATTTGGTCTTTTACCAGGTACATTTGCAAAGTCGAATAAGCTTTGCAGGAATACCAAACTCAGACATGGCTTCATATAACTTACTCCTTATCGGAGAGTCAAAGGCAGCTTTGTAGTCGACCAAGAGGTGGTAGGTGTCGATCTGCTTTTCATGAGTTGTTATGTTCCAGGATTTGTCGTAAAGTGAATATTTGATCCATCGTAGATTTAGCAGGTCTAAAACCTCACTGGTAAGGTCCAATTATTTTTTGTTCACCAAAAACGGTAAAAGTTATATTGGTCGAAAAAAAGTTATACGTGTACCGGTGTTTCGCCGGACCCTTGGGCATATACTTTCAATTTCCACACACATATATATGTTTATTTTTTCAATATCATTTGACTTAAAACTGACTATAGGAATCGAAAAAAATAGGTGTAACACGGTCCAGGGAACCGGAAAAATCTTAATCGTCTTAAAAATATATTTCATTTGAATACCAGCACATTTTTGGTCATGGTCCCCGGCGCCAACTTTGACCTACCATTTCGATTAGAGTATTCAAAGATTCGACTTATTCGAAAAAACTGTTTCGGGTTTATTCGAAATTTACATTATTTCAAAAAGTCGATTTTCGAATACTTAACCCTTGTGCTATCTTTAGGGTCAAATTAACCCAAAAAATTTTGCGAAGTTAACATAAAGTTATCGTAATGAAACTTTTGTATGGTCTATAAAGTTCAAATACAAATATAAGACCAATATATTGATATTGTAAAATTAGTCTGAGTCAATCTGACCCAAAAAGTTGTAAGGGATATATTTCGAAAAATAGCACAAGGATAAATTAAGAAAAAACCGGGTAACAAATTTCTTTCGGTTTTTTGCAATGTGCGCAAAAGTATAACTATTATTACCAGTTTCTGGGTACTATCGTACATGCCCTCTCTCGTTGAGTGTTTAATTGACCTGTTGAATAAGCAATTCAAAAAAGTAATCGATATACAATAGTAACGATGACACAACACCACTAAAGTAAACTCTCTTTTTTAATGACATGCGCGCTCTATGTGTCAAGTATGAATGAAACGTATTATAGACATTTTCCAGCCAACTTGTCAAAATATCTTGATTAGTCAGAACGTTGCTGTTGAAACAAAAATGCCTTGCAAAGGATGCGAAAAAGGTAAGAAAAATTTATTGACTACTGAAATTGTTAATTAGTAATCTTGGTTTTTACTAGACTGCAAATGCACACCCTCAAAGTGTGATGAACGTTGTAAATGTGCCAAAGATAACAAATGCAACTGTATGGCTGCCGATCAAAAGGATACTGCAGCAGGAAAGTCATGTTGCAGTAAGCAGACCAAAAGTGAATAAAATTTGAGTCTAAACAATTTACAGCCAAGGAGTTATGATATTAATAAAGATGAACTGATTTGTTAAATAACACAAAGCGTTGGATTTGTTATATTTGAATAAAATGGGGTTTGTAATTATAAAAGTATTTAAAGAAAGGTGGGAGTTATTTTCAGCACGTTTACCGAAAGCCACGTATTTTATGTGTCATTAGTGATGCAGGTGCTTGTCATGGTGCAAGTATATCATTATATCATGTTAGGCTTATAAAATTTTATAGTCTGATAAATGTTTTTTTTATGCTGACTATTAAAATGTGGCACTCACTTTAGGGCGATTCCACGTAATATGGCCCTTTACAGGAAAAATATAATTCTATATCCTATTAATATTATAAATGTGAATGTCTGTCTGTTTGTTTGTTTGTTTATATGTTTGTTGCTTAATCACGCGTAAACGGCTGAGCCGATTTCAATGAAATTTGGAAGACAATTAGTGTACTATATGGAAATTACTATAGGCTATATATTTTATAATTTTTTACCCTATGGGCGGAGTGGGCGTGGCAAAACTTTTTTTAGAGCTAGAGAGATACAATTTGATACCCAGATAGTACTCGACGACACGAATATGAATATGCAGTCGAAATTTAAATTTTGGACCCAATGGGCGGAGTGGGCGTGGCAAAACTTTTTTTTAGAGCTAGAGAGATAAATTTGATACCCAGATAGTACTCGACGACACGAATATGAATATGCAGTCGAAATTTAAATTTTGGACCCAAAGGGCGGAGTGGGCGTGGCAAAACATTTTTTAGAGCTAGAGATATAAAATTTGATACCCAGATAATACTCGACAACACGAATATGAATATGCTGACGAAATTTTAATTTTGGACCAGGTGGCGGAGTGGGCGTGGCAAAACTTTTTTTTAGAGCTAGAGAGATAACATTTGATACACAGAAAGAACACGAATATGAATATGCAGACGATATTTAAATTTTGGACCCAATGGACGGAGTGGGCTTGGCAAAACTTTTTGAGAGATAAAATTTTATATCCAGATAGTACTCGACAGCACGAATATGAATATGCTGACGAAATTATAATTTTCTACCAGATGGCGGAGTGGGCGTGGCAAAGCTTTTTTTTTAGAGCTAGAAAGATACAGTCTGATACCCTGATAGTGCTCGACAACACGAATATGAATTTGCAGATGAAATTTTAATTTTGGGCAAATGGGCGGAGTGGGCGTGGCAAATTTTTTTTAGAGCTAGATATATAAAATTTTGGTACCCAGATAGTACTCAACAAAGCGAATATGAATATTCAGACGAAATTTTATTTTTGGATCCGGTGGGGAATATTGGGCGTGGCAAAACAATTTTTAGAGCTAGATAGATAACAACAGATAGTGCTCGGCAACATGAATATAAATATCAAGACGGATTTTTGTTTGGGGTCAATAGGCGGAGGGGGTGTGCAAAACTGTATGTTAGCCCTAGAGAAATAAAATTTGGTACATAGATAGTACTCGGCTACACGAATATGAATATGCTGACGAAATTTAAATTTTGTATCAGTGGGCGGAGAGATCGTGACCAAACGGTATTTTAGCACCAGAGAAATAAAATTCGGTATACAAATAGTACTCGAGAATACGAATATGAATATGCAGACGGAATTTATATATTCGATCAGTGAGCGAGTGGGCGAAGGGGGCGTGGCAAAACTGTATTTTTGTCCCAGAGACATAAAATTAAATACACAGGTAGTACTCGACTACACGAATATAAATATGCAAACAAAATTTATATTTTGGATCGGTTGGCAGAGTGTGCATGGAAAACTGTATTTTAGCCCTAAAGACACCCAGATAGTACACGACAACACGAATATTAATATGTAGATGGCATTTTGGACCAGTGGGAGGGAGCGTGAGAAAACTGTTTTAGCGAAAAGATTTTTTTTTTCTTTAATTAAAATTTATTTATTTTTCAGAATTGTGTCAGTAAATTTTATGCACTATTTACACTGCGTCAATTTATTTTGTCAACAATTTTGGCAATAAGTCGTCAGAAAAAGTTTGTCGAAAAAATTTAAAGCGAAATACTGAGAATGATGTCAGTGCTATAAATGAGCCATGAATATATACAAGTTTTTAGGGCTATATAAGGTAATATTTGAATACAGATAGTACTTGGTGCTATATATATGACTTTGCTGACGTATGTTTTTATATCGGTTAGTGAGACGTTGTTAGTTTGATCAGGTTAAGAGTAACTTGGGATAACGAATAGATTACAGAGCGTACAGAAACGACGCTTAAGCTTAGCCCTTTAATTAGGCGTGCCAAACATATTATAGGTATTCGACAATTAAGCAATAGCGGAGCATTGCCGGGTCCACTAGTTTTAAATAAAAATCGATCAATTAATATGTACAAGAGGACGACAATTATGGACATATGGGAATTGTGGGGAAAAATATCCTTTATTCTCATGTTGAATATTAACGGTCAAATTCAAACAATTTGATACGCTAATACAAAAAAGGGGAAAGTTATATTTTTTTTTAATTTTTATCAATTTGGCAACAGTTTGAAATGACCATATAACAAACACTCTCATCTCCATATTTATACCCTAAGACTTACATTAACATTTTCTAATATTCTATTTATCTTGATAAGAAAAAACTGTTTTCTCCGGAAAGTCAAAATTTTGTTGATTTATAATAAAAGTTTTATGAGTATAGAAAATTACGAATTTCGTGTCACAGCCATGATAAAAACTTAACAATTTACATGATAAAACACTTATAATTTCCAACCGGGAAATACTAATCGGGGTCGGTCATACATTTTACACTTCTTAGAGGCACCCTAGAATCGGATGGAGCTAATTTAATAAAAAAATTATAAAAATAAAAAATTTTTATTTTATGAAAATAGATGGTAGATATGTTTTGATCAACTGTTAGGGTTGCAACAATACTGGAGGTCGGTCATACATTTGACTCCTCTAGGGGCTGCTTTAGTGGGAACAAAATTTATAAAAAATTGATTTTTGTATGGAAGCCCCCTTAGGTGGTGAAGATGGGGTGTAGGTATGTTTGAGAAAAATGTTAGGTGGGAAAAATCACTGGGGTCGGTTACTTATTTGAACCCTCTAGGGGTAATTCCTGGGCAGTTGCGGGGCTTGTTGTGGATTTTTTCCCCTATACGAAAAGTTTCTCGTTAATAACCAGGGGCTCGATTTTGATTTAAGACCTGTGGTTTCTTGGGCAAATTTTCTTAGAATTCATCGTAGATTACGATTTTTGTAAACGCTTGGTCGAGAAAAAATTACACCCACTGTAATGATGATGTATACGATAGTACAGATAACGAATAAATATATGTCTTATTATTTTCTTATATGTTTACCTTTATGTTTGTTATATAATTGAACTTTATAAAAACTTTAATATCTTCACACTTTTAGAGTTTATTGTACAAGGTCGCACCCGTAGTAAATAAAGTCTTTTATTAAGAAAAATTAGTTTTGCGAACGGTAAGTTCTTAACATAATCAAAAACAATATAAACAATTACCTACATCACAATAATTGTGGACTTTCTACGTAAAATTTTACAGGAAGTCATAACACAATACAACATTTTTCAGCTCATTGATTTGGGACTTAATTCTGTAAACTGCACGTGAAAGTAGCCCCAAAAAGAAGAAGTTCTGCATCATTCGTTTTGTCAAGTTACATGCCATAATAATTTAATATCGATTTTAAGTTAGTAAATGTCGTATAGGGGAATTTGTCTAGTTTTAGGCTCTTTTTTTTGACGTAACTCAAGAACCACTAGTCCGATTTAGCTGAAACAAATTTAAAAAAATTTTAAATTACAATTCCTTTAATCTGTTTATTTAACATTTCCCTACATAAGCAACAGTTTCACTTTGTTCATTCATCAAATAATTTTGAACTGGATTTATTTTGTAGCAGTTACAATAAAACTGTTGTACTGCGTGGCATATGATTTACGCGGAATATTACTTATAATAATCATACTCCACCATATAATAATATAACAGAAGAGTCTAAAACGTGATAAATTCCCCTATACGATACTTACAAACTTCAAATCGATATTAAATTATAATGGTATGTAACTTGACAAAATGAATGATGCAGATTTTCTTCTTTTTGTGGCTACTTTCACGTGCAGTTCTCAGAATTGAGTCCCAAAATCATACATTGCACTGCGTAATTTTGTAAAAGCTCAAATTCCTAAAGTCACACCCGTCGTTGTCTTCTAATAGACATCCTGAGAAGAAATCAAGTTCTTTTAATATCTACCTGTTACTTAACGTTTTAAATCGTAACATTCTTGGGTATCACAGCTCATTTTAAAAAAAAAAATTTCTATTTATAAATTATAACCAAAAATGTGAGTAATGGAATTGCCCTTAAAAAAAATAAAAAATTGTTTCTAAATTTTTCTTAGAATTTGTTATCAGTCTTGCCGATTAGAACAGCTTCTACATTCCCCCGAAAGTCGAAAAATTAAAAATTGACCAACAAAATGCAGCGTCTTAGAAGAGGTGACTTTGTTCTTCAAACCGAAAAACTTAAATGTTTCCTACCTTTAGTAACACCCCGCAGTCATCGAGCAATGACATGTCAAAAACTATGAGGCTTGTGTAAGATGCCATCAAACTTACCATGACACACAGCCAGTTATAAACGGCGAAAAGGCGATAAGTTTTTCTGGGCCTTTCCTAAGGTTTGTCGTAGTGTAAATTTCACGTCAGGCAAAGATTTACCATGTCCAAACCCACAATACTATGGCCCAATCAAATAGGGAGGCTGTATTTTTTATACTATGAAACCTAAATTAACGATAGTCCAGATCATTTAGTCCTGTCCTTAAATTTATTAAAAAAAAGTATGCAATTTTGTAAGATTTTAATTTTTTTTATTATTATTATGTTTTTAACTATTTCTCAATTTAAACATTATTTAAATTCATCCATTTTTTGCAACAGTTACTGTTGCACTCCGTTTTCTTTTAATTTTTTTGTTTGATGCATTTTTTGTTTTCTGTTTTTTCATCCTTAACTGAAATTCAGGATCTCTAGTTCTATTTCATACCTTAACCATGAGAGGATATGTATAAAATCAAATTATTTATGTATTAATAAAAAAAATATGTAATTAAATTAACAGAAATCATTTAAAAAAACGAAATTAATTATAAAAAAAATTCATAATGAAACAAAAAAAAATACATACATTTTAAAAAAGAAAATTATTTTAATGACACATTAAAAGAAATTTAAATATATTAAAACAAAAAATACAGATACAACAACACATATTGATTGGACTGATTGATTAATGAATGATTGTTGCTTCAAAGAAAAAAAAAAAACAATTGTTAAAATATGTATTAGGTAATACTAATAATAATAATGGGACAAAACGAACTTAAACTTGTGGGGGTTACTGTTTTGGGGGTAGTGGCGGGTGTATGACATAGATGCAAATTTGAAACAATTTTCGTTCTTTAACGCCAGCGCTTTTGAGTTTTTGTTGAAAAATTAGGGTTTGTTTAAAGTAATGTTCTTTATTTTACGTTTTCTCAATAGTTATTAAGCATAATTTTTAAACTATATTAATTAAATTATTCAATTTAAGTTATATAAATTTACGTGGCTAAGTTTTTATTAAAAAAACATACAAGTGGGAGGGAAGTGTAAGAAGTTATTGGTCGAAATTGTTTTGAGATGGGTTAAACGAAGGTCTTTCGACGAATGCAAAGTGTAGTACTTTTTAATTGTGAACATTTTGAGAATAACTCGAACGAGTTTTTTTTTGCCTGCTAAGAGACAGAATTGACAGGCGTATTTAATCGTTTAGTCCAAAAATAACTACTTGTAGTTGAAAATATTTTCTGCAAGTTTCGATACGCTGGTGAAACGACAAAACATCTTCGCAGTTTATTAGATAGTTTAGAATCTGTTGACAATTACAAGACCTCATCATCCCGTTGACTTGTCGAGCATGCTGCCATCAATTTATTTCACCCATAACAAACAAGTCAGCCCCTCTTCGTTATAGCTCTAACAGTTCGACCCGATTTTTAGGACAGGAGATTACATTATATAGTGTATAAAAAAATCATTTCACTTTGAAGCATTTCCAGACGCAGCAGAGGAGCCGGAGGCGCTGCCACCACCGCCTTTTCTTGATTTTCGTTTCTTACGATTTGAAACTGTTATATTTGTTGAACCATTCGAAGCGTTGCCGGCTCCACCTGAAGTTGTTGTTGCTGCCGTGTAGTTATGGTGTTCATGTTGTTGCTGTTGTTGTTGCTTATGTAGCTGGTTTTGCTGTTTGGCTTCGTTGCAGGAAGCAGAAAATTTACTCCAGATGGAGGCAAACAAATTAGGGCTGGCAGCATTCGTGTATGATGATGATGCCGATGGTGATGATGACCACGACTTATCCACGCCGTTGTTGTTGTTGTTGCTGTTTGCAGGTTTCCTATTGCTGTGGTCAATGTAATTATTGTTCGTTGTTAATTTATCCTTTTGCTGTTGTTTCTTATTATTACTATTCACTACCATCTGTTTTTGTTGTTGTTGTTGTTGCTGCTGATTTTTTGCATTTAATGTTGTTGTCTGCGACGATGATGATGATGGTGCTGATTTAGTTGTTGGTGGCCCTTTCTCATGCGATGCCTTGGGCTTAGCCCCCTTTATTCCACCACCACTTGCTAACTCGCGGGCATCGTTCGGCTTTTGCATTTTGGCGTATTCTCATGAACTTTTCACTTTACCATTAAGTGCTGTCGATCCACGACCACCGCCGCCCAATGCATGCTCCGCGGCATGCGTTGCCACATGCTGTATACCCTTTTCCATACAACCTTGATATATCGGCTTCATAAACTGTGCGAGGAAAGGGGGATTA
Source organism: Muscina levida (assembly GCA_964034835.1). Classification (NCBI taxonomy): domain Eukaryota; kingdom Metazoa; phylum Arthropoda; class Insecta; order Diptera; family Muscidae; genus Muscina; species Muscina levida. The sequence continues at coordinate 183,436,240 of OZ035880.1, read as the reverse complement.
GAAAAAAAAGACAAATATTAGCAGTGCAATGAAATGATATGATGAGAATATAGGACATACATTCTCCCACATTAACGTCGCAAAGTCATCTAGTTTAACACCAAAGTCACTTAGTTCTCCGCTATATCTGTAAGGATAGAAGTAAAGTTGGAAGGTTATTGGCGATATATACATATAAATAAATAAAAAAAAAAAAAAAAAATAGTTAATGTAGTTCTCAGAATTGAGTCCCAAATCAATGAGCTGAAAAATGTTGTACTGAACTTTTATATAGAAATATTTTTTGTGTGTCTATCGATGATTACAGACACCAATTACATAGTTCATTTTAAAAATATTGACTGAATGGAATTACAATTGCAATCAGAGTTGCCTTCGCAACTCTATCGGCCCACTTCTAAATATTGCCAGGGAACTCTTTACTCTTTGGTACAATAAAAAAAGTGAGTTTTGCACAAATAAAAGTACTTTTTGGTGCAAGTTAAGTACTTTTTGTTACAATAAAAGTACATTCTGGCACAAAAAAGGTACTCATAGTACAACAAATGTACTTCTCGGTATAATGAAATTACTATTTGGTACAATAAATTTTCTCTTTGACACAATAAAAGTACTAATTATTTGGCAAACAACTTACTTTTTAGTACAAGTAAAGTACTTTTTAGTTCAATAAATATACTTTTTGGTACTTTAAAAGTACTTTGTGATTCAATAAATGATTGGTACAATAAAAACACTTTTTGGTACAATAATTTTACTTTTTGGTACAATAAATGTACTTTTTGTTACCATAAAAGTACTTTTGTTTTGGTTGTATAGATTTAAGAACACAATAAATGTTCTTTCTGGTACAATAAAAGTACTTCTCATTACAATAAATGTACTTTTTGGTACAACATAAAGGCAATGAAAATACTTTTTAATACAATAACAGTACTTCTTAGTACAATAAAAGTACTATATGAACAATAAAAGTACTTTTAGTACAATAAATGTACATTTTGGTTCAATAAATATACTTATTATTACAATAAATGTACTTTGTGTACAATAAATGTATTCTTTGTTTCAATGACAATACTTTTTGATATAATAATAGTACTTCTTAGTACAGTAAAAGTACTATAAGCACAATAAATGTTCTCTCTGGTACAATAAAAGTACTTTTAGTACAAAAAAATACACTTTTTACTTATTACTATAATAAATGTAAATTTTTCTACAATAATTGTACTCTTGGTAACAATAAAAGTACTTTTTGATACAATAAATGTACTTTTTAATACAATAAAATTACTTTTAGTATAAAAATGTACATTTTGGTCCAATAAATGTACTTTTGTGTACAATAAATGTACTTTTGTGTACAATAAATGTACATTTTTTATACTAAAAGTACTTTTATTGTATTAAAAGGTACATTTATTGTATCAAAATGTACTTTTGTTTTGGTTGTATAGATTTAAGAACACAATAAATGTTCTTTCTGGTACAATAAAAGTACTTTTTATTACAATAAATGTACTCTTTGTAACAATGAAAATTCTTTGTGATAAAATAACTGTATTTCTTTATACAATAAAAGTACTATTATCACAATAAATGTTCTCTCTGGTACAATAATAGGACTTCTAGTACAATAAATATACTTATTGTTCCAATAAATGTACTTATTATTACAATAAATGTACATTTTTGTACAATAAACAATAAAAGTACTATTAGCTACAATAAATGTATGTTATCCGATAATCGTATTCTCGCACTTACCTAATGTACGCCCATAAAGCCAGTGTCAATAAAGCTATGCCCATTATTAAATTGCTGAAGTTGGCAAATGTGTACATGCCCACCAAACCAAAGATACCGCTTAGAATGTAAAAGATTACAGCGACGGCAAAATATACGGCCGGTGTACGGGCAGCTTTGAAAATATTTTTACTCTCATTGTGCGCTTTGTAGGTGGAAAAGACTTCTTCGAGGTCCGAGTCCAATTGTTGGCGGAATCTTTCTGTGAACTCTTCACCGCCCATTTTACGTTTTGAAAGAAACTGAAAATACAAAAATAATCAATTATACATATACATAAATTGTTTTTGTCACATCTCATCCCACCTGAAACACAGCCTTATCTTTAACTCTTAAATGTTCGGCATCCAAATGACCAGTGCTTAAGTACGGCCGGGTTCCTCCGCATACATCTTCCATCAGTTGATTGTACATCTCTTTGGCCGCAGCCATGGCTGTCAAATGATTAGCTTCGGCTGTAGCAACCAACATGCTTTTCGGTTCGGGCAATTCATCGCCTTTGTAGATGGTCATGTACGATTGGAAATATTGTATAAGATCGCGGGCACGTATACGCTGGCCACCGATTTCTTTGTAGACCAAATTATCCGGTGACAACAGCATGGGCACTAAGCTCCGTAGGCTTTGTTTAAATTCTGGTGTTATGTCCTTTAGACGCCCGTCAAAATTGGGATTTGTAGCTACATTCAGACCAGGATGGGGCATCAAAAAGCAGGCAACTTCTTGGAAACACGACGAAATGTGACGTCTTAGGGATTGCAGTTCCGGATGCTGTCTGTCGGAGATCTCTAGGCGTTTCTGTAATATTTGATCACCCCCCAGGGCACCGTATTCAGCTTCATAGGGGAAACTCCAATCACGCACCAAAAATTGCAACCGTTGGAAAGGTTTCTTGCCCGTGTCGGCCAAAGCCAAACGACCGTATTCCGTGAACAACTGAAGATGCTGCAAATCATCTTCTTGGATGTTTTGTGACAAATTATATATCTGCACTGAGGACAACATGGTGCTTAAAGCAAAAACTGTAGCACAATCACGCACGGTACTCTGGCTGTCAAATGCGCCTTGGGTATCCAATAAGATAATGGCAATTTTATCACCGTTGGGATAGTCATGAAGAAAGATGTCAGACCACATTAAAATGCCGGTCGTGTCACGTTCTGAACCACCACGCCAGGAGAAACCTGTCAGAGGGGCGTTTTCATCGCCCAACCAATCGGAGGCATCATGACGAACGTACTGCACAACAAAAAAAAAATGATTATTTAATGACATCATTTCGAGAGTTATTAAAAATTATATCATTACCTTAGAGTACATATATTTCAGGAAAAAATCTAATAGAAAACTTTTGCCTTTGCGAAATGCTCCCGCCACAGAGACCACACATACGAAACGATCTTTGACCTCCTCGCGCATTAGCACCTCACTCAATTGATCTTCATTTAGTATAAAGGTGTGCTCCTCCGAAGTGGAGATAACTTGTACCGCCTCTCCAGGCATTTCGTAGCGGCTCTGCTGTTATGTGTTCAATTTTACCAACAAACTAACAAATTGCTGTGGATTTGGCCACTTTTAATAATGGCGGCCTATCGTCACTCTCAACTCCCTCTCTCCTACTTCGGCGGCGTGAAATGGCAAAGTTTACAGTTTGTCCAATTTGGGGCTTTTCTGTAAATAGGAAGAAAGAGGAAATATAGATGATGTTGTAGTTGTTATTTTCTAATGTGGACAAGGCAGCTGGAATATTTTTAGCTTGTAATTATTTATAAAATAGTCAACAGTTTCCGACAATTGACGACGACGACAACGACGACAACAACGCCGCTGTGTATGCGAGAGGAGAGTGTGTACTTTCAAATAATTGTGGTAGTGCATGCAGCAATATTATTTTGCTTGACTCATACGTAAGCGAAGCGAAGATGGCCAAGTTTAGTACCAAAAAACATACAATATTGTTTTTAGATAAAAATAGATTGAAATGTAGCGTCGTTTAAAACTTTGAGTGTGTGTGTGTTTTATGCTTAATGCTTGGGCATTAGAAAGTTGACACATTTATATTTTAGGAATGCAAATTCATATAGTCCTAAACAATCCTGGGATTATTCCAGGACAACAAACATTAATTTTGCATCTTTGGAAGCAATTTGTTATATATATATGCTTACCGGCCAGTAACACATAAAACAGCTCAATTATTTGGTCTAATAACTTTTTGCTACACATTTAAGAGTTCTGCCTTATAAATACTATATATAGGTATGTAAAACAAAAAGTTCCCATTCAAATGGCGCATTATGATTAAAAACTATATTTTCCTCATTAAGAATTATTAGACTTATCTCTAAATATGAAAATAAGCAAACATTTGTTTTTTCTTTTGCATAATTGACGTTTGAACGTTTTCATCTGCAAAATGGCCAAATTTAGATGTTGTCATGTTAAAATGTCCAAATGTAAAAAGGCAAAGCATAAAAATTTTGAACGTTTATAATTAATGAAATGCCTAAATGAAAAAAAAACTATTGGTGAAAACTTTTAAAAATGTTGACAATAGATTTCTGTATTTAACAATGAGATTGAGCAATACAAAAAATAGCACATACAACAAATAAGAGGTAGGGGATAAACAAACAGGACAATCGCAAGTTTAATAATATATCTGAAAATTACATATTTTCCATTTATTAGAGTCTCTAATATATTGCTAATTAATTACAGCAAAATTTAACAGTGACGTCACAAGAGTTAAATTGTAATTGATTTTTAATAATTTAAATAAGTAATTTGTTAGAAATTCAAAAAAAAAATTTATTCATAATGTGCTTGCTCCCTATTATATATAATGTCCACTTTTGTCTAAGTTAAACTCTTTACTAAATGTTTTTTGTTTATTTGATAAGATTACTTTAATGTTTATAGTACTTTGCCCTTGCCTTTTTTAATATTGTGTGTATATCGTAAAATTCTTCTTATATTTATATTTGATTTACAAAGAAATGACTAATTTTTAGTTTAAGATAACGTTAAGACACTCATTAGATCATAGCAGATATAAAACATTTAACACAGTCACATATTATTATTACGACAAAAACCTGTTTGAGAGAAAGCAATTGTATTTTTTAATTAAATTTACAAATAAACAGAGAACTTTCATTATGGAAAGCAAAACATCACATTTCGAATGTACTTAAAAATTACCCGAATCAACATTACGCATTGAAAGAAATGTTTTCCTTATACAAGACAGATATTAATAGAAAATAATGATAAGGCGCTGTTAAGAGTACCTAAATTTTTACAACGATTTCGAATGTAAACTTATTTGAGAAACTTGTAACAGTTATACCGATTGCTCTTGGCCAACTATCGAAATGAGTTCCTTGGGAATTAATTTTTCCGAGAAATAAAGTTCTCCTACCCTAAAAGGTCAGGGAATCGAAAGCAATTTAAAGTATTCGAAATCAGCTGTGCTTCGACTGTTTCGTAATTATTAACAAATTTCGGAAAGTTAAGTAAAAATCATTGTAGTTTTTGCTTTTTGGCACAACAACAGAAAATTTTATACAATAAAAGTACCTTTTTATACAATAAAAATAAAGTAGTACAATAAATGATACAATAAAATTAATTTTGTCACAATAAAAGTGATTTACGGCACATTAAAAGTACTTTTTAGTTCAAAAAAGTACTTTAAGGTAAAACAAAATTACTTTTTAATACAATAAAAGTACTTTTTAGTGCAATAAATTTACTTTGTGGTACAAAAAAAAACTTTTTGGTACAGCAAATTTACTTTGTGGTACAATAAAAGTACTTTTTGGCACAATAAAAGTACTCCTGGCGCGATAAAAGTACTTTCTGGTACAATAAAAATACTATTTGGTACAATAAAAGTACTTTTTTGGTACAATAATGTACTTTCTGGTACAATAAAAGTACTTTATGGCACAATAAAAGTACTTCCTGGTACATTAAATTTACTTTCTGGTACAATAAATGTACTATTTGGTACAATATATGTACTTTTTGGTACAATAAAAGTACTTTCTGGTACAACAAAAGTACTTTTTGGTACAGTAAATGTACTTTTTGTGTGAATGAAATTATTTTTGGAAAAAATAGAAGTACTTTACATTCTGGTACAACAAAAATTATATTTGGTTAAACCAATGTACCTTTTGTTACAAAAGAAGTTTTTTTTGGTACAATAAATATACTTTTTGGCACAACAAAAATAATTACAATAATAGTACTTTCTGGTACAATAAAAGTACTTTTTGGTACAATATATGTACTTTTTGGTACAATAAAAGTACTTTAAGCTATAATTAAAGTAAATTTTGGTACAATTAAAGTACTTTCCGGTGAAATATAAGCACTTTTAGTGAAATTAATATACTTTTCGGTACAACAAAAATAATTTTGGCACAATAAAAGAACTTTCTGGTACAATAAAAGTACTTACTGGTACAATAAAAGTACTTTTTGCTACAATTAATGTACTTTCTGGTACAATAAAAGGACTTTTTGCTACAATAAATGTACTTTCTGGTACAATAAAAGTTCTTTCTGGTACACTAAAAGTACAATAAAATTACTTTTTAGTAATATAAATACTTACTGGTACAATAAAAGTACTTATTGGTACAATAAATAGACTTTCTGGTACAATAAATTTACTATTTGGTTAAATAAATATCATTTTCGGTACAACCAAAATAATTTTTGCATAATGAAAGTACAATAAAAGTTCCTTTTGGTACTACAAATGTAATTTCTGGTACAATAAAAGTACTTTCTGGTACACTAAAACTACTTTGTGGTATTATAAAAGTACTTTTTGTACAAAAAAAAGTACTTTCTGGTGCAATAAATGTACTTTCTGGTACAACACATTTACTTTTTAGTACATAAAAGAACTTTTTGGTGGAATAAATTTACTTTTTGGTACACTAAGTTCATTCTGGTACAATAAAATTTCTTTCTGGTACAATAAAATTACTTTTTGGTACAACAAATGTACTTTGTTTTACTTTTCGGTACATCAAAAATAATTTTGGCACAATAAAAGTACTTTATGGTAAAATAAAATTTCTTTTTGGTACAATAAAAATACTTTTTGGTACAATAAATGTACTTTCTGGTACAATAAAAGTACAATAAATGCACTTTTTGGTACAATAAATGTACTTTTCGGTACAAAAAAAAAATAATTTTGGGACAATAAAAGTACTTTTTGGTACAATAAGAGTACTTTCTGGTACAATAAAAGTACTTTCTGGTACATTAAAAGTACTTTTTGTTACAATAAATGTAATTTATGTTACAATAAACGTACTTTTTGGTACAATAAAATTACTTTCTGGTACAATTAAAGTTATTTCCAGCACTTTTTGCGAAGATTTTTTCCTAGATGTGAAAAATTTTATGAACGTTTTTTTGTCGTGCAGATTTGAGCTCCTTCCCTACAACGTCTACTAAACAAACATTTGTTCTATAATCCGCACTACACACCAACGTTCTACAGTGAGAATACACTTTCTTACACATCTCTGCGTCATACACAGTACAACACATAATTTTGGGACTAAATTCTGAGAACTGCGCTTTTTGTCAAATAATTTAATTTAAAATCGATTTGAAGTTAGTAAGTATCGTATACATAAATACTATATGGTGGTGTATGATTATCATAAGTATTATTCCACGTAAATCTTACGCCACGAAGTACAACAGTTTTATTGTAACTGCTACAAAATAAACCCATTTTAAAATCATTTGATAAATAGAAAAGTGAAACTGTTGCTTATGTAGGGAAATGTCAAAGGAATTGTAATTCTTAATTTGTTTCAGCTAAATCGGACTTGTAGTTATCGAGTTATGTCAAACAAAAGAGCATACTTTCACGTGCAGTTATCGGAATTGAGCTGAAAAATGTTGTACTGTGTTATCTAAATATAAAATTCATTTCAGGACCTTTTAAGACGATTTAAAGATGTCCGTCTTTCAACTGGCTGGATAGATGGCTGTTCAAAACTGACTTAAATGAAAATCTACCATTATTCTTAAACAGCGATATTCTGGTAGCTTCCATAAAAAATTACTTGTGCAGTTAGTGCACTGCAATAGCCTAACATTGGCTAGCCCTATTATGTTAACAAAATTTTCTCGTACAATTTTTGCATTTCTTTTCTGCTTAAAAGGCCCAAAAACATAACAAAGTTTACGTAGAAGATTCTTTAGGAAATTGGTTGAAAACTAGTGTATTAAATAAAAAAATAAGATAATAAAATGTCATGCTGTAGAAGCTTTCACAAATAGTTGCTTAGCATAGTTCGTGGTTTCTTTTTTTTTTATGTACTTTACATGTTAATCATTTTCATTTTGAGCAATTCCAATTTAAAGATTACACATAAATCCATAAACATTGTCTCTCCATCAACTTCTCTTGAGCTGCAACATTTAAAATTTAAATGTTGAAATTTACGTGAACGAAATCATCAATGCTATTGTAATAAGCATAGCTGCATTTATATGTTGTAATATGTAGCAACAATATAATATCAGTTTCGAAGATGATGACAAACAATAAACAATAATTTAATAATATTTAAAAAATAAATAAACATTTGTATGTGTACACACTTGTCCCAATAAACATTATAAACTTACTACAAATTTACTATAAGCTTACATTAGTAAACATGATGTTTGGAAAATCTTTATCGGAAACATTGTAACTTGTTAAGTTCCAATTGTTGGATAAGCGAAAGGGATCCCTTATTGTACAATTGTATTCATGTTTGGAAAATATTTGGAAATAAAATTGATAATGCAATACATAATAAAGATGTTGGAAACCTTGTGGTAAATTTATGTATTAATTGATATCTAATTTGGAAATAAATGAAAACATCAATTTAGCACAAGCTTTTCAACTTATTGATTATGCATTGCATTATTAAGTTTATTTCCAAATATTTTCCAAACATGAATACAATTGTACAATAATATTATACATTTATTAATTTAAAATTAATTAAAAATTAAAATTTAATTAAAAACTTAAATAAAGTTATTATTTTAACATTTTATTCATATTTACATTGTTATTTCAGATATTAAAATTAAGTTTTTTTTATTTATATTATATACATATGTACATATATTAAAATTTATTATTCAATTGAGTCGCATTTCAGAAATCATGGTCTTCTGTTTATATTGAGCTCGTTGTTTTTGCCTATGACTATATAGGCATTTCCTGAGCGAAATGGCCTTCATCCAAGCCATATAGCAGTACCTATTCAAAAGTTAAAAAAAATTATTTTGATATCATAAACCATACACTTTTATATGAGTTGTAATTACTCACTTTTTATGACCGCTGTAATATTGAGGCTTTGGATAGTGTTTTTTCTGCTGTTCCCACCCATGAATATTTTTCAGCGAATTTGTCCGTTAATATTTTACGCCAGCAGTTCTTTTTACACGAAACACGTTAATATGTCAGCAGCAACAAACGATATTAAATGCAGAGACGAAAATAATATTGTAAATAAAAAAATTATTTTTTATGTTTTCTGACTAGCCTGGGTCGCCTGCTTAGGAGAGCTTACAAAAGCATTGTATTTTTATTTTTTTACAAATGTGTTACAAACTCCTTTTGAAAAACTTAACTAAAATTTTTGGAAAACATATATCCATTAGGCAGCTTACATCAATGTTTATTGGGCAATTGTATTTTTCTATTTTTACAAATTTTTACAAAGTGTTTGTAAATAATTTACTGAAGGTTTGGAGAAAGTAATTTTCGCAAACTAATTTGGAGAAATTAATTTAATTTTTTGGAAAACATTTATTAATAAGCCGGTTTACATCAATGTTTATTGGGGTGTGTATCGTGCCGCTACATTAGAATTATTTTACAATTAATAACAAAGAAATACCACCATGCAGCAGATCACGCTACAAACAATTGAAACAAATACTCATGAGAACGAATTGTTGTCGCAAATCAAGCTTATAACGAACGTAACTTTAAAGATGATGTTAACATTAATTTCATCACACAAACACAAAAATACAACTTTCGATACGAACTTTCGAAGAATGTCGATTTCGAGTCATACCCGTAGATACATTTGAAAACACACACACACTACATACACAACACAACATTAATCCACGTTGATGATATGTAGCGACCTTTGATGACGTTGACATTATTGTTTCGAGTTTTATTAACAAATTATATTTCATTTTGTTTTTGGGTTTCATGCAGACAGACCCACAACGATAAGATTAACATATCTTTGTGTCACAGATAATAGAAATTTGCCCATACACCCATGTTGACCAACCGGGTAGTTGGAATTCAATTCAATTATACACATTATTTCATGTAAATTGCAATCGTAGCTGTTCTACTAAGCAGCAACTTCTTTGTGCGTTGTTTTATATTAAACCGATCGTCATTATATATATATGTATATATTTTTTAGAAACTATAACTTGATTCAGAGCTTCAGATGGTAAATCCGTCTATACATTCACTCACGCTCGCTCGCACTTTTGTATACTCTGCTTACAGCCCAACTAACCACGAATGAGCCACCAATAAAGCCACCGACCACCAGTCAATGAACAATGAAATAGTTGGGGATATGTAAAACAGAAATGAACGCCCGGGACGGAACAAAAATGTTGTTGTCGTCGTCGTCGTAGCCGTTGTATCTGCTGAAATGTTTGCTGCTGTAGGTAGTACTTATTTACACAAAAATCTCAGCTAACGCAGCGCGACAAACATCGATGTGAGCGACCGTCGGACTAAAGACGACAACAAACTGATGGCTGGTTGGATACACTTGCTTTTCGTAGGCAGGCACCACAATCATCACGATGATGAAGAGTATAAGAGAGAACGCTACAACAACAGTCAACATGGACGGACAGACGAACGTTCGATCGGTTGGTGGCTCATACGTACATATAAGTTAGTGTTCACATAAAGGTAACAATAACAAAGCCACAATGATGTGTTCATATAAGTTTGTACATGTGTATAAGAAGAATGCATTGCACTTCTGGAACGTGTATAGTATCGACGACGACGTTTGATCCCCAGACTGTGGCTGGCTGGGAATATGATTTACTGAGGTAGTTGAGAGAGGGAGAGATAGAGCGAGATACAGCAATAGAGAATGAGAGTTAATATGTTATAACAGGAGAGTATTGGTTTAATCAAAAATATTAAAATGTGATTGTTAATGAGAAAAAAATGCTGAGCTACTGGTTTCTTTAGAAACAACAACAAAAGTTCTATGACTCAGAAATTGATTAATCAGTTTGGAAATCGGAGATTGATTAAACGAATCCAACGTAACGCCATCGATTAACTATTAACCGATAAAGATAATAGTTCGTCGTCTAATGGAAACCGAACTTTAGAAATTAAAATCGGAAATGTTTGTTAAGCTTCAAAATATAATAATTTCACACTATCAGAATTATTATCTATATAAATATAAATGAACTGATGTGCGTTGGTAAGCGCATCACTGGAGGACGCGTGGACAAACTTTTTTATTCAAATGTTCCTAATAGTCCGAAAATGGTTTTAGAGAAAGAAAATTTGTCCACGCCCACTTTTCCATTTATATCAAAAATTCCTATTTATAGATCCGCTCTATAATGTACTACATCGAATGATAATTTCTATGTGGTAGGCTATATAATTTTTCAAATTTTTGCCCACTAATGGGCGAAGTGGGCATGGCAAAACTTTTTAGAGCTTGACATTTTGGTACACAGATAGTACTCCGCACTTCAGGTTAAAATTTGCAGACGAAATTTGTATTTTCAATCAATTGGCGTGTCAAAACTGCATTTTAGTTTGAGAATGGTATATAGATAGTACTCGGCATTACAATTTCAAATTTGCAGATGAAATTTGTATTTTTATTCAGTCGGCGGGTTGGGTGTTGCCAAGCTGTATTTGAGGGTTATAGAGATCAAATTTGATACGAAGATTGTATTCGGCAACACAAATATGAAGATACAGACAAATTTCTATTTTTTGATCTGTAGACGTAGGTGGCATGGCCAAACTTTGTATATTATGTCGAACCCACTGCACCACTTCCAATTAAAATTCAATGAAAATTTATAAGTTTTGAATTTCAATTAACGAATTTTGAATTTGTATATGTAAAAAATTTTACTTTAATTTAATTTTACTAAGCACAGTAGAAACTTTCGTCTCAAAAAAAATCACTTAGGCTGCCAATGTTTTTGTCTTAAGTAACCTAGTAGGGAATCGTTAAACTAGCTCAAAAACGTACTAGTTCAAAAGTATGGAATTGTGAACTACTTCCAAAATGAACTAGTCATAAACTGTCGAACTTTGAACTAGTCAAACGTTATAGGCTGATGAATAAGAAAAAGAGAATTTTGAAATAATTTCAGAAGTAATATTTCGAAAAGACAAATGATTCTAAATGACTTTAAAATGAAAAAAATATATTCACGCACTAGGATGACGCGTTTCGAACTCCACGACGAGTTCATCTTCGGACCCCTTTGTGACGAACTGATGCACAATGGTACATCATCAGCTGTATATATATCTACAATTATGTCGAACATGTACATGCGAAATAGATATCAGTAGATATAAACTTTGTATGTATTTAATTACAATATCGTAATTCCACCCACATTAAAATGCATTTTGAACGTCGTTTTTTTTCGTATTCAAAATACTAGTACAATACTAGCTCAAACTTTTCTAGAATAATACTAGTTCTTATTAACCTTTTTTGAAGTAGTTCCAAACTAGTTCAAAGGAGACAACCAACTACCTCCCGACTAGAATTTCTGGACTAGTTCTATTGTAGTACAAAAGGGACAATTCCCCCCAATCTTAGGACAACTACGTGTTATATGAGACATTTGCTTGTATGGAAGGTGAACTAGTACTCTGCCCTATGGAGAACTAGTGTTATACTTGTTCCGAACTAGTATTTTTCCCTACTGGGAATTCCATGTGATGCGATCTTTGGCGAGTATCTCTTCGAATTTGATGGAATATTGCTAACATGTAACTTAGTGAAAAAGAATTACGACTGTTTTTTTTTTTTTTAAAATATTGAGATTTGGTCGTATGAAAATTTTGGGAATTTTTTTTAAAAATTCTTCTAACTTTGGTTTGTATTGAGGGAATTAAATGATTCTACTATTTGCCATAAAATAGTAATTTTTTTTTGATTTTAAATTGAAATCCTAAAATTATTTTTAAGAAAAAATCAGCCTTTATTTTTTTCCGATATTAGATTATATTGTCGTTAAGACCCCAAGGAAGTTTCTTTTCAACCTCTTTAGAAATAAATAAAATAGATAACAAAAAAATTAGGAAAAAATATTTTTTTTTAATTTAGATCAATTAAATTATCCAATTATCTGCTGTGTTAATTGGTATAAAAACTCATTAACATTTGGCGTGCCAATTACCAATTAACATATCAGATAACTTTAATTGGACAAAATCCAAAAAAATATTTTTTTCTAAATTTTTTTGTCATATATTTATATATTTTTTCTCAAGAAGTTGAAGATACACCATCATGAAACTTACTGGGGGGCTCAACGACAATATTATCTAAAATCGGAAAAAAATTATATGCAGATGTTGTCTTCAAAATAATATTAGGATTTTATTTTCAATTTATAAAAATTGAATTTTCTCAATCCAGATCAAAGTTAGAAAAATTTAAAAAAAAATACCAACATTTTCATACGACCAAATCTCAATTAAAAAAAAATAGATAATTCTTTTCCTGCGCACTTTAGGCTACATGTTAGCAAAATTTTATCAAATTCGAGAGATGACCCAAAATTTCTATGATCGTTTCACATGGAATTACTCTCTTGTAAAAATTTAAATTCATTTTGACGACTGTCCACATACAAGACATAAGCCTACATTTTGTTTTTATTTGTATATTTTTTAATATTTATAAATTTTGTTTTAATTTTAAATAAATGCGATGCATTTTATGCTATTTTCAAAAACAATCTTTTCGTTTTAAATTTTACATTTTTTTTATTAATTTGCTGCGATTTAAAAAAAATAATCTGTATATTTTTTGTGTAGACAAATGTTGAGCTGACATATATTTTTTTAATAGCTTTTACCGAGTTTTAATTTAATTTGTTCAAAGACTATCGATAAATACATATTTGCTATCATTTTTGTTTCTCCTTAAAATACTCGAATCGAAGTTTCTATCCGAATACATTGTTCCCTATTCGAATTGATCAAATCTAAACGTTTATCAACACTGACGTAGAAAAACACAACACAACAAAACAAAATTTACGTTAACACATCGCACATTCACAGTATTGTTTGTTGGCCAAAAGATATTTAAGCCATAATTGTGTAAACACAGGTAAGACAAAAAGAAAAGAAAACGTCAACTGAGAGCTGCAAAATGAGATTGCAAGCGTGTGCGAGAGAGAGACATACTTGCGAGAAATTTGAAAATTGTGTTACCTCCAAAACAGGTAACACAACATTTGTTTCGTTTTGCCTTATGGAAATATCAACATTTTCAATAACAATAATTTAAGAATGAAATGAGTCATTACTACTACTACGTAATTTGAGAGAACAGTATAGAACGGCGATCTCATCTCTTCGCCGACCACAACAGCATTGAGACCATTCGAGTGGTGAGTTCATTTCATTGGCATATTAAACGTAGCTTAGTCAATTTGTATTACTCGCCCCGTTTTAACAGTGGCTTTGTTGTCCGTCCGTCCGTCCATTCGTGATTGTTCCAATGAAGAGTGAAAAACATTTTGAACTGCACAAAGTAGAAATATGTTCAACGCTCTGTTGATGTGGATGGTCGGTCGCGATGGTGCTTGACTGCTGCTCGTGGTGGTGATCATGGTGGTTTCATCGAAAGAAAAAAAATAATTAACTAAATCATTTGTAAATACAACGAAGAACAAACATAGACAACAAACCTTCTACTAAAATAGCAATGAAAAGAAGAGAAACAGCAGCAGCAGCTACTAAATGCAGCATAATTAATTGAGTTAAATACAAAAATCATAAACAGCCGCAGCACTGGAATAGGTAATTGTGAAATGTGTTTTTGTGTGTCTTGGTAGTGTGTGGAAAAAGTGTTGAACTATCCCAATCTAAATTCTATTGCAGAGTGTTATAACCAAGCAATGGCGCAACAACAACATTTCACCGCTTTCATCGTCCGCCGTAGAGCACCTGGCCACCGCCCTTATTTAAGCCTGGAAACATTTGTGTTATTCTTAACTCTACTGTGGCCTCTAAATCATCTGCAAACGAAGCTAGCAGTCTCAGTGTCGGCACAGGTAGCTACCTCATATTACTATGTAGGTTGTTACACGGCCCGTGTGGATCTTTCACAAGAGCCACTCTATAGTAAAGTACCACAGGCTTGCATGGAGATATGCGAATCTAAGGAATTCTTTTTCTCCGTGGTGTCGGACGAGAAATGTTATTGTACCAACGAGATAAAAGCTGAGGATCGACAAGACGATCTGCTGTGTTCGACACGTTGTATAGCCAGTAAATCGGAGTATTGCGGTGGTGCCGGTGTTCACAGCTATTACTCCACT
Organism: Muscina levida; assembly: GCA_964034835.1. NCBI lineage: Eukaryota > Metazoa > Arthropoda > Insecta > Diptera > Muscidae > Muscina > Muscina levida. The sequence continues at coordinate 183,420,757 of OZ035880.1, read as the reverse complement.
GAATCGGCAAAAAGTGCCGCAGCCAAAGATTTAAAAGTTATCAATGCCACTGAAAATAGTCTAACCATCTCCTGGTTAGCATTTGTGCCCTCGCTTAAGGCAATCGCGGGCGTGGAAACCATACCAATGACAAAAATCAGTAATTATATGATAAGAACGGAACGTTTGCGCACCTACTCGTCACTGCCCTTCTTTCAGCAACCGGAATTTATTGTGCAGGGCACAGAGAATCAAATTGAAATAACCGACCTGCATCCGGCCACCGAGTACAACATAACCATTGAGTCACTGTGTGAGAGTACAACACAGGGTGCATCGAAATGTGGCACTTCATCGATAATAGCAACGACTTTAATAGGCATACCAAGTCCACCGCCTCCGGCGCCCAAGGTATTGGCATCCAACGATAAAACCATAACTGTACAAATCAAACCAATACGAAATAATAATGGTCCGGTCACCAAGGTTCTGGTTATTGTTGAACGTGTGGACGATTCGATATCGCAACCATTCGATGCTGAACTCTTGGGTAATTGGAAACAAGCTGAAGAAGGAGGATTGCCATACTATATAGCCGCTGAATTGGATTACGATAGGCCGGGAGATAATAAGACTAGAAAATTCATTGTAGGAGATGGTAAACGTTATGGTCGTTATACAAATCCGCCGTTGGATAATACACATTCGGATTTGCACGTCAGTTTGGGTGTGGTGAGTATTGATGAGAGATGTGAGAAATGAAATGTGAAAAGTTACAAAATCGTGCAGAAGGGATATGACTATAGTTAAAGAAAAACAGAATAAGTTAATACAATTATATCTTAAAGAAAAGTATTATATAGTGAGTTAAAATTAGGGTACGTCTAATCTGTGCAGTTGTTGAGAATCAATTTTTAAGCATTTGAATGCGCTAGTCAATACACCCAATGTTTATAGTCACAGTTACAAGTTGTTAAGGCGAACACAATTATGACAAGTGAAATATTTAAAATAAGAATTTTATTAACATCAACAATCCGATTGAAGTTCCTGAGATACTGAAGAAAATGCTACAGCTGTTTGTATAATTGCTTAATAAAGCCCCCCTCCAAAACTATTTACTGTAATTTTGCTGTTCAGTATCGAGTAATTCTACAATTGAAATAGGTTCATCATACAACAGATGGTAATTATGGAACTGTAAAGTGAATCTGTGCTTGTTTCAAAGTACACATATACATTAAAATGAACCAGCAGCATAGCAACGGAAAACTACACCACTTCCAATTGAAGTTCAAAGAAAATCAATTGCAACTCAAACATTCCATTTGAAATTCAAATTATTCATTTGCAATTTAAAAATTCCATTTGAAATTCAAAAAACATCAATTGAAATTTAAACTTTCCATTAGAAAGTTAAAAAAATATAAATTAAAATTCAAAACTCGTCAATTGCAATCGAAAACACATCAATTTAAATTCAAAACTCATCAATTGAAATTCGAAACTCATCAATTGCAATTCAAAATTCGTCAATTGTAATTCAAAAATTATCAATTGAAATTCAAAAGTTGTCAATTGAAAATCGAAACTCGTCAATTGAAATAGAAAACAAATCAATTGAAATTCAAAATTCGTCAATTGAAATTCAAAACTTATCAATTGATATTCAAAAGTCGTCCATTCAAATTCAAAACTCATCAATTGAATTTCAAAACTCATCAATTGAAATTGATTCGATAAAACTCATTGTAAGGTAGCATTCATTCCACCTTTGCGTCCGCTTTGATGATTTTTGCTCCAAACTGAGAATATATATAAATATTCTACAAAATCGGTTATGAGACTAGTTTATTAGAGGATATATTTATATGACATTTTCATGGCCGAAAGAAATTTCGAATGATGATTTTTCGGTATTCCTGATTTAGTTCTCAAAAAGTAATGAAAATTAAATTTTTTGATGATTAATCTAAAAATATAAAGACCATACAAAGCAATGGTCAACAATAGAGTATACAAACATTCGACTTTTTCGAAAAACCGGTTTCGGTTATATTCGAAATTTACATTATATCAAAAACTCGGTTTTCGAATACTTAATTAAGAAAAAACCGGGTAACCGGTTATTTTTCAAGTTTTTTCTTTGTGCACAAAAACAAGAAATTGTGTTACTATTGTGAGCAATTTAATTTAGAAATGTTAAAAATAGCGTATGAGTATATCACCGATGATGTTTTCAGTTTGATCTAAAAAATAGGTACTAAAGAATTACGTTTCGTAGTTGTACTGCTTTAGTGCATTTTCGATATCAGATGTCTGAAATAAAATTTAACGATAAATTTTTTTATAGAAAATTTTTACTCTCTATCTTGAGTTCTTACGTGACGGTTTCATCCCTATTTCGAGAAAAGTCTGAAAAATGTCTTCAAATGGGATTTTACAACATTCAAATGCTCTACAAAAGTGTTATTCGGAAAATATTAAATGCGGTGCTCTAAGATCAAAAATCTATATCTCAAACTTTTACTACCTATTTTGTCTCTTTTCAATCACTGTCTGAATGTTTGTTATTGTTTTAGAACATATTAGATATCAGATATCTTAAATGAAATTTAACGATGATTTTTGATGTCGAGCATTTTAACTCTCTATATCGAATCCTTGCGTGTCCTTTTCATCCTTATTTTAAGAAAAGTCAGAGTGTCGTAAAATGGGACTTTAGAACATTAAAATTTTCTAAAAACATGTTGTTTAGAAAAATGTTGTGGGGCTGTTTTCATGATTTTAGAAAACCGGTTAAACCGACCTCAAAAAACCGGTTAAACCGGTTATTCGAAAATGGATATTTTGTAAAAACCGGCTGAAGGTTTTCAACAAAATAACCGGTTTGTCGGTTTCCGTTTTCGGTTTTGTATACTCTAGTCAACAATCAACAACAAATATTTATATGTAAAAATTGTCATATTTTTTTTGCAGTTTTAGAAGTTATTTAGATAAATAGGTACATCAAACATACTCAGAGACTGCTATAACTCTTTTAAAGATATTCGTTTTTTAAAAACTGTTTATTTTTTAAAAGCTTTGCATGCTAGGTGCTAGTAGGCATATTTAGAGGGACGTCTTTAAAGAGTTGCTTAATAATAGAAATTATTTTTGAAGAACTAAGAGTAACCCCAAGTTTAATGGATGCTGCGATTAGCAAATTATCAATTTTAAATAAAGTTTGAGTTTCATCCTTATTCCGTTGTGTTTTTTATCATCAATACTCTACCTTTCGTGTGACGGGTGTAACCAAATATTTTCTTATAAAAATAATCGAATATTTAAATAGATGACCACAAAAGTCCAGTATAATTGGTCTACTTTGTTATTATCGGAAAGTATCAAGGGTTTATTATGTGAAGGAACCGTTTTATTAAACTTTTTGAATTTGTACTGTGACGGGTGTGACAAAAAATGTAATTGTTTCTATTAACTCACAAAACTTTTATTATAAAACATATAAAGTCGAATTTTCAACAAAACCCAAAAAAGATTTGTGTTAGTCCTTAGGAAATCAAAGTGTTCGGTAAATGCTAATTTCAAAGTTTTTGCCAAATTGGTAAAAATAAAAAAAAATCGTTTTCCAGTTTAGAGCCAATTTACGTGGAATTGCCAAGGGTAATTTTTAAACGATTTTAATTATCACGTCGGTATTCTGAAAAACTTCTCAAGTCAACTTTTTATGTTTCTGAGTTATTGATGATTTACAGTTTATGGCAGCTTGTATTTTTATTAAATAACTACAAAATTATTTTAAATGGACATGAGATTTCTTTACAAGGCATGGATTATGACAAAGTTATCAAGTTCACTTTTTGTGTTTTTGAGTTATTAATGATTTAAAGCTTATGGTCGCCTATACCTTTTCATACATTAACGGCAAAAATATTTTAAATAGACGAAGGATATTTTAGAGGGCATAATACACTATGTCTTTTGGGACACTTGTGCATCATAAGGTCCATTTCACAAAAATATTATATTAAAAAAACTGACCTGTTTTCTTTTAATGAAGAACGGCTATAATTTTTAACTATTATAAGTATTATTGGTTCATTTAAGGGAAAAAATTCATCCCAACATAGTTTTAAAAAACTCTAATTTGTCGTTAACATTTTTCGGTAACAAAAAAGTTTCGCACCAATCTTTACCACTCCTTCAACTCAGTGCATCTCTTTATTATTCTTCTTCTTACAGATCAGCACACTGAATAATATCACCAAAAAGCTATATACCCGCAGCACACACGAACAACACGTCAGCTCTATGGATAATTTTAGTTATTCCACATTTGATGCTGGTACAAATTCAGTGGTCGCCCTTATTGTAACCTGTTCCGTATTCGCGGTTTGCTTTATAATCTCAGTCATCGCTTACTTTTATCTGCGCTACAAAACGTGTCAACTGCGCACAGGAATGCGTGGCAATTCGCATGAGATGACTATGCAAGAGCCCATCATTGAACGTGAGAATAATGGCTTTGTGGTGGAGGATGACTTGCCGCCGACAGTGGAAAACTTTAAGGAACAACTGAATGGTCTGGTCGATAGATTGGAAACATCAAAGCGTATACCACGCAACAATCTACGTTTAAATGTTAACGATGTCATTGCTTCGGGCAATTATGGCGACGTAATAACGGGAAAACTGTTACAGAATAGTTTGCCCGAATCCACAGCCGATTGCCAATTGCATGTTTTGTCCCTAGATGAATTGACTAGTTTCGATCAGGCCAAGTTGTTGCAGGAATTCCGCAATCTTATAAAACTGCAACAGCATTGTAACATTTTGGATTTCTATGGCGTGTCTGCCTCTACGGATTGGTTTTACTTTGTGTTCGAACATCAAATGGTCTCTTTGAAACGTAGACTAATCGAGAGTCGTAGAGCTCCCAGTTCGGCTCCTGTACAGCGCATAAGCGCATTGTCCGAACAACTTATACTACAATGGATTTACGAGATGGCCAGTGCCATGGAATACTTGTCCAAGGCAAAGGTGATACATAAACATTTGACATCACACTGTATTTATGTGACGGCTGAAACGAAATTAAAACTCTCCATATTTGGTCCCAGTCCATATGTGCAAAATCAAAAGAAAGTCGACATAACACGTTGGCTGGCGCCAGAAGCTTTAAGGTATCAACATTTCTCTTCGAAATCGGATGTATGGTCATTTGCCATTGTAGCCTGGGAATGTTGCACCCTGGGCGCTACACCTTATCCACAAGTCAATAGTTCTAATAAAATACTGGATGTACTCAAAAGTGGCTCTAGGCCAGCTCAACCTTCCTTTGTCTACCAGGATCTTTACCAAATGCTCTTGAATTGTTGGACTCTTGAGCCAAGTGAACGTACAAATTTCGAAGACATTGCATTCAATGTGCGACAACTGATGACCTCGCCCCGTCACGCTCTCTGTTACGATGTGCAACCCAGTAAAACGGTCAGCGGCAGTGATGCTGTTGTGGATACTTTACCATTTTACATGCCCATGTTGGAAATGGAAAATTAAAAGTGTGTGCAGTGTCAGGAGGAAGGGAGGGGAAGGATTGATCGAACGAATGTCGACTCAAACGGTTGGAACGGCGCGGGCGGCAGTATTTCCATAAGCTTTAATGTAATAATAAAAATTGTTTTTCAAACACAAATTGTTTTCTAGATGTCAAGCGTTACGTACAGATGTGTGTATTACGTGTTGTAGCTAACTATAAATGTAATTTATGTAAATAAATATGTTAAAAATAAAAAAATAAGGCTTAAGATGTAATTTTTGGTTGGCTGGTTAAGGGGACGATCGTCATATGTCATTGACTGAAGTTAACCAAGTTAACTCTTGTGAGTTTTTTTTATATATTATCCTATTAATATTTTAAATGTGAATGTCTGTCTGTTTGTTTGTTTGTATGTATGTTGCTCAATCATGTCTAAACGGCTGAACCGATTTCAATGAAATTTGGAAGGCAGTTAGTGAACTGTATGGAAATTGCCGTAGGCTATTAATTTTTTTAATTTTTGCCCTATGGCCGGATTGGGCGTGGCAAAACTTTTATTTGAGCTATGGAGATAAAATTTGATACACAGGTAGTACTCGGCAACATGAATATAAATATGTTGAGGTAATTTTAATTTTGACCCAATGGGCGGTGTGGGCGTGGTAAAACATATTTTTAGAGCTAGGGAGATAAAATTTGATACACAGATAGTACTCGGCAACACGAATATGAATATGGGGACGAAATTTTAATTTTGACCGAATGGGCGGAGTGGGCGTGGCAAAACATATTTTTAGTGCTAGGGAGATAAAATTTTATACACAGATAGTACTCGGAAACACGAATATGAATATGCGGACGAAATTTAGATTTTGGGCCAGTGGGCGGAGTGGGCGTGGCAAAACATATTTTTAGTGCTAGGGAGATAAAATTTGATACACAGATAGTACTCGGCAACACGAATATGAATATGCGGACGAAATGAATGTGCAGTCGAAAAGGTACAGTACACGGCAACACGAATATGAATATGTAGATGGCATTTTGGACCAGTGGGCGGAGGGAGCGTGACAAAACTGTTTTAGCCCTAGAGCGTAATATTTGATATACAGATAATATTCGATACCAAAAAGTACAATTTATTTTTATCAAAAAATTCTTTTAGTGTACTAAAAGTACATTTGTTGTACCCAAAAGTACAATTTATTGTACCAAAAAGTGCTTCTATTGTGTAAAAAAAAGTACATTTATTGTTTCAAAAAGAACATTTAAGGTATCAAAGAGTACTTTATTGGCACCAAATAGTAGAATTTATTGTATTGAAAGATACTTTCATTATGCACAAAAAAACAATTAATGAAAACGTCATGTCTACAAGGCCTTGTTTTCACATGCCAGAAAACAGGCCTTCTCTCCCTTTCTGAAATATCCCGAGCACAAGTTCCCTACATTCTTTCAAGACCACTGCTTCAGGCCTTCTGTGAGAAGGGAGAATCATCGTTTTCGATAATTTTAGTGATTACACATTCCGTGTCCCTTCTTATAGAAGGCATGAAAAGACAAGGCAACGAGGAAGGTGTTCATGTGTTTTTCTTAAAACAGTTTATGATTAGTCCAAAATCCAGAAAGGTTTGCTGTCGAAAAAAAATGTGAAAGTATAAAGAAAAATACATACATTGGTGGAAAATATCTAAAATTAAACTAAATAATATGAGAATGACCAACTGCAATATTTTTTTATTTTTCTAGTCCTTTTTTTTTTCATGTGTAAGCAGGCCTTACATCAGGCCTTCTTATAGGAAGCGACGATGGAAGGCCTTGCCTCCCAATTACACCCTATGTTATTGGTAAAGGAAGAGGAATGCAGAGCGCAGGCCTACTGACTGCTTTTGAAGGCGTGCCGTAAGGCCTTCTAGGTCCTTCTTTTTGCCGCTGGGGCACGATTTTCCGATTTCGATACGGCTTACCACCTAATTTTTTGAGTTTGGGAAATAAAAATCATGAGCAACATAATGAAGCAGTTGGTGTGGGGGCAAATGGCTGCGCATCGTGGTCAAAGTGGTGGGAAAAGGGGAAAATCCACAACAAGCCCCATAGCTGCCCCAGAATGCGCAAGGCCCAAGGAATAAAAAGGAAATGATTTGCCAACATCGCAAAATAAATCAATAAAATCAGCTGGCATCATATTTGGAGGAATTGGCTATTACAACTCACAACAACACCAACAATCCCATGACACAAACCTTGTTATCTACAAAGGAACGAAACAGAGTTGCCAACAATGATCGTATGATAGTCGGATTACATGCCCAGAGTCGACCCTAAAAAAAAAACTTAATTTCCCGTTGCACCCCAAGAATGAGGTATGGGATAGCTTCTCGCGTTGTTGTGAACTAACACGCTTTCTATTTTTAGATTCACAACTAACGGCACCTACTTGTTTATCGACGAATGCGAACGTCACTGTTTGAGAAGCTCTTACTAGACACGACGAATGAATCGACGCTTAATACTGCGAAGTTGCTGTCAACAACATTCGAGGGGAGCCAACAATGAAAGAAAATTTTATTTATTTTTTTCTTTAAAGATGACTGGAGCCAGGTTTGAACCTGCGATCTCCCGCATGGTAGTCGCGTGTTCTAACCACTATGCCACGGCCGGTCCCCGGTCGACCCTAGAGGGGTAAAATATATGACCGACCACAAATGGTTTTTCCATCCTAACATTTTTCATGAACGTACTTACCTCTTATAATCACCCATATGGAGACTCCCGTACATAAATAAAATTTTTATAAATTTTGTTCTCGCCGCCCTAACTGTTCCAAAAATGCCCCTATAGGAGTCCAATGTTATACCGACGTCTACCATTTCCTAACAGTTTTTCAGAACATATCTACCCTCTATCTTCAACCATCCAGGTTGTCCCATACAATTTTTTTTATTAGTTATAATATTTGAATGAAATCTGCTCCTGTCGCTCCTATGATGCCTCCTAGAGGTGTAAAATGTATGATCGACCCCTATGATTTTTCCCTCCAAACATTTTTTCCGAACATACTATATATCCACTAGTTACACCGCCTTAGGGGCGTGACCAAAAGAATAATTCTACAAAAAAAATTCTTTATTTTTTGTGTTACTTTTTTATTCAATTAGTTCCAAGTCAAGTAGTTGCTGGGAAAGTGCTTTAAAATTATGGTTTTTTCCAAAGTTGTTCATATCCATCAATATTTTGAAAAGGTATTTGCCCAAATTTTATCTAAATTTTCTTATATTTTTTTTCAATGCGACAGGTTGCAATTTTGAATTTGTTGAAATTTTTCGGTTAACAGAATTTGTTTATAAAAAAGCTTATTTTTTCTTATATTTTTTGCCTGGGTCTATAAATTTTTTGTTGAAATTTTACATAAATATATAATTTTTATTTTAAATTGTTAATAACAATAATAATGTAATTGGAATATCAGTCCATATCAGCTTATCATAAAATATCAAAAAATTCTTCTATTCGAACCATCTTCAAGGAATGTTTTGTATTAAAAAATTAAACAAAAAAAAATTCCCCTATGATTTCTCTCCAATTTGTCCATACAAAACGTATTTCATTTCATTTCATTCTGCTTAATTAATTAAGTTTTTCGCAATGAATTTCATAGCTTATACAATTTCACATCTGTTCTCGTTTTGTTCTACTGTTCACGAAATAGTAATGCGTTCGTTCATTCATTTTTTTAAACCGATATATTGTACATGAACTTTAAACCATGATACATTAGTAAGTAACACTAACAAATTACAAAACGAACAATTGAATTTCACATGTACAGAATATTTAGAAATAATTAACGATTTCTAGTGTTTTGTTGTTATTTTCTTATATTCTCTCATTATAGTTTCAAAAAAAAAAAATTTTTCTTTCATGTTTTATTAACAATTGCCAATATTTCAATGTTGTATGTATATATAATTTACGTGCATGAGTGTAATAAATTTCCAAAAGAAAGTTTGCGATAATTTATATTAATTTATGATCTTTTGAAACACATTCTTAAAATGGTTATTATATTCTCTTATTGATTGCTTAATAATAGAATTGTTTCTGTAGATTGCCAACGACGATGAGGGCATCTTAGCATATGTTTAGCACTATACAATATGAAATTTTCTATTATTATTATTATTTACGTAATTTGTATAGAAATTGTGTGTGGTTGCTGAGCTGAGGAGAATATTGAGCAACAAAATTATAAACCCAAAATAATGAATTACAAGAGATTTATTTATTTTAAAAAAAAAAATGTTGTCTTGTTTTCTTTTCTCTCTTTAGGAGAGCCAGAGCCAAAAATTGCACAAATTCATAAGAATAGGTATAAAGATTAATAAATGTATTTATGCGAGGTTCAATTGGAAAGTAATTAAAATAATTATAACTTGTAATGGCATTAGTCGTCATAATACCAAATAAATGTGTAAAAGTTTAGTCCATAAAGTAGAACAGTTTCCGCTGGTGACCTTGATAAAAAATAATATTGCCTACATTTAGGCGTATGTATCCAGAATGAAAAACAATGGCAATTTGGCCTTGTGAAGCCCAAAATAAGAACCTTTTGTATTCTAATTTATTCCCCAATGAGGAAATAATGTAATTAAATGCAATATCATCACAAGACAATAAAAATCAAAAACAAAATTAGATAAAAATATGAAAATTATAAAATTAAAAAATAAAATACGAAAAACATTCAAAGTAGTTAAAATTGATCACTATTATTAAACAAAGATATAAAAAAAATTTTGTTAACAAACATTAAATCAATAATAATGTATTACTACAAGTTCACAAAATGTTATAAAACTGTAATAAAACAAAAACGTAAAAATTAAAATAAAATTAATATAAATCAAAACAAACTTTGTAAAAATAAAAACAAAATTAATAAAGAAAACTTTTGCCTACATTTTTTTCTTGTGAAAAATATTACATTTCAGAAAAATTTTAATTTAAATAGAGGTTTCTTTTCAAACAACTAAAATAAAATATTTTTTTTTCAAAAAAATTGTACAATTTTGGTTAAAAATCCAAATTAACAATAAAATTTTCATCTTAAAAAAAATATTTTCCTAAGAAAAAAAATGCAAGAAAACGTTAAGGGATAAAGTTTTAAAGTACCCACGCATACAGGGTTATATAGGATGCAAAGGGCAAAAATTACAGTATATTGTATTTGTTAATTTTAAAAACTTTTTTTGAAACCATGAAATTGTTTATGTAACAACCAATGACAGTGATTTTGTCACCATCATAATTTGGATGTATCAAAAATTATGCGCCGAATACGGTTAACTCTCCAACGTGGTAACACGATCTTTCACAACTAGATCAAATTGTTTGGTCATCTGATGAATAATATGCAATTATATACTTACAACAAAAATAAAAAAAGTATTAATCATCTAATGGATCATCTAATTCATTTTCGATCATAAGTATTTATTACATGTTTTTTTTTGATGTTTAATAATAATAAACAAAAATAGTTCTTCAAAATTACAAATGATCCTCGTATGCACACGTATTTATTTTCTAATATAAATTATAAAATATATCACCATATGGTGCCACAACTGGTACACAATTTTCATAAAATGAAAAACAATAAGACACTTGAACTTCAAAATAATATTATAAGTATGTTATGTATATCAAATTTATTTGCAACTTCGATGTAATTTTGCTTTAAATACACATACATACTTATATGTATAATTAAAAAATAAAAACATGTATTTTTGCACCTTGATTTGTTAAAAAGACTGGCGTCGCACGTTTTATATACAGTAGTATCGTTGATATATTTTTATTTTGTTTTTATTTTTTTTTGCAGGATTTAAAAGTACACGTATTCGTTAATGGATCATCGATTGCGGAAGGGAAGTTCGTTTATAGCTCTTTATGTCAATGTTTTTAAATTACGAAATTTCGCATAAATTATAAAAAAAACGTATTATTAATTACGACTAGTCAAAGGCCTTAGCAGCAACTACGTCTACGAGGGGTGACAATTGAACGCAACGCGCAGGCTAATTTTGTCGTTTTAATAGAAAATCATTTGTATTAAATACAAAGCGGAAAAAAACAGTAAAAACGGAACAGCGGAAAAACAAAATGTTTTTAATACCTCGAGACAAAATCAAAACTAAGCGAATTTCAGCAAAAATATTTCGAACATTTCGAATTGCAAAAGCAACAACTTTGAGAAAAACAACAATGATATCAAAATAACTACAAAAGTGTGAGACACACAGACCACAACCGCAACAGAGATGGGAGAAATCAATTGCTTAGCGGAAAGACATTAGTATAAAAAGACTTATGGTAGATTAAGAACAAACATAAATAATGAAAAAATTGAATTTTGTCCCACAACTGAATAACTAAACATGAAATAATATAAAATAAATAACAGAAATAAAAAAAAAAAAATATAGTAATTTATTTTAGAAAATGGAATTAATGAAAAAAATATTAAATTCAACAAAATAAAAACATATTGAAATAAATAAAATACAAAAAATAAATAAAATACAAAAAATAAATAAAATAATAAAATAAATATCATAAATAATATAAATAAAATAAATAAAACAAATAAAATAAATAAAATAAATAAAATAAATAAAATAAATAAAATAAATAAAATAAATAAAATAAATAAAATAAATAAAATAAATAAAATAAATAAAATAAATAAATAAAATAAACAAAATAAATAAAATAAAGAAAATAAAATAAATACAACAAATAAAATAAATAAAATAAATAAATAAAATTTATTAAATAAACAAAATAAATGAAGTAGATGATATAAATAAATTACATAAAATAAAAAAAAAATCAAATGTAATAAAATAAAATAAATAAAATATATAAAATAAATAAAATAAATAAAATAAATAAAAATAAATAAAATAAATAAAATAAATAAAATAAATTAAATAAATAAAATAAATAAAATAGATAAAATAAATAAAATAAATGAAGTAGATGATAAAAATAAATTACATAAAATAAATGAAGTAGATGATATAAATAAATTACATAAAATAAAATAAAAAATAAAATAAAATGAAATAAAATAAATAAAATAAATAAAATAAAATTAATAAAATAAATAAAAAAAATAAAAAAAAAAATAAAATAAATAAAGTAGAAGATATAAATAAATTACATAAAATAAAATAAAAAATAAAATAAAATAAAATAAAATAAATAAAGTAAATAAATAAAAAATAAAATGAAATAAAATAAATAAAGTAAATAAAAAAATTTATAAATTGAAATTAAATTAAAATAAATAAAAAAAATTAAATAAATAATATAAAATCAATGAAAATAAATAAAAAAAACTTGTAAGGTAAAATTATATTCGGCTAAGTCGAAGCTCGGATACCCTCGGATGATTTATTGATTTGTTTACCCCCCAAAAGGGGCAGTTTTTATGGGAGTTGGAAGTAGTTTTTAATCAATCTTGCTCATCTTAGAGGATAGAAGCTTGCATACCAAATTACAGCTTGATAGCCCTTGAACTACGGCTGTAATCGCAGTTAAAGTGGGAGTTTATAAAGAAGGAGTAACTAACTTGCATACCAAATTTCAGCGCGATAGATTTTGAGCTACGTAGGCTATATAATTTTTCGTTTATATTTTTTATTCATAGACAGATAAAATTGAATGTACAGACAGAATTTGCATACAATTTTTATTTTTTGTTATAAATGTTCTATTTTTGTTATTTAATTTCTCTTTACACCAAATAAATGTGGTTATGGTTGAGAAAGCTTGAGATAACTTCTCGTGTTATTTTGAATTTATATATAGACGAATGAGAATGTAAGCTGTTTGAGAAGCTAGACATGCCTAGTGACTCGTCACTATACTGCGAAGTTGCTGTCGACAACATCGAGGGGCCACCGATGAAAGAAATTCAAATACAGGTATTACAAATATAAATATGCGGACGGAATTTTTACTTTCCATCAGTTGGCGGATGTGACGTGCCGTCTTTTTACCCTCAGAGAAATTAAATTTGGTTAACAGAGTTTAAGATTAGCATATATAAATATATCGTTACCTTAATATAATAAAAGACCACTCATCTTTATTCGAAATTGGCATTTTTATTAATTTATGTTGATTACGTCCTGATACACCTTGTATTAAAATCTCGTGCTGATTTAATGAAAAATAGAGGTAATGCTTTGAATAACAACTACATTAAAAAATCCTTCTTATTATAGTCTGTCAAATTTAATTACGTTTTTTCCTCCTCCTGCATACTTTGCTTTTTATGATTTGAGTCTTTCTATATTAAGTCGAGATGATTGGTGTAATTTTAATATGTTCTCCAACAGTGCAATAGCGAAGTTTTGCCGGGCCCACTAAAAAAATTGTATTTTAACAATTTAAACTTAGTTATTTTTTACAATTCTCCGGTACTTAGAGAAACATTTTGTGCTTTAAATACAGATTTATTAAACCTTATGTTCATATCTCAACTATTGCTTCGTTCTATTGTATCGTTTAATTCTGCGTACATTCGTTATCTATTAATATTCCCATCTCTGCAAACGATTGCCTCTACTATAATATTGTCAAGAGATGTATGATTTTATATTCGAATGTTCGAAATTTAATTTGTCCAAGCAGAGAATGAGCTACACTTTTATTTTTCGAACTCTCTGTCTGCTGCTGCTCTCCCTCTCTCTTTAGTATTTACATCAATAAATGAAATGTTTATAACAATCCTCGCAGAATGCATAACAATATCAGGTAAAAAAAAGCGAACATGTGAGTGAGTAGCCAATACAAAACTCAATATACAATAACCATTAATAATCAGTTTAAAGGTCATTAATAAAAATCAACAAAAACAAAACGAACATACAACTGGGGCATATATATGTTGGTAAATAAATAAATAATAAGATGACGTCTACAAAGAAAACGAGAGCGACAGTATAGATAATCTCCCGGGTCGTTTTTTTTTGTCGTTTGTATAGTTAGGTATGTTTTCGAATTTGCCTCCTTACGGTCTGGTCCAATGAAGTGTTTTAACGATCATTATATAGTAGATCACAATGTTGTTATTAGTATCAAAAATATTTGGCATTGTAAACTGGTGCTGCCTGCCTCTTTTGTTTTAGTTGCTAGACGTGTGTTTGTAGTTGGCGGCCTGATGACTTAGTTTTGCTGCCCAAAACACTACTCGTAATATGGCCAACGACGATCATAAATAAATAGCAGCAAAAGTTGATCTATACGTCGTCGAGTGTTGGTGTTTAGTGTTGGTAATTTCAATGTTCAACATTAGTCACGTTTCTTTTGTGATTGGTGTATGGTACTTAAATATTTAGATATATGTAGGTATGTAGGTCTATGTAAAAGTAAAGTGTAGTTTATTTGTTTTTAGCCAATCACATTTGAAAGGGTGTTTCATGGGTGGCATGCATGCATTTGTAAACTGGTTATTATTGAAAGTGTTTGAAATGTGTATAAATAGTTCATCATTTGATTTACTGTTTGTTTGGACTCAAACTTTGTGGATATATTTAATGTTAAATATATTTCATGTCAACCAATTTCGATTATATTTAGAATTGTATTTATAGGGCTTTCAAGGTCAGGCCTCGATCAAATTTTAATAAAAAAATATATATTTTCTTATTTTTTATGTTCAGGGATGATTTTATTATAAATATAATCTCTCTAAACTGTTGTCCATTTCTAACAAATGGTTTTATTATAGCTCAATATAAAACAAAAAATCTTAAATAAATGTAAATCTTAATTACATTTCAGTCAACTTATATAGCAGCACTTGTGTGCTTTGTCATATCATGCCAAAAAATCTAATTATCTCAACGACATACAAATTTTTTAAATGTTTATATTACCAAAAAAGTGCTAATGGAATATTGCAGCGTTAATATTTTTTTAATATAAAACAAAATCGATTGAACACAGCAGATGCAGGAAAGAAAGTGTTGAAAACGTGAGCAAAATACGCTATCGTCTATATTTAGAATCAAATGTGAATAATTTAACATTGTTGAAACCTGCCGAGTTATAATGGCTTTAATTTAATGAATAATTGACAGATTAAGAGAACATTATTTGGGATGAAGTGTATGGGGGTAGAGCCGAAATGCATTTATATATTTATTTTTGTATTCATAAATAATATTTTTTAACTAAATTATTATTATTTATGTTATTTCTGTAAAGCAAATATATAAAGCAAATGTTTCCTAAATTTTACGAATTTTTTTAAATTTCATGGAATTGCAACTTCATGTGAAAAATTTCGTCATTCGAATAATTTGGATTTTTTTGCGCCGAACAATTGCATATGATGTCATTACAACAAAGATGACCAATAACGCATATACGTAAGATTGTAGGCAAAGTGAAAACAACAACACCAACAAAGCAAGTACACACAAAAGAGGAGAATAAAATATTTAATAAGTTTATCGTAGAGGTGTTTACATTTGCAAGTTTGGTATAGAATTTATGATGCTTTTCCTGAATATATAAAAATTATAGATACATAATTGTGTTTGGGTTTGTGATCCATTTCAATGTGAAACTGTAATGTCATAAATCATGACACATAAAGTATATGGAACACATTGTTAATGTTAACATCAACAACTTCAAACTAGTTCAAAAGTATGGAATTGGTAACAACTTTCAAAGAAACTGTTTCTAAGTTATCGAATTTGGAACTAGTTAACTAAATAAGAAAATAGAATTTTGAAATAACTTTAGAAGTTGTATTTAAAAAAGTTATTAAAATGGAAAAAAAATGCTGCTAAATGACTTTTAGATAATAAATTGCACTAATCGACAAGGGTTTTTTTTCTTGTGTTGCATCATGTGTTTCTAAGGATTTTTAGCATGGTAGATTCAAATACAAAATCAGAATTTTGCTATCAGGCATAGTTTTTAGTTATTTGTTTTCGGTAATATGAAAATGAATAACTTAACCTTTTGTTAACCGATTTTTACAAACAAGTATGCGTTTTACTCACGAAAGTTTGCACTTTCTGAATAAAATTGTAAACATTAGGGCGTCCTTATAAAATAGTGGCTACAACCTTCTTCAAACTTAAAAAATAATGAAAAAATCACAAAAGTTTGAAATTTCAAGGCCAAAAATAGACAGATATGATAACTTATCAATAAAACTATATACATATATCGTTGGAAAGCCCGCAGTCTTTTCTTTCTAAATCCGCTGAGAAACTTAAAATCGGTTGATATTCAACCAAGTTACTGGCTTATAAGTGCGTAAAGGAACGAAAATCCGGTGAGCTATTTAGGTTGCCTAAACACTTTCAGATCGGATTGATATGTTCGAGAAAGTTGGTTACATTGTAAGTGAAAAATTTGGACTCCCTCAAAGTAATGCTCAAAAAAGTGAAAAACTTAATTTTTTCCTCAATTTTTTTGAAAAAAGAGCGGGAGTAAATCACTTTTTTTGCCTAAATTGTTAATAAAGTTTGTGCGCAAAACTCTCAGCTACATCTCAGCCGAATGTAGTTTGGCGCTATCACGAAGTGTTAGCTGTTGCACAAAAACTGATGACACAATTTTTCGAGTGGCTCACTGATTTTGAGAATCTTTTGAGGCCCATAAAAAAAAATTGATCACCAATCTCGCCAAACTGAGTATAGGGTTTTTTTTACCCTTCGATAGTAGAATCTAACCTTTACTGTCAAGTTCTTCTATTTTACAAAAAATTTTCATTTGTTTCATAGTGCAATTTGTATGGTGGCGATTGCTGAAAAATTTAGTAGAAACAAGTGGCGACATCAGAAACACCCCGGTTCGCAATTATCGCCCTATTCTATTTTATTATCACCTTGTACGTAAACTTGGGATGCAACATGTTCTTAAAAGTGCATTTGTGCACTCTTATTTGAATTTCTTCAACGAATGCTGCAGCGATGTGTCCGATTAATACGGTGAAAGGTTTCACAAAGATATTCTTACTGTAGAAAAGCGTAACGATGGAAAATATATGTCTCTATGCTCGCTGATTGCTGCTGGAATATTTTAGAAGACTGCCAGGATATTCAGCATAAAATAATACAAATACAAAGCTCTACTAGTATCGGTTATTGTATTTAGAATAGATTCTGTTGGATTAAATAAAGTTTTTATTACATTTATGAAAAATGTACTTTAATGCAACATACAAAAGGAGTAAATCCAAATTACTAAAAAACTGTGCCTGATGAAAAAAATCTGAAAACGTTTTATAAAGCATGATATTAATAACTTTAAGAATCACAATTCAGATACCCAGAACAGTGTAATTGAACAATTTAAATTTTTGTATTTATTTATTTTTTTATATTTAAAATTGTAATTTTAAGCCTTGTGGCCGATATAAATTAAATTGCAATAATACAACTTATTTTAAAAATTTCTCTGACAAAAACCTAATTTTTCAATTAAATTCTATTTCTATTCCACTTATACAGCTACTCTTTAATTTGTATAAAAATTATAATAATATATAAAGTATAATTGTTTGAAATTTAATGAAATAATAAATATTTAAGAATTGCTGAATTAAGTAAATTACAATACAACTCAATTTTTTTAACAAATTTTAAACTTTTTATAAAAAATGGTGTAGTAACAATTACAAATACAATCTTTAATACAGAAAAAAATATTTATTAATTGAATACTATTTTTACTCTTGCACTCATGTTATACAACTACTCCATATTGTTAACAAAAATATTTTTTTCCCATATAAAAAAACGGTAATAAAACTATTAACTAATTAAATAACTCAAATGTACATGATAATCAATAGACAAAAAATAAGAATAAATATAACGCGCAAGTCTGGATTCAAATTGGCTTTAATCAATCTCAGCGAAATGCTGAACAAGTCTACGACGAAGTAAATAATCTGAGAGTTGAATGTTTTTAGCGTATTAGGAAGACTGTTGTATAGTCTTGCAACTCTAACAAAAAATGAAGTATTTTTATAATTTTTAGCATTAGAAATAATTAATTGTCTGCAACGAGTAGAATGAGTAAAGTGATATATATTTAAAAGAAACTGTGGTGACTGAATTCTCATTGTTTTGTAAAAAAGAACGAGAGTACGGACATTAATAAAATTCCAAAAAGTGCATTCTATGAATTGCTTAACATAGGGCGTGATATGTTTGAAACGCTGAAGACCATACAAATACCGTATTGATCTATTGAAAGCTAATGCAAGCTTCTTTAAATACTGTACCAGAACAAATTTCAATACAATAAGCAATGTTAGACATTATTAAAGCATGTACTAATTTTTGTTTAACATGCTGCGGTATAACTAAATCAGTATTGTATAGTTGGCGGTGCGTAAGATTTATGCGGGTCACAATACTATCAATATGCAAATCAAAGGTCAGTTTGTTGTCTATTATACAACCTAAACAATTTATGCTATGAACGAATTCATTATCTACACCATGGTAATGTAATATCGTATTTAAAATACAAATAGAATACTATCTCAAATTTTCTAGAATATGACTAACTTTAATGCGTTAATTTTGTACTAGATCTCATCAATCTCTTTTGAAGTGGTTCCAAATTTGTACGTTCTAATTCAAACCAGACACGCAACTACCGCCCGACTAGAACAAAAAGGACCATTCTCTCCAAGCCTAGGACAACTACTTGTTAAATGAGACTGTTGCTTGTATGGAATGTGAAAAGTTCACTGTTCTATGGAAAACTAGTACTTTACTAGTTATAATCTAATAATTATATCTAATACGTAGTTATTTAAGTTATAAAATGTGTGAGTAGAGCTTTGCAGCCAAAAAAAATGCATTATAGACAAGTTATGTAATGTTATACCTATATTGTTAATGTTATACATTTATACCATTATGGCTAAAGTTTATACGTCAAATTTTCATAATTATACAGGAAACCGATTTAAAATTAAAGCAAAATAGTCTTTTTATATAGCAGTTTAATAAACTACCACTTATCTCAGACATATTATCCTTTGCCAAGTCTTAAAAGACATCAAGTAAAACAAATAAATTTAAAAAAAAACGGACATACCAACTTTTGCCATAATGGTACAGCAATGCCAGTAGACAGGTAGCTTACTATTTGGAAATAGTTTGCTAACCGTTGGCAATCAATATTTAATTTGTTGACCTTGATAAAGCTAGTAGTTTTTGGCCCCAGAGTCCCGCTTGTTTCCTTGATTAGTTTAAAGCCTTGTGAAATATAGTCATAATTAAATAAATGTTTTACAATTAATATATTGTTGGTATTTTATACCTAGATTGGTCTAATTTCATAACACCCGCGACAGCACATTGAACTTCTCGCCAGACTATTTAAATATTTCAATAAAATTATTAACAACAATTTTAAGCGACCATGTTAAAATCTTGGGAAGGACTGCGCCTTTATTGGTTGTAATAAGAAGACAAAATCGTTATTCATCAAATATATTACAAATATATTTTAGTGCCAAATTTTTGTTCCTAGATTAGTTTTTAAACTTTTAACAGATATTCTGCCATAGTTATTTCAAACTTTACATGGACTATACAGTATAAGTAATGAATCAACATGTATGTAATAAGCTGAATGTCTAAATGAATATCATATTGCAAAGCACCTCTGATCATAATTCCAGAATGCAAAATTTAATTATTTTTTTCTTGCTCTTTATTTCTATACCTTGGAGACCAAGTAGAGATACAAATGTTATTCGTTCTAATTCGAACCAGTCTTATCAGTAGGCAACAAAAACACCAATAAATTGGCGATGAACAGTTCTTATTGCAAAGTACTTATATGCCGGGGGGAGGAGCGAGCAAACTGATAAAAACACAAACTCAATTCCACGAGGTCGAAGATTGCTGGAAATAAATGATGAATGAATGAATGTACGTTAACAAAAGTCAAGGTAAACACCCAATAGACAAAGTCATCTCGATATCTATATATATATCCAATTGTATATATGTCCATAAAACAATGCCAACTTTATTAAGTAGTTCGATATGTAGTCAATAACCTAATGTAATATACAAGCAAAGAATCTTAAATAGTCTAGATTTAATTATATTCAGATAAACAATAATAATACGTAAACAAAGACCTGCTCACCCGTTCCGTTTCAGGTATACAAAGTACACAGTGACTGTTGGGGCAAAGGTGACAAGTAGTAGTGTGTAAAGGTTGACGACGAGGTTCGTGGGGCCGTAGAGAACCATTAGAGAGCAACACCCAGAATGTTGCAACTCCCTTAGGATTAATTGGCTCCGTGGAGTCTATCTCATATATAATTACCTTGTTACGCGTCAAAATCCAATTGTTATTCTTTGTTTTTTTTCTGTTGTCGTATTAAACGCACATCCATAAATACCACAAGACACAAAAGGGAAAAACGACACATCCAAAAAATACTGATGCACACACACAATTTTTTAGTTTTTTTATTCCTCTTCTCATGCCTTTGCATACGACATACTCGGTTGTGCTGAGAGGATTTTCACATTAAATTACTTGCCTTCGGAAATGGGACTTCGGTAAAAAAAATTGATGCAATAAAATAAACGTTAAAAGAAATTATAAGAACTTTCGGTAATTTCAGCAAAAAAAAATTATTATATTTTTGCTGTATTTCACACCAAACTTTTCTTTGCAGTATCTTTCTTGTTTTTGTACACAGTTGTTGGGCAAGGGCATGATGATAACAGAGTTCCTCTTAGGCAGTAGTAGTATTCATTGCAGTGTTGCCGTGTACGCAAAGTTTATGTACGTATACCGTTGATGGTACAGTAAAAGGCACGGAAATTGTACTTAAAAGGGATATAATTAATGTACGTTCTTTTTTGTCTTGTATTAACGTAACGGCTATAGGGGTTAAATAGAAGGCCATAGGCGTTTAATACAAATATGGGTGGCAACACCAGCAACAGTTTGCCCATATAAACAGTAACAAATCATCGCCGCTTGTAATACCGGTGATAATTATCATTTATGCGTTAATGAAATGAAACATTTATATGGCAAAACTTATATACGTAACGAAAAGAACACACTTTTACACTGCGATAGTTTTTTTTCAAGTATTTTAAATTACATGACCGGACCCGAGACAGGGCAAACCGAATTGCATAATTGCACGAGTCCCTGAATTAAAAATTGTATGAAGGGCTCATAATAACTAAAAAAAATTAATGATGCAGTGCGATTCCTTTTTTTCGGCTACCACAGTGTGATATTTTTTTAAAAAAATTCAAAATAGATGACCGGACTCGATTGTTTTTTAAATAATCGTGAGCCCTATATTCAAAAATTGTTTTAAAGTTTTTGTACTTAGGGGCTTAAGAGCAAAAATCGTTTCTGACAAGTAGTTCTTAGGTATAACCGTCTTCGACAATATTGGTTAAATATGTCCAGATTATTCGAAAAGGCAAAAAATTTGATTTTAGCCTTGTGAAATATAGTCATAATTAAATAAATGTTTTACAATAAATATAATTTTGGTATTTTATATTGTAATCTACCTAGATTGGTCTTATTTTCATACACTCGTGATAGCATATTGAACCTCCCGCCTGACTATTAAATATTTCAATAAAATTATTCAAAAGATTTTAAAGCGACAATGTTAAAATGTTGGGAAGGATTTGGGTTTAGCCATTTTCGACAATATTGTTTAAATATGTCAAGCTTTTCCGAAAAGGCAAAAAATTTGATTTTAGTCATTAATAAAATTTTCTAAACTTTATAAAGCAAAAAGATTACAAAAAATTTTATGATTTTTTTGACTATTTACTAGTCTTTTTATGCTATTTATTTTAATGTAATATTTTGAAATTTTTGGATTTATAGAATTTTTTAAATATTGTTATTAAAAATGTTTTTTTTTATACTCTTTTATTATTCTAAATTTTTTTTTATTTCTAATAATAAAATTTTTAGCAACTTCAATAAAAAAGTAGGATCACATGTTTAAAAAAAAAACATTTTGGAATTGTTTTTATATTTTCATAAAATTTATATGTAATACCATTTTGGTATTATCGTTTAATTTTTAATTTCTTGTTATTTTAAAATTTTCTTTAAATTTCAGTAATTCTATTATTTTTTTTTATTTTTTCACTGTTTGTACGTATACGTATACGTATGTATATGTTAGATTTTTGTTGCAATTTTGTTTTATAAATTTTTAGTAATTTAAATTTTTGCAGTATTTTTTAATATTGGGTACTAAAATGTTTTTTTTTACTCTTTTGCAGTATTTTAATTTAAAAAAATTTATATTTTTTAATTTGTAAAAATAGCTACGATTTTTTTGTAATTTTTATAAAAATGTTTTTTTTATTGTCATGATTTTTTTTTGTTAATTTTTATTTTTTTTTATATTTACTATAATAGCGATGACTACTTAGTAATTTTTTAAAATATTTATATATATTTAAAATTTTAATTTTTGTAATAATAGCGATGAATTTTTAATGATTTTTATAAAAATGTTTTTTTATTACTTTCCAACATTGCAAGCAATTTTTTTAAGTTTCAGTAATTCTTACATTTTTAGTACGTATTTCTTTATTTGTTGCAAATTGTTAAAAAATGTTTAGCAATGAAAATTAATGAATTTTATTTTTATGAATGAATTTTTAGTTATTTTAGTTTTTGAAGTATTTCTTAACATTGGGTTTTAAAATGTTTTTTTACTCTTTTGTAGTTTTTTAATTTACAAAATGTATATTTTTCTAACTTGTAAGAACAGCGGCTAATTTTTTGTAATTTTTAAAAAAATGTTTTCATTTTTAATTTTTATGATTTTGTTTTTTTGGTAACTCATTAGTTTTTAATTTTTATATTTGATATAATAGCGATGAATTTTTAGTAATTATTTTTTAAATATTTGTTTTTGTAATTTTGATTTCTTTTTGTATTTTTTATATATTTTTTTTTGCAGAACAAAACTAAAACTTTAAAACACTTTTTTTAAATTTTAATATTTCTTCTATTAAAATGTTTTTTTTAATCTTTTGTAGTTTTTTAATTTACAAAATGTATATTTTTCCAACTTGTAAGAACAGCGTCGATTTTTTTGTAATTTTTATTAAAATTGGTTTTAATTTTTATGATTTTGTTATCTTGGAAACTCATTAGTTTTTTTATTGTTGTATTTGATATAATGAATTTTTAGTAATTTTTTCAAATATTTGGTTTTGTTATTTGGAGTTTTATATACTTTTGTTTTATATTTATTTAGATTTTTTATTTATTTTTTTTGATTTTGTAATTTTTTTGTAAATTTTTATTTTTTTAAGTTTGAGCAATTTTATTGTTTGTTTTAGTTTTAATATTAACATAATTTTAGTTTGTTATAATAGACCTGAATGTTTTTTATGTTTGTTTTTTTTTTTAATTTTTATATAATTTAATCAAACAAAAAAGTTCTTCTTATATTCCATAATAACACTGTGCTACACACAAAATATACAGGGGTTCTCATGTAGCATTTCTGTTGGACTGAAGTCCATAGAGTAACGTGATACTTTTAGTTTTTCTCGGTCACTTCATTAAGTAATGTTTTTATAGCAAATTAAGTGAAATGGCGATATTCCTTAAATTACAAGTTCCAAAATTCATAAGTCTTCTCTTTGTTAACCGATCTTCAAAAGCTTACATCTGTTGTAAAGTTATAACTTTCACCTTTTATTAAAAAAAAAGAATTTTGAAAATCGGTTAAAAAATAGTGAAACGGCGGCTGTTTAAGCAAAACAACCTCGACAAAAAATTGCGAATTCTCATTTTTTCAACGCTCTCAGTTGATCATGAAGCAGCGCAATGTATATTTTTTATTTTTGTATTATGCTATATTAAAGTAGCTTTCTAAAATAGGTAAGTTTATAAGAAACGGTTGAAAAATGAATGAGTTATGCTAAATTTTGTAATAACATGTTCGCGTTATTTTGTGGTTTTTCCTTATAGTGTGTGTGTCACTTTGTACAAATATATGACGTATACGTATCACAAACAAGTAATTCGTACTACATATTCCAAAGAATGTCGAAAAATATATTACAAAAATTAGCATAACTTTTTTTTTTCCACCGATTCTTATAAACTTACCTAATTTAGAAAGCTACTACGCAATTTTTTTCGAGGTTGATTTGCTTAAACAGCCGCCGCTTCACTATTTTTTAACCGATTTTCAAAATTCTTTTTTTTAATAAAAGGTGAAAGTTATATCTTTACAACAGATGTAAGGTTTTGAAGATCGGTTTACAAAGAGAAGACTTATGAATTTTGGAACTTGTAATTTTAGGAATATCGCCATTTCATTTAATTTGCTATAAAAACATTACTTAACGAAGTGCCCGAGAAAAACTAAAAGTATCACTTTACTTTATGGTCTCCAGTCTAGCAGAAATGCTACATGGGAACCCCTGTATATTTTTTTCCTTCACATTTGTATCACTGTGTAATTTAACATTTTTTTAAATTTATTTTTATTGATTCTTTTGAGATATTGGAATTTTTTTAATATTTAGAAATTTTATTTTTTTTGTTATTTGCGATTTGTATTGTATTTTTTTGGTAGATTTTTATTGTAATTAAATATTCTCGTTTTGTGAATTTTTAGTAATTTTAATACTTGCAGTATTTTTTAAATTTTGTTACCAAAAATATTTTGTTTTGGAGTTTTCCATTCATATATGTATATACACTAGAGCCCCGACTTGCGTCGTTAATGGGGACCGGAGAAACGCGACGCAAATCGAATCACATTTTTCTATATAAATGCACTGAAATTTAATTTATTGGGTAAATATTCAAAACAGAGCAAAAAATGTTGTATTTTTGATAAAAACCAAGTATGGATACATTTTTATTTAATTCATTTACTTAACAAATGTTTATAGTTATTATAAATTAATAAATTAAGAAAATGTAACAAAAATTAAATTAATTTACATATGTATATTCATAAAAAGGAGATGCAGTAAAAAATTTAACCGTTTTAAGCGACGCAATTCGAAATAAAAACGACGCAAATCGGAAACAAACGATGCAAATCGGGGTCAAAACGACGCAACTTGAAATTGCAACGACGCAAATCGAATTTTTCCAGTTTTTAAAAAGCGACGCAAATCGGGACGACGCAAGTCGGTTTCAGTGTATTTTTAATTTATAATAACAGAGACAAATTTTTGGTAATTTTTATAAAAATGGGTAATTTGATATATTTCCTACCCGCAAATTTTTTGAAGTTTTTTTAAATGTAAAATTTAATATTATTTTTCTAGCCAGACTTTACTCTGTAAAGTGCAATTCAGCATTTGTTTCAGTCTCAATAACTGTTTGTAAATCTTCCTTATGACAAACATGTTACGAGTATATCCTTTTTTAATGATAATTTAAATACCTTTAAGTATGTTCAAAATATTTAATTATATATAGGATAAATTAAATGTACCCATTTATTTAAAAATTATTGTAATATTATATTATACAAATCATTTATATCTATTTTCCATTAAATAAATTTAATCACGCCTTTTTATGGAGTAGTTGTATAACATGAGTGCAAGACTAAAAATAGTACTCAATTAATAAATAATAATTTTTTATTTTGTAAATAAAATTTTTTTCTGTTTATCAAATATTATATTTGTAATTGTTACTACACCATTTTTTATAAAAAGTTTAAAATTTGTAAAAAAAAATTGAGTTGTATTGTAATTTACTTAATTCAGCAATTCTTAAATATTTATTATTTCTTTAAATATCAAACAATTATACTTTATATATTATTATAATTTTTATACAAATTAAAATTAAGTGGAATAGAAATAGAATTTAATTAAAAAAATTAGGTTTTTTTGTCAGAAAAAAAATTTTTTTTAAAAAAGTTGTATTATTGTAATTTAATTTATATTGGCCACAAGGCTTAAAATTACAATTTTGAATATAAAAAAAAAAAAAAAAAAAAAAAAAAAACAATTTCATAAAATTTTTTTAAACAATTGTAATTTTATACAAAAATTGAATATCCTTTGAGGGATTAAATTCCATTTATTGGATATATTTCCTTTTTTTGTAGTAATCGAGTTTGTTAATTACATATGTTATGTGAGGCATCATTATTAAAACAAATTTCATTTATAACAGTTTCCGGTTAATACAAATCATTGGCAAATGAATGGCAATACTATCGTAACGCCTTTGACTTGCAACCCTGTCTTTGGTATTTATTTACCTCAGTCGTCACGCAAATTTGTTGAGTTTGAGATTTTTTACGTTTTTAATTAATAACCAGTAAATAAAACCGCGTCAAAGTTGATATTCGTTACATTAATTGCAATGTTGTGTCCGTGTTTTATGTTTATTTGTGTCTGCGGTCTCAAAATATCGTCGTTAATTGTTTGCAGCACTGTAACCATCAGGTGTTAGATGGGATGGACTAAATGTTTTGATATTCGCAATAGAAAATACAAAGCGGGAGTTTTCGTTTAATTGTAAAGATAGTTAAGTTTAAAAAGTTAAAAATTCAAAAGTTTTCAAGTAAAATGTAATACAGTATTTACCGCTTATATGCACGCCGGTTATAAGCATTTATCGTTTATATGCAGCCGAACTTGAACAATCTTTCTTTTGTATCCGAGTAACCGAGTTTTGGTAAATGCATTTCCCGCTTATAAGCACTAAAAGTCGAGCAAATTACGAAGTGCATATAAGCGGTAAATACTGTAGTTGATAAATTGCAATTGTCCACCCAGTGAGTGAAAAGTGGTGTACAAAACAAACGAAGAGATTATTATTGCTATTTGCAAAACCTGAAAGTATGCAATGCAATTCAAGCAAACAATTAGTATTTACTAATTGTAACTACCTTTTGCAGACATTGAAGAATCCGGCACATGCAAGGTACGTGTTTTCTCTTACTTTTTATATGAATGAGATTTTTTTTGTGACATTTTGTGATATTGACCCAAAAAATATACGAAACTTTAATATACGTTAAAAAACTGTTGATCAGGCTCAAAAATAATGTTAGACAGATTTTGGAGCAATTTAATTTAGAAATGATTGGCATGTTTTCTGATATATTCGAATACATAGTTTTTGAGTTAAGGCTGATTTACACGCTATCCACCCATATCCCCTATCACCTGTCAAATCAGTACATTTTGATTTCCTATCCACCTTCCTATAATCCAATATTACTTTGCTATAATTTTGTAGTGTTTGTCTTTGCTTACTCCTACATGTTTTCTAATTAGGCTATCTCGCTCTTGCAGCTGAGGGGATATGAGTAGATATGGGTAGATAGCGTGTAAACCATACTTTATACTAAAATCTATGAAACAAGTTTATCAAAAATATAAATTTTAAAAAAAAATTGTTAGACTGTTATTGTAATTGAAAGAACACAATGTATGAAAAAAAATATTGGGGGAATACAGAAGTCCATTTTTTTTCTTTTTTTGTATAGTTTTTTTATACCCCCGCGTAGTTAGCAATTCATCCTATAGTAGCAAATAAATCAGACAATGTTGTATTAACTTAATGGAAATTTTTGTATTTTTTATAAATAAAACTATTTTTTTTTAAATTAACTAATTCTAATTACAATTAAAATAATAATAATTAATTTAGTTCTATAGTTAAATGAATTATGTAATGTTAAAACCTCTTATTACAATAACAAAACTTAATTTTACTGATACTTAAGGTACTTACACTATTTAACTAATTTATAACCTTTTTTCTTACTATCTAATTTGTTGTTACGGTTATTTAAGTACATTATAAAGTTTAATATAAACAATTTAATTATTAATAATAATTTTCTAATTTCTACCCTGATGCCAGCCATCGCGGCACGCTGTCCTTTTGCCACCCAAGCAGGAAGCATAACCCATGGCATGGGCTATGAAATTCTGCTCGTACACACCCGTAAAGAGATGGGCAAAGGGGCCGCTGGCAAATACGGCCACATCATCACCACCATGGGTTTCTGAGACCAAAGGCACAGTACTGGGAAATTTAAAGTCCTTATGTTTCATGTTAGTTTCCTTGAGATTTCTGCGGCGTACACCCAGACTATTCATCAAGACGTTGTTCTCATAACCGGGACCATTGGCGTAACTTAATGTGGCATAGGGCAGTTGGTCCAAAGCCAGTTGGCCATCGTTAATACCGAATATATCATTCTTACGACTGGAATAGCCGGCCACAGACATGGTGTGTGAGTGATCAGATGTCACCACTATGAGAGTATCCTCCAGTTTGGTTTGTTGACGAGCCAAGCGTATGGCTTTATCGAATTCAGCCGTTTCATCTAAAGCTCTCAGCGCCAATGTGTCATGATGGGCATGATCGATGCGACCACCCTCGACAAAGAGAAAATAACCATTACCCTTACTTTGTCGTTCTAAAATTTCTAACGCCGTGCTGACCATTTCTTCAAGCGAGGGTATAACATCGGCATCAGCATCCAAGTGATAGGGATTATGGTTGGCAGCAAATAGGCCCATAACACGTTCTGTATCGGGAGCCAAATTCAAAAGTTGTGCTTTAGTTTCCACATAGTGAGCCTTGGCTCCATGAACCTGCTGCCATTCCTCTATGAGATTACGACCATCTAATCGTTGTCCTTCTCCACGATAGTTTGCAGGCCAGAAGTGTTCCCGTCCGCCGCCTAGGATAACATTCAAATTGCGGCCTGTTGGTCCATGTACCAACTGCGTGGCAATGTCAATACATTTATGAGGATCATTGTTGGTTTTCAAGATCTCAGCATCGTTTTCCCAATTACGATTAGCAGCATGGGCATAAACTCCAGCGGGTGAGGCATTTGTAACGGCAGTGGTGGTTACCAAACCGGTAGCCATGCCTTGAGCTTGGGCCCAGGCAGCTATAGAGTTGACATGATGCTCGGTGATATTTTGAGCTTGACAATCATTAAGTTCAATGGCAGCAGTAACGCCCAGAGTGGCATAGTTGGCTTTGACACCGCCCAGATAAGCGGTGGCAGTGCAGGCGGAATCGGCGACCTGGGTGTTGGCACAGTAGGTCTGAAAGGGAGAAAACGAAGGAGTTAGTTAAATTGGGTAATTTGGGTTAATTGAAATGAATAGATGACGAAAAAATACAAACAAATTTTCGTAGTGAGACCATAATGCATCAAAGAAATATAGAGGCGATTTTTTTTGTTTTCTCTTTTTTCTTCACACTTGTTTTCGCTTTCTTACCTTACTCAATCCAATGTAGGGAAATTTCTCAAACGTAAACTGCTTCTCTTCGCCACCCAAATACACACGACCCGCTGTGATGGTAGGTATAGACATACCATCACCCAGGAACATTATAACATTCTTGGCCAAATTTGTATTCAATTGCGTTTTGCTGGCCAACTGTTGTTCCAGAATGCTTTGGCCCACACCATTCCAGTAGTCGCCAAATTCCTCCTCGGGCTTCGACGCATCAAAGTGTAACATTGGCATGGCGCGTTTTTGTAATCTATCCACGGGTTTGAAGTTAAACATGGGATGCATGCGATGATCTTGTTCGCTATCACCGCTGAATAAAGATGATGGCGGAGCGGCAAGTGCTGTGAATTATACAATTTTGTAAAAGGGGTCAATAAATTGTTACATTATATGACATGGAATAAATTTAAGTGATGCAATTTCTAAACGATCTTGCATTGACTAACAATTAATGACACACAAAGAGAGAGGAGTGTCATTTAGTTAAAAATAGCACTCTATCACGTAAGGACTAATGTCGCCGCTCCCACTTACCTCTTCCAAATAGAGATAGACAACATATCAGTGTGATAGTTAAGTGAATTTTTCCAGCTGTCGAACACATCGTGTGTGTGTGTGTCTGTGTCTGTCTTTCACTTTTCAGAGAGTGGACTGTTGCTGCTACGAATGCTGCTGTGTGACTGATGCCGAACATTTCCAATCTCAGCTATTTATAGGGGTTAAACACCAAATTAGACGAAGATGCGTTCCCCGTTTTCATCATTTCAACTGATAAGAGTGATTTTTGTGAAAAATAAAATATAAACAACTGATGTTTTTCTTAAAACACGTTTCTACGCTTCATCAAAGGGTGTTTGCAATAGGCTCTCTAAGATTCCCAAAAAAATACAAATAAAATAGAAAGTATAACGAATTATAGAAATATTATCTATCGTCTAATTCCGGTTTTTGAATTGTAATAAGAACCGAATATTTAAATACATTTTTAGGTTTTCAATATTAATAGTTATATACATAAGCTTAAATTTAATAGATCGCAGTTCACAAAATTCGTTTGGGATTAACTTTTCGTATTTTACATTTCTCTTCTGTAGTAAAAAGATTATGAAGCAAATGACAAAACCAAACTTTGACGACATACAGATTCTAGCGGAGGAGAAAAATTACTCACAAAGATACACCCTAGAAATGTTACATATAATGAATGTTCCAGTTTAGAAAAGACTCAATTACATGAGCGACAGGGACAAATGTTCAAAAATGTACCGACATATCACTTATAAATTTGGACGACAAAGACAGTAGTTAAACGAAACTTACTCAAGACGGTAGTTTTTATATTTTTATAAAATTTTCAATGTTAGAAATATATTTTCAATTGTTAATTAGATCTAAAGATTTTAGTCAAAATTTTGGAAATAAAAATGAAAAAATTTCAAAGAATATCCAAAATCTTTCAATAGATAGACCTGGAAGCCGAACAATACAAAACTTTCTTTATTCAAAATTTTTGTGTTATGGTCATAATATATTTAGTGAGTTTTTTCATAATGTAAGAAAAATATCGGCTTATTTTTTGGATAAAATAATAAAAAATTTACAAAAAAAAAAAAACAAAAAAATATAAATAACAAGGGCCTTATATTGAACAGGAAGCTTAATTGGAGACAGAACATTAAAAGCAGATCTAACAAGGCACTCATAGCCTTATATACATGCCGTTAAGCTATCGGGAAAACCTTGGTAATTAAACCCAAGGTAATACTTTGGATTTACAATACTATAGTAAAGCCAATACTAACAATATGGCTCTTTAGTTTGGTGGTACGCGCACGACAAGAAGAACAAATTTAGACAATTGGATCGTGTTTAACGGTCCTCACATCTCCTGATAACCGGATGTATGAGATCGACACCCTCTAAGGCTCTCTACACGATACTCAATCTACTACCACCTGATCGACTAAACGAGATTGAACATTGGGATCCTTCAATCGGGCACTCAAGGATCCTGAACTATATCAACATCTCACTTGAAACTGACTACGTGCTCAATACACGGAAATCAAACATTCTCTACGAAACTAGAACGCCCTTTAGAAAGGTGTGGATCGAGAACGAGAACGCAATGTATGGGCCAATAAACATCTTTACCGATGGGTCCAAACTGGATGACAAGGTCGGCTATGGTATTTACTCCGCGGACTAGGCCTAAGTATAAGATCAAGAATTCCAGATTTCTGCAACGTTTTCCAAGCGGAAATACTTGCTATTAAACGAGCCGGAGACGTGATCAATGTGAGGAAGATATCACAGGAGGATATTCTCCTGTTCACGGATAGTCTAGCGGTGGTAAACTCGCTGAAGTCCTGTGACGTCAAATCGAAAGTGGTCAGTGCCTCCCGGAAATCTCTTTACGAGATGTCCAGGAATAACAGAGTTCTAGTTACGTGGATACCTGGACACAGCGTAATTGAGTGCAACTGCAGAGCGGACGAAGAGGCCCGACAGGGCTCTGCCCTGCAGAAAAGCGACGTTGAACACGTATCACTTTGCCCTATATCCACCTGTACTGCGGGAATAGCAGCAGTGAACCATCTACCGAACACATTATATGCGATTGCCCAGCCCTATACAAAAGGAGGCTGGAAACTCTGGGGAAACCCTTCTTAAATGGTGTAGAGGAACTTGCATCCTTAGAGATCGGAAGGATCAACAACTTTTGTAAAATTATTAACTGGACGGATAGGCTCGAAACTCCGGATTCCCAATCGACAACTGGCAACGCAATCAGGCAGCACACGCGCTGATAGCATCAGTTGAAGGGATGGCGTAAATGCCCAACGGGTGTCACAATGGGTCCATAAGGACCTAAGTGTTCTCCTCACAGAAGGAGATGCCAGCACACCAACCAACCAATATAAATAAAAATGTAAAACGAATACAATTAAAAACTGTTTCATTGTTTCATTTCACTGCGATTTCCAAGGATGATAATCATTAAAATGTTAAACATAAAGAACATGATTTCTGCTCAAAATGGTCATTAGAAGAATGTGACAGATGTGACCTTATTATTATTATTATTATTTTGATGTAGATAATTGTTTAATCTATTTTTGGTTGTTTTAAATATTTACCACTTACTTTAAAAATGTGACGGGTGTGACATCTTTATGTGATGTTTGTCACCTTGTATGAATATTTAAAAAAATTTAGAAGAAATTTTACTTTTTATTGACTGCAGCAACTCTTTTAAAATTATGTATTTTTCGAATACTGTTTATTTGTTTAAAGCGTTGCCTCAAAAAGAGAAAAGTTGCTTAATAACACCAAATCTTTTTGATTAACTAAGAAAAACTCCACGTTTAGAGGACGCTGCATTTTAAAACTACAAATTTCACAAGGGAACAAAATTTAACGTTTGTGTGTTGACTGGAACTTGATGCCATTTTTTTTTTATTAATTTAAGGTCGCTGATTTTAAATCTAATCTCTATTTTTCTCCATCAGCTCCAATTTTCAAGTTAGAGGTTAAAATTTTATTTTCAATTTTTTTTCCAAAATTAAAAGTTTTGAAAAATCATAACTTTAATCTTCACAAACAGATTTTCAAAATTTTTGTTATTTTGTTAAGATGTAGTTGTTATCGTTTAATAAAATTTAAGAAAAATCACAAAAATATTGGCTGGGTAATGGTTTCTTAAGTAATATAAAATGTTTAGATTCGTCTAAAAAAATTTTATATTTAAAAAAAATCACGAAAAATAAAAACGGAAAGAAGTGACTAGTTTAGTTACTCTCACGTAAAGTCACAAAACCTACGAAGAAAATGCGATATAAATTATGACAATCGATGAACGCATTTAGCTTTTATCCACAGTTATGTGAATTATTTTGCAGAGGATTGTACCATTCTGGCCGGTACGGTTCATTTGTATGGAAGGTACCAGAAGGGGATTGACTAGACTTCTAATTTTTTCTCCACAATTTCCTCGTGTTAAATTTGAGCAATGTGCAGAATTTGGGTGTATTGATTTCGAATGGAGGCGGAATGGTACATTTGTATGGGAGGTACCAGAAGGGGCGTGGTTAGACTTCAAGTTTCTTCTCCACAACTTTATCCTGTTATAGCAATACTAAATGCAGAATTTGGGCACAAACTCGTTTGGTGTATTGATATTTTACTCTATTTCTGAAGTGGGAAATCGCGATTTTTATTCAATTCAGTTTGCTCAGTAAATTGTGTATAAATCAAAAGTTGTGGTCCGATATCAATTAAATAAAGTTAATTTCATTCAACATATATTTGGCTACATGATTTTAGATCAAAACTGGGATCTTTGTCGCATCTTTTATTTTTATGAACTCTTAAAGAACAAAAATTTTTTTGTTTTTTAGATTGTTGATTTTCTTTCAAAAACATCAACGATATCTCTGAGACAACCATTTTAAAACCAATGTAGGCACTGCTTTAAGATAATTTTATTGATTTATTTTTTAATTTAATATGGTGAACCGTTTTTAAATTTTTCAAATATATTTAGCGGAAGTGCCTTCATTTTTGACATAACGGTTTATCGCGAAAAGTCGAGGTGTAGGAAAAAAACCAAGTGCAGATTCGAATACAGCGTCCCAATTAACCTTAAAAACAACATTCAGTTCTTAATCAACAAATACCTTGCTCCCTTGTCTTTTAGATGTATTCAACACGCTTAAAGTTTTTTCCGTTGTCTTTTTCTATTATCATAGTCCGTGCAACTCTTCTTGCTCCCTGTCATATTTTTATTTATTTCCTTTAGGTTTATTTCTATACTATTTTTGTCATCTATTGAGAACATTTTACTTCTTATCAAAATACACAAATATTATATTAGGTGGCCAGAAGAATTCACTATATTAGTTTGTTATTGTCAGACAGTATCATGGTCCAGTAGGGAAAAATACTAGTTCAGAACTAGTTAGGCATACAAACACGTGTCTCATTTAACACCTAGTTGTCCTAGAATTGGGGGGGATAATTGTTCATTTGGTACTGGAATAGTACCAGTTCAGAAATAGGTTGATAAGAACTAGTGTAAAATTGATGCATTAGAACTAGTTCTATACTAGAAAAATTGAGATAGTAGTATAGTAGAGTAGTTGTTTTTATTTCGTGTTTTACAACTTTTGAAATTATAGCAAAAATTGTTTTCTTATTCTTCAACTTGTACTTTTAAACTGGTTCCAAATTGGATAGTGTGGAACTAGTTCATTTTGGAAGTGGTTTAGAATTCCATACATTTGAACTAGTACGTTTTTGAACTAGTTTGACAAGTCCCTACTGTGGAGTTTATTATGTAAAGTAAAAATTTTACAGTGACGGGTGTGACCGAAAATTAAAAAAATTGCTTTTCAAAAATTGGTTAATTTGTATGAGAGGTATCAGAAGGCGTCAGCCGTTATAGTCCACATTCATTCCTGAGTCGAATTTTAATAAGCATACATCTTACGCAAAATTTGACTGAATTCAGCGTACTTACAATAAAGATTTGTATGGTAAAGTATGAGGCTCAATTCGGTCATCTGTTCGATTTCTGTTTTACTAAGGGTTTGTCTGTTATTTCAAATTTATTAAGCTGGCCAAATTTAAATCTCCTTCAGTTGTCCATTTGGAAGTTATTGGAGAAATATTATTTTTACCAAAGTTGGTCATTTTGTATAGGAGATACCAGAAGGGGAAAAGAATTTGTTACACCTTTTCTCGTATCAAATGACATATACCCTTATTCCTAAGGGTAATGCTATAAAAAGTGTAACGCATTAGACCCCAAGTATCTGGCTAGTTGACTGGTGGACGGGATAACTCGAAGAAACCTTCACAGATCCTTATGAAATTTAACTTGCATTTCCGCAAATTCTGCTACTTCATTTTGGGAAATATAAATGCAAGTTAAATTTCATAAGGATCTGTGAAGGTTTCTTCGAGTTATCCCGTCCACCAGTCAACTAGCCAGATACTTGGGGTCTAATGCGTTACACTTTTTATAGCATTACCCTTAGGAATAAGGGTATATGTCATTTGATACGAGAAAAGGTGTAACACATTAAAGGATGTTTTAAGACGATCAAGCTATGTCCGTCTGTCTGGCTGGCTGGATGGCTGGTGAGCAAAATAACTCGAGTAACCCTTAACCGATCGGAATGTAATTTTACCAGAACTAATGGGATTATAAATGGGAACAATAGCAACACCCCTTCTGGCACCTTCCATACAAAATGACCTATTTTTGGATAATTAATATTTCTTTCATAATTTCCACGACTGACGACCGGAGGATATTAGAATTTGGTCAGTTTATTTATCTTGCAATAGTAGACAAACCCTAAGAAAACCGAAACCTTTGCCACACCCCTTCTGGTACCTTCCATATAAATGACCGAATTGACCCTTATATTTTTATATACATATCTTTTTTGAAAGTCCACAGAATTCAGTCAAATTTTGGGAAAAATGTACACTTATATAAATTTGACTCAGGAATGAATATGGACTATATCTGTAGACTTCTTCTGATACGTCCCATACAAAATGATCTATTTTTGGAAAATTTATATTTTTCCCATAACTTCCAAAAATGCACCTGGGGGATAATGAAATTTGGTCAGATAATTTTTCTTCTAATAGGAGGCCAGACCTCTGAAATCCTACCTTTTTGAAACACCCCTTCTGGTACTTCCCATGTAGATAACTGACCAAAAGTTCTGTCTACAAGCGCTTACGCCCCACAAGCAGGCATATGATAATACATAAGGAATTTTAATTTAAATTTGATGGTGATGGTATTTATCAGTCAGTTTCTTTGACAGAAATTTCTGTACAGGTTCTTGTATAAAATTATATATACAAAATGGGTTGGATTGGATCCAAGGGGGTAGGCCCAGCCCGTACGACTTACTTAAAAAAACTTAATTTCCCTTTGTACCCCATGAATGAGGTATGGGATAGCTTCTCGCGTTGTTGTGAATTAAGACGCTTTCTATTTTTAGATTC
This sequence comes from Muscina levida, assembly GCA_964034835.1. NCBI lineage: Eukaryota > Metazoa > Arthropoda > Insecta > Diptera > Muscidae > Muscina > Muscina levida. The sequence continues at coordinate 183,383,842 of OZ035880.1, read as the reverse complement.
ACAACTAACGGCACCTACTTGTTTATCGACGAATGCGAACGTCACTGTTTGTGAAGCTCTTACTAGACACGACGATTGAATCGACGCTTAATACTGCGAAGTTGCTGTCAACAACATTCGAGGGGAGCCGACAATGAAAGAAAATTTTATTTATTTTTTTCTTTTTTAAGATGACTGGAGCCAGGTTTGAACCTGCGATCTCCCGCATGGTAGTCGCGTGTTCTAACCATTATGCCACGGCCGGTCCCAACGACACTATTGACAAAAAAATCAATATCTGCCTTAATATAGAAGTAAGAGCTTTGCAACTTTGAAAGAGTTTACATTGCAATAAATGGGTTATATCGGACTGGTAGGCGTGGCACCTTCTATATAAACAGAAGAGTGGATCACCTTGTATGGAGTAAAAAATGCGGTTAACAAAATCATAATCTACGATGAATTCTAAGAAAATTTGTCCAAGAGACCATGGGTCAAAAATCAAAATCGAGCCCCTGGTTTTTAACGAGAAACTTTTCGTATTGGGAAAAATATCCACAGCAAGCCCCGCAGCTGTCCCGGAATCACCCCAGAGGGTTCAAATGTATGAAAGACCCCCAGCCATTTTTCCCTCCTAACATTTTTTCCAAACATATCACCCTCATTTTCACGCCCTAAGGGACCGGCTGTGACATGATAGTTAGAACACGCGACTACCATGTGGGAGATCCCAGGTTCAACTCATGGCTCCAGTGATCTAAAAAAATAAATTTTTCTTTCATTGCCTGTCCTCTCGATGTTGTCGTCAGCAATTTCGCAGTATAAGAGTCGCGTCTATCGCCATGTCTAGTAAAAGTTTTTCAAACAGTGACGTCCGCATTCGTCGATAAATAATTAGGTGTCTTTAGTTGTGAATCTTAAAATAGAAAGCGTGTTAATTCACAACAACGCGAGAAGCTATCCCATACCTTATTCATGGGGTGTAAAGGGAAATTAAGTTTTTTTTTATTAAGGGGGCACCCATATAGAATTTTTTTATATAAAATTTGCTCCCACCGGTCTCTCCCGGAGTCCCCCAATATTTTTGCAAACCCAACATTTTCTCAGAACATATCTACCTTTCTACTCTATCTTCAACCCTTAACGTGGTCCCCATACAATTTTTTTTTATGAAATCAGCCCTGCTCCTTCCATGGTGCCTCCTAGAGGGGTAAAATGTATGACCGATTCCCACTATTATTTCGCTCCATTTTTCCCGAACTTACCAATCCCCTATCTTTATATATTATTAATTTGTGATGTTATATTACTAACATTTCTTGTCTTTCTTCTATCGATAGGGATAAATAAATAATAAAAAATGTTTTATTCTAAATTTCTAAAGCAACTTAGTACTTTATAATTTTTAAATTATATACAACGAATTTCCAACTTTACATCTCAAAAAAATTTCCACCTGACTAATTGTGATTTTGTTATTTTATCATTTGGACACACACATCCTTTCCCTTCATGCCACTGACAATCTACCCTTTCAGTTCAGTCTCCGCCTTGCTTTAGCAATCTCATGCTGATAACCAAACACAGTAAGCGAGCATTATGTCTTGGCGGGGTACAGTTAAAATCTCGAGACTCATCTTAAGTCAGTGTTCTTAGCGTCTGTCATAATAAACCGTGATCTTAGTGTTCACGTGAATCTTTAAATGACTGTACTGCGTTATGCGTTGAGGTACTTGATTGTTGGTCCAAGTATTTTGTGTTCACGTGATTTGTCCAGACAGGCCAGTTCAGTGATAGTGATAGCGTCGTTTCTTTCAAAACGAGGGGGTTGGTTCATGTGATGTTATGAAAAAATTTCACAAATTATCAGTGAATCTATGCTACTTCATATTCCATTAAAAGTAAATAAAAAACCGAAAACAAGCTGACTTAGCAACTGTTTATGTTTTTTGTTTGTTTTATTATTCTGTTGTATTGATTATGACCAAATAATAATAATAATACCCCCGCACATGCCTGAAATTAGGTGGCTAATTATAGAATATTTGAGAATATATATTGACTATACAAATATTTTTAACCGGATGCAAGATAAATAATTTTGCAAACGTAATAGATACGTTTGTCGTAATAATTTCATGAATAGTAATATTTATATGTTAAATTTTTCATTAAATGTTTTGATTTAAGATTATTTTGATAGCATATTTAGCACAATTGCTTAAAAAAACATCATGGTCTAATTATCATAGAAAAACGTAAACAAGATTGCAAAAGTCAGACAAATACAAAAAGCGAAACAAAATTTCATTAATATTTACTTGTATAAAGACATCACATGATTGAAAATTTCACTCAAATACTATGGAAAACTAAAGGTTTTGCTTCTTTCTGAACTTCAGAACGTGAGTCAGGTTTAGAAATTTTCTATTACGTCACATTTAGAAAAAGTAAACCGTTTACGTATGTTGTTGATTCAACTAGTGACAGATCTGCACTTGACGTGGATAGCGCGCCCCTTTCTAAATCTATATATAAAACCAGTAGAGAAATTGTAGTCAGGTGAACTGACTAAAAAATACCATCACCCATACGACTATCGAATGTAGAAAGGGTTACAGTCCACAAATGTAAAATGTTAAATTCAATATCATTGGACATAGGGTAATTTTTTATGAGGGTACCGAAAGGGTCCAACTAAGAATGAAATTAATTCGCTCAAAAATGTCAAAAGAAATCATAATTCCTAATAGGTGGGGTAAATCCGATTTCTTAGGTTTCACGTGTAAATACAAAATATTAAAAGTAAAATATTCTCCACGGGGTAAAGGAGATGCCAGTAGGCGCACAACGTGTCCGATTTTAATTTAAAAATCAACATTCAATAAACTTTTAACTTCTGCACAATTTTTCTGACTTCAGTGTACTTACAATAAAGATATACTCGTAGAACTACTAGGGTGATTTCGGAAATGTGTATGAGAGAACCGGCCGTGGCATAGTGGTTAGAACACGCGACTACCATGCGGGAGATCGCAGGTTCAAACCTGGCTCCAGTCATCTTAAAAGAAAAAAATAAATAAAATTTTCTTTCATTGTCGGCTCCCCTCGAATGTTGTTGACAGCAACTTCGCAGTATTAAGCGTCGATTCAATCGTCGTGTCTAGTAAGAGCTTCTCAAACAGTGACGTTCGCATTCGTCGATAAACAAGTAGGTGCCGTTAGTTGTAAATCTAAAAATAGAAAGCGTGTTAATTCACAACAACACGAGAAGCTATCCCATACCTCATTCATGGGGTGCAAAGGGAAATTAAGTTTTAAGTAAGCTATCTTTACGTATCATGAAATTTCCATTAAAATAGCATTTAATCGTTTTTGCATATTTTATGAAAAATATGTGTTTTTAAATGCATGTTTTTAAAAAGTAAAACGCCTTTAACTTTTTGTGGGACATCTTTGTGTAAAAGATGATTTATAATTTGTTACACAATATAGACAAAGCCAATCAATAGATAAAATCAATCAACTACTGCCTGGATCAGTGAGGATTTCGACAAAAATGAAGTTCTTCTTTATCTAACCGATGCCTACTTGGTACAGGCGGTAGGTAAGAGGGTTACAATGCTAGTGCATATAACTTTTTTTTATTGAATTGAAGTTTATTTTCGAAGTCATTTTATTGAACTGAATTATATACTAAATTTACGTTAAGTGTATCAAATGATACATCAAATTCGGCTTACGGTCAGAAAAAGTGTTTTTTTCCTTTTTCTATTTTATTGTTTTTAAATATTTTGGTCAAATTCAGTGTGTCACGCACTAGGATGACGCGTTTCGAACTCCATGACGAGTTCATCTTCAGACCCCTTTGTGACCAACTGATACACAATGGTACATCATCAGCTGTATATATATCTACAATTATGTCAAGCATGTACATGTGAAGTAGATATCAGCCGAAAATGTCCAGTACCAGTGCTGTATTTTCAGCCGAAAACGTCCAGCACCAGTGGTGTATTTTTTGAATTTGACCGTTAATATTCAAACATGAGAAATGGAGGAAATTCTTAAAATTATATACTATTAAATGATAAAAATAATATCATTTTAAAGACGACTTCGCTTGTACAGTAGGTTGAGCCAAATTATCAGTTGATATTGTGAAATCGATTTTTTGATAGCTTTTGGCTTGAGAAAAAAAAGTTCCATTACGACATATCAAAAAAATCATTTTCAAGGCGTCCAAATTTACAATTTTTGACATTCCTCAACTTTTATTTTTAAGGTTTTTTTAGTAGGTAATAAAAAAACAATTTTTCGACAAAATCTCGTCTAAAAACCCACTTTTCTTTGGAAAAACTGCTATCGCCATTGTTTTTAGCGTGCAATGTCCCCTTGGAAAGGAATTATTTAAAAAAAATGAAATTAGTCGAATTCTTTTTATTACCTACTAAAAAACCGTACAAATAAAAGTTGGAAAAAAGTAAAAAATAGCCTTGTATGAGATATGAATATTAAGTTCCTCAAATAACATGAATAACTTAACCATTTGTTCACCAATTTTAACAAATAAATTTTCGTTTAACACATGACAAAATCCACTGTCAATGTAAAAAATAGTGGCTAAAAACTTCTTCAAACTTAAAAAATAGTCAAAAAAAAAACTAAAATCGATTTGCGTGGGCTATTTTACACCAAAGGTTTCTTAGAGAAATTTTCTTAGAATCAATCGTAGATTTCGTTCGTAGCAACGCTTAATGCGAAAATAAATCGACCACCCTTATGTACATATACGAGTATAAAAATTAATTAGTGACCTTCATGCAAACTTATATTTAAAAAAATTTAAAATAATTTTTTTATTGCATATTTCGTGTACTTTTAGTGCATATTTTTGAATTTTTTTTTGCCCCATTATTAAACATCTTATAAAATTTTCTGAAATAAGTCATTTTTCTTCCACTATATTTTTTGATCAAAAATAGTCGATCAACACAAATTGATTTTAAGAAAGACCCATAGTTGTTTGAAAGACTTTCATAGAAGTTTTCGATCTTTTCGATAATAATAATTTCAGTAAGATTTATTAAACCTTGTTTTTTACTTTTATGTTTGAAGCGAAGCACTGTGCTCTGTTTAAATCATCTGCAGAAAGATGAACATAAATTTATATTTGGGGAATTTTTTTCAAAACGGTACTTTTTGTTGCCTCATTTGATCTTAAAGCGGAGAATGATATTTTATAAGCAAAAATATAAAAAGTACCCTGTTGAAGACAACAAAACTCAGGGGATTTTTACGAATTTTACCATTTGACAAATGGGCCATTTAGAATTGTTATATTTTCAATTATTTCATCATAAAATGATGTCTAGAGTATTAATTGCATTACCAATGCTATTAACATTATCACTGCCAACATGTTCTAACTTTATTTTGGGATTACATTGCGTATTTGAAAATTTTTCTAGATGATAATCGTGACACAACAAAAAAAGGAACAGCGATGTTAACATTGTGTAAGCATTTGCAAAAACAAAATATTTTGTAATCAATTTATTGTTTTTACCAGATGTAACTAGTCATCGCAATAATTGTTGCGATTTTATTACGATTATCTCAAATCATAATAATGAATGTAACAAATTGCAATACTATACTGATGCTCATATCACCACCAAATGTATAAAGATGTGTAATACCCCAGTAATCTTTGTCTCTAAAGCAGTTACACGAAGGGGCACGACCACATTTATGTTCCTGAACATTTTGGATCAGGCATTAGGTACAAAGGCTTTCGCAGCAAGTAAGAAGACTGTTGGTATTGCAGTATTTCATATACTGTGGATTAGGGCGACAGCGTAATGTATGGATGCTTTTATGTGCGTAAATATGAAAATTTTCGACCGGAATATTGTGCCACTTGTTGTAATATTGTGCCACCTTAGTAAGATCGGACAACTATTTCCCGTGCACCAAAGAGGTCATACATCAGGTTTTAAGTAAATCCTATATTTTTTAGTAATGTTCGATTAAGGAATTGTATATTTTTTTGTAGTAAATATGTAATAGTCAAATATTGACGGCGGCGCCTCGGCCTTTTTTGGTTTCAAATAGCCTGGTTATTAGGTTGATTCTTATTTGGCAAAAAAAAAAATGTTTTTGGAATTTTTCGTGGGCCAAGTTAAAATTTTATTAAGACGTATAAAAAACTCTATGTGAATTTTTTTAATTTTTTTCTTAAAGGTTTAGGGGTCGCTACCGGGGTTCGAAATTCAAAATTTTACCGTCATCCTGAGGGATAAGCTGAATAACTCGAGTAAACCTTAACTGATCCTTATGAAAATTTTTCAGTATTAATAATTTCCATAACGAAGTAATGGAATTGTAAATGGGCAGAATTGCCCCACCCCTTCTGGTACCTCCCATACAAAATTACCTATTTTTTGATAATTAATATTTCTCCCATAACTTTCAAACGGGCAGATGGATGGCATTTAAACTTGGTCAGTTTAATAACCTTTTAATAACAGATAAACTCCCAGAAAATCAAAACCTTTGTCACACCCCTTCTGGTACCTCCCATACAAATGACCGAATTAACTCCCATATTTTTACCTACATATCTTTTTAGTAAAAATACTGAATTCAATAAAATTTTGTGTGAGATGAACACATGCCAAAATTTGACTCGTGGGTGACTATGGACTATATAGGCCAACCCCTTCTGGTACCTCCCATACAAAATTACCTATTTTTAGACAAATTATTTTTTACCAATAATATCCAAACGGACAGCTGGATGGCATTTAAACTTGGTCAGTTTAATAACCTTTTAATAACAGATAAACTCCCAGAAAATCAAAACCTTTGTCACACCCCTTCTGGTACCTCCCATACAAATGACCGAATTAACCCCCATATTTTTACCTACATATCTTTTTAGTAAAAATACTGAATTCAATAAAATTTTGTGTGAGATGAACACATGCCAAAATTTGACTCGTGGGTGACTATGGACTATATAGGCCAACCCCTTCTGGTATATCCCATACAAAATTACCTATTTTTAGACAAATAATTTTTTACCAATAATTTCCAAATGGACAGCTGGATGGCATTTAAACTTAGTCAGTTAAATAACCTTGTAATAAAAGATAAACCCCCAGAAAATCAAAACCTTTGTCACACTCCTTCTGGTACCTCCCATACAAATGGCCGAATTAACCCCCATATTTTTTCATACATTTTTTTGTAAGTATGCTGAATTCATTTATATTTTGCTAAAGATATACGCTTATTGTAATTTTACTAATGCTTATCTTAAATATAAATCTAGTTTAATGAATGTTATTAGATATTCAACATAGATAATGCAATGCTATTGTCTTGCCCCCCCCTCCACTAATTTGCAGTCCAACTTAGGAATTTTTACAGTACAGTTAATAAAAAATGATTTATTTCAAATTTGTTCATCAGTTTTTGTTGTATTATTATTTAAAAAGGTACATTTCGAAAATAAAAATTAAATTAAACAGTTAAAAATTAATATTATATTAAACATGAATTCATTGCATGAAAAACTTAACATTACAATTTTAAAATATTGTAAAATATTGTTTACACATGGTAGATTTTTTTGGACCTGAATATTTTTTTCTAAATTCCTTCACCAATAATAATAGGAACTGCTTCTGTTCTCCATAATGTGTATGCAATTTATTGTATTCCTGCATCAAGGCCACTCCGTGTTCAGCAATATCATTAACAACCTTCAACCTAGACCGAACTAATTCTTTACTTAATTTAAAGTCTGCATCTTGCTCCCAATCTTCAAAATTTTTTTTAGGAAACCCGATTTAATACCCGTTATGCTGAAAAATCTAAGAGTATTGTTGGATACAAATTGCTCGAGACTTTTGGAATGTAGTAGGTTTCCATCCACTGTAACTCGTTTTTCTGGATTATCTACTCCTTCTATGTTTAAAGCATTTACCATCATCTTCTTAATTTCATGAGAAACTTTGTCATCAAAAATGCAAATCCATCTAGCTCTTCCCAAAAATACCAGAGATGACCTAAATTTTTTTTTAAGGCTATTGCCGCTGTCTCTTTGTTAATTGTTGCATAAGACTTCAAGTCTTTTAATAACTGGAGGTCATTTCTTGAAGCAGAAGGTCCAGAAGTGGATTCAAACCAATATTTAAGGTAAATGTTAATTATAAAAATGCAAACATCCTGTATTCCACATTATTCGCTTTCGTTTAACTTGAACTGCTCTCTGAATAAATATAGTTTTTAGGAAAATATTGCCTAAGCCTTCCATCTAGCACGGTGAAGACCTGCTGGTGGTCTGAAGAATATTTGTGTTTTTGGAACATCCCGCAGAATATTATTGTCAGCTTAAGTAGCTTTTTGTAGTCCTCTCGTGGTTGAAACTCTTCAAGCTGATATTCGGCAAAACAAATAGCATTCGCAGAATTCTTTACTTGTCTTAATATGAGATCATCCGATATGCCAGGTTTAAAATTGGAATGATCAATTTTTGTCCAGGCATTTTTAAACCTCTTAAAAAGTAATATTTCAGGACCGGTTGATATTCCCGAAATACAATGCATAAGTCATATTATATGACTTCTACGTTTAAAACTGCGCATTCTTTTGTACGTCTTAACTAAATTTTAGTTAACCTATGAAAAAAATCAAAATTTTCTGTCAAATAAGTAGCATAAATATGTAAAACTATGAGGGTGAATTCGGTCATTTCTATGGGAGGTACCAGAAGGGGTGTGACAAAGGTTTCGATTTTCTGGGGGTTTATCTGTTATTACAAGGTAATTAAACTGACCAAGTTTAAATGCCATCCAGCTGTCCGTTTGGAAATTATTGGTAAAAAATAATTTGTCTAAAAATAGGAATTTTGTATGGGAGGTACCAGAAGGGGTAGGCCGATATAGTCCATATTCACTCACAAGTCAAATTTTTGCATGTGTTTCATCTCACACAAAATTTATTTAATTCAGTATTTTTGCTAAAAAGATATGTATGTAAAAATGTAGGGGTTAATTCGGTCATTTGTATGGGAGGTACCAGAAGGGGTGTGACAAAGGTTTTGATTTTCTGGGGGTTTATCTGCTATTACAAGGTTATTAAACTGACAAAGTTTAAATGCCATCAAGCTGTCCGTTTGGAATTATTGGTAAAAAATTATTTGTCTAAAAATGGGGCGTGTCACAGACCACTTCTCTTCTCTTCTCTTCTCTTCTCTTCTCTTCTCTTCTCTTCTCTTCTCTTCTCTTCTCTTCTCTTCTCTTCTCTTCTCTCTCTTCTCTTCTCTTCTCTTCTCTTCTCTTCTCTTCTCTTCTCTTCTCTTCTCTTCTCTTCTTCTTCTCTTCTCTTCTCTTCTCTTCTCTTCTCTCTCTTCTCTTCTCTTCTCTTCTCTTCTCTTCTCTTCTCTTCTCTTCTCTTCTCTTCTCTTCTCTTCTCTTCTCTTCTCTTCTCTTCTCTCTTCTTCTCTTCTCTTCTCTCTCTTCTCTTCTCTTCTCTCTCTTCTCTTCTCTTCTCTTCTCTTCTCTTCTCTTCTCTTCTCTTCTCTTCTCTTCTCTTCTCTTCTCTTCTCTTCTCTTCTCTTCTCTTCTCTTCTCTTCTCTTCTCTTCTCTTCTCTTCTCTTCTCTTCTCTTCTCTTCTCTTCTCTTCTCTTCTCTTCTCTTCTCTTCTCTTCTCTTCTCTTCTCTTCTCTTCTCTTCTCTTCTCTTCTCTTCTCTTCTCTTCTCTTCTCTTCTCTTGTCTGAAGCTAAGTCTTAGATACATACTAAAAAAAAGCGGAACAAACATACCCGAAAAAGTGCATCTAGTGCCTCAAAAAACGCAAAAATTACCATTTTTACCATTATACCAGTTCGATTCCTCGTGTCAGAATTAGGGTGGAACCATCGACACAGTACTCGAGCCAGAAAGACCCTGCGCAATAGGGGGGTCAATTTATAAGGGACTAACAAAAAATTAATAAGACTATCTCACCAAATGACAGCTAAGATTATTCTAAACTATTTTGTTAAAGGTACCATATGTCCGGCCGTGGCATGATGGTTGAACACGCGGCTACCATGCGGCAGATCAGTGTCTCCATTCATCTACATTTTCTTTCATAGCCGGTCCTCTCAATGTTAAAGACAGCAACTTCGCAGTATAGTGTCGAGTCAATCGGCATGTCTAGCAAAAGCTTCCCAAACAGTGACGTTAGCATTCGTCGATAAACAAGTAGGTGCCGTTTGTTCTGAATCTAAAAGCGAAAAAGCGTTTTAATTCAAAACAACTCGAGAAGCTTTTCCATACCTCGTTCATAGAGTGTAAAGGGAAATTAAGTAACCATATGTCAAAAAACAATTTCAAGCCTCCGATTTTTTAAAAGTATGTATATCCGTCCTTCCGTCTAAAATTTAATTTTGTCAGTGTAACTCCCGTAATTAATTTTTTTCTAAGTATTTTTGCAAAAATAAAATAAACAATAAAATCCAATAATTTCAAATAAAATCTATTCGTTGTTTTAAAAAAGGAAATATATAAAAAAAACTTTGTGTGCTGAGTACACTGAAAATAATTTGTTCTGTATTCAAATGTGTTGTTTGTCACTTATTGTCAGAAAACTATTCGAGCATCGAAAAAAATAAAAGAACTGACATGCTTTTAAAAAATCGGAAGCATAAAAGACGGACCTACTTTTAAAAAAATCGGTGGCATATGGTACCTTGTTAAGATTCATCTTAGCTTTTAGCGTAGGAGCTTTTGTTTGTCGACAAAATAAAATGCCCCACCCTACCGTACAACAAGTAAAAGTTAAAATTCCAAGCATAAGGTTTTTTTTTTGTTATTTCTTTATTTTCAATACATTTTATTTGGAAAATTTCGAAATATATATTAAACAGGAGGTTTTAATGCTGCTAACAAGGAAGTTAATAAATTCACAAAAAGCGAAAGAATAGCTACTAAAAGACCCAAAGGACCCAAGAGAGCCAAGGGAGGAAGAGCTGGTAAGGAGGGAAGAGTTGGTAAGGAAGGAAGAGTTGGTAAGGAAGAAAGAGCTGGTAAGGAAGATAGAGCTGGTGAGAGAGGAAGACCTGGTAACGGAGTAAGACCTGGTAAAGGAGTGAAATCAGGTAATGAAGGAAGACTAGGTAAGGGAGAAAGAGGTAAGGGAGAAAGACCTGGTAAGGGAGGCAGACCTGTTACGGAAGAAAGACCTGGTGATGGAGAAAGACCTGTTACGGAAGGAAGACCTGGTGATGGAGAAATACCTGGTACAGAAGGAAGGCCTGGTGAGGGAGAAAGTCCTGCTGACGAAGGAACACCTGGTATGGGAGGCAGTCCTGTTACGGAAGCAAGACCTGGTGAGGGAGAAATTCCTGTTGACGAAGGAAGACCTGGTACGGCAGGAAGACCTGATGGAGGATTTTTAGTAACCATATCTAAACCAGCTGCTTTGGCGTTAGATGTACTTGTCGGTAGATTTGGTACACCAGGAAGTGACGGCACAACACCAGGCGATGGACGTAACGCCCCACCAACTTTGGGGAATGTATTCGTTGCTCCGCCTAAAAGGTTCGTTGGTAGAAACGATGCATTTGTATGCCTCAAAACGATCAATATATGTATAGCTATTGCATACAGATAATTTAGTGGAATGACTCATATACACGTGTATTGTTGTTATACCTTTGTAAGCCAAAATTAAATTTGTACATTGTTTTTTGTTTTCGAAATGTATCCTTTGACTCTAGCTTAAGCTCTTGTATAAGTTTTATAAATTACCGACTGCATTTGTTGTCGATTTTATAGCTGGCGTATTTAGATATTACAAACAGTCTGAGTTTTCTTTGTTCTTCTTTTTGCTAGAGGAATGGTTGAATCAATACAAAGGTGTGCAAATATCAGGGTTAAACTCCTACAATATGGTGGTTTTGTATGCACAAGTGTGTTGTCGGAATAATGCGCAACATTTGAGGATATTTTTAGGTACTGTCGATCGGAATTAGTGAACTTGCACTCACCATTGGTGGCATGGGAAAATATTTGTTATTGGATTTTGTCTTGTGTAGCCAAAAGGTTTAATAGATAAGATTTTTTTTCTTTAAAGCCAATTTCAAAGCCTTGTAGCCTAATTTTTGTATTCCGATCAACTCGGTATCATTTCGTTTGATATTGGCAAATCTTTAGAAGACGATTTCTGCTGGCACTTATACTTTAGTTAGACCAAGGACAAACCACATACATATTTATTGTACTATTTTACGAAAAATTTACACATTTTATTTAAGTGCCTTATCTCCAATGATAACACTAGGCAACAAGGTATTTGTTGCTTGCTTAAGAATTGATTGCTGTTTTTAAGGTTATTTGGGACGCTGAATCAAAATCTGCACTTGGTTTATTCTATTAGCTTCACTTTTTGCGATATACCGTTATGTCAAAAATAAAGGTACTTTCACTACATATATTGGAATAACTTGGAAACGGTTCACCATAATCATTTTAGAACCAAACCCAAAACTCGCCAACAAAATTGACTCGACACTATACTGCGAAGTTGCTGTCCACAACACCGAGGGGACCGGTAATGAAAGAAAAACGTAGATGACTGCAGCCAGGAGTCGAACCTGAAATCTCACGCATGATAGGTGCGCGTTCTAACCATCATACCATGGCCGGTCCCCAAAAGAAAACGGTTCAGTTTAAAAAAAAATCAAAAATTTCACAGCAAAATTATCTTTAAGACAAGCTTATTAGACTGGGTCAATTTGTATGGAGTAAAAAAATTCACCAAGCGGTTATCAAAATCGTAATCTACGGTGACTTCTAAGAAAATTTGCCTAAGAAACCATGGGTCTAAAAACAAAATCGAGCCCCTGGTTTTTAACGAGAAACTTTTCGTATTAGGGACAAAAATCCACATCAATCCCGTCAGCTGCCCCGGAATTGTCCATGGAGGGTTCAAATATATGACCGACCCTGCTAAACATACCTAATGAGGCTACCCTAAGGAGGCTACCATACAGAATTTTTTTTTAAATATGCTATCACCGCTCTATCTGCCCCGGAGTCGCCCCTAAAGGACTCTAATGTATGCCCGTCTCCCAATATATTTGTAACCCCAACATTTTCTCAGAACATATCTACCTTCTATTTTCAACAATTAAGGTAGTCCTATTACCATCTTCACTACCTAAGAGGGCTACCATACAGAAGTTTTGTTTTTATAAAATTTGCTCCCACTGCTGTAACTTATTTGGATTCGTCCCTAGAGTTTCTCAAAATATATCTTCCCTCTATCTTCAACTCTTAAATTGGTTCCCATACAATATCTATATATATAAAAATGGTGGCAAAAATGTATAGTAATTCATCAATTGAGAACGGCTGGGCCGATCTTGCTCAAACTTTTTTTCAGTTGTTCGTTATTGCCAGGAGAAGGTTTATGTGAAAGATAATTTTGGGAAAATCTTCCGGAAAAGTCGGAAAATTAGAAACATCGAAAATTGCTTTTTTGTATGGAATTTTGTGTGCAATTGTTACAGAATGGCTTTTCGAATAGAAAAATGGAAAATTTTTGTTGAAAAATGCGGAAAATTTCGGAAAAATTTAAAAAAAACAATTTTTACGAAATTTTGCATATTATCGTGTGACTTTATAGTTTTGGACGATGTAACAGTGAAAAATATCGGATAATTATTCCGAAATGACTTTCCGAATGGGAAAATAGAAAAATTCTCGGTGGAATACTCGGAAAATTCAGGAAAATCTCGAAAAATTTGGATTTTTTCGGAAACATTTTGCACCGCAAATTGAATTTTTGTATAGTACATTTTGTGTGTAATTGCTTCGTTGTGGCTTTTCGGTTGGAAAAATAGTAAATTTTGGTTGAAAAATTATGGATAAATTCCAAAAATTTAAATTTTTGTTCGACGAAATTTTACATTTTATTGTAAGTTTTGATAATTTTGAATGATATAATTGTGAAAAATTCGGATAATTATTCCGAAATGACTTTTCGAATGAAAAATTAGAAAATTATTGTTGGAAACCTCGGAAAAATCGAATTTTTTTGATTTTTTCGACGAAATTTTTCATTGTGTCGCTTGATTTGATGATTTTAGACGACGTAAAGATGAAAATTCGTTATGATGCTTGAAAAATTTCGGAATATTGTAAAATTTATTATGTTAAAATATTAAATGCAAAATAACAACAATTTTAAAATCTTCTGCATAAGCATAATGCATTGGTCCGATTGTTCAAAACCACATTGAATACAATGCATTATGACGTCCACAAAATCATTATCAGAGAAGACAAGAGACCCTTTGGATACCATGTAAGACAATTCAATGCTCCCACTATAAATGAATACGGAATTGTTCTCAAGCTTCGGGATGGTGGACAAGTTGGACGAAATAGCTGACGACATTTGCACAGAGTTCGCACGGCAACATCCAATTTCGATCTTGAAATTATCTTCTGATCAAAGATATATGCGTGCTAATGTGTGGCAGTCTACTGTCGAAATTGGGAATACCAGCGCAAAATCGTTCAATGCATGATGCATTTAATCGCGAATTGCAACAAGAACAAGACTTTGATCGAGTTGAGCTGACTGAAGGAGTCCGAACAAATGTGGCGCTCTTAACTGCCGAGCAAACGAATGTGTACGATTAAATGATGAAAGTTGTTGACATTGGAACGGAAGCATTTACTTTCTCGATGATGCCGGTTGGACAGGCAAGAGATTCGTAATTTCTTTGATTCTAGCAACAATTCCGTCAAGATCGCAATAAGTTAGCTGTTGCATACTTTTGTATTGCTTCCACAATCGAACTGCACATTCCACTTTCTTCTCACGGTTGACAACACAATGTGTAGCGAAATTGTTGCGAGAATGCTTAATCATTATTTGGAATTAATGTACGATAGCGCATAAACGAGCATTGGAGGCAGATGACCTAACGATGAAAAATTTTCGAGGTCATTTAACGAGAATGAGGCAACCAACTATTCCGAAATTGTAATTAAAGCGACGATCATCAAGGGCATATGCAAAGGAGAGGAAGTCCTTATCCCTCGAATCTATTATTCCAACCGATCTTCCCTTCCAATTCAACTCTCCATTCGATTGGCTTTATCGATAAAAATCAATAAATCGTAAGGCCAATCATTGGAAATTTGTGGAATCAACCTCGAATTTCCCTGCTTTTCACAGGGTCAGTTATGCGTTGTTTGTTTGCGTGTTGGCAAACAGTCTTCATTGTTTGTTTTTACGCCGGAAACAAATTGTAAAACATTGTATATCAGATCGCTCTTCACAGATTTCGATTAAATTCAAGTAAATCAGATTAAAACTTGAACTATCTGTGTTTTACTATTATATAAAGGCGTTACCTTAGGAGCGAGAGAAGTTTGTCGGGTCCAAAGTTGTATGGCAGAACAACGTTTGCCGGGTCAGCTAGTTTTTTTATATATTTTTTTTAAATCAGCTCCTGCCGCTCTTGTGGTGCCTACTAGAGGTGTAAAATGTATTACCGACCCCAACTAGTATTTCCCTCCTAACATTTTTCTCGAACATACCCACATACCATTGTCTTCACACCATAAGAGGGCTTCAGTAAAAAAAATAAAATTTAAATGTTGTTGCCTTGTGTAATCTGAAATTATGGAGATTTTTGCAAGGTCATTAAAAGGGGTTAAAATCCATGGAATATTAAAATAGTGCCCAAATAAAAAATTAAATTTTTTTTTGAATGACTTTGGGAAGTTCTTTTTTATACCCTTCACCACGCACACGCACGCATCAAAGGGTATATTCATTTTGTTCTTCCATATGTTACGCAGAGAAGCCTACTGATATGTAGGTAGGGTAAGTATGACATGCCCCTTACCAGGTCTTCTTTCCTCCCCGGGTCTTTATCCTCCACCAGGACTTCCTCACTCACGAAGATTTCCTTTGTCAGCAGTTCTACCTCCCTCACCAAGTCTACCTCCCTCACTAGGTCTTCCTCCATCACCAGTTCTACCTGCCTCACTAGGTCTTCCTCCCCCACCAGTACTGTCTCCCTCACCAGGTCTTTTTCCCCTAATAGGTTTACCTTCTTCGCCAGGGTTACCTCCTTCACCAGATTTAGCTCCTCTCCCATCAGGTTTTCTTCCCGAACCAGGTCTTCCTTTCCGTCCATGTCTACATTCCTGTCCACGTATACCTGGTCTTTCTCGTCTGATAAGCGTCGAATTATAAGTCGATTGAAAGATGTCTGTCCTCTCGATTACAGCGGTATTTTAAGAGATATCTTGTTAAAATTTGGTATCCAATCTTCTATCCTCGAAGCGGAAATGAGTTTTATGATCGGCAAAAAAATACTCTCAACTTCCATACACACTGGCCCTCTTTGGGGGTGTCCGTCTGCGTGTCCCCGCAATTACAGACGTAGGTTAAAAGCTATTGAGCAGAAATTTGGTTTGCTACCTTCTATCCTCTAAACGGAGGTTACATTCTAAGATGAGCTGGATCGGACAAAAACTACTTCAATCTTCCAAACCAACTGCCCCTTTTTGGGCTTGTGTGTCTGTCTGTCCTCCCGATTACAGCAATAGTTTAAGAGCTATTGAGCAGAAATTTGGTTTGCTACCTTCTATACTCTAAACGGAGCTTATGTTGTAAGATGAGCAAGATCGGCCACCTTTCAAACCAACTGCCCCTTTTTGTGGGTTGTCCGTCTGTCTATTCCCCCTTTTATAGCCGTAGTTTAAGAGCCAGCAAGTATAGATTTGGAATGCATTCTTTTATAATCTAAATGGAGGATATGTTCTAAAATTAGCAAAATCGGACGAAAACAACTTCCAATTCTCATACAAACTAGACCTTTTTGGGGTTGTCCGTCTGTCTGTCCCCCCGATTACAGTGGTATTTTAAGTATTATCAAGCTCAAATTTGGTATGCCAACTTCTATCCTCAAACCGAAGGTTATGTTCTAAAATTAGCAAAATCGCACGAAAACTACTTCCTCCTCCCATATAAACTGGCCCTTTTTGGGGTTGTGCGTCTGTCTGTCCTCCCGATTACAGATGTAGTTTAAGAGCTATCGAGCAGAAATTTGGTATGCATTCTTTTATAATCTAAATGGAGGTTACGTTTTAAGATGAGCAAGATCGGACAAAAGCTTTTGCCACCTTCCATACAAACTGCCCCTTTTTGGGGGTCTGGCCCTGCGATTACAGCCCTAGTTTAAGAACTATCGAGCTGAAATTTATTATAAAAGTTTCTATGTTAAGTTCTTAGATGAGCAAGATCGGAAAACAACTATTCCCATCTTCCATACAAACTCCCCTTTCTTGGGGGTTAAAAAACATTAATAACACAGTACAACACATTTTGTGACTCAATTCTTAGAACTGCACGTGAAAGAAGCCCCAAAAAGAAGTTCTGCATCATTCGTTTGGTCAAGTTACATGTCATAATAATTTAATATCGTTTTGAAGTTAGTAAGTATCGTATAGGGGAATTTGTCACGTTTTAGGCTCTTTTGTTATATGGTGGCGTAGGATTATCATAAGTAATTACGCCACAGAGTAGAACAGTTTTATTGTAACTGCTACAAAATAAACCCAGTTCAAAATCGTTTGATGAATAGAAAAGTGAAACTGTTGCTTATGTAGGGAAACGTTATATGAACAGATAAAAGAAATTGTAATTCTTATTTTTTTTTAACCGTGTTTCAGCTAAATCATACTAGTGGTTCTCGTGTTATGTCAAACAAAAGTGCCTAAAACGTGACAAATTCCCCTATACGTTACTTACTGATATGTATGTTCCAACCATGATTAAATAATATTTCACTTAATATTTACGTTATAAGATTACTATATAATTATCTTGCTCTTTCTTAACTCTCTCTCTCTTATATCACTCTCTCCGTCTCTCATACATCACTATTCATATTTTATACTTATATCACATTAAATATCTAATACCGTTATCACTAGGCTAAGTTTCTTGTTATTCAATAAATTAGTTTTTAGTTCAGCTCTGACATCCAAAGTGTTTTGTTGTCTCTTGAAGACATAACACTTACTATGTAACTTCAAATTGATAGTAAATTATTCTGGCATATAACTTGACAAAACGAATGATGCAGAACTTTTTCTTTTTGCGGCTACTTTCACGTGCAGTTCTCAGAATTGAGTCCCAACAAATCAATGAGCTGAAAAATGTTGTACTGTGTAAAACAAGAATTTAAAGAGAGTTGGGTTGTTCACTATATCATGTATTAAGAGTTTTTAACGTAATAAACGTTTTAAATAACACTGTCCTATATGAACTGTCCTATATAACACTGAAATATGAAAATAAATATGGATTCGTCTCGACAATATATTTCATTTAAGTACCCGCCCATAGGGGGTCATTGTGGAATCCTTTTCTGACCACCCTGAATATAATAACCTTCCTAGTATTTTTACATATCTTTATATTAAGTTAGGGAGAAATTGACGCAATTTTTTTTAACCCTATACAATAAATTTCGATATATCGGAAAATTAAAAACTATTCAATTAAATTACTTTTTGTTCACTAACCACGAAACTTTTGTTAATATTTAGGTTTTGAAATAAATTTACAAATTTTTATTGTAAAATTTTCGGAGCCACTCATTATTATTCAAAAAATTTAATTTTCCATTTATTTCCATTCCATTCAGTCAAGAATTTTATATTTCTTCGCAACGTATTGTAAACTTGTAAAAATACAAGATTTCGTCAAGATTTATTGAAAAAAAAAATTTCTCAAGTTTTCTATGGCACTAAGCGCACTAGGCGACGATTGGTGTTTGTATGCCTTGTAACCAGACGACTTACATTTGTGTCCTTAATTCAAAGGATTTTACTTACATTTATACGCTTCTCGAGTAAAATTTATCGAATTCATTTAGTTGACTTTTACACTTTCTATTTGACATGTGTCTAAAGGAATGGCAAACAAATATCTGTCAAAAGAAAAGGAAAAGTAGAAAACTAAACTCGAACCTGAAAAAATCCTGTACAAAAAGTAAAAGTTTTAATGCTGAGCTGTTTTTATATCATTTCTTTATTGGTAATATATTTTATTTAGGAATTGACACATTTTTCAAAAGGGCATCTATTATATCCAAAAATTTCGAAAGCAAACCCGTTATTAGACCAGTTGGATCAGACCCGGGAAGGCCACCAGATACTAGTAGTTGGGAAATTAAACTATGTAATTGTGCCGCGAGATCTTTTATTTTAGCTAAATTTTCAATTGGATTAGAAACACCAGATACTCCTGGCACACCAATATTGGGTAAGGGAGCTACTGTTACGGGTGGAAGTTGTGCATTTGTTAGACTCAAAACGGCCAATACAAATATAGCTATCGAATAGAGAGATAATTTGATATTGTATGAATCATATAAATTTTTTGTGATGCGCCTTTCTTACCTGTGAAAGCCAAACCATACAAATTTAATTTGTACATTTTTTAAGATATAACTCCTTTAGAATTTTCTGATTTCCAATATATGACTTTCGCTGAAGCTCTTGTAGATGTTCACTGAATTACTGACTTCATTTGTTGTCGATTTTATAGCTGTCTAATTGACGTTTTGATCATGAGAGTGGAGTGGTTCGATATCACAATAACTCCGCATTTTCTTTGTGTTGTTTTTTTTTGGTAGCGGAATGGGGAAAATAATAAATATGTGCAAATATCAGGGTTAAACTCCTGAAATTTGGTTGTTTTTGTGTAAACAAGCGTGTTGTCTGAATAATGCGCAAAATTTCATGATATTTTCAATTTCTGCCGGTTGATTTAGTGAACTTATCATCTGTGTCATTGAAAAATGTTCGCCATTGGATCTTTTTTGTATGGCAAAAAAGTGAAACAAAATTGTAAAACACAATTTCTTTGAAAATCATAAACGAAACCAAAAAACCTATTTTAAAAATGTGTATACCTAGCTGAAATTTGGTATACAAGCGGAGTTTAAGTTCTACGATGAACAAGATCGGATAGAAACTACTCGCACCTGCTATACCATACCTGCGATTACAGCTGTAGTTGAAGAGCTATAAGCTGAACTTGGTTACGCAAGACTCTACACTCTAAGCGAAGGGTTAGTTCTAACATGAGCAAAATCAGTCAGAAACTACTCCCAATACCAACTCCCACGTTATGGCGTGGCCGTCTATCTATTTTCGCGATTACAGCCGCAGTTTAAAAGCTATTCAGCTGAAATTTGTTACGCAAGCTTATATCCTAGCTTCTATTTCTAATATTAGCAAGATTAGACAAAAACTACTCCCACTTCCCACATAAAGGTGACTTTAGTTTAGACCGGCCGTGGCATAGTGGTTAGAAAACGCGACTACCAGGCGAGAGATCCGTGGTTCGATTCCTGGCCTCAGTCATCTACATTTTTCTTCATTGCCGGCCCTCTCGATGTTTGTCGACAGCAACTTCGCAGTAAATCGGCATGTCGAGTAAATCGGCATGTCTAGTATAAGCTTCTCAAACAGTGACGTTCGCATTCGTCGATAAACAAGTAGGGCCCGTTTGTTGTGAATCTAAAAATAGAAAGCGTGTTAATTCACAACAACGCGATTAGCATCCCATACCTTATTCATAGGGTGTAAAGGAAAATTAAGTTCTTTTAAAGTTTTTATATTGAAAAAAGCTGTAGAACTCAAATTTTTCAGATAACTCCCACACAATAGATCGCGCTAAATATTAATGATCGACAAAATTCGTCAGTCTTCTTCTTTAATGGCAGCAACAACAGATATTAAGCTGCACGTAGGAACAGCCCCTAACGTCCAGAGCTCTGTTATAAACATCTTAGGCGTCTGCGAACTACAGGGTGTTAACAGAGAGACAAAGAGTTGTTTACGACTGTTTTACTAAGTTCAGTGGAACAAAAGATCGCAAAAGTACTATTTTTATTAACTCTCGTGGAAGTTTGTTTACAAAAGTTCGCTAGCGCCTCGTTTTCCAGGCATTTTTCGACACAACATTTAACAGCCTTGAATCTTGGATACTCTTTATATTATTGCTCTGTGGTAGAAAAGTATTCCAAGCGCTTCGGTCTGTTGCGCTCCGTAGATAGTTCTTCACACCAAGCTTAGATAACAGCTCTTTCACCTGGTCCATCCATCGAAGTTTTGGTCACCCCCTCCTATGCTGCCCAACGAGTTTATTGCCGAAGAGCATTTTGTTTTATTCATTCGTACAAGGTTTCCAAGCCAGCGAATTCGGTCTACGTCGCTGTCGTTGTACAGCTCATACAGCTCATGATTCATTCGACGACGGTACTCGTTATTAACGATAATGAGTCCAAATATTTTGCGAAGTATTTTTCACTCGAAAACTCCCAGAACAGTTTGATCCGCTTGTGTGCCATTACCCAGGATACTGCGCTGTATAGCACTACATGTGGCTTTTGTTAAAGATGGGGCCAGTCGTGTTTAATGCTTCTTTCCGCATGATAATCTCCATTATGATATTTAAGAGATCGCATGACAGACTATCGCCTTGTCTGAAGCCTCACTTGGTAGAAAATGGCTCTGTTAAATTTGTGCCTATTTTCACTGAAGACTTCGTGTCAGTCAGTGTCATCCTGCAAAGTCGTATCAGCTTCGCGAGGATACCAAACTCGCATCTAATGGCGAATGTCGTATCGGATTGTCGATCTGCATTTTTTGGGTCTTCTCCAGGGTTAGTCGTAGTGTGAATATCTTGTCGATCGTGGATTTACCAGGTCTTAAGCCACACTGATGAGGTCTAATCGGGTTCGCTTAAATGGGCTTTTCGAAATCAATAAAATTTTAAATATTTTGGTACATTTACTGAGAGTATTTAAATATAAAAAGACATGATTTACAATTATGATGATTCATAAAATTTAAAATAAGTAATTAACAATATAAGAAATGCAAAACATTTATCTAATACATATGTATCTGGTTGTATCTCTTAAAGATATCAAAAACAACATTAGATAAATTTATGCTCAATACTGTAATTTTTTTTTTAATTTTTTCTTCCAAAATTTATACAATATTTAAAAAAAAAAACCTATTCTCAAACATAGCGACATCTTTGTTTACACCTAGAAATGTTTTTACCATCTTCAGTCGTGTATTCGAAGATTATTGCAAGTGATTATGAACAGCCTAAAAGTATGCCGAACTTTCTCTTACTTAATTCAGTTGTATGGTGGTAAACTGAAATAACATTGATGAAACACACACAAATGTAAGAAAACACAAGTTACCCGCCAGTTTTTAAAGAAATCAATTGCCACAAAATACTAGTTACGTAGTCGATTCCAGGAGGTTAATTTTCACATGATACTAGCTATGTGGTAGAATACAGCGAACTAACTACTGAGCTTGATCCAAGTAAACGAGGACGGGTCAATTTGAATGTGTGTTTGCTAAAATTATTTGTTTTTTATTTCGTCATATTTGCTGTTTGTTACGATTAACTTCCAACGAAAGTGAAGCAAAGCAAAAAATGTCCCGTTAGTTGAGTGAAAAAAACAAAATTGAATATTTGGTGGTGGAGTTTTAATGCTTGCAAGCGTTCTTTAGTCGCTATTTGATAATCGTGAAGTAAGATGGGATTCACGGCAAAAAATGCCTTAAAAATTTTGACTATTAGGTAACAATTATGTTTTAATTTTTTATTGTGCAAAATAAAATTTTTAATTTATTATAATTTTAAAATAAAATATGTAATAAAACTAAAATTAAATTCATATAACCTAATAAAAAAAAACTGAAAATCTGTTATATTTGAGTCTAAAAGAACTAGTAAAAGAAACAGTGCAGAAACACTCCGTAGTCAATAATAAAGAACTATAGAAATAGTTGGAACCAATGTACTAGTTACGTAGTTGGTATGTCAGAACTATTGCAGTAGCTAGTACAGGGTAATGCAGAGGGAAGTGAGTATATTTCCTCCAATGACAAGCCCATGTTAAATTCGCCAGTTAAAATCCATTGAAGGTAAATTAGTCGGAACTAGTCATGTTTACTTAGGAACTAGCTATGCTACAGGTTTTGAACTAGTTCCATTTCCTTTCGGAAGCAAAACCATACTAATGTTAGTATGAATTTTTTTTTTAAATTTTAACATGTGTAAATAAATATCAAAATAAAGAAATATAAAAATATAAAAAATATAAAAATATAAAAATATAAAAATATAAAAAAATAAAAATATAAAAATTATAAAAATATAAAAATATAAAAATAAAAAAATATATAAATATAAAAATATAAAAATATAAAAAAATAAAAATATAAAAATATAAAAATAAAAATATAAAAATAAAAAATATAAAAATATAAAAATATAAAAATGTAAAAATGTAAAAATATAAAAATATAAAAATATAAAAATATAAAAATATAAAAATATAAAAATATAAAAATATAAAAATATAAAAATATAAATATATAAAAATATATAAAATATATAAAATATAAAAATATAAAGATATAAAAATATAAAAATAAAAATATAAAAATAAAAAATATAAAATATAAAAATATAAAAATATAAAAATGTAAAAATATAAAAATATAAAAATATAAAAATATAAAAATATAAAAATATAAAAATATAAAAATATAAAAATATAACCCCCCCGGGAATTGACACCTTGATGTGGTGGGGGGGCTGAGTAACTGCAAGGAGTTTTGGGGCGATGCCAGTGGTACTTTATGTATCGGCAGGGACACCCATACTGGTAAGGCCCAAAATGAGCAGCGAAACCAGGATCAATTCACAACTTAGAAGGAAAACTATAAACCAACCCATCAATGGAGAGGAGATTAAGAAATAGAATTGTTCAACTGTCGCCATCCGGGGGCGCCCGGGCGAACTCTGGAGCTACCGCTGGAGGGAGCAGCATACGAGCCGGTAGTGGTGGAGCAGTTCTGCAGACATTGCCCACCGGGGAAACCCGAACCAACCATAGTCTGCAAGTTCACAATGACATAACGTCAGTGAGACCCGAACCCGCTCCTACTGTTTCGAGGGCTTCATTGTCTTCGACCACAAGAGCAGGCCAACCTAGACAGCGCATAAGATGGACTGATGAAATGAATAAGGATATTATGCGTTGTCATTATAAAGCCACTAGATGTGGAAACAATCCAATAGGTTATCGAAGTAGGCAGTATACGTATTTCATTTCTCTATACACACACCTACAACATCGGCTGAACGAGCAAAGTATAGCAACGAGGGTCAGAAATATCACAATTAACCATATGATATCTCAGGTTGAACTTACGGAAATATCGAGGGAGATACAGGAGGAAATAAGATCATCCAATCGTATAAGCTTGATGGGGTCTTCAATGAGTGGAAACATTTTGGGGTTAAGCCAAGCTTCTAATAATGTTGCAGTCAGAAGTGCCCAAAATAGTGATTCATTGTCCCACCAAGCAGAAATTCAGGACCAACCAGTAGTCAACGATGTCCAGGTTACAGGATCCTTAAATCGTCAAGATGACATACAATTCCAAACAATTCTAGACAAATTCGAG
Organism: Muscina levida; assembly: GCA_964034835.1. Lineage (NCBI taxonomy): Eukaryota > Metazoa > Arthropoda > Insecta > Diptera > Muscidae > Muscina > Muscina levida. The sequence goes on along the minus strand of OZ035880.1, from coordinate 183,359,247 downwards.
GAAACCATTTTAGAATATGGAATGCTGGATCCCATTTGTAGACCCCAAATACCGAAAATCCAGATTAATGGAAAGGCAAAAAACTACTTGGTTTATATTAATAACATCTTGGATAATCTCCTAAGCGAACATGATACCTTTGAATCTGTTCACAGCGCAATATATTGTGCAGCATTAACTGTGTGCAAAATGTGTGGCGTGAGAATCGGAGTGGCCCATAGTGGCAATCGGAGCAGATGCAACAAACCGCCTTGGCAAAGACGCCTTGAAAGCAGAAAGACCAGACTGCGAGCGGAAATTGGACGACTGACTCAGTACAAACGAGGGGTCCGTTCACAACATCTAATTCGAATGGTCAGTCGTATGCTAGGATCAGAAGCTATGGAGGTATTAACACCCAGAACCCTCGATGATTTAATAGACCGTAAAACGCAGATACTACAGGCAGTTAGTAGTAGACTACGACGATACCGGACAAGCAAGATTAGACGAGATGAGAATCGACTTTTTACGGTTAACCAGCGCAAATTTTATCGCGAACTTAAGAAAGAAAACCAAGATCAGGCCAACAACTTACCGACTCCGGGTCAGGAAGATTTAGAATCGTTTTGGGGAGGATTGTGGGAATCAGACCCTACATACACCGAAAACCCAATATGGACTGAAGCGATGCAACCAGAACGTATGCATTCTAGTTCCATCACTGAATCGGACCTGCAACTGGCTTTACGCAAAACGAAAAATTGGAAAGCACCGGGAGTTGACGGAATACAAAATTATTGGCTGAAACATCTTACTAGTACTCACCCATATCTGGTATTACATCTGAATAAGATATTGAGTGGGGAAGCGGTAATTCCATCTTTTCTAACAGCTGGCAGAACTTATCTTCTGCATAAAAACGGTGATACAGATAACCCTGAAAACTATCGCCCTATTACTTGTTTACCAACTTTGTATAAACTACTAACTAGTATCATATCTGATAAAATTTACCACCATTGTACTACAAACAACTTACTACCATTAGAGCAAAGGGGATGTGCAAGAAATTCAAGAGGCTGCAAGGAATTGGTTACAATCGATGCTATAATCACAAGAAATTCTATTTGCCACCAACGAAACTTAAGTGTTGCTTATATTGATTATAGAAAAGCATTCGATAGCGTACCCCACCCATACCTAATCCAAACACTCAAAAACAACGGAGTGGACGAAAAAATAGTTTCTTTTTTCGAAAGGATTATGCCCACATGGAGGACGAAAATCATTCTTAACGGGATAACTACCAGGGAAATTAAAATAAAAAGAGGGATTTTCCAGGGAGATACATTTAGCCCGTTGTGGTTTTGTCTAAGCCTTTCACCTCTGAGCACAGCATTGAACAACTCCCCTAATGGATATCGCATAAAATATCAACAGCGACAGTCCGCGGTCACCCACCTTCTATATATGGATGACCTAAAATTGTTTGCTCGATCGAAATACCACCTCTTAAATCTGGTACGCATGGTCGAATCATTCAGCAGAGATATATGCATGGAATTTGGATTCGATAAGTGTAAATCTGTTGAAATGATAAGAGGACAAGTAGTTCATTCACAAGGGTTTACCCTCCATGATGGTACTATAGAAATGCTGCAGTGTGACCAAACCTATAAGTACCTGGGAGTGGAGGAAATGAGAGGAATCCACCATACAAGTATAAGGGAAGCTTTAAAAATGCGATTCGAAGCAAGAATAAGAAGTCTATGTGCAACTAAGCTGAATTCAATGAACATGATTAAGGCAATTAATACCTATGCCATCCCAATACTAACTTACTCATTCGGGATAATAGCGTGGAGCGACACGGAATTGAATTCAGCTCAGAGAAAAATAAGAACAACACTAACGAGGTATAGACAACACCACCCACAGGCTTCTATCGAAAGAGTAATGTTGCCACGTAATCTGGGCGGACAGGGTGTGGTTAACATTAAAAACCAAAACTATAGCCAGATTCACAATCTCCGGGAATTTTTCTATGAAACTGCATCGGAGATTGACCGATACTCCATCCTGGTAAATCTGGACGCAAACCACACCCCACTTAAACTATCAACACCTAGTTTTGCACCCCTGGAAAATGTAACTAGTGATGCCGATATAGTGGAGCAATGGAAGCATAAGGCCATACATGGCAAATTTCCACACCAACTGGACCTCGAAAATGTGGATAAACATGCCTCCACTATATGTTTCCAATACGGACAACTGTTTCCGGAAACGGAAGGATTTTTAATGGCCATACAGGATGGGATAATGCACACCAAGCATTTCCGCCGAGTTATCCTGCATGAGGACATTGATAACCGTTGCCGGCGATGTGGTCAGGCTGCGGAGACTACGGAACACATCATCAATGGTTGTTCGATAATGGCGAGTACGGCATACCTCAAAAGACATAACGACGTGGCGAAAATAATCCACCAAAGCCTTGCTGTAAGAAGCGGTTTCTTGGAAGAAAAACTTCCATATTACAGGTATGAACCTGAGGCAGTGTTAGTGAGCAGAAATTTTAAACTTTATTGGGACCGAACAATGTCAACTGATCGGACAATCATCGCCAACAGACCAGATATAATATGGATAGACATACGCAGAAGGGTTGGATACATCCTGGATGTCGCAGTTCCACTCTCGGATAACGTGAATCGTACCATAAGTGAAAAAATTTCCAAATATGCAGATCTTGCGTTTGAAGTGAAACAGAGAGAACACCTAACAACTGTACAGACTATCCCAATTGTAATATCGAGTACTGGTATTGTGGTAAATTCTGTTACGCAACATCTCGACGAATTGGGACTTTCATCTCTTTTACATGAAATGTCGAAAGCCATTGCCTTGGGAACATGCCGGATTATGAGGATGTTTTTAGGCTGATGTTACGCCCGTAAAACAGTGATATGTGGAAATGATCAATTATAACTTTTATATTATAAATTCAATTCTATTCAATATAATTCACTTCAATTTAATTCAAATCAATTCAATTCAAAAAAAAAAAATTAACACTTTAACATGAAGTGCTGAAGTGACTTGTGGCCGAGACCACCGTCATGTTCAGCTTAAATGGACCCCAGCTCGCGCGGTATCTGGGGGGGAAAGAGGCGTGGGTAAAAATATAAAAATATAAAAATATAAAAATATAAAAACATAAAAATATAAAAATATAAAAATATAAAAATATAAAAATATAAAAATATAAAAATATAAAAATATAAAAATATAAAAATATAAAAATATAAATATATAAAAATATGTAAAATATATAAAATATAAAAATATAAAGATATAAAAATATAAAAATAAAAATATAAAAATAAAAAATATAAAAATATAAAAATATAAAAATGTAAAAATATAAAAATATAAAAATATAAAAATATAAAAATATAAAAATATAAAAATATAAAAATATAAAAATATAAAAATATAAAAATATAAAAATATAAAAATATAAAAATATAAAAATATAAAAATATAAAAATATAAAAATATAAAAATATAAAAATATAAAAATATAAAAATATAAAAATATAAAAATATAAAAATATAAAAATATAAAAATATAAAAATATAAAAATATAAAAATATAAAAATATAAAAATATAAAAATATAAAAATATAAAAATATAAAAATATAAAAATATAAAAATATAAAAATATAAAAATATAAAAATATAAAAATATAAAAATATAAAAATATAAAAATATAAAAATATAAAAATATAAAAATATAAAAATATAAAAATATAAAAATATAAAAATATAAAAATATAAAAATATAAAAATATAAATATATAAAAATATGTAAAATATAAAAATATAAAAATATAAAAATATAAAAATATAAAAATATAAAAATATAAAAATATAAAAATATAAATATATAAAAATATGTAAAATATATAAAATATAAAAATATAAAGATATAAAAATATAAAAATAAAAATATAAAAATATAAAAATATAAAAATATAAAAATATAAAAATATAAAAATATAAAAATATAAAAATATAAAAATATAAAAATATAAAAATATAAAAATATAAAAATATAAAAATATAAAAATATAAAAATATAAAAATATAAAAATATAAAAATATAAAAATATAAAAATATAAAAATATAAAAATATAAAAATATAAATATATAAAAATATGTAAAATATATAAAATATAAAAATATAAAGATATAAAAATATAAAAATAAAAATATAAAAATAAAAAATATAAAAATATAAAAATATAAAAATGTAAAAATATAAAAATATAAAAATATAAAAATATAAAAATATAAAAATATAAAAATATAAAAATATAAAAATATAAAAATATAAAAATATAAAAATATAAAAATATAAAAATATAAAAATATAAAAATATAAAAATATAAAAATATAAAAATATAAAAATATAAAAATATAAAAATATAAAAATATAAAAATATAAAAATATAAAAATATAAAAATATAAAAATATAAAAATATAAAAATATAAAAATATAAAAATATAAAAATATAAAAATATAAAAATATAAAAATATAAAAATATAAAAATATAAAAATATAAAAATATAAAAATATAAAAATATAAAAATATAAAAATATAAAAATATAAAAATATAAAAATATAAAAATATAAAAATATAAAAATATAAAAATATAAAAATATAAAAATATAAAAATATAAAAATATAAAAATATAAAAATATAAAAATATAAAAATATAAAAATATAAAAATATAAAAATATAAAAATATAAAAATATAAAAATATAAAAATATAAATATATAAAAATATGTAAAATATATAAAATATAAAAATATAAAGATATAAAAATATAAAAATAAAAATATAAAAATAAAAAATATAAAAATATAAAAATATAAAAATGTAAAAATATAAAAATATAAAAATATAAAAATATAAAAATATAAAAATATAAAAATATAAAAATATAAAAATATAAAAATATAAAAATATAAAAATATAAAAATATAAAAATATAAAAATATAAAAATATAAAAATATAAAAATATAAAAATATAAAAATATAAAAATATAAAAATATAAAAATATAAAAATATAAAAATATAAAAATATAAAAATATAAAAATATAAAAATATAAAAATATAAAAATATAAAAATATAAAAATATAAAAATATAAAAATATAAAAATATAAAAATATAAAAATATAAAAATATAAAAATATAAAAATATAAAAATATAAAAATATAAAAATATAAAAATATAAAAATATAAAAATATAAAAATATAAAAATATAAAAATATAAAAATATAAAAATATAAAAATATAAAAATATAAAAATATAAAAATATAAAAATATAAAAATATAAAAATATAAAAATATAAAAATATAAAAATATAAAAATATAAAAATATAAAAATATAAAAATATAAAAATATAAAAATATAAAAATATAAAAATATAAAAATATAAAAATATAAAAATATAAAAATATAAAAATATAAAAATATAAAGATATAAAAATATAAAAATAAAAATATAAAAATAAAAAATATAAAAATATAAAAATATAAAAATGTAAAAATATAAAAATATAAAAATATAAAAATATAAAAATATAAAAATATAAAAATATAAAAATATAAAAATATAAAAATATAAAAATATAAAAATATAAAAATATAAAAATATAAAAATATAAAAATATAAAAATATAAAAATATAAAAATATAAAAATATAAAAATATAAAAATATAAAAATATAAAAATATAAAAATATAAAAATATAAAAATATAAAAATATAAAAATATAAAAATATAAAAATATAAAAATATAAAAATATAAAGATATAAAAAGATAAAATTATAAAAATATAAAAATCGGCCCATGAGTAGCGACTTATTACCACAATACACAGAAACTCTAAACAACTCATTGCTACTGCTTTATTGAACAGTGGAGCAAACTCATGCTCCTGGCACACATCACATCACACTGCCGTGTGTATATAATTAACACACAAAATCTGTGTGTAGATTTTCGTGCTGTTGAAAATTTCTCTAATTGCTTCATTATGAATGAAAAACAACACAGCCAAATTCACTAGGCGAGATGGAGATGAAAACATCTCTGATGCCAGGTGACAGACAAGCAACAACAACAACAACAATGAGATGAGCGGAGCAAATGTCAAACAACATAACATTTGACAGTCCCCATGTGGAAGCAGCCAAACAACAACATTTAAATACACCTTAGCCCCCCCAAAATGTTGAGAAAGAGAACAGCCACAGAGAGAGAGAGAAACACACACACACACACAGACCTACAGAGTGAAAATCTTTCTAAAGGTATACACGACATTACAAGTGGATTTTATTTGAAAAAAATTCCTATGCCAGAGCATTAGAGAGAAAGCAAAGAATTTTCTTTTGTATATCTCTTAGAAAAAAGAAAATGAGTATTATGAGCGCCAAAAGGAGAGTGCTATACACACTTCTCTGTGTGTGTATGAGAAAAACTTTGTTTTTCACAGCATCCTCAGCACTCATACGATATTGGCCAAAATAGTTCGCATACAAACGCTAAACGTTCAAATACTACAAAACGCAATACAAAACGGGGAGCGCGCGCGTTTTTTTAAATATTAAAACATAATATATATTTTTTTCTACACTTTACATACTACAAATATATGTATATATACATATATATAGAAATATATATATATACTACCAAGTAAAACAAAAACAACAACAACAAAAAACTACCACAAGCTGTTTTTTCTATACGAGATCTAAGAAAAAAAGTTCAAATTCTCAATGAAATTTAATTTCTTTAAGACGAACCAAAAAAGCCCTTCCAACAAAAGTCGTCGTCGTCGCCGTCGAGCGGATTGAAAACCCCACTGCAAATTAATTTCTCGACCCTACATCCCCTGCTGAAAAAAAAGAAAAATAACTTAATACAAAAAAATAAAAAATGGAAAGCGAATTCGTCGTGTGCATTGTGGGATAGAAGAAAAAATGCAGAAAATATGAGTGTTAAAGCGTTTAATTTTCACTTTTCACTTGATAAGTTCAGTTAAAATTGTTCACTTAAGTTATTTTGACGATAACTCCTGAATTCTATAGTTCGTGTTTTTTTGTTTGTTTGCCATTTTGTATCTTGTGTTGTGTGGTGTCGTGAAGAAAAACGATATCTGTCGTCGTAAAATTATATATATATATATTGTGTGTATATATACTTAAATAATGTGAAAACAACAAGCAACAACAACAAAAAAGAAGAAAGTTTGTTATAACAAAAAAAAAAATCCATAGATTTGTATACATATATACATAATTGTTTTCTATTCTGTTTTCATCTTACCAAACAACAACAACAAAAAAGAAATATCGAATGCAAATGTCAAAGTGAAAATAAACCAAAAAAAAAAAATAATACAAAATTATACATACAAAGAAAAATTAACGAGTGTTATGGAGAACAACAGAATAACATAAATGTAAACCAAAAAGGTAATTCACATATTGATGATCCTTGAAATGATGTTGTAACACTATAACGGTAAAGTAATGCAACTGTCAGTTAACAGCAGTTATTACACATACACATAGACAGACATCAGCAGCTTAATTTGAAAACTGTCAGTACTCAACGCCAGCTATTGTGAGCATGAGATGTGACAACACAAGACAGACTTGATAAAACGTAACATCAAGAGAGAATACACATAAGAGAAATGTCTACACATCAATTTTGTCTTAGTTCTAATAAAGTTAAAAGTTGATTTTTTCTGGTTCATTTTTTAAAGACAAAACAACAATTGTTGAAATTTTGTTAAAGAATGGTATGGCTGTAATAGTTTTGGGGGTTTTTCTAGGATTACTTAGTATTTTTTATTCGTGTTTTTTTAATTAATAAATTATGTACTTTGGGTTTATCTGAAGTGTTTTAACGTTATCTGATGTTAAAGAGTGTTATAATTGTTAATTTGTGTATTTTATATAAGCTTAATTATTTTGTATTGTTTAATACAATAGAAGTTTTTAATATTTATATATACCCTAGTGAATTTTGTCCCACCTCCAAAATTATTGACTATTTAATAACAATTAGTGCATTTCATTGGCTCCTCAAACTTTTCAATATAAAGGGCTTCGCTTTTTAACACTTTTCTCTAGGAAAATATTAAATTCTATAGCAACATCATCTGGGTAAATTCATTGTGACGGGTGTGACTGTGGTACACACATTCGTTATAATTCAAAATTATAAAATATATTTTTTTAAAAAAAGTCTGCAATTCTCAAGGATGCTAAACTTAAAAACATTTAATAACTTGCACAAACAAAACGTACAATATATCTGCTCCACAAGATGACCTCTAAAAGACTGCAACGCGTGTGAAATTACAAGTTTGAGATATAAAGAAATATGACTCTCAGGTTGTATTCTATAAAAATTATAATAAAAGGCGCACAATTATTTTGATGTCGATTATTCTTAATACAATTTTTTCTATAAAAAAGAAATTTTCAAAAACCCGGTTTCCGAGTTATTCGAAAAATTGATTTTTTAGAAAACTCGGATTTCGAATACAGCATTTGAAAGAAAACCGGTTTAACCGGGTTTTTTCGGTTTTTTCCTAAAAAGGTAAAAATAAAAATAAAAAAAATAATTTGGTTTAAAAAAATGCATTTTTTACAAAAAATAAATAATGTGTTGTTTTATTTTGTGTTTTTACATTTTAATAAATTTTTGGAATCTCTCATTTTATTTTTTAAAGTAGTATTTTTGGAAAGGAATACATTTTTGAAATATTTAAATTTTTTTTTTTTAAAAAATAGTATTTAAGGAAAAGTATGCAATTTAGGTGTTCAATTTTGAGTCTAATCTTCTGTTTCGTTTTTATAAAGCTTGATACAGAAAACAAGCACTCATTAATTGTGGAAGTAGGATTTATTGACAAAAGCGTGTAGAAGGAAGTTGAACTTTTCTGTCCTTTCTGTCTGTCCTTTTATTAAATCTATCGAAATAGTTGAAATCATCATATAGTCTTATGTCGTTGTAATTGGTTTTCACTGCTGGATTTTGTATGTTTAAATCGTTGCAAAGATTGCCATTAGGGGATTTCTTCATCTCACAATCTGAACTGTTACTAGACTCTGCCGTTGTTGGGAAAATTACAGAATAAAGTCTTTTAAAAAGTTCGTTCGCATATTCCATCGTTTGCGCCTTTTTAGAATACTTTACACAGGATGAGCTTGTAGGATCCCAGTAGGGAAAAATACTAGTTCGAAACTAGTATAATACTAGTTCCCCAAAGGCCAGCGAACTAGTTCACCTTCCATACAAGCAACTGTCTCATTTAACACGTAGTTGTCCTAGGATTGGGGGGAATTGGTACTTTTGTACTAGAATAGAACTAGTCCAGAAATTCTAGTCGGGCGGTAGTTGATTGTCTCCTTTGAACTAGTATGGAACTACTTCAAGAAAGGTTAATAAGAACTAGTATTATTCTAGAAAAAATTGAGCTAGTACTGTACTAGTATTTTGAATACGAAAAAAAAAACATATACGACGTTCAAAATCCATTTTAATGTGGGTGAAAAATACGATTTTGTAATAAAATGCATACAATTGATTTTTTTTTTCATTTAAAAAATTATTAAAAAATTCCCTTTTTCTTATTCATCAGCTTATAACGTTTAACTAGGACTAGGAATAGTTCATTATGGAAGTAGTTCACAATTCCATACTTTTGACCTAGTACGATTTTGAACTAGTTTGACGATTCCCTACTGGGATATTTTCCAAAGCTAAGATATATAATTAGGCTATTCAACGTTTGTATTCTTATTTCCTTAAATCTTGCTATAATTTTGTCTCGCAGCTCCCGAGCATATGCGAAATCCATATTTTTGAGCTGTTTCAATATAAACGCATAAACTCCTTCATCGTCGATTAGAGTCGCTGCATCATTTGATAATCTTTTATTTGCGAGCGCTAAAGGCTGAAGCGCTGAGCTTAAATCTCTCAAAACTGTTATTTCTTGTAAGCGCATGGTTGACTCATGAGTTAATTCTTGAAACTGTTCAATCATTGCAGAAAAGGATCACATCAACAATGAGCCTTAGTTCTTTATTGTACTCCTGGAAAACATAGCTCTGAAATTTTTTGCTCGACTAGTTAAATGAATTAACATGCTTCCACAATTTTGCGATAATATAAGACACGTTTTTAATGAGCTCGTATGATTTTTAAACTTCCACTATTTCACCGCATTCATCATCGTCATTATCATCTTCGGCGAGATTCACTTCGACTTGTTGATCCACTTAAATAACGTGTAAAAAGATTTTTCTATATTAATTTTAAATTGAATTTTAATATTTTACAAAGCTTTGTTTATGAAACAAAAAAAGTTTTTTTCTAAATTAATTTGAAAATTTTATAAAACTTCTAAAAACATTCTCGTTTACAAAATATAAAATGTTTTTTCTAAATTAATTTCAAATTCGATTTTAAAATTTTTACTTCTTCAATAACTCCTTTTAAAGCAATTTAAAAAAAAAACCGAGTACCCGAAGGAAAAAACTCGGTTAAACCGGTTATTCGAAATTGGGACTTTTGCAAAAACCGGCATACGGTTTTAAATAAAAAAACCGGTTTACGGTTTTTCGGTTTCGGTTTTGAACACCCTAATTAGTACCCAGCGGTTAAAGGAAGGACCTAGAAGGTCTTATTGAACGCTTTCAAAAGAAGTCAGTAAGTCTTCCCTCTGCATTCCCTCTTTCTTGTCGTTGTCGTTGGGAGCAAATTATTAAGTTTATTTCTAGATATTTCTCACGTATATACATTTCTCACTATACTTGCACTTTTTTTCCAACGACTGTAAACTGTAACACCTTCCTCGTTGCCTTTTCGTTTCATGCCTTCTATAAGAAGGGAGACGGAATGTGTATACACATGGTATGGTGGAATAACAAATTATCGAAAATCTTGATTCTCCCTTCACAAAGAAGGCCTGCATCAGTGGTCTTTAATGAATGAAGCGAACATGTGCTCGGAATATTTTAGAAAGGAAGGAGAAGGCCTGTTTTTAGGCATTTGAAAACAAGGCCTTGATGATATGACGTCTGAATGTCTAAGAAGGCCTTGTTGAATGCCTGCTTGTAGAAGTTCTTGCAAATTTCGCCGCTGGGTACATTTTACGTTGGTGCAATGCAGATATAGAAGTTGATTACGGGATCGTATTGATTCTGAAACACATTTGTCTGATTTTTTGTCATATTTTAATGTTGAGATTATAAGATCCGCATGAAATTGAGTGAAATTAATATTTAAGCTATCCCAACAACATTCATGGAGTGTAAAGGGAAATTAAGTTTTGTTTATTGGTCCTATTGTCTTGAACTTTTTTTAAAGTATGCTATATAAAATTCCCTTAGAATACATGTGGGGATCGGGTTTATTTATTTATAATGGGCCATAAAGCAATAATTTTAGTTTAAAAATGTAAAAGATCCCCAGGGACCTTCTCACTTATTAAAGATAGTACCAGTTGTAGTTGTTATAACAGCTGGAGGATGCAGCTGGGGTGATAATTCTTTATGCCGATTTTAAATTAATCCAAAGATGGCGCAAGCTGTTTTTGTTGATTTTGTTTTGCGATGTTGATAAATCATTTCTTAATTTTTTCTTGGTCCTTGCGCAATCTAGATTTTTGTAGAGTAAGCATCTAGAATGAGTAATATTGGCTGGAAAACTCAAAAGTAATTGAAATGATAATTTGGCCATTGCCCTGGCCGGGAATCGAACCCAGCACCTTTGGATTGCTAATCTACGTCGCTGCCACTGAGCTATCGAAGGCTAGTCATGTTTCTGCATGATCATCTCCATTATGATGTTAATGATATCTCAGGGCAGACTATCGCCTTGTCTAACGCCTCACATGGAGGAAAATGTATCGGTTAGATTTTTGCCTATTTTCACTGAAGACTTTGTGTCGGACAGTGTTATACCGTTAAGTCGTATCAGCTGCGCGGGGATTCGTTTGAAGTCATCCAGATAAAAGGTTGACATAGGCATTGGCTATGTCAGTAATATGCAGCTTTGCGTATTTAGCACTACTTAACCGTGTGCGTACCTTGGATGCAACTAGGTGGCAATTCGAGTCAATATTTGCACTGCCCCTTACACGCACGTTTAGAACGCTTGAGACATGCCTTCCATCGATTAGCATGTGATCAATCTGATTTCTTGTTTTTTGATTAGGGTATATCCAGATTGCCTTGTTGATATCTTTGTGCCGGAATCTAGTACCAGAGAATACCGGTCGTCTCTTAATGAGATAGCCAGACATTCGTCGGTATCTCTCACATGGGTTCCAGAACATGGGGACATATATGGAACAAAAAGGCGATGTTTTTGTCTCATTGATGTACCTCTCCCAAGGGGGAAACACCTAATTGCGGGGGAACTGATCCTCATTGGTAAGGAGAGATGGGTGAGAGATCCCACTTCCACGGCGACCCAACAAATTTGGTCTACAATGGATATACAGAGGTTACGATTTGTGCTGAAACTGTCCAGAGTCCACCTAAGTAACATCATAACTGTAATAACCGGTAGCTGGCCGGTTGGTAAACACGCAACGGTTTTTTTATAAGCTGCAATGGTGAGGAAGAAGAGGAGACCACGGAGCATATTCTATGTCACTGCCCTGCTTTTGGTGACCTAAAGCTTAGTCATCGGAAACTTCTAGACAATACCTGCCTATCAGTAGGGGATTTGCAGAACATCCATGCCATCATCAGAGTAACGAAATGACTTGATAGCGACGGTGACCGAACAGAATAGGAATATTTGGTGCGAAAATGTGGAAATGGTATCATAACGAGACTCATACTAGGCCCATGTGAGCAGTGTTGTACGTGGCTGCCGAATTAACCTAACCTAAGGCTAACCAGTCTCAATCTGTTATCGGAGGTGTTGTTGTGTAGACTGAATTTTCCTACTGCTGAATCAAGAGCATCTTCCCTTCCTATTTTGGCATTTAAATCTTCCAGAACAATTTTAATGTCATGGGCAGGGCAGCGGTCATATCCAGGTGCTCATAGAATGCATTCGTAATGGCCTCGGCTTTGGCTTCCGTCAGGCCGTATACACAAACCAGTGTGATGTAAAAATATTTCGCCTTGATGCGAATAGTGATTATTCAATCACTTACAGGATTAAACCGCGAGTGCCAGATGTCGAAAATCTCTTGTCGACCATGAATCCACATCCAAATTCGTATCTTTCTGCAAGGCAGTTGTAAAAGATGTCACAGTTCTTTAGTCGTTTGTATCCCAGTCCCGTTTATCGTATTTTCTGTATGGCGGTGATGTCAGCCTTGTGATTGTCGAGGACATTCGACAATTCTCTGTATACAGTTCGGACATTCCAGGTGCGTATCCTTAAATCATGTTCCTTATACCGTTTGCGGGGGTAGGCAACATTTTGGAGGTTCTTGTTTTTCTTTTCTACGAGTTTTCATAATAATTGTTTTGTATAAGGAGAGTTGCATATAAGGCCACCGCGCCCGATCCTAATTTTGGGGCTGCTATAGCCATGCTAAGGCTCTCTTAGGAAGAGTCTTAGTGTTGAGCTTCAGTAACTTCTGCTGCCTTCTTGCTATGTAGCATCAGTGGTAGAATACCATTCTCACATTTGCTACCATGGATGTTCAGTGGCATAGCCCTGGGAATACGTGGCCTCCTTTCACCATATCTGCGTTGCCGGTACAGAGTTTTGCCATATTCATAAAACGTTTGGATCAGTTTTACTTGTGGTTAAACTGAGTATCGCTCCATGACCAAATTGTCCATGATCTGTAGTACCATTTGTAAGAAAATTAAATGAAAACTAACATTAACATATCACAAATAATTGCTGCTGCTAAAAATATACACTCCAATTGAACCATCCTGTAATAAAATTTCCTCTCGAAGTACCCTGTGTTACCTTTTCTAAAATTTTCAATTTATAAGATAATATAAAATTTCATATCGAATTCCAATATAATGTCATACATACAATCTACATGACATTACAATTTAATCGATATTGATTAAATATTCTTCAAAGGACCCATCAAATTATAAAGAAATTTTCATTAAAATACATATTAACATGAATTGCGCACAATTTACCCTAAATGTGGGTTAATTTTCTGTTTTCATAATTAGAAAATTTAATAACATTTCATGGTGTTACAATACAAATTAACAAAGAAATTTCTATAAAATATAATGACCACGAATATCAGCCATATAGATTACAACAAACCTTCAACGACTCCTGCCCCCCACCACCACTCTCTCCAGCGAAAAGTGTATCCAAAAATGTTTACAATTTTTATTACCCAAATCGTTGGCAGGGTGAAAGGAAAGAAGGAAGGTATACTGTTGTTATTCTTCATCTTTGTCTACATCTCTAACTCGGTAACTTAATCTGTAAGTATGTATATATCTGTGAGTGCGTGTAAGTCAGTCCTTTTTAAAGTCCTTTGTGTGTGAGGTGTGTATAACTGCAAAATTTTACTTAATTTAGCCTTAGCATAAGTTGGCTGTGGGCCGTGAGTTTGGTGGGTGCACAAAAATCAACATTTGACCCAAACTTTAAATTAATGGACGACAACGAATGGCGACGAATGCCGTCGCACAGGGGATGATATTTTGTATTTTGTAGTAATTTTGTAATTTCATATTTAGAATTCAGAGTTCGTATTTTTGTGGCAACTTTCACATCCCTTTGCTTGGGGGGGTCAATGGAGGATAAGACAGCTTAATTTGCCTTTCCTGTCGTGATAGATGGAAAATCCTTTCGTTTCGTTATTTTCTTATCATGTGATTTTGTTGTTGTTGTCGTTTTTTTTTGGCAAATTCTTGGACAAATATTAAATTTTTATCTTTGCACAAATTGTTGTTTTTCTTAGGGTTTTGTTGGGTCTTTTGTATCTGTGTGAAAATCTCATCATAAGGTATTTTCATAGCTTTGCAAGCTGGGGAGAGAGGCAGAGTATGAGTGTGGTTATGCCTTTGTGAGTGTGTGCGTGTGCAGTGTGGTATTTGTCTTCATCGCCTTATTATTGTTGGTGTTATTTATGTCATGCTGTCTGTTTATTATCGTTATCCTTGGATAGTATTTAGTATAGCCTCACACAAACACACACCCATACACACATATACACAAACAATAGCAATCAGAAAGGCAATAAAATTGTAGAGGACTGCCAGCCAGGTTTATTTGTGTGCTTGCTAGCGCCGCGCTCATGATAGGTGACTGTGTGTGTAAGGTATAAGATTATGTCTCCGCTGTGCATGATTTTGAAAATGAGATTTCGTAGGCAACTGATTTTTAAGTTGATATTATAGGACCGAAACAGCCGCAGCGGGAGCATTTCGTCCTTTTACATCGATGGTTCCATAGCAATTAAAGTGGCCGCAGCTTAAATTTGACAGATAGTTTTAATAAGTCAAAACAAGATAGAAGGTTCCAGTTGGATCATTTTTTTGTGGTAACTTCCAAATGAATACTTACTCTTATTTGGTAGTGACGATAGATTCATCCATTAGTTGCCGTACGTAAAAAATAATAACAAGCGCTTCTGTCTTTTGCGCTCCGTAAATAGTTCGTCACATCAAGTTTAGATAACAGCTCTTTAACCTTAGCAGCGATGTTTTAGTCGCTCATTCCTACCCTGCCAATCGTGTCTTTATGAGCGGGAGCATATTAAATCATTCGCACAACATCCCAGCGGTAAAAAAAACCGATTACTTAATCGCTGATATCAGCTATATTTAGTAGCAATCAGCGTTAGCATAGGCCGTTTAATCGACGCGCTATCGCTTACAAAGTAAGCGACGATGTCAGTAAGTGCCATTTCAGTTGAAATTTCGTTACAAGCGGAAATTATCAAGCTCGGAGTTTGAGGCGAGCTTGATTACGAAGTAAGTGACAATGTCAGTTGGTGTCGTTTCAATCGGATTTATAATGAGTGTACAAAATTTTTAACATTACACACGCATGACATTCTCAGTACTTACATTGCTCGCTTACAATGACATACTGTTGACATAGAATGCTGAATAGGTACTTCGTTTCTTTTACCGCTGGGTACTTATTTCGCTGATGTCAGCTATATTTAGTAGCAATCAGTGATGATTCTTTCGCTTAGTGGAGTGTCAACGGCCGTTTACTAGGTTCCGTCTCGCTTACAAGGTAAGCGACGATGTCAGTAGGTGCCATTTCAATTGGAGTTATACACGCGTGGCATTCTAAGAAGTTATATCGCTCGCTTACTGCGTGATACTGTTGTCAGGGATTACTAAATAGGTATTTCGTTTTATTTACCGCTCAGATGTCCCAGATGGTGCATTCGCTCTATTTGGACTTGCTTGACAACATCGATGTAGTAATATAGCTTATACAGCTCATAATTTATACGACGACTGTACTCTCGTTAACGATGATGGGTTTAAGTATTTTTGGAGTATTTTTCTTCCGAAGAATACCGACACAGATATATTCGCTTGTGCCATTACTCAGGATTCTGAACTGTAGAGCAAGGTAGGTAGGATCAGTGTTTGCCTTCGAGAACGAGCAGAGAATGAAACTGTTTCCTTCATATATACATCACACACTGCGTGTCCGTGCTTAGATTCCTGTTCCAAACTCTTTGCTTTTTACCTCTTTGTAGAACTTTCGGGCGTCACATCTTTCCCTGCAATTTTCGATATTAAGGCTCTCTCTTTTCTTTCACAGACGCTTTTTTCGCCTGAAGAGGCGTGTCATCTCCCTCCTCCTTTTATTATATAGTTCCGTTTCCGCACTTGTCGCCATTGACTGCAGTTTTGCTCTGTATGCTAGATCCTTTTCCTGAGTGTCGTTTTTCATATACAAGTATGATTGTTGCGGTAGTGGAATGCGGAACATACTGCCACTGTTTGTTGGAACCATCAGCATTAGTGGCGTTTGCTTGAAGTAATTAAGATAGTTGGTTGGAGTAGGCATTAGCAATCTCGGTGGTATGCAGCTTTGCGAAGTCTAGCTTCCTTGGCGTTAGGTTGTGAACATTTTAACCACTACTTAATCACCTGCGCACCTCGGCTGCGGCTAGATGGTTCGCCTAGTCTCACTCGCATGTTCATGTATACCGAGACATGTCTATCATCGTTTACCATGTGATAAATTTTGTTTCTGGTCTTTTGATCAGATTGATCCAGATAGTCTTGTGAATATATTTGTATGGAAATCTGGTTCGACTCACTACCATATGTATAGCCGACACTAATATGCGGTTTCCATTAGCCTGCGTTTGGTTATCGCGTTAACGATTTATCAAAAATGAACGCATGGTGTTTCCACTGTGTTTTGCATCCGCGTTCACATCCAAACAGCTGATTGAGTTTATTTTTTCTTGACCGCGAAAAGTTGGGTATTTTTGTGTAGTTACAAAATAATGGAGTTGGAAGATATTCTTTTGCTTACCGCAGTAGAAACTGAGGATGAAAAGGTATTGAGCAAGCAGCCCTGCATATTTCATGGATAATCCACGAAGCGTCTGGTGTTTTGTAAGTGCGGAACAATATTCATTGATTTCAATCGGCGTGAAGTTAACAAACCACTCTCAACAACCTGTAATTCTGTTTATGTTTATGCTGATAAACAGCTGTTTTAATAGGGATATGCAATTTGCAGTGCTGCCATTAATAGGTATGGATGGGTTTCGATTGCAAAATTAGTCGAATTTATAGTAAACGCAATTTATCGGATGTCGCGTCCAATATGAACGCAACTTTTTCCCATACTTAACTGCCTATGCTTTTTGTATAGGCTTTAACGCTCGTTCATTGATTTTTGGATGTGGATGTGGATGCGGCAGTAGTGGAAACAGCATATAAGATAACCAGTTTTAATCCGTTATGGGAGGTGTTGTTGGTTGGTTGAAAAGAGACCAACGGTGGCATGATGGTTCCCTACGGGAAAACAAACTAGCACAGGACTGGCCGCTGGTGGGTAGAGACCGTTTGACGAAATACAACGCCGCACGAATACTATACATTCACACGTCCCCTCCTCTTTAATAGCTAAATAAGTACTTTAGGACAATCGGCACCCCAATTCCCGTAGGGTTAGGAATTTGATACCAACCACCCGCTTATTTTGTGTGGTTGGGGAAAGAACAGCATGAGCAACAATTTGGGGGAGGTGGTGTGGTGTTAAATGACAAAGCATCGCGTTCAAAGTTGGGGAAAAGGGGAACAAATCTACATCAAGCCCCGCAACAGCCTTGGAGTCGCTTCTAGAGTGGTAACATGTATGACCGACCTCTAGTCATTTTTTTACTTCTAACATTTTTCCCAAACATACCTACCCCCATCTCTACCCCCTAAGGGGGCTCCCATACAAAAATTAAATTTTTATAAATGTTGCTGCCACCGCTATAACTACCTCCCTGCCTTTAACGTGCCCCTTGAGGAGTCAACTGTTTGACCGACCATCAATATTTTTGCAACCCCAAAAGTTTATCAGAACATATCTATCCTCCTCTTTTAACCCTTAAGGCGGTCCGAGTACAATTTTTTGATATTTTCATTTTTTATATAAAATCAGCTCCTGCTGATCCTATGATACCTCCGAGAAGGGTAAAATGTATGGCCGACCTCCACTAGTATTTCCCAATGAAATATGTAACAACCCGATGCGACCGAAAAATTTTGGGGTCTCAGGTGTAAAATTAAATCAAATCGTCGTTCGTGAATTCTTATTAGTAACTCGGCATGTCTAGTAAGAGCTTCTTAAATAGCATGTAAAGATAAAATAAGTTTGTTTTAACAAAGAGAATCTTTGTAAGATCATATTCTCCTCCTATTTTTAATATCCAAGAAAAATTTTAAAGTCGTGATCAGGGCAGCATTGATACATTTCCTTCAGGAACTGAATGCATCTTTAGTGTTCTCGTCTTTGTCTTCCGTAGGAAAATGAATACAAATCGGTGTGATATTAAAATATTTCTCCTGGATTGTGGCAACTTAATCACTTACAGATGTAACTGCGACCCTTTAAAAACTATGAATAACAATATACGGCTCGTTTCGATCAGACATCAAACGACAATACAGCATCATAAATGCAATTTCATATTTGGTGAACGGATCAAAAAAAGTTGTGAAGTCCTTAAATTACAAAGTACAACATTTTTCAGCTCATTAATTTGGGACTCAATTCTGAGAACTGCATGTGAAAGTAGCCCCAAAAAAAAGAAGTTCTACATCATTTGTTTTGTCAAGTTACATGCCATAATAATTTAATACCGATTTGAAGTTAGTAAGTATCGTATAGGGGAATTTTTCACGTTTTAGGCTCTTTTGTTTGACATAACTCGAAAAACCAATAGTCCGATTTCCCTTTAATCTGTTCATATAACGTTTCTCTACATAAGCAACAGTTTCACTTTTCCATTCATCAAATGATTTTGAACTGGGTTTATTTTGTAGCAGTTACAATAAAACTGTTGTACTCCGTGGCGTATGATTTACGCTTATGCTTATGATAATCATGCGCCACCATATAACAATATAACAAAAGAGCCTACAACGTGACAAATTACCCTATACGGTACATACTAACTTCAAATCGATATTAAACTATTATGGCATGTAACTTGACAAAACGAATGATGCAGAACTTCTTCTTTTTGGTGCTACTTTCTCGTGCAGTTCTCAGAATTGAGTCCCAAAATAATGTTTTGTACTGTGTGATCTTTGCAAAACTACAAATAAAAAACTTGGGGCTAAACGCATGAAGTTTTTTTTCCTACCCTATCTAGTGTACATCTCAAGTTCACAAAGCCAATTACAGGGATCTATGAGACAACTGCAGCACAAGTACAATAAACTGATTAGATAATATGCACATACTTATTAACCACAACAATTTGGACCAACTTATTTTAATGATCTATTTTACAAATTTCCAAATCATTAATTTTACGACGGCCACTTAATGTGTATTTAAACACGTTTTGCCATTAAAATTTTCTCATATCATAAAATTGCCATACAAAGTAAGCAGCCATTTGAATATTTGACAACAAAGACAACAATCTACAACATGTTTAGAAAAAATTCAAATTTAGGTAATTTACGTAAAATAATTAAACTTTATGGGCCATATTAAATAATTAAAAAACAAAAATATGTGTATATATGAAAACTATAATTAAATTACGAAATACAGTGGATCATTTTGAATTTAGACCATTAATTCAATATACTAAAAATCCATTGTTCTGTTATGTTCACCGAAGAACCGGAGTGCTTACTGCAAATAATCCCACACAAGTTTTAGTTAAGCCAATCAGGGGCATATACAATATATCCCAATTGTTACAGCAGCAGCAGCAGTAAATTAACCACGTTTTTCATCCATCAAAACTATTCAGTTGACCGACCAGTTGCAGCTGCCGTGTGTTCGTACGTCAGATGTCAGTTTCTATTGAGTCTGTCCGTGTCACAAAAGGTTGCTTCATTCTACTTCCTTCCTTCCTTTCTGACTGTCTTGCTGTCAATCCTCCTCCTTTACCCCCTTCTACACTACCTCACAGCCTCCACCGCTTGGTATGTGTGTGGCATTTAATATTGTATCTGTTTTTTTGAGTGACTTTCAGTTTGTCACCCTTTTGCTTAGATATGGAATACGTGTTGTACTGTGTCCTCATGCCCTTTATGCGCCTAAATTGGGGAGCAACGTGTTTGGCATATTAATAAGCTTAGCTTTCCCTAATAATAATGCAGAGTATAGCACTGGGAGCGAGGGGGAGTAAGTTCGTGGGCCACTAAAGTTTAGCGTTGTTGTTGTATCTTCTGAACACTCAAGTCCCAAAACCATTCAGAAATTGCCAACTCGTCATGTTTAATATTAAATATTTTAATGTTTATTTTCGTTGTTTTTTGTTGTTATGCTGCAAAAACTAAAAGATATAAAGTGGCAGGTCAGTGAAAGAGCGCTACAACAATAACAATATGGTAATTGCAATGGGTTGGAGGGCGGGTAGAATAGTTTAATCAAGAACCACTTTTGGAAATTTTAAAATAGTTGTAGAAGTCTATGCACATAAGAAATGTTTGCACACTAGAACTTTTCGTATAGGAATTATCACGGTATAAGTGATCCATCTGTATGTTAATGAAGGTACTTTAATCATAACACAGTACAACACATGATTTTGGGACTCAAATCTAAGAACTGCACGTGATAGTAGCCCCAAAAAAAAAGAAGTTGTGCATTATTGTCAAATTACTTGCCATAATAATTTAATATCGATTTGCAGTTAGTAAGTATCGTCCGTGGACCAGCCGTGGCATAGTGGTTAGAACACGCGTTTACCATGCTCAAACAGTGACGTTCGCATTCGTCGATAAACAAGTAGGTGCCGTTAGTTGTGAATCTAAAAATAGAAAGTGTGTTAATTCACAACAACGCGAGAAGCTATCCTATACCTCATTCATGGGGTGTAAAGGGAAATTAAGTAAGTAAGTAAGTATCGTATAGGGGAATTTGTCACGTTTATGGCATGTTTGTAGCGAAGGGTATATTCTGGGCAAAATCGGACAACTTTAAGCCGTGCCCCAAAGTGGTCAAAGATCAAATCTAAATATATGAAAATGAGTTTGTCTTTGTTTCCATATTAAAGAACCGTGTAGACTCGAAAACGGCTTGACCGATTTTTTTTTAAAATTTTCACAGAATGTAGCTGTGTGGTCGGTGGTGGGACATTTATTATCGATATATCAAGTGGGCCCCGCCCATTGGATCCTATTTTTGAAACCGCAATATCTGGATAACTGTTTTTCCAATCGCTTTGCGTGATGCGCTGGGCAGCAAAATTCGTGGTCTCCCAATGGGAATTAGTAGGCGTGATATAAGACTTGAAACTTAAAAAGGCTGTATCTCATAATCTGTATGAGGTATAAAACTGATATTTGGTATGTGTTATTGGTACAGTGTGAATAACAGCCAGGGTGGAAGTGGGCTGTGCCACGCCCCATTTTAAAGAAACTGTTACAACGGCCATAATATAATAGTTTGGTCGTTCTGAAAATTTCACAGTATATGGGTTCCAAGTTGTCAAGAAGGGCCGGGTCGCCGCCCACACCTGTCAATAATTGACTAGTACATATTTGCGAGAAAAAAAATACAATTTCTTAATCGAACAATAGTAAAAATCATAGGATTTACTAAGAACCTGTCCGTTAACCTCTTTGAGGCACAGGAAATAGTTTTCCAGTCTTATACAAATTTCCGCCATGTATTTTTTTTTGGTATGCAATCTTTTATCCCCTAAGCGGAGGTTAATTTTTAAGATGTGGAAGTTCCTACGAAAATTACTCTCTTCTGCCATACATACTCCCCCTGTTTGGGGTGTCCGTCCGTCTGTCCCCCCGATTACTGCCGTAGTTTAAGAGTTGTCGAGCTGTAATTTTATATACAACTAGCTGACCCGGGCAAACGTTGTTTTGCCACAGTTACGGTGCAAAAACACAAAAAACTAAATGTTGCGCCATCTGTCGGACGAACTTCAAACTACACAGAAACACTACTCACTACTCCATAGAGCATGCATATAAAATTTGGTCAAAATCGGTCCAGTATTTTTAAGTTAAGCGATCACGAACAACCACGTAATTTTAATATATGTAGAGATATTCTATTCTCTAAGCGGAGGTTTATTTTTAGGATGTGAAAGATCCTACAACTACTACTCCCATCTGCCATACAAAATCCCTCATTTTAGAGATGTCCGTCTGTGTGTCCACGCTTTTACAGCCGTAGTTTAAGAGCTTACTTAAACATAATTTCCCTTTACACCAAATGACTGAGGTATGGGATAGCTTCTCGCATTTTTTAGATTCACAACTAACGGTACCTACTTGTTTATCGACGAATGCGAACGTCAATGTTTGAGAAGCTCTTACTAGACATGCCGATTGACTCGACACTAATACTTCGAAGTTGCTGTCGACAACATTCGAGGGGAGCCGACAATGAAAGAACATTTTTTTTTAAGATGACTGCAATCATGACTAACCACTATGCCACGGCCGGTCCCAGAGCTATCGAGGTAAAATGTGGTGTGCAACTTTCTATGATCCAAGCGGACGCTAATTTTTAAGATGAGCAAGATCGTAAGAAAACTACTTCCACCTTCCATACAAACTCCCCCCATTTTGGGGGTTAAAAATGCATAAAAATATTCTCTACTTATATAAACAATTCATGATCAGTTTTTGACATTTCACTAGTAATAAAAAATTACTGACAAAAAATGGCTATGATCGGCAAAAAGTAACGTCCACCTATCATACAAACTCCCATTTTTTTTTTCAAAATTTAGTTTTATCCCTCTTTTTACGAATGTTTAGGGGTATTTGAGCTTTGACATAGCCGAAGATAATTACATTACTAGTGTTTTACCTTTATAGCCTTAAGTTCGACTTTAAAAAAACTCTGTCTTATCTCACATACTTTATAAGGTGACCAGTTACCCGAATTAACGTGATTGCTGCTTTTGTCCGGTTTTATTCCCTAAAAGCACGAATTTTGAAAAATCCCTTCATATCGCACAAGTATTCTATAAAAATAAATATTCGCCCCAGTTTTTCCCAATCTACTTTTAGCCGAATGGTCTGGGCGGTAGTAACAGTTTTATCCCTTTTTGAACCCGTTTACCCCTAAATATACGAAACTCGAAAAAACTCTTCTAGCATACTCTTATAAATTTTACCGAATATAATCTTTTCTATTTTATATAAAATAAATATTAACCACAATTTACGATATTCTACCTTTAGCTGTTTGGCCTGGGCGATTGTACCTGATTTATCTTTTGTCAACCTTATTACCCCTTAAAGTGCGTTTTTCAAAAAACCCCTTAATGCGACTATCTAATACTGTAAGATTCATTGTCTTATAAATGATAGCGATTCAAAGATTTAGCCATGGGTGGTACCACAACAACCTTCCGTGTGGTTCGAATTATGGTACTCATTGTATCCCTTTTTTGGCCTTGTGCTAATAAAAGTACGAATTTTAGAAAATATCCCTTTAAATAGTACAACTACTGCATAAAATAAGCTTTAAACCAAATTTTCGCTACTCTATCTTGTGCGGTTTGGTCTGAGTGATGGTGATGGTACCAGCTTTAACCCTTTTTCTGTCTATTTCCTCCTGAAATTACGAATTTCGAAAAATCACTTCTACCTTTAGCCGTTTGTTTTATTTCTTTATGGGCCCCAGAGATCACGCTCATATAGATTTTCATGATTTTATCTTTGCCTGTTTCGTCGTATTGGTACCAGTTGGTCCTTTTTGGCCCTAAAAGTATAAATTTCGAAAAATCTCTTCATGCAGTACTCTAATTCTATAGGAAGTCAGTCCATATAGATTTTCACGACTCTACTTTTTGGTTGAGACCTTTGAGCCTTTTTTAGCCATAAAAGTACGAACTGTGATAAATCCCTTTGCTTTGCTTTCTAATTCATTAGTAAGTTTTATCCCTTTTTGGACATTTTTTTGGCCCTAAAAGTGCGAATTTCGAAAAATCCCTTAGTGTAGCCCTCCAGTTTGTGATTATAGATTTATCCGTTTTATGCTGGTGATTGTACCAGTTTTTTCACCTTTTTTTGAACTTTTTTGGTCCTAAAGTACGAATTTCTAAAATCCCTTCAAGCAGCTCTTTATTCTAAATGAAGCAATCCCATATAGATTTTTACGATCTCTTAAGCCGTTTATAGCTTCAGCCGTTTGATCTGTGTTATGGCACCAGTTTTATCTCTTTTTGGGCCTTTTATATCCCTAAAAGTATGAATTTCGAAAATTCTCTGAGTGCAGCTCTCTAATTGTATAGGAAGCATTCCTATATAGATTTTCGCCAATCTATCTTTATATGATAGGTCTTGGCGATGGGTCATATTTTAACCACTTTTCGGCCTTTTTAACCTGAAAAGTATAGCCTATAGCACTCAGTGATAATGTAGCTATGTAGGTGAAATAATTTCTAAATTCGTATGAGTAGTTTAGAAGATTACCTCTTACATACAAACAACCAAACTCACAAACATCTTTTCTTTATAATTATAATATATATATATAAATATTAACGGTCAAATTCAAAAATACAACACTGGTGCTGGACATTTTCGGCTGATATCTACTTCGCATGTACATGTTTGACATAATTGTAGATATATATACACCTGATGATGTACCATTGTGCATCAGTTGGTCACAAAGGGGTCTGAAGATGAACTCGTCATGGAGTTCGAAACGCGTCATCCTAGTGCGTGACACACTGAATTTGACCAAAATATTTAAACAATAAAATAAAAAAACACTTTTCTGATCGTAAGCCGAATTTGATGTATCATTTGATACACTTAACGTAAATTTAATATATAAATATATATAGGTAGAAGATCAAACAAAATGTCAATGAATCAGTAAAATACTAAACCAATTGTTTGTTATAGTTTTTTGTTTACAATTCTATGTCACAGATGAAATTTTTTTCATTTATTCTTTTCATCCGATTTAACAACTAAAACAATCATAAATAGTCACGGATTACTAAAAAACTACTTGAAATAGTTTAATTAAATCGGCCCATGACTTTTTAAAAGATATAGAGTTATTTAAATAAAACTAATTTTTTAATAGCAAACATTTAATAGAATAAAAGTGCACAAACAACGTCTGAACCAGGTCTAATGCATCAATTTAGAATATTTCCTCTATAAATAATTTCCCCCCAGGTTGCTTCGTCTCTCTCTATATATAATACTGTAAATAATAATTAAAATTATTTCAATTTCTCACCTTAATCCATTAGACAACTATAAACTATCACGAGATCATAGTGTTTATCTGTTCGTCTTTCAATTCGCGCCCAAAATATTTACAAACTCCCCCTAAAAACAAACGCAGCAGCAACATCGGCCACAAAATTCGATAGTACATGGTAGTACATACAATAAACAAATCATTTGTTAATGCAGCAGCATCACACAATTAGCTTAGAACAAATATTATGTTATGTTTTCCTACAAAAGCACAACGCATCCAGCAACCAGTTCGTATATTTCTTATGTTGCACGAGTACACACACAAGTAACTCCAGCGCAATGTAAACAAATCGCATTCGATATGATGATTCGTCCCATTCTTACTGTTTACATTTACAAACTCAATACATATTTGAATTTGTTTTATATTTGTCAGGAGAGGAGTGGAGAGGAGAGCGCTCAATAAATGACTGACATGTTAAGAAATGAACTTGCTTCCAATGAGAATGGGAGAAATTAAAAATGTGTTACGAGTATTTATATGGGCGGTGTAGTGTTAATGGCTTAATGCATTTAGAATTGTTACCAGCTGTTATCCGCTGATTTGTGCCCTAAATATTCAAATATTAAAATAATGAAATTTTCATATTTGTTTTAAAACTTAATTTATCGTTATATTTAGTTGAAATACATTTTGGAAGTATTTAAATATTGTGGGGGTAGTTCATTTATTGTAAAGCGATAAAAATTCGACCTTTTTTAAAGTTTCGACGTTAAATTAGAGCAACATATTTGCAGCGTCTTTAGTGCTAATTATTTTAGGAATCCAACGATGTAAATTTCTGGATAATACAAACACATATTAGCTCGCAACTTAAGTAATACTAAATTAATCTCGCTCGAAGTGAGAAATTATCTTTTGTTTTAAAAGAGATAATTGCAATTTTGACAAAATGCTATAATTTGGCATACCTCAGGTGACAAACATAACTTTCACACACACTAAGGATACTTAAAGTTTCAATGCACTTGACAAACACCTCACCTTTCACTTGTTGTGTTATATCGATGTTTTGTCTCGTGTAGACGAATTTTTCGCTACAAAAATCATTGACCTCATGTACTCCATTCTACTTATCTATCTATCTGTTTTTAAAGCTAGCTTAAGTTTAAGTAGATTGTACAGAGCTTAGCGAATTAGATAAAAAACAACGATCTTGACATAAGTACTTTAAAAAACTTTTGTTGGACCAAAAGCTTTATCGCTTCTCATATGATAATAAAAACTACTAATTAATTTTTCAATATACATCATAGACATGTGACCCTTTATTATGTTGATACTAATTTAACCTGAAGAGGAAATTTTCAATGACGGATGAATGGGTGTGTTCTTCGATCTTTCTAAAAGTATGTTCCAATGATGTCTCCTGCTGACAAACCAGCCATATAAGCATTCAGGAGAAGATTTGCCTCGTCTGAGAAAAAAGTTGATTAAGCTGGTGACACTCTTTTAAGTTTCGTTAGCAAACTGAAGCCAGTGAGCATGATAGTTCATTTATCTACCGTATGTACGTAAATTGTAATCCTTGTAAAAAATGCGGTTTAAAAATGTTATGGCCACATTTAAGTAGCTAATACGCCTTCAAGTAGAGTGTCTATTTTGTTCACGAATAGAAGCTCTTGCATGTTTCTAATTATTTGAATCGATGATGCGCTAAAACCATACAGTGCGCTATAGTCGCATCGTTGTTTCGATAGTACACAGAACGCACATTGTGCTGGGTTGAATGACTCCTTGACACTGAATCCCTATTGGCTTCAAATGTAAACTGGATTTTGGTCCATCCATTGGTATATAAATGGAGTATCATGTGCCAAATTTTCTTAAGATATGTGGAAAAATTGGTTTTTGGAAAATCTATACTTTTATATCTATACTAATATTACGAAGAGAAGAGTTTGTTTATTAGATTGGTTGCTGTATGTTGGAGGTAATCTTCTACTACTGATCCGGCTATTCGAAATTCGTACTTTTAGGGGTAAAAATGCAGTAAAGGGGATAAAATTGGTACCATCACCAAGACCAACCAGCTATAGGTAGAATGACGAAAATGTATAAGGGAATGCTCCCCATACAATTTGATAGCCGCATTCTGGGAATTTTCGAAATTCGAACTTTCAGGGTATAAAAGGCCCAAAAAGAGATAAAATAGGTGCCATTACACTATAAACGCGAAAATATATATGGGCATACCCTCTATAGAATTAGAGACCTCCACAAGAGGCACGAAAAGGGATAAAATTGGTACCATCATTCCAACCAAATTGCTAAATGTGGAGTCGTGAAAATCTATATGGGCTTGCTTCCCATAGAATTGGAGAGTTGCATAGAGAAATTTTGGGAAATTCGTACATAAGAATCAAAAAAAGGTTCAAAAAGGGGTAAAAACTGGTACCATCACTCGGACCGAAGAGTCCAAATCTATAATTACAAACTAGATAGCTGCACAAAGCGATTTTTCTAATTTCGTACTTTAGGCCCAGAAAAAAGTCCAAGAAGGGATAAAACAGGTACCATAACCGGATCAAACGGTGGTCCCTATTGAATTAGAGAGCCTAGCGAATTTTTTTAATTCATATTGTTAGGGCTAAAATAGGCCCAAAGACCCCAATCAAACAGCAAAAGGTAGAGCCGTAAGAATCTATATGGATTAATATCCTAAATAATTAGAGTGCTGCATAAAGGGATTTTTCAAAATTCGTACTTTTAGTGCCAAAAAGGTCCAAAAAGCGATAAACTGGTACCAACACCCGGACGAAACGGGTAAAGATATAATCGCGAAAATCTATATGAGCATGGTCTCTAGGGCCCAAAAAAGTGTTATAACAAACGGCTAAGGGTAGAATCGCTAAAATGTTGGTGAATATCTATTTTATAAAGTAGTTGAGCGATGTTAAGGGATTTTTTTAATATCGTTATTTCAAGGGGCAAATAGGTCGAAAAAGGGATAAAACTGGTACAATCACTCAAACCAAACCGCACCAGATAGAATCGCGAAAATTAGGTTTAATGATTACACAGTACAACATTTTTCAACTCATAGATTTTGGGACTCAATTCTGCGAACTGCCCCAAAAAGAAGAAGTTCCACATCATTCGTTTTTTCAAGTTACATGTCATAATTAATTAATATCGATTTGAAGTTAGTAAGTATCGTATATTATATGTATATTGACATAACTCGAGAACCACAAGTCCGATTTAGCTGAAAAGAAATTAAAAAAAAAATTAAGAATTACAATTCCTAATATGAACAGATTAATATAACGTTTCCCTATATAAGCAACAGTTCAACTTTTACATTCATCAAATGATTTTGAATTGGGTTTATTTTGTAGCTGTTACAATAAAACGGTTGTACTCCGTGGCGTATGATTTAAGTGGAATATTACTTATGATAATCATACGCCACCATGTAGTATTTATGTTATGTCAAACAAAAGACCCAACAACGTGACTAATTCCCCTATACGATACTTACTAACTTCAAATCGATATTAAATTAACATGGCATGTAACTTGACAAAACGAGCTATTTTCACGTCCAGTTCTCAGAATTGAGTCCCAAATTGAGTCATGTGTTGTACTGTGTAAGTTTTGCCACGACCACTCCACCCATGGATTAAAAATTAAAATTTCGTCTGCATATTCATGTTCGTGTTGTCGAGTACTATCTGGGTATCAAATTGTATCTCTCTATCTCTAATAAAACAGTTTTGCCACGCCCACTCCGCCCATAGGGTCCAAAATAAAAATAATAATTTCGTTATTGTATACTAATTACCCTTCAAATTTCATTTAAATCGGTTAACCCGCTTAGACGTGATTAAGGCACAAACAAACAAACAGACAAACATTCACACTTGTAATACTAATATGATAGGATAGGATTATCATACCTACCGCGCCTCCTTATGGGCGTTACAAATGGAAAAACTTTACTGACCTAGTTCCTTCAACCTGACTTGGGATTTTTAAATAATTTTAAATGTACTCCATTCAGAAACGTTTAGAAACTACCAATTGGCTTCAAAATACTCTTCTGACGCTTTTTTAACTTGGTATCTCTCCAACAATAAATATAGACGAACTTTTTTTATGGCCCTATCAAAAAGGTCCTAAAAATTATGTTTCTTATCGTTTTAGTGCATTTTTGATATCAGATGTCAGCAATGTAATTTTAACGAGTTTTTTTTGTGGCTCATTTTAACTCTCTGTCTCACTTTTAATGTGTCCTTTTTGTCTTATTTTGAGAAAGACCAGAAAAGAATCTTAACTTGACAAAACAAATGATGCAGAACTTCTACTTTTTGGGGCTACTTTCACGTGCAGTTCGCAGAATTGAGTCCCAAATCAATAAAGCTGAAAAATGTTGTACTGTGTAGGTAAACTATTTAAGGATATGTTAGTCCTTTAAAGTTATACACCGTTTCAAATTATAGCGGCGACCATTAAAGCTTAAATATTCAAATAACAAATTTTTTACAACTTAAATTATCTGCCATTGGAAACATTGTACGCCAGTGTTCCGTTTGCTATTCATTAATATTCTAAGACTATTATAAAATACCCATGAGATAGCTAAAGCTTGTTAATAGTTTTATATCCTTCAATGTTTTCCCTGGAGTTTCCATCAATGTCATGTTTTGAATGGATCATAAATATTTATAGAGAATAATTAATATGTTTTGAAAGACGTCTATGTTTATTATAATAAACTAAACAATATTTTATATCCCCTATAAAAGGCCATAAATAATTTATGGATAAAAGACGAACGAACGAACAAAAAAAAAACGAACGCGTAAACAGAAAAACTGATGATGATGTATAATAAAATCACAAAGTAATACGAAATAAATAAGAAAAGGGAACAACCGATGAAAGAGAAAGCAGGAGAGAAATAAAAAGGAAATTAAAAAGAAATACACGAATGACAAGTATGCAACGAGATATTGAAACAGGTGGTAACGCCATTGATGAAATTGACAACACTGCGACTATCACAACAGAGAGAAAGTGTAAGGGATGAATTCGCACACATATAAATAAACAACTAAATAACTTTAGTGATGGAATTATTTTTGAGAGAGATGAATACACAAAGAAGCTGTGATATCTCTCTCTCTCTCTCTCTCTAAAAGAGAGTTTTATATGTTGTACCAAAAATACTCTTATACTCGCAGAAGGAGATGCTAGAACTTTCGCATGAAGATGTAAGTTGTAACGGAATTCTCACACAACACCGGAGGTATGAGATACAATCTCCCTTATTGAGAGTGGAAGGGCCCCCATATTACTTACAAGAGAATATGAGTTTAAAGTGAAATTATAACAAAAACAAAACTATTATCACTAAATACACAAAAACAACATTAAGCGATGTTAATGGGACTCGATGGAGGATGAGGCAGTAGCAACGGCATGGACGACCATATCACCCTCATCTGCTGTGATGATACTTAAAAACAAAAAATGCCCCACAGCAGCCATCCAAAGCGCCATCTGATGTTGCCATGACTTTAATAACATAAAGCTTAACCGACCGCCAGTATCTCCACAATTTCATCTGCACTCAAAAGGAGAAGGCGCAATATCTTTAGCCGTTGAACTACCCTAACCCCCTTTCATGGCCACCCACCCCACCATTTAACAGCCAAACATCAACATACACAACAACAACAACTGCAACAACAATAATAAAATAAAAACGATGTTATTATACAAATACACATGTGTTGTAGACAACATACAAACACACACACATACATACATATAGGCATTAACACTCACACCCGCATAAAAATATATGAGAGTGAATGGATAATAAATTCATGTGCCTGTGTGTTGTGTATATGCACATTTAAACGCGTCTCTGATATTTTTACTAAAGTGGTAGTGGTGATGATGGTGGTCGTAGTCGTATCCGTGGTACGAGTGGAGTAGTCGTCCCTTTTGGCTGCCTTTTCATATTTGCTCTTGGTGCTATTTGATGTTGATGATGATATTTTAATTGTTGTGTTTGTTGTTGTTGCTGCTGCTGTTTCTGTTTTTTGCTGGCGGTCGCTGATTAGGATGGCTGGCTGGCTGGAGGAACAGCAGAAGCGGCAGTAAGTTTGAGCGGCAGATAGAGAGTAGGGCGCCATATGTTATTTTTCTAGAACACTGAATTTGTAACATCGCATTGACCGACCCCCTCCTGCGCCCCTCCTGCTTACGAGCAAAAGTAGAACTTCAAAGTGGAGATGAGATGTTTACAACTCGGCCAAACTCAGTGTAGTGTAGTTGTATTGTAGCCTATTTACAAATTTGTTACATATTCATATATGTACGTACTCAAAAGTGTGTGTGTGTGTATATTTACAGTATACATATACATGTAGACAGATAGACATACATGTGTATGCTTGTAATATACGTATGTTTATATGTATGTATGTTTAATCTGGCAATATAGAGGAGGGGATTATAAAATGGAATAACAACGCCATAAAACTAAATTTTAACTTCATTTCGCCTACAGACATTATCAAAAGTTGGTTGGTGGTGGCGTATACATAATAAAAATGATCATCTGTACAATGGTAGAAAAGAGAAGCTTAGTAAAGTGGTAGAATTTTTTAATGGATTTGATGGATATTATTGGTATGGCTGCTGATCATGTGACTGATTACTTAAGAGGGTAAATAGTTGGTCATCGGTTTTATGTAGTTAAATGATAGTTTCTGAAAATTTTAATGAGTTATGTTGAGAATTTTAAGAAATTACATCACACATGATCAACGATAACACTGATCAGCCACAAAATCGACTCCAACACTATTCCTGCTGATTCGTATGTAAAATAACCTCCTAAATTCGAATATCTAAATATCGCCCCAATTTTGCTCATTATCCTGAGTTTTCTCGGGAGGCCCCTCCTTATGTACTTTACTTGAATAATAACAAATATAACAAGTAAGGGGCGTATAGGGAAAACGGTGATATTCGAATTCACCCGCATTCAGCAGAAACAGTGTCTGGGACGAATTTTATGCAGAGCAGTGTTATTGAACAAAGAATGAACGGAAGGGGAGGAGGGCGGCCGGATGCGTCACCAAAAAACGATGGGAGATGGGGTAAAATGGAAAGTTTTAGGGCAAAAGAGACTCATTAGCTAAAATGTTATTTAATTATGAAACGAAAATTACACTAGTTTACAGTAATTTTTTATAGATTTTCATATCTTAAACCCAAGAAAACTGAAAAAAGTATAGCTACATTTTGTAAATTTGGTTTTTCTCGAAATTTTTGTTATTATTGGAAATAGGTTTTTTTTTTATACCCACACCCTTTTGGATGATGTATATTCCTGCTGTAGCCCAAAGTGTTAAAGAAAACCCAGGTTTGTCCATTCCTCGTCGTTCTTTGGAATTGGGCATTCAACAAACGTCATTACACCGTATTTTGCATAAAGACTTGGGTCTTAAGGCTTATAAAGTTCAGTTAACACAAGAACTCAAGCTGGCCGATCATCAACAACGTCGTGTCTTTGCTGATTGGGTCCTTGAAATGCATGAAAATGATCCGGAATTCCATCAACAAATCATCATGACTTATAAGGCCCATTTCAACTCAGTGGTTACGTCAACAAGCAAAATTGTCTGGGTCTATCAAAATCCAAGCGTTATTGTTTAGAAACATCTCAATCCTCAACGTGTGACTGTTTGGTGTGGTTTATAGTACGGCGGGGTTATTGGACCTTACTTTGCGAACATGAGGTTGGATCAACGGCTGCGGTGAATGGATTCCGCTATCGAGAGATGATTAATGATTTTTTATGGTCGGAGTTGGATGGTATTGATCTGGACAACGTTTACATTCAACAAGACGGCGCTACATGCCACACAAGCGACGAAACCATTAATCTTTTACGGGAAAAGTTTCCGTTCCGTGTTATCTCTCGAAGAGCTGATCACAATTGGCCACCAAGATCTTGTGATTTAACACATTGAAAGTTCTTCCTTTGGGGCCACGTAAAAGATAAGGTCTACGACAATACCCAGCGTCGATTCAAGACCTCAAAAAAAAAATTCGTGAGGATATCGAAGACATAGGGCAGCCACTTTGTAATTTGGTTATGGAAAATTTCATGAAAAGGATATGGTCCTGTAAGCGTGCTCGTGGTGGCCATTTGGCTGATGTTGTTTTTCGTTATTAACGGCATACCTTCCTCTTTATTATGAAATAAACATCCGATCATGTATCTCATTAAATGCATTTTTTTTTGAATACCAAACTTACACCTCTTATTGGAAAACCCTTTATTACACTATTTGTATACTTTCACCCTTAGGAATGAGGTATATATCATTTGATACGAGAAAAAATCTTACGCATAAAAAAAGACGAGTTGGTTCTCTGGTATCTTAAGACCAGATACGTTTCAAGACTCTAAGACGACTGGGCCTTGTCCGTCTGTCTGCATAGATGGTTGTTGGGCACGAGAACTCGAGTAAACCTTCGGTAATAATCATACGTATGATAATCATACGTCACCATATAGTATTTGTGATATATCAATCAAAAGAGCCTAAAACGTGACAAATTAAATTCCCCTATACGATACTAACTTACTTCAAATCGGCATTAAATTATTATGGCATGTAACTTGGGACCGGCCGTGGCATAGTAGTTAGAACACGCGACTACCATGCGGAAGATCGCAGATTCAAACCTGGACCCAGTAATCTAAAAAAAAACAAAATAAAAAATGTTCTTTCATTGTTGGCTCCCCTCGAATGTTGTTCGAGAAGAAAACAAGT
Organism: Muscina levida; assembly: GCA_964034835.1. Taxonomy (NCBI): domain Eukaryota; kingdom Metazoa; phylum Arthropoda; class Insecta; order Diptera; family Muscidae; genus Muscina; species Muscina levida. The sequence continues at coordinate 183,324,440 of OZ035880.1, read as the reverse complement.
AGGTGCCGTTAGTTGTGAATCTAAAAATAGAAAGCGTGTTAATTCACAACAACGCGAGAAGCTATCCCATACCTCAATCATGGGGTGCAAAGGGAAATTACGTTTTTTTTTTAAGTAACTTCACAAAACGATTGAAGCAGAAGTTCTTCTTTTTGGGGCTACTTTCACATGCAGTTCTCAGAATTGAGTCCCAAAATCATGTGTTGTACTGTGTTAGGGATGAATACGGGCTATACCTCTTCTGGCAAAAAAAACTTATAATTACTCCCATAACTTCCGAACGGATAACTGGATTATATGTAAATATGGTCAGTTGAATAATCTTGTATTAGTAAACAAATCCTCAGAAAAACGATACGTTTGCCACACTCCCTCTGGTACCTCCCAGACATATGACCCAATTTACTTCTCATAGTTTTACCTGTATACATATTTAGTTTGTAAAGTAGCTGCATTCAGTCAGGAATCTAACTCAACAATGAATACGGGCTATATTCGCCTACCTCTTCTACCTCCCATACAAATGGACCTTTTTTGGAAAATTTACATTTCTTTTATAATATCGAAAAAAAATGGAGGATATTTAATATTTGTCAGTTTAATTATCTTGTAATAGTAGACAAATCTTCAGAAAACGATACGTTTGCCACACCCCTTCTGGAACCTCCCATACAAATGACTAAATTCTATACATATCTTATTTGAAAATACACTGAATTCAGCCAAATTTTGCTCAAGGAACACGTTTATCGAAATCTGACTCAGAAATTAATATGGACTATATCGATTTTGCCGAAAAATATTATATCTCCCATACCATCCAAAGGGACAACTAGAGGATATTTGAATTTAGTAGTTTTCGTGGTCTTGTAATAGTAGACAAATCCTCAGAAAACCTATACCTTTGCCAAACCCCTTCTGGTACCTCCCATACAAATGACCGATTTCAACCTCATAGCTTAGATGCATCTCTGTTTGTAAGTTTAATGAATTCTGTCATACTTAGCGTAACATGTACGCTTTTGAAAATTTGACTCAAGAATGAATATGGACTATATCGGTTGACCCCTTCTGACACCCATACAAAATGACCTATTTTTGGAAAATTAATATTTTCTTAAAATATTTTCTTTCTTTACCATACCCCTTCTGGTACCTCCCTTCATATGACCGAGTTTGCCCTCATAATTTTATGTACAAATCTTTTTTCAAAGTATTTCTACCATAACTTACGAGCGTAAAACGGCAGTTTATTTGAGCGTGGTCAGTTTAAAGACCCTATAATAGTAGGAAACACCTCAGAAAACCAACACACCTTAATAGTTCTCAAATGTCACGCTGTGTCCCCAACGGGTGGACACTTTGTTAGACGATACCATTAACTTAGTCTTGCTCTCATTCACTGCCAAACCCATTTTCGCTGACTCTCTTTAAATAGATATAAAGACCTCTCTCATCGTCTGATAGATGTCGATATCATCGGCATATGCGAGCAGTGTGTGGCTCTTATTAAATATGGTGCCAGACAAGAAAAACTATTACCCTGCCGTCGTGTAAATATCTGACCCGTCGTGGATTTGCCTGGTCTACAGCAGCACTGATAAGGTCCATACAGGTTTTCCTCAATTGGCTTTAGACGTTCACACAGTTTATATTTTTATATTTGTTTTAATTTTCTATAGCTTTACTATATGTCTCGCCTGACCATAAGGCCGAAAGTCTTCTATCTCCAACCGTTTACGCTCCACAATATTTACTTGGTATTCTTAGTTTGCTGGGTTTCTTTTTACCACATACAATTACCAGACAATACATAATCACTCATATCGCAACTACAATACTAAATCACTGTGTGTTCAGTGTACACGTGTGTGTACGTGCTTTCAACAACCAGCGCTCAAAAGTAAACGTTGGCGTATGAGTGTTAGTCATAATCGTAATAAGTAACCGTAGTTGCAGTTGTGAGAACATACAACTCATTCAAACATACATACATACGCACGTAACTTTTCCTCTGGCTGTCTATTTCACTGTCTCACCGTCTCTGTGTATGTGTATATGTGTTTCTATGCCAATGCAGCTGTAGCCGCTGCTGCAGCATCAACATTCAGTGAAAACAATTGCAGCAACAATAACAAATTGTCAGTGACAAACTTTGGCAAAGAACTATAGGGAACAATTGTCATCCTCGAGGTTTGTTATCCTTTCGAGATGCAATGGCAACAATAATAACACTAACAACAACGATAATAGTAATACAATGAAAGAAACACAATGAAACGCGACTGCATCTGTGCTTGAGTGTGTGTGTGTGGGTTTATTTGTTTTTTTCCACTTTTTCCGTACACTAAAATGATGAATGAGTTTACGGCGAAGTAAAGACCAACTATGAAAAAAAGGAGGAAAAGGTGGGCAGTGGCAAAAGAAGCAGTGAGTAGAGAGTGAGTTTGTAATGTTAGGTCAATACATGTGTAAGGAGTTGATTGTGCAGTGCTGCAGTGGAATAAAATGTTGCCAGATTGTATTGCATTTGAGTAGGCTAGTATTGCACCTAAATTTGTACACTCTCACTTGGGATAAATGTAAGAATGTTATTTTTTGACATAAACTTGAATATAAAAGATACAATGTTGTTAGTTGGCACAGGTGTGAGACATAGTGTAAAAAAATTCGGAATTGGTTCTATTTCAAGTCAGGGTGAATTAGAAAATGTATAGAATTCCACAGATTACACTGTGGAACATTTCCGGTGTCCTTGTCTTGGTACTAATATAATATAGAGTATAGTATAGTTTGGCTTTCTCAGGCCAAATCATTAAAGGTACAAAGTCGAGATTTAGTACGTTTATCAGACGTATAAAAAAATACTTTGTTTGTGGACGGTAAATAGACAGATTGCAATGAAATTTTTACTGTGTAGCATTATCCGTAGGGCCTCTATCATACTGTACATATGTTGCGAGGTTGCATATGGTTTCCGCTACGTATGTATGGATGCGTGTATGCACAACGTATTAGCAATATTAATTTTATACGGATTTTATATTAATCATACGCATATTGATCTTATATGGTCGGGTCGGCCGATATAGTCAAAATATATTTCTGAGTCAAATTTATATAAGCTTTTATCTTGCTCAAAACAGGACTTAATTCAGGGTACTTACAAAAAAGATATGTACGAAAAACTATGAGGTCATATGTATGGGAGGTACAAAAAGGTCTGCGCCGAAGGTTTTGTCTACTACTACAAAGTACACAGCACGACATTCTTCAGGTCATTTATTTGGGACTCAATTCTGAGAACTGCACGTCCCAAAAAGAAGAAGTTCTGTATCATTCGTTTTGTCAAGTTACATGCCATAATAATTTAATATCGATTTGAAGTGAGTAAGTGAAGTTTGACATAACATAAATACTATATGCTGGCGTATGATTATCATAAGATATAAGCTTATTGAAATTTGACTCAGGACCAAATTCAAATATACTCCAGTTACCATAAGGAAGTTATGGAAGAGATATTAATTATCCAAAAATAGGTAATTTTGTATGAGAGGTACCAGAGGTGAGATGGGGAAGGCTATACTGTCCATGTACAATACTGTTACTTCATTTTGGAAAATATTAATATTATTACTTTATTATGTTAAACAAATGGGCCTTAAACGTGACAAACTCCCCTATACGATACTTACTAACTTCAAATCGATATTAAAATAAGTTGGCATGTAACTTGACAAAACGAATGATGCAGAACTTCTTCTTTTTGGGGCCACTTGCACATGGAGTTCTCAGAATTGAGTCCCAATCAATGAGCCGGAAAAATTTGTATTACGTAATTGAACGGATCAAATGCGAGTTTTTTCTGACCATTTCTAATTCCATTACTTCATTTTGGAAAATATTAATACAGATAAGTTTTCATAACGATCAGACAAACGGACGAATTCGGTCATAAGATACTCGGGGTCTAACACATCTTATAATGCAATACACTTTTCAAATGATTTATAGCCTCATCTATAGGGAAGAGGTTATAAAAAGACTTTCGTGTACTTACACAGGCACACAAAAGTAAATTGATGTCCTGGGCTCGAGATCCGACAAAGACTATTTTAAGTTTTAGGGGTCATCGGCTTGAAACCGAATTTGAAGTATGTCTTACCTCATGACAACAAGTTTCTGACATAACCTGAAAAAACCCCAAATTTGGGGTCGAATATTAATGTATTTTTAGGTTATGTCAAAAATTAGACGTGAAATAGTAAAATAGACTTTAGACTCCATTGCAGCGACCCCAAAACCATAGATCATAACGTTTTTCTGTGCTTATAAGAAGGTTTCAATTCCTTGCTGTCCTTTGAAAAACTGAAGTATAATCTGGATTGTATCGAATAACAAACACATTTGCATATTTCTTCAAAATTTGATTTCCATTTTTTTTGCATTTTTATGCAAACATTTAAACTCAAAAAGGGCAACCCTACATATCTAGTTCTGTGAAAGGGAAAAGTTACAGCAATTGAAGGCAAAGAGTAAGAGCAAAATTGAAAATTGTGATGATGAATTGTGTATGGGTGTAATGGCTGCATGTATGTACGTGTGTGTGTGTGTGCAAATACAGTAAATTATTTGAGCTTAAAGAGTGGGTGTGGTGTGTGCCCATTACTTACTTTGCATTGATTTCCAGCGAGTGTGTAAGTAAGTGCGTCTGACACAGTATGGGTGCGTTCTATAGAAACATTAAGCACACTCGCACACATACACACACACAAAAACAAACCAACAAAACCGATGGCACATAAAGCCAGATTTGTAGTTCGTCCCTACGTAATCACAGTGTACGTACACACTGGCTTGGTTGGCTTGGTGATTTGCGATGGGGTGAGGCGAAGGAGAGATTCGACTGAATTGTTGGGGCTAAATGCAAAAACCTCCGAGACGACATTAATATCGTTCGTTGATGTACATATAGATTCATGCATAGTACATTTGTATGTATAGTGTATACGACCTTCACCTATATTTCAACCATTTTTAACCAATGACTTTTTCCATGCGAAGCAGCAGAATGCAACAACAACAACAACATCGAACTAACTGAATGCTGATGAGGTTGTGAAGCATTTACGAATTCAGTATTCAACATTGGTACAATTTTTCGTATTTAATGTTGATGTTGATGTTGAATGCAGTGTGGTTGCTATTGTTTGTGCCATTGTTGTTGACAACATCAACATCCACATCATCATCATCAGCATCATTTGGGGGCATAGAAATAACCAACCCATTACTGTTACCCCTCTGCCTGCGGTTGTATTGTCGTCTACTGCAAGAGGAGGGCAGCAGCGTCGGGTCGACAGTAACTTTGAGAGTGACACACTTACGCACTCGGTGGTATGTGTGTGTGTGTATAATAAATATGTATTACATGCGGTTAAATACAAAATATATATATATTTATATATTCAGTGTTAATATTCATCCTGTATCTGTATCTGTATCTGTATCCAGTGTTAAGTGAGACATTATCATGCAATTGCACATTTTGCCGCCAGCTATGGGTGGCACAAGGATAATAGGTGGACGTTGATTTGCAATGACACCAATACCACCACCACCACTCTCTGAACCTCTGCCCACAACCAACCTTGTGACCGGGTGTCATGTCTGTGTGTGTGTGTGTGTGTGTGCGAATCCTGCTTTGAATTGTCATCGTGTCGTATTTTTATGCGAATTATACTTCGCGTGTCGCATACACACGCACACATTTCTGGTCAAATCATCGTAATCCAAAATTACAAAACTGTCGCAATAACTGAATGTACCACCTTTATGCTGTGTGTCTGTCTCTTCTAATTGTGTAAGTGTGTGAAAGTCTAGGTGTGTTTGTATGGCCAACTTAGAGTCTGTGCATTGCACTGCATTGCATTTGTTGCTGCTTTGATCCATTTATCCATTATCGTATACATACACACACAGACATACATAACAACTTTTTACAAAATATTTTACGATGCTGCGGTCTCATTTGGGTGCTTCGTCATTTATGGCGATTTTTATGGTAAAGTTATAAAAATTCATGTCTGTTTTGTTAATGGGGTCTGTGAATTGGCGCTGGGCACTTTGTAGCAATTGTTTCAAATCGATTTTTCCATTGAAATACTTAATATTTAGTGGCATATAGTAGAGGAGTGGAAAAAATATGTATATTTGCAAATTGTTAGAAGGTGATAGATGCTTTCGTGTAGATTTTAAAATACATATGAAGAATCAATACAGAGAGCCAGGAGCCACAAATTTCAAACGAGCTCTCGGCTAGCGAGCCAATAGCCCAAATAAAGTGCTGGCTCGCGAGCCGAGCTAAACAATTTCAAATGAGCTCTCAGCTCGCGAGCCAGGAGCCAAGGGCTCAAAAAAGAGCCAGATCGCGATCCACTTCGAGAGCCCATTCGTAATTATGTGGCTCTTGGCTCGCGAACTAAGTACCAAAGTTATGTACCAAAAGTACTTTTTTATGCCAAAAAGTACTTTCATTGGCCCAAAAACACTTTTCTGTTGCACAAAGTACTTTTTTTTGTACCAGAATACAAAAAGAACTTTTAATGTACTTTACGGCACAGTTTTTTTGTACCAAAGTACTTTTTTATGCCAAAAAGTACTTTTATTGGCCCAAAAACTCTTTTTGTTGCACAAAGTACTTTTTTTTGTACCAGAATACAAAAAGAACTTTTAATGTACTTTACGGCACAGTTTTTTTGTACCAAAGTACTTTTTTATGCCAAAAAGTACTTTTATTGGCCCAAAAACTCTTTTTGTTGCACAAAGTACTTTTTTGTACCAAAAGTACTTTTATAATACTTTTCGGCACAAAGTACTTTATTTGTACCAGAGTAATTTTTTGTACCAAAAAGTACTTTTTGTCATAAAAGAACCCAAAAGTACTATGAAAAAAGTATTTTTTGGTACAAAAAAGTACTCTGATACAAAAAAAGTACTTTGTACAAAAAGTGTTTTTGGCCAGTAAAAGTATTTTTGGCATAAAAAAATTAACTTTGGAACATAACTCGCGATCCAAGAGCCACAAAATATCAAATATGCTCTCGAGTTGTCTCTTTTTGGGCTCTTGGCTAGCGAGCTGGCTTTTGTTTAGGCTCTTGGCTCCTGGCTCGCGAGCCATCTTTTCTTGGTCTATTGGCTTGCGAGGCGACAGTTCATTTAAATGTTGTGGCGCTTGGCTCGCGAGCCGAGAGCACATCTGAACTCGCCGATTACGCAAATTGGTCTATATACTCTGCGGGATATTTTTCTCTCAAACTCCGCGAGATGAGCTGCATTCGCCTGTTTAAGCACCAAAGATTCCGAAGTATACAGCAGGACCGGTAAAATTATTACCTGGTACAGTTGAACTTTGGTGTAAATATGTAAAGCCGCACTGATAAGGTCCAATCAGGTTTTATACAATTGGCTTTAGACGTTCACATAGTATGCTAGATAGGACCTTATACGCAATCGTTAAGAGGCTAATTTCACGGTAGATTTTACACTCTCTACGGTCACCTTTTTTGTAAATAGGACATAGCAGACTGAGATTCCAATCCTTTGACATGCTCTCCTGAAACCAACAGCTCTCTATGAGCTGTTGCAATCTTAAAACAAGCTCATCTCCACTCACCTTAAACAACTGAGTTGGAAGACCATCAGCCCCAGTGTCTTTGTTGATCTTTAGGCGGGATATGACGGTTTTTATCTCAGCTTGGCTCCGGAGGGTGTCACTCGATGTTATCGTCTCGGATTGGTATACAGTCTGCAGTAGGCGAGTTTTTAGACATCAATAGGCTGCGGAAGTGATCTTTCCATATTCTCAGTACGTTCCCGGAGTCAGTAACGGGATGACCATTCTTGTCTTAACGGGGGCGTGAAGACCTGTTCCATGTATCCTACCGTTTATCTTCCGGTAGAGTTTTCGGGCTTCACCTCTGTTCCTGTATTTGTCAATGCACACATTATTCCGCTCCTTCAGCTCTCATTTGTCTCGCCTGAAGAGTCGAGTCGCCTGTCGCCTATTCTCCCTGTACTTTTCATATACAGCTCGCGTTGTATGCAGCATTTGCTGAAAATATCCTAATCGCGATGTCCTCGAGTGCCGATACGATACTAAACTATTTTACGCATATTGTTTCGGAGAATTACACAGTAAAACACATGAAAATAAAACCGACACATGACAATAAATCTGTTGTACTTGGTGGCATAAGATTTACGTTTAATATTACTTATGATAATCATACGCCACCATATAGTATTTATGTTATGTCAAACAAAAGAGCGTAAAACGTGACAAATTTCCCTATACGATACTTACTAACTTCAAATAAATATTAAATTATTATAGCATGTAACTTGACAAAACGAATGATGCAGAACTTCTTCTTTTTGGGGCTACTTTCACGTGCAGTTCTCAGAATTGAGTCCCAAATCAATGAGCTGAAAAATTTTGTACATCGGAAAGTCACCTATCTCTGGGCAGAACTAATAGAACCAGAAACATCACTACCGCTGAATGTAAATACTAATCTACACTGGTTTTCCCTAGTCAGAAAAAATATACAATTACAAAACTTGTTCCCAAATATAGATTCTAAGGGTAATTACAGTTTTTCTTTAAAATAAATAAGAAATAACGAATTTTTGTCTAAAACATCAATTCCTTTCAGTTTTTTTCTTTGCAGCACGAAATTAACTTTAATTTTCTGCTACAAAACTCTGTCAATTAGTTACCATACAACCCTTTAACACCCTGATTAATCAATAATCCAATGAATAAACGTAACGTTGTCCTTGATCAATTTAATCTAGTTTAAGTCCTTATACGCTTGTTCGATTGGAAATCTATACCTTGAAAGTTTCTAAGAACAAGTTCGTACAAATGCACACATAAGCACACACACGGATATGCTGCCATATACAAACTCAACCGATGAGTTTGAATTAAAAAGGTTAAAGGTGACTTTTGTGAGTTTGACAAATGAATAATAGCAAAAAATAAAAGTTCAATTCGATTGCTAGGGAGGATATGCGCTATAAAGCATAAGACTTTCTTTCATTCTGTAGCTGCCAGCAGGGATGTCATAAATAATACGCAACTTTGTCCTTTTATATTGAATTCTACATAGCAGAAAGTTTAGAGAAGTCAAGTAAAGCTGTACCAAAATTCCAATTAAATAAACGCGATTATTATGACTTTATTAAATATTTTTTTTTCTCTTTGAGAATTTATCTGTATATGTAAAAAAATTTTCCAATTTTAATATATCATAAAAATTCAATATTTTTCCAAGTAAACAAAAACTGCAGCGAATAAGCAAAAAAAAAACAGAAAAATCAATAGTTTTTGCTATAAAATAAAATAAAATGAATTTATTTTATACATACAATCAACCAACATGTAATATGTAATCCAATTGTATATGTATACAATTGTATGCTTATGTTTGTTTGTGTATATTTACTGTAGAGCTGTGTACACACACACACACAGACATGTGTACAACATCGCTAAAATACTAACGCAAATACGAGATGTGAATGTGAGAAAGCTTAAAACTTTGTTACATTTATAGTTGTGTGTGTGTATGTATAACTGTTTATGTGCTTTGCAATATAAGTATATGTATATATGTTTTTTGTATACAGCCCTCCCGCCTTCCATTTCTGTATGAGTGAATTGCGGTTATTGCATACACTTAGAGAAATCAAGTAGGCCAATCTAATTCATTTAGGAAAAAACGTGGGGAGGTCGAGCACTGAGAGCCCACTCGACGCTCAGTAATGTTAAATTGCTGAATTTAGACTACAATTATGAAAACTTGCTTACACATTTGTTGTGACAAATTAAAGCGTGATTGTGATAGCAATTGTGTGCATAAATGGGTTAAAAGTTATGCAAATACGAGTATTTAAATTATATTAAATAAAATTTTACATATATTTAAATTATATAGTTTATGTCATGATTAGCGAGAGAGACAGAGAGAAAGTGGTGACGAAGTTTATTATAAAATCGGAAATTTTTTGAATGTATTTAGTATCTTACGACATTTATCAATGGTCGTGTTTTTTTGGTATCCTATATAGGAGACCGGTATAGGATACCAAGAAAACGCTTCGCCGCTAACAAAAAGAAATAACTTGGCAGCACAGTAATTTATGTCAAATAATTTGTTGTTTTATTTTTATTCATTCGTAAATATTTTATTATTTGCAGTTTTGAAAGTTTTTGTGATATTTTTGAAAAATGTTGTAATATTCAAATAAAACGGATTCACATGACCCTTCTTGGGATCTAATGTTCCGCATGGACCTTAGCCACAAATTGGAACCTTTTTTCTATGTGTTGCATAACAAATATTCTGTAAAATATCACATTTCATTGAAAAATATCATTCAACAGCAAATTATTTTATTTGACGTTCGCTTTTCTTTTTTATTCTTTGTTTACGCCTGCAATAAAAAATTTGGTCACATTTTAATTTTTACCACTATTTTGAACAACTTATCCCCGTTTAGCTTAGCATGTAATTTTATCCCCGTTAGCGTATATAGGATAACATTTGTATGGCTAAGCGCGTATAAGTTACCAACAAAACGCAACCAATGATGAAATTCCAGCAACTTTTGTTGATTTTTTATGAATTTTAGTATATTTTTTTCATTGTGTGCTGAACTTTGTTGCACAAATTGGCTTCTCTTGCCTTAGTTATGGGGAAGAATCTTCCATTCAGTGGGTTTTTTAATAAGACCGCGTAGATGTTACCATTGATTAGCCTCGCGTCGCCAAGAAACATGGTGGTGAGTGGTACCAGATTCCCGCATAAAGATATCCACAAGGCAACCTGGATATCCCCCGGATATCTGGATATCAAAGGCAAAAAACCAAATAGATCATGTGGTAATTGATGAAAGGCATGTCTCAAGCGTTATGGACTTTCGTAGGATGCGCGATGCAAACATTGATTCGGATTACCATCTAGTTGCAGCTAACGTACGCACGCGATCAAGTAGTTCTAAAAACGCTCGTAACCTAATGCAAAGGAAGCTAGACATTACAAAGCTGCATCACACCGAGATAGCCAGTGCCTACCCCAACCAACTCTCTTAATTACTGCAAACAAACCCCTCAATTCTGATGATCTCGATACACAGTGGAAGCATATTGCGAATTCTATGACCACTTGGGTTGGCCGTGGCATGATGGTTATTACACGCGACTAGGATACGGGATATTCCGGGTTCGATTCCCGACTTCAGTCATCTACATTTTTCTATCATTGACGGCCCCTTCGTAGTAGTAGTATAATTGTCGAGTCAATCGGCATATCTAGTAAAAGCTTCTCAAACAGCGACGTTCGCATTCGTCGATGAACAAGTAGTGTCATCACATTCACATGGTGTCTTATGTGAAAGACTAAAGCCCATCCTAGCGGACCAGATAGGAATTTTTCAGTTTAGACTTGATAAATCCATGACCGACCAGATATTCACACAACGACAAGTCCTGGAGAAGATCCAAGAAATACAGATCGACTATCAGTTTATCGAATGCAAAGCTGCATACCACAGTCTACATTCGACTGAAATTATTGGATGCAATGGCTGAGTTCGATATCCCTACGAAGCTGATACGACTTTGCGGTATGACACTTGACTGACACGAAATCTTCAGTGAAAATAGTCTGACTGACCCAATTTGTACCGAGCGAGGCATAAGGCAAGGCGATAGTCTGTTTTGCGATCTCTTTTGTTAATGGAGATGATCATGCGGAAGGCTGCAGTAAACACGACTGGTACTAACTTCGATAAAAGTCACATGTTGCTCGCGTATGCTGATGATATAAATATCATTGGACGTGGATTGCGAGATGTTACTGCGGTCTTTTCAAGCATTGAGAAACAGTCGGCAGTAATGGGTCTGGTGATAATGAGGACAAAACCAAGTTATTTGTTTCAACGAACAAAGAGTCTATGCGTTTGGGACGCTGCGTGAACGTTGTCAACTATAACTTTGAAGTGGTGGATGATTCTGTCTATATTGCATTCTCCGTAAACAAAACTAATAATGTCAGTCTGGAAATGAAGAGACGGTCTCATTGATCGCAAACCACTGCTACTATGCGCTAAGCAAGCGATTTAATAACAAAGCCCTCTCTCGACGAACAAAGATCCATCTCTACCAAACACTGATCCTATCTGTCTTGCTCTACAACGCAGAATCCTGGTTAAAACACTTTGCATAATATTTGGACCTATCATCGTTAAAGGCGAGTACCGTCTTAGAAAAAAATCAAAAAAATTTATCATGGGATATTGGGCTGCAAGTAATTTATTGCTAGTAAAGCGGCTATCAGAACCCTAGAGAACGTGTACACCACTACGAGAAATGTTCAAGAATGCCGGCATTCTATGGAGGAGATACCGAGACATTCGACGGTTACACTCACATGGGTGCCAGGACTTGGGGACATACATGGTAACCAAAGGGTCGATACATTGGCAAGGACCGCCACCACGTTGGAATTCATCTCATAAGGGGAAGACAACTTATTGCGGGAAAACTGAACCCACTTGCACAACGACCAAATAAATATGGCCTACAATGGATATTCAGAGAACACGATTTGCGTTGACACTTCTAGTGTTCATCTGAGGAACGTCATAGCTGTAATAACCAGTCACTGACCGGTTGGCAAACACGGTAAGGTCAAAACTTCCCTACAACGATTATTGTAGGACTTTTTTGTAAAAAAAGTTTAGTCATCGGACACTTGTGGACAATACCTGTCTATCAGTAGGCGATCTACAGAACATCCATGCCTTCAACAAAACATTGAAATGGCTTGAGAGCGACTTCGAAATGCGAAAATTTGGAAATTGTATCACAACGGGACCTACTCTAGGACCCGACTGAAATCGCAGGGACAGATCCCATAAAGGGGAGGTTGTGTGGGAGGTAGGAGTAATTTTCGACTGATCTTACTCTTCTTAGAAATTTACCCCTTTTTTTTGGGGATATAAGCTTGCATTTAAAATTTCAGCTCAATATTTCATAAATTGTAATAGGGGGACTGATAGACGGACACCACCAAAAAGGGAAGTTTGTATGAGAGGTGGGAGTAGTTCTTGTCGATATAGCTTATCTCAGAATCTAACCTCCGCTTAGAGAATAGAAGCTTGCATACCAAATTTCAGCTCAATATGTCATAAATTACTGATGTAATCGCGGGGACACCTTCAAAATTAGCCTCCGCATAGAAATAGAAGTTTGCATATCAAAATTCTACTCTATAACTCTTAAACAACGACTGTAATCGAAGGAACAGATCCTGTAAAAAGGGGAGGTTTGTGTGGCGGGTAGGAGTGATTTTTGACTGATCTTACTCTTCTTAGAACTTTAACTCCGCTTTGAGGATAGAAGTTTGCATATCAAATTTCTGCTCAATATTTCATAAATATTGAGACAGGCGGACATCTTAAAATCGACTCAGAATTCGACACGGATCATTTATTTTTATATATTGGCGTTACAAGATCTAAACCAGTATGAAAGTTTCAGTCAGGAAAACCTATTTACATATACCCTCACCCTCAGTAAAACATAAAATTGTCTAGTATATTGATATTATTACTCGATATCTAAAGAAGGCGGAGTGGTAATTTGCATGGGAGGTACCAGAAGGGACGTAGCTAGAATGCAAGTTTTTTTTCCAAAACGTTATCCTGATAGAGCTTTATTTAAAACAGAATTAGGGCATGATCACGTTGGGTGTATTGATATTACTACTCCATCTATAAAGTAGGCGGAATGGCGCATTTGTATGGGAAGTTTCAGAAGGAGCATGGCTAGACTTCCAATTTGTTCTCCAAAACGTTATCTTGCTTGAGCTTTACTAAATACAGAATTTGATCACGATCGCGTTGGATCTATTAATGATATTAATTGATTTCTAAAGTGGGCGGTACCTAATGGGTATGGGAGGTACCAGAACTTTATCCTGCTAAGTTTAACTAAATATAGGATTTGGGAACGATCGCGTTAGATGTATTGATATTATTTCTCGATTTCTAAAGTGGGCGGAACGGCACATTTGTGTGGGTGGTGCCAGAAGGGTCGTGGCAAGACGACCAGTTTTCTCTCCAAAACTTTATTCTCATTTAGTTTTACTTAATACAGAATTTGGGAACGGACGCGTTGGGTATTTTGATATTATTACTCGATTTCTAAAGTGGGCGGAATGGTACAGAAAAGGTACCGGAAGGGGCGTGTCCATGTAGCCCATTTCCAATACCGTAAGTAGTTTTGAACAAATATTAACTTGTGCAAAGTTTAAAAACATTTGGTTTGGTCTTTCAAAAGTTATAGTGCGTACCAGCCGGAGAGCCAGACAGACAGTCAGACGGACATGGCTCAAACGTCTTAAAAAGTCATGAATCGAATTTGGCTCAAAGAAACTTAATGTCTAAAGTGACTCCTTCTATGTATAACACTTTTGTGTTGTATCAATTGATATATACCCCCTACCCGTAGGTTGAGGTTATAATGAATATACCCTTCACTCTGTTCGTGCGCATGGTGAAGTTTATAACAATGGGATTATGAGTTAGAAGATTTTATTTTACTTATTTACATTTTTTTGGTAATTTACTGTCAAAATTAATAAAAAAAACTCCCTGGCATCTCTTTAATGACATGCGAGTAGTTTCCCGCTGTTGAGTGAGGTATACTACTAATTTTAGCAGCAAAGAGACCCTTTGCAGTTTATCGACTATTCCAAACGTCAGCTTAACGAGAAGCTTTTTCTAGACAAATGTTGTCGATTGACTCGACTACTAGGAAGTTTCTGTCTATAATATCGAAGGGCCGTATACCAAAGAAACCTAGATGGCAATGGCGGGACTCGAACCAAGATCACCCGCCTGATAGTATTCCAACCATCAAGTCGCGGTCTGTTCCAAGCATTTACAGGAAGTTTTATAAGTTTCATTTTAAAAAAACCAAATTTGTGCGTTATTGTCAAGAAATTTCGCAACATTCTCATACTTAAGTGCTTTTCGGCTAAACTGTAAGCCGAAACAATTTTCTGATTCATTTTGTAAGTATGAAAACTTGTGACAGCATTTAAATTCATATTTTTGTCACAGTTGTTCTCCCTCTCTTCCCAAGTAACAGGTAACACCAGCTTAAAACTTTCGTCTCTCAATTTACTAGCTACATTCCTCTCGTTATATATTCTCTTTGTTATTTACGCAAAAAGCGAACATCTGTTGCAATTTGGTAATTTTGTAATAATATTCTGCAACAATTTCGCACAATTTACAAACTGCCATTAATGTCACATATTTTGTTGTTGCTCAAAATTCCCTTTTCTTTGAAGTTATGGCATAAATAGTCATTGACCTCATTTTTTCTTACAGTGTATAACCTTTCAGATAACTTTGTGTGTCGCTGTGTGTGTGTGTGGCAAAACTCACAACTACATTACACGCACATAAAGAACTTTGGCACAATTGTGCCTTAAGTTGGCTAACGTCGTTTGCTCTTGTCCGTATTACTCGAGAGAGGATGGATGGAGTAATGGTGGTGGTAATGGCAGAAAGGAGCCAACAGCATCAGATGAAGACGACAGCGGATGTGAGTTGAGATGATGTTTGAAGGATATTTGTTGGTACTATAGTGGTGGAGGCGATGGCGGCATTGGTGGCAGGGGTGACTTAGGGTGTCTATAGCTTGATCCGTTAAATGTTAATTTTGTTTTGTATTTCTTTGGATTTCATTGCGTCGCCATTCATGTTGTTGTTATTACGACGTACAACTTTTTTTTTGTTGCTGCGTGGGTTTTATTCCCAATTTCTTTGATTGTCTGATTCTTGTTTTCCGTCGTAGTCTTCGTTTTAGTTGTTGTTTTGCTGCTGCTGCTGCCTTTTATTCCATTGAGAATTTTATTGTTATTACAGCACAAAAAGAAATATGTTTACATCACAGGAATATGGGTGACGGTGGAAGAATGGAAGTGGTGGTAGGGGGTAGGCTGGGGAGCTCTTTCTTCAACTTCTTGTAATAATGGATAAAAACAAAAAAAAAAGTACTGACAACAACAAGAAAAACAACTACAAAATAAACAATTCCTTAGAATTTGTTTATTACATGAAAACATTTTGCTTAGCGTCTGCGAAAAGCAAAGTTGTAGCTATAGCTGGGTAGACCCACAAAGGTATTGAATTGAAGTCGCTCGTTCGCCCGCTCGCTCAATGGTTCAATGGCTTACAATAATATTTTGTTGTCGTTGTTGCTGTTGTTCGTAGTATAGATTTTTGCTAATTTAATTTAACCAATATTCAAACACGACGAAGGCACTCAGTTGTGTGTGTTCGGCTGGCTGACATAGAAATCTTAAAGTATCTTTGGTGCTTACACAGGGGAGAGAAATTCTGTTGTTGTTGATGTTCATTCATTGACTGTATCACGTAAATAAGTTAAAGGTATACATTTCATAGTATCGCATTGAACAATATTAATAATGTCGTATTTTATGGATTTGTATCTCCGCAGTAATTTCCATTTGGATATAATGCGTTTCCATTTAAATTGCGAAGATTTCCAAGTGAAATTCAATCAGAAATTTTATATTTAATATTTGCAGACAAGAATCAAATTTCAACTGATGATATTTAAATTAAATGTATTTGTTGTTATAATGTTAATGAAGCAAATATGTGAAGAATAATGAATTTTTGTGGATATTATTTTATGGAGTGCACCAAATTGAAAGATTTTTAGTTGATTACAAAAATAATATTACGTTAAATGGCATAACAAATTATTTTCAAGATTGAATTTATTAAACTTTGTTTCGTAGTTTAGAAGAGAGACATTTGATGAACTGTTTGTATATACATAACGTATGAGTAATATTTATGTTATGCGAATTTTATATTAATCATACGCACTTCGTTACAATAATGTGGATTTATGGTTAAATAACAATGAACATTTTTAGAAGATTTCATTCCATGTAATAATTCCTACTTGATTTTTACATGGATATAATTATATAAATTACACTGTGCAACAACCAAAATCGAAATGGGATGAAACCAAAAGCATTTTGTTCATCTTAGAACTTAACTTCCTTTCCTCTAAGAGGATAGAAGTTCGCATACAAAATTTTAGCACGATAACTCTTAATATACGGATGTAATCGCGAGAACAAACATACATACATCTCCAAATAGGGGAAGTTTTTATGGGAATTGGTAGTAGTTGTTGTCCGATCCGCTTAGAGGATACAAGCTTACATACTAAATTTCAACTCAATAGCTCTTAATTTACGGCTATAATCGCGAGAACAAACAGACGAACATTTCTAAAAAAGGAGAGTTTGTATTGGTGTTGGTAGTAGTTTTAATCCGATCATGCCCATCTTAGAGCATAATCTCTGCACAGTGCTATTAACTTAAGCCTTAGCTACAATTCGGCCCAAAAATAATATGAGAAATCATCAATGGTTCTTGAGTTATAGCTGAATCAAGATAAGCAAACAACATAAAAGTTATAAAATTAGGCGTGAGAAAACTACAATTTGCTACACAGATAGTAATCGATACTAAAGTTATGAATATGTAAATAAAATTTATCTGTGGGTATGGCAAAAATTTAATTGAAGCAAACAGAGATAAGTTAGGTTAATTCGGCATGGATGTTCCGCAAATCGCCCACTGATAGACAGGTATTGTCCAGAAGTGTCCGATAACCAAGCTTTTCATATCTCAGGTCACCAAAAGCAGGGCAGTGACCTAGGAGTGGTCTCCTCTTCTTCCTCATCATTGCAGCTACTACAAGAATCGTTGTAGGGTAGTTTCAACCTCTTAGCGTGTTTACCAATCGGTCAGTGATCGGTTATTACAGCTATGAGGTTCCTCAGGTGGACCCTGGACAGGTTAAGCACCGATCGTGTCCTATGTATATCCGGCTCCACGAAAAGCCCCCCAATGAAATAACGCCCAAACGAGAAATGAAACATTCCCCAAATTTTTTTTCTTACATTTTTGGGTGTTATTTCATATAAAATAACTCCCAATTTTTTTGGGCCGTTTTTCATTTTTCTTTGGGAATTATTTCTTTCCTCATTTGGGGTTTTTAAATTATGAAATAATCTCCAATGAAATAACACCCAACCATTTTTTTTAATTTGGGGATTGTTTCATATCGTGAATAATTTGGGTGTTATTTTATTTTTTATTCGGGGGTTATTTCATTTTTAAAGCTGTTGGTTTTAGGGGTTATAATTATATAATTATATAAAAATAGGCCTTTTACAAGAAAACTTTTAGCCTGTGAATATATTACAAAATATTTGGAATGTTTACAGATATTTCCATTTGTGTTCATATTGGCGGATAGAAAATCAGCAAAATGCACCGAGCATTTTTCATTTTGAGTTCGATTAGTACACACTATGAATGGTATTTTTTTTTAAATTTGTAAGAGTTCTTCAAAGGGAAGAATTCAATAAAAGCAGATAGTTAGATTTGCTTGTGAACACTGGAGGTGGTTGTGTAAAGGCCAAACGTAAAAGGCAAATTGTCTTCCGAACTGATTCATTTCAATAATTTTGCGACTTTGCTGTTGGTCCATATTGACTTCATGAAATCCTTTGAGAAACTGACTCTTTTATGAATTTTGGGCATAATTTCATTTTTGTTGCTGATGGGGTTTATTCCATTGGGTGTTATTTCATTTTCATCATTGGGTGTTATTTCATATGAAATAACTCCTAAATATTGGGGGTTGTTTCGTTTCCGCTTTGGGGTTTATTTCATTTATTTTCCGATGTTATTTCATTCACTGTTTTTGGGTGTTATTTCCAATTTTTTGGGGTTTATTTCATTGGGGGTTATTTCCTGGGCGTTATTTCATTGGGGGGCTTTTTGTGGAGCCGGCGATGCCTGCGCCGTTTTTGCTAACTTAATTCCAAATAGTCTGGTTATATCTCTTCAGGACGAACAAACTATTAATAAAGCTGTTACAACGGTTTCTTTTAAATAAGGCGTGGCACAACAGTACCATCCAAATAGCATCTTTATACCTCTTATAGTTGATGAGACAAAACCGTTTCATACCAAGCCCACTGATCCGATCCCTCCTATTTTTTTGGTCACAAACTTTGCTGACAAATGC
This sequence comes from Muscina levida, assembly GCA_964034835.1. Classification (NCBI taxonomy): domain Eukaryota; kingdom Metazoa; phylum Arthropoda; class Insecta; order Diptera; family Muscidae; genus Muscina; species Muscina levida. The sequence goes on along the minus strand of OZ035880.1, from coordinate 183,305,203 downwards.
ATCCACACAAATTTTTAAGGCGATTGCAGAAACTGTTCTTTAGATATTGCGGTTTCAAAAATATGGTGCAATGGGCGGCGCTAAGCCCACTTGATATATCAACAGTGAAAGTACCCTATTTTCACCACATGAATTTTCGTTGCTACCCCATCTGTCCGTCAGTCCCTGCGATTACAGCCGAGATATCGAGCTGAAATTTTGTATGCAATCCCCTATCCTCTAAGCGGAGGTTTATTTCTAAGATGATCAAAATCAGGCAAAAACTACTCCCACCTCCCATACTTACTTCCGTTTGTTGGGGGCGTCTGTCTGTCTCACCGCAAATTTTCAGCCGTAGTTTAAGAGCTATTGAACTGAAAGTTGTTGTATGCCAGCTTCTATTCTCTTAGCAGATGTTACTTTATAAGATGAGCAAGATCGGACAAAAACTATTCCTATACAAACTCCCACTATAAAGATCGGAAGACCGACACTATAAATTTGCCACATAAGTCAATAAATTCTACATTCTATTAGCGAGCGTGTTGTTATATGCAATTAACTTTTTTTTTGTGTATTATTTAATTATGCTTGAGTGAAGCATTTGTGGGCGCCGGAAGTTTAACATGTATTTAATCATCATCTATTTGTTTTTTGTTTTATTAGTTGGGTGACCCATCATTCTCCTTGTGTTTAATTAGCCGGCGTTGTTGTTGTGAAATACCCCTTGTGTGATTTTTTGTTTTAGTGGGCGTTATGTTAATTTGTCATTTTATTTATACTAATTTTAATGCACGATATTTGTAGACTTTGATTTATCGCGTTTTTTGTAGTTTCTTTTGTTGCCATTTTATTATTATTACCGGTAGTAGTTTCGGCTATTTATTGAGTTGTTTGTTTATTTTGATTACAAACTATTTGTAAACTATTGTAAAAAGCACTCAACGAAAAAAATATTAGAAATAGTGCAAACTGCCTATTGATTTTCTTGTATATAATCTCCATATTTGATCGAAGCACTTTATAAGGTTGATTGGACATGGATATTGTTCAAATGCATCATTATCAATTAAAATATCGATTTTGATTTTCTTATTAGTTTATTATTGGTCATGGGATACTCAAATGAAAGAGTTCGGGGAGAGCTTCCCTTTTAAACTACATCTACTTTTAAACTAATACAGAGTGATATTCTACGGTTTTACGTAAAGAAGCTTTTACTAGACGAAGCCGATTGACTCGACTACTTGGAAGTTGCTGTCTACAACATTGAGGGGACCGCCGATCAAAGAAATGTAGATGATTGCGACAGGTTACTAACCCACGTAATCCACATGTTTGACACCTTTTGTAACCATCATGGAGCTCAGGTTCATATGCGATGTTAAACTGATGTCCCGCTTAGTGAGTCCAAATATAGAAGCCAGTTAAGTCGTCAGATCTGAAAGGCTCCTCCACATCTCAGTACACCCTAAATAGTTAAACTTTTTCTATATGTATTTTTTGCACTGCCAATATTCTATAGTATTCTTTATAAGAACACCCTTCACCATGAAAATCAGTACCACAAAATGGTGATTTAAAACGCTGCTTAAGGCCATTTGTGAGATACATTATTTCCCATAAAATTTGCATACTTTTCAACACAGCCATTATGTCACACACACTTAAGCCTCTCCCACCCCATATACATACATCTTACAAAGGTCATAAAAACCCATTTATCTGACATTTTTCTCTGAGTTTACACCTGTACCCCAAATGAAATGCACCCCAGCACCACCATCCATCCCCCACCTGTTCGATGCTGAACATTGCCTGTGCCACCACAGAGACCTCTGTCTTACTTAATGTTTCCCGCTACCATCGTTGCGCCGTTGTTTCGATTGTTTGTTTATTTATTATTGCAAATGTTTTGTTGGCAATAAACTTTTGCAACTTTTGTGTTGTGTTGTGTGGACCTCTTTTATCGTTAATGTCTGGTGAGTGAGTGAGCAGCATCTTTCAACATCTCGTGGCAAATGCTTCATCATCATCATCATCAGCAGGAGCATCATCAGCCTCATCATCATCGGCATTGCCATCGTTATAAACGTGTCGGCGGATATTCGTGGTGGTGATATTCAATACATTAGCACAAAGAAAACAAGAGAAACAACTGGGAAGAAAGCTATAGAGAGAAGGCAGAGAGAAAGTGTGATATTAAACGTAGACTACGGCTGTACGTGTGTGAGGGGGTGTTGGCTGTCTTGATATAGTTATTTGTTTTGTTTATGCAAATTATTTATGTGGTCTCTTATTATGGTTGTTAGCGAACGAGAAAAGTACTGTGATTTATCTGTTTATTTAAATCACAGGAAATCAAACCGCATGTAGGTATTATAAATTTTCTATAAAGACATCTTTTACATGGATTTTTGTTTTTATTTTGGTTTTTCAATGGCTTATCCAATTGCATGGATACATTTGATGATAACCAATTACGTGCTATGTGCTATTATGAATAATAAACAACCAGAAGGCAGCCGGTAAACAAATCATATGTAATTTAAAGAAATTGTGTAAATCTCAATAAAATATACAATTACCAGGCGTTAAGTGTAAGCATATATGATGATTCAGGTTACGTCGATTTCGCACAATTTCGTTTATTTTAAGAATATTTTTAAAGAGGTATTTTTGAAAAAGAACATATCGTCGGCATTCTGCGTATACTGATCAACTCCACTTTTTGTGAAACGAAGGTAATGGTACAAAAGTGTCCCAAAGGTCATAGTCTATGTCTTGTAAAAATAATCCCATGTCCATTTAAAGTAGTTTTGTAGTTATTGTATCAAAACATAAACGGACAAAAACTTTTAATCATATATCAGAAACACAAATAATGAACTTGAGACGTTTTTGCAAGACACCGACGATATGTTAGTTTTAATTTATTTATAGGTGAAACCTAAGTAACAGGGAGTCTTACCCTACCAACTAGAAATTATGAATTCTTTGGTGATTTTTTGTACTAATTAATTACACAGTACAACACATTTGGGACTCAATTCTGAGAACTGCACGTGAAAGTAGCTCAAAAATGATTAAGTTCTGCATCATATGTTTTGTCAAGTTACATGCCATCATAATTAAATATCGATTTGAAGTTAGTAGGTATCGTATAGGGGAATTTATCAAGTTTTAGGCTCTTTTGTTTGACATAACATAAATACTATATGGTGGCGTATGATTATCAGAAGTAATATTCCACTTAAATCATACGCCATGGAGTACAACAGTTTTATTGTAACTGCTTCATAATAAACCCAGTTCAAAATCATTTGATAAATGGAAAAGTGAAACTGTTGCTTATGTAGGGAAACGTTACATGAACAGATTAAAGGAATTGTAATTCTTAATTTTTTTAAATTTGTTTCAGCTTAATCGGACTAGTGGTTCTCGATGTATGTCAAACAAAAGAGCCTAAAATGTGACAAATTCCCCTGTACGATACTTACTAACTTCAAATCGATATTAAATTATTATGCCATGTAACTTGACAAAGCGAATGATACAGAACTCTTCTTCTCTTTATGGCTACTTTTACGTGCAGTTCTCAGAATTGAGTCCGAAATCAATGAGCTGTAAAATATTGTACTGTGTTAGAGACTTTTTCCTTGATTCTCAGCTAGTCCTGTAAAAACCCTTTCGGTACCCTCCATAAAAATATATCATATGCCCAGAGAGATATTGAAAATAACTTTTTACTTTTATTGACTGTAACCTTTTCTACAGTTTTCCTATATGTCTCGTCGTACGACCGACAGTCCTCTATCACCAATCGTTTACGCCCCATAAAGAATTTCATTTGAAAATTGGTAAATTTCGCTAACTCTAGAGTTTAACAGTATCATACATGGGGTGGTGGTATTTATCTATCAGTTCATCTGGCTGAAATTTCTGTACCGGTTAATATTTCTTTGTCCTCTTATTAATTTCTAGTATTTATCCAAAGAAAAGTTTTCCAATGCTAATAGATCATCCGACATCAGGTCTTTACTCATTTACTCACTTAAAAAAGCTTAATTTCCCTTTACACCCCATGAATGTTGGATAAGGTTTTTTTTACTATTACTTTTCGGAAATTATTTCATATGCTTTGGATCAAATTGGAAGTTATTTCATACCGCCGTAAATTCAACTGTCTACCCTTCTTGTTTGCCACTTAACTAATTGGAGGCTACATACTGTGGTCTGGCATTTGTACCGTCCGTCTGTCCATCACTGACAAAGGTTTAAGAAATTGTGTCATTTCAAATACCTGACACCGATAAGTAATGTTTAATTTTTTTCGCAAAATGTTTAACGCTTGACATGCCTGTCCGTGTCATTGGGGAGTTGGAGATAAAAAGAAATCAATTTGCAGACTACTACATATTTGATGTAGGCTAACCATACAATTTACACTGTTGGTGTTTCCAAACACTGTCAGTGTTAAATGTAAACATTTCGAAGATGTCTTTGGCCTTTTGGTGGTTTGTTTATTTGTTTTTCTTTTTTGGAAGAAATTTATTTAATTTTTTTTTTGTATAGCCACCTGCAACCTCAATTGGTGGTAAGACGGTTAAGGTAAACATTGTTAGAGTAATGGCTGTCTGGCCGTCTAGCACAATAACAACAAGACAGCAGTTTCAAACAACATCTGTTAACTGCAATACATTATTAATAATAACATTTTAAAATAATAAGTAAATAACAAATTATAAACATTAAGATTTTAAAGAACAAGACAATTTCTGTGTGTCTCAGGCGAACTTTACTTAAGCAAAATGTGTCTCAGATGGTCTAAAGCTAATTACGCTATACTAAATGTCCCTCAGATGGTCTGGGCACATTTTTACTAAATCGAAATAAGTTTTTACTAAAGGAAAATGTTTCTCAGGCGGTTATGGGGAAATTTTGCTAAAGAAAATGTGTCTCAAATTGTCTGGGAGAAAAATTGCAGTAAATTCCGTGTGCCTCAGAAATTGTTTGCTGGGTGAATGAAGAGAAATCATCAATAACTTTAAAAAATATATACAGTGGGGGTATATAATTCAGGTTGTTTTAGTGGGATCAGACATATTTTACTCAAGCAAGTTTTACCACACACAGTAATTAAGCTATTTTTTTTTGTAAAGAAATGCATTTTTTATACTAAAGAATACCTATTAATATTATAAATGTGAATGTCTGTCTGTTTGTTTGTTTATGGATCAATCACGTCTAAACGGCGAAATCGATGTAAATGAAATTTAGTAGCCAGTTAGAGAGACAGTTAGAGAGTAGCCAACCTAGAGACATACAATTTGTTATACAGATAGTACTCGTTAACACAAATATGAATATGCAAACGAAATTCTATTTTTTTTATCCGTGGGCGGAGTAGGTGTGGCAAAACTGTATTTTAGCCTCACAGCGATAAAATTTGGTACATAGATAGTTATCGACAACACGAATATGAATATGCAGACGACATTTAATTTTGAATCAGAGGGTGGAGTTGGCGTGGCAAAACTATATTTTAGCCCTCGAGAGACCCAGTGCAGACAACATTTTAGTTTTGGATAACTGGGCCGAGGGGGCGTGAACAAACTGTACTTTAGCCCCACAGCTATAAAATATGGTACACAGGTAGTACTCGGCACCTCAAGTTTCGTTTGCAGACGAAATTGTTATTCTCAATCAGTGGTCGAAGGCAAAGGCGTGATAAAACTGTAATTTAGCCCTAGAGCGATAATATTTAATACACAGATAATACTCCATACCAAAAAGTACATTTTATCAAGAAGTTCATTTATTGTACAAGAAGTACAATTAAATGTACCAAAAAGTAAATTTAATGTACTTAAAAGTACAATTTATTGTACTAAAATGTACATTTATTGTAGCAAAAAGTACTTTTATTGTACCAAACAGTACAATGTAATGCACCAAAAAGTAAATTTATTGTACTTAAAAGTAAAATTTTTTGTACTAAAAGGTACATTTATTGTAGCCAAAAGAACAATTTATTTTGCCAAAAAGTACTTTTATTGTTCAACAACGTACATTTATTGTATCAAGAAGTACAATCTTATGTACCAAAAAGTAAATTTATTCAACTTAAAAGTACAATTTATTGTATCAAAAAGTACAAAATTATTGAATCAAAAAGTACAATTGATCAAAAAGTGCATTTATTGTACCAAACAGTACAATTTAATGCACCAAAAATTACTCTACTTAAAAGAAAAATTTATTGTACCAAAAAGTACAATTTGTTTGACTAAAAAGTGAATTTGTTGTACCAAACAGTACGATTTAATGCACCAAAAAGTACATATATTGAACTTAAAAGTACAATTTATTGTACCAAAAAGTACATTTATTGTACCAAAAAGTATAATTTATTTTACCAAAAAGTACTATTATTGTTCAAAAACGTACATTTATCGTACCAAAAAGTAAAATTTGGCGTACCAAAAAGTACATTTATTGAACTTAAAATCACAATTTATTGTACCAGTAAGTACAATTTATTACATAATGCACAAAAAGTATAATTTATCAAAAAGTGAATTTACTGTACGAAACAGTACAATTTAATGCACCATTTATTACATACGAGTATATAAGTACAATGTATTGTACAAAGAGTACAATTTATTGTAGAAAAAGTACAATTTATTGTACTACAAATTACATTTATTGTACCAAAAAGTACAATTTATCAAAAAGTACAATTATTATACCAAAAATTACTATTATTGTACAAAAACGTAAATTTATTTTACAAGAAAATAACAATTAATTGTTCCTTTATTGTACCAAAAAGTACTTTAAATGTTCTAATAAATACTTTCATTGTATACAATAAAAGTACTTTTGTACCAAACTTTTATTTTACCAAAATGTTCTGTTATTGAAGAAAAAAGCAAGGACTACAACGGGTTTTCTTATTTTCATAATATTTTTAAATTTTACTTGCTGACACTTTTTCAGCATATTCAGAACATGTCTTTCAGAATACTGCCAGTAAAGTTTTGGCAATAAATTTTTAGAAAAAAGTATGTCGGTAAATTCTGACGAAGCAACTTCATTTACACGATGCTGACACATTTTAAAGGAAATACTGACAATGATGTCAGTAGTGTAAATGAGTCTTAATAGTACTCGGCAATGCAGAAATGAATATACCAACAACATATTTATTTTGGGTCAACGGGTATATAAAGGCTAACATTTTATTTTTGAACGGTGTGCAGAAGGGAACGAGGAAAACATTTTTTACAGCAATTTGTATTTTAAGGTAATATTTGTATACAGATAGTACTTGGTGCCATAGATATGAATTTGAAGACTGATTTTGTAATTTAATTAACGTTTAGTTTATACAGCTTACAACTTAGAGTCGATCTAATATGTAGCCCTTTAAGTTAGCAAACCAAACATATTATAAGTATTCATTAGCGAAACATTGCCGGGTCCACTAGCATATTAATAAAGCTTTAACTTGTATCCTTTTCTCTTACATTTTCTTTAAAGCAATTCACAATTTATTTATGACGTTTTTTCCTCTCCTCTCTTCTCATTTGCAGATTCAACTACAATTCTAAATAAAAACATACCCAATACCAATTAAAAACATGTAAACTTTGTATCGGCACACATGAACTAGAACTAGCAACAACGGCCGCAACACAAAACGAATAGCTGCTGTTAAAGATTTAGAGGTAAAAGTCTAATAACTGAGTGCTAAAATGAAGAGAGTGAAACAACTGAAATTATTGGTAGTGTTAATGGCCAAAGCAAATCGACAACAATAAAAGCAGACACAAAAAACACCCCCACAATTCCGAATACACGCACTCACACGCAACGCTCGGAAACTGAATTCAAAGCATAAAAGCATCACCCCCTCCGCCCTCAAACTAAAGCGGGCGGCACATAAGTTCGTGCACAATTCCCACATCGGCTGAATTTAAAAATAATTTTGAATGTCTATGTCGTAACGGTTGATCGAATTTGAAACCGTAACTGTATCTGCCGTAGCAGAGATCAACCGCCAGATAATTAAGAGTACTCGTGTATGTGTATGGTTGTGCCAACCTGCTGTCCCACCAGCAACCACCCGTCAGGCCATTAAGTTGAGTTGGCTTCCCTCTTCCCCCGCTACTTCGGCTTGTCGTGTAGTTTTACGCATCCAGTACTACATGTGGCAGCAGCATCATCATCAGCAGTTGCCACTAGCACTCCTCGAAGCAGCAACAGCAACAGTTTCAAGTTTATGCTGAGGGTTGTTGGTTTTAGACGACCGCCGACGTCACTGCCTCCCATGTGGGGTGCCCAGCATGTTGCCATCAGCGTCTGACACACAACAACAATAAAATACCACCTGAGTGTGAAGCAGCAGCAGCATCTTGAGTTTTGTGAGTGATAAGAATACGAGAATACCACAACAGCAACAACCGCCCGAAGAGGCAGCAGCAGCAACCGAGTGTTCGATAAAATGTTAAAAGGTAATTAAAATGAGATTTAAACGAATATCATTTACTGATACAACTAATAGAATATACATACATATATAGTACATAGAGTGGTAGTACATATTACTATTTACTTCTTTTGCTGTGGTGGGTGTGCCCTAGATAAAGTTGCAGTAATTGCATTGAAACTTATTGTCTTTCAATAGTAATTACATATAATTGTTGGCGTTGCTATTATCGTTTTTATAGAAAAAGATAAACTAATTTTATTTCAATTCAATATTTTATTGTTGACGACAGTAACTTTGCAGTATAGTGTCGAGTCAATCGGCATGTCTAGTAAAAGCTTCTCAAACAGTGACTTTCGCTTAAAAAGTTATAGTTAAATATAGTTAAATTTTTAATTTCCTTGGGCCGATTTTGATGATAATCCATTGTTTTTATAATTCCTAAATGTTGATATCTGATAATATTAAAGCTTTCCCATCACATTTCTAACCTCTACAATAGTATCCTCCTGCAAACTTTTTATTCTCTTCCCTATCATTTTCTTATGTACTCATAAGCATTGAAATATCAAAGTTCTATTGAAGTTTTTAATGACATTTAGAAAATAATCCATCAAACGTCGCACACACACATATAATAGCCCTTGAGCCATAAATATTACAAAGCAATTTTTTTTAATTGCATACCGCACATTGCCACATTTTGATTTTTAAATTTTAACCTTATTTATATTGCAACTGCAACTGACATTAAACGAGCAGAGTAAAGTGTAAACTTTGAGTTTTGTAGTATGTTTGTTTGTTTGTTTTTGTTTCTCTCATCGCACTAAAATAAACATTGACATTTTTGCATTTGTTTGCCTATGTATGTGTGTGTGTGTGTTTCCGCCCTCAACTGTGGCTCTTGTCACACATACTCGTTCGTGTCTCTAAGTATGCGCAGCAAATATTTTTGAAAAGTTTTAATTTCACCAAGTATCATCAAACCAAACAAACCAAACAACAAAAAATTCTATGCATTTTATGCAAATTTCATATCAGTTAATAACAAATTCCATTTTTATGTTGCATCCAATCAAAATATGTTGCACAAAAAATAAAAAACAAAAAACACAACCGACCAACAGATATCCGTGAACTAATTCCATTGTCACAACTTGATGTACAATTTTGTGAAATTTTAATTTATAGCCTCAAATATCCTTTATGCTGTTGTGTTAATCCGATCCTTGTTGGGAGTGTGTGAGTGTAGTGCGATGCAGTCTGCGAATGGGCAAAACTAACAAATTAAAACATTAGCCATAAACAGTGGCGGGAGGGGGAAACGATAAAAAACAATGGTATTGTTTATACGAGGCAAAGTGGCATTTCGGCGGAAAAAATAGTGTTTTTAAACTTTCCAATTTCAAAATTTTAAAGATTTCGTTTTGTAAAGAAATATTTGGATAAGAAAAATTCAACAAGGTTTTTTATGAAAAGTGAAATTTTTTAGTTAATAAAACTAACAGAAGTCAACGGAAATTTATTCAATGAAATTAGATTAAAATTATTGTCAAAATAAAGAACTTATTGTGTGTGTACGTTTATAGCTATGGCGTTTGTTTTATTTTTTAGTGAAAATATAGCACTTACTCTTTTATAAGAAAAAAAAATTATTGAAATTGGAAAAGTTAACTAATTATTATAATTTATCAAAAATTATACTAAAAAATATCAACTTTTCACTTTTTGATGGAAAAAAACTTTATGTGCTTTGCCTTGCTTAGCCCTCTAACTATAAAAAATGAATGGTCCGAGTCTGTATTTTCAATTAAGAAAAAAAAAATAACCGCCAAATACCGTCCCTTTTAGTAACATCGATTTTAATGCATGCATTTGTGCGATATTTTCGGTGTATTTGAAGGCTAATATCTTTCGCGGAGGGTTGTTGGGGATATTCTCATCTTTTGTATGGAGACAACACATGTTTAACTTTTGAATAAAAATTAACATTTTTTAACTTATATGAAATTTTCATATGATTCTAGACAAGGAAGAAAAAACACCTAAAATCTACAACAATCAATGGGCGTAAAATCTAAAGTAGGCGTGGCATCCCCAATATGTTCAATTTTTTTTCATAAAGAGAACTCAATTAAGAAGTGTCACAAATTTCGAGTCCCTAGGTCCAAAATTAAAAATTTTGTCAAGTGCAGTTATATGGGAGGTGGGTGTGGTTTTTCAAGATTTTTTAAAAATTTCTTAATTTAGCCCAGAGAAGTGTTTCTGCAAAATTTCATTGCTGTACGACTACTCCTTCTTTTTTTTTCAAAAAATGTATGGGGGCGGTCGCTATCTAAGTTGTTGGGAAACAAAGTTAATACAAAGATGAAACATTAAAAAGTGCGCCATGAAAAAATAACAACTTGGCATGCGCTTAAACCTATTTGTGAAGCACTTATTATACTCTAAATTAACAACTTTACGACCTTCTTTTAAAACGTCAAAAGACATTTAAATCAATAAACATGTCATGTGTTTTTAAATTACTTTTCAGGAGATTCAAATAACTTATTAATTTTGGAACATTTCTCATATATTTTACACATTACCGACATTTATTGCTTCCAAACCAATCAAGTAATCGCGAAAGGGATTTAAGGGTCGATGGATGACCACAAGAGCTTTAAAAAATGTAATACAAAAATTTGAAAAATTAAAAAATTTGATCGGCACAGCTACGATTTGTATTTTACCTTTAAGGCTTCTTTTGAGTTCAGTATTTCATATAAAATTTTATTTGTTATAAAATTCTATACAAATTACTAGCTGGCCCGGCAGACTTCGTCCTGCCTCCAAGTTATTGTAAAATATGTTAAGTACAATTGAAATCTAAAAACGATTGGTTAATGACTTTGACCTCTGAAATATTTCAATTTAAAGGGCAAGAGTTTTCCGGAAAAAATTTGTACTTTATATACCTAATAGTTTATTATATATTATTGTAAGAATTGCTTAAATTGATCAGCAGTGTCGTCCATGATTTATTGAAAACTTACTTATTGATAGGCATATATTATAAAACCACATTTTTAAGCCGATTGACTGACATATAACTTTCTGCGTTGGTGTACTGGGTGATTGTATCTTTATGTGTTTGGTCTGAGCCTTGGTAGCACTTTGTCCCTTTTTTTATCCCACGATAGCTCTTTTCCCCTTTTTGGTTTAAAAAAGGGGCAAAGTGCTATCATAGACAAATTGTCAAAAATCCCTTCATTTGACTCAACAACCCTATAAACCCTTGGTCTGGGTGATAGCAATAGTTTTTCCCATTTTCAGGTTAGTCCCCTTAAAGTCTGATACGCGAAAGACCACTTTGTGAAGCTCTTTAATTTTATAGGAATTGCGCCAATACAAATGTTCGCCATTCTACCTTAAGCAGTTTTGTGGTCAGGGTGACCATTTATAGTCCATCACGAACTTTTACCGACATTTCGGTACAAATTATACATAAAACCAGTACAGAAATTTCAGTCAAATAAACTGACTGATAAATACCATCACCCTATATAAGATATTGTTGAACTCATGAGTCATAGAAATTAACCGATTTTTACTTAAAATTCCTTATGCATTATTATATAGCTGCTTGTGGAGCGTAACGGGTGTAGATAGGACTTTGGGTCAGTTATTTATATGGGAGGTGCCTGACGGGGTGTGTCAAAGAGTTAGGTCTTCTGAGGTTTTGCCTCATATTAACTGACCAAATTTGATTATCCTTCGGGTGCCGCTTTGGAAGTTATGGAAGAAATATTAATTTTCCAAAAAAAGGTCATTTTGTATGGAAGGTACCAGAAGAAGTGAACCGATACAGTTCATATTCATTCCTGAGTCCAATTTTCTTAACCGTACAACTTACGCAAAACTTGACAAAATGCAGTGTACTTTCAATAAAGGTATGTATTAGGGCGTTTCACTAAAAAAATTTTGCAACTCTTGAAGTGGAATATTACAGCTTGTGATCTAAAAGAATTTCGAAAATTTTTTGGGATTTTTTGAAGATGGGTATGGGGTCGCTGAAATTGATTTTATCAAAAAAATGAGGTTATGGAGAAAAAAATTTTATATTATTTTTTTCTGGTGCTTTTTGTTTATACAACTAAACAATTCTCTTAGAAAGGATCCGATCCCACGACAAAAAAATTATAGGTGTGAAAAATTATTATATTATGGACCACTTTGATAGTCTTTAAAGTGAAAAATTATTTTTCCTAGATTTTAAACCTCGATAACTTTAAAAGTTTTCAAAATTTTTTCAAGATGTAAAATGCGTTAGAAAGATAATTTAGATACCTTTATTTTGGTATATATAAGTTTATATCTTGCTTGTGAAAAATGTTGCAAAAAATAAAAAATAGACAAAAAAAGATATTTTTTATTTTTAAATTCACACTATTTGAATTTTAAAATATTTGAAATAGGCCCTTTTTAAAATGTAACAAAATTCATAATGCATAATTTTGTAACCTCAAACAGTAAAAGGGTTTTTGATGAATTAAAGTTGCCCACTTCCTTTTTTCGAATGATACACTTTTATGGGAAAATGATGATGATTTTGTTTCTTCAAAGAAAAAGCTAGAAAAACTATGTGTTCTGAATGATTTATCAGAAAGAGGCGTGGCGTCGACTACAATATATAACAAAAAAATTACAAAGAATGAGGATGATTTTCAAAACTTATTGATTAGAGTTGATAACAATCAAAAAATTATATCTAGTGTTAACAAAAATGTTATTGAAAAAGCTCTTAAGAAACCAATTTGAAAATACTTCCACAGTTGTTCCACATTTAGTGGTTAATGTATTGTAATTTTAGATACAAAATTTACTTTTTAATTTTAATTTGTTCATTAAATATGTTGATTTTGTTTATTTAATATCTTTTGATTTTGTAAGGGAATACAAATATAGTGATGATATTTTTATTAAATCAATGTATTTTAGAAGTTTTTTTTTTACTTAACCAAGAACGAAACATAATTAAATTCTTTTAATTTTCATAAAATTTGATAAATAAAAAAAAAAATTCTTACACTTTTATTTTTTTCTTATATTTTTCCAACAAGTAAAAATAAATCTATGTACCGAATGAAAGGTAATTTAAAGACCTTTCCAACGCATTTTTCATCTTGAAAAAATGTTGAAAACTTTTCAAGTTATCGAGGTTTGAAATCTAGGAAAAATAATTTTTCACTTTTAAGACTATCAAAGTGGTCCATAATATAATAATTTTTCACACCAATAATTTTTTGTCGTGGGATCGGATTCATAAAAAGAGAATTGTTTAGTTGTATGAACAAAAAGCACCAGAAAAAAAATAATATAAAATTTTTTTCTCCATAACCTCATTTTTTTGATAAAATCTATTTCAGCGACCCCATACCCATCTTCAAAAAATCCAAAAAATTTTTCGAAATTCTTTTAGATCACAAGCCTTAATATTCCGCTTCAAGAGTTGCAAAAATCGCAAAAAACGCGTTTGGTGAAACGCCCTAGTATGTATGTAAGACTATGAGGGTGAATTTTGTCATTTGTATGAAAGGGGTGTGTCAAACAGTTTGTTTTTCTAAGGTTTTGCCTTCTATCACAAGATAATTTAACCGAACAATTTTCATTACCCCCCAAGTGTCCCTTTGGAACATCTTTCGAAAAATTTTACTGAATTCAGTGTACTTAAAAAATGATATGTATGTAAGACTATGGGGGTGAGTTCGGTCATTAGTATGGGAGGTACCAGAAGGGGTGTGTCAAAATGTTAGGTTTTCTGGAGTTTTGCCTCCTATAACAATATAAACTAATCGACCAATTTTCATTACCCCCCAAGAGTCCGTTTTGAAGTTATGGGAGAAATATTATTTTTCCAAAAATAGGTCATTTTGTATGGGAGGCACCAGAAGGCGTGAACCTATACAGTCCATATTCATTCCTGAATACCATTATTATAAAAATATAAAAACAAATATACAATCTAAATTTCAGTCAAATTGTTCAATTCGTTAAAATTTTCATTATAATTCCACCCTAGCGGCACCTACAGGATCCATTTATACAGAAACTTTGTTCTCATGATCATTTCAAATAAATTGGTCCATTCACTCAAATTTTGATAAAAAAATCCACCCAAACGCCACCTACCGGTTCCATTTGTACATAACATTTTTTCTGATGATCAAACAAACATACATTCTTAATTTCAGTAAAATTGGTCCATTTGTTCAAATTTTGATTATAAACCCACCCCAGCGCCACCTACCGGGCGCTGGTGGACCACCCTTAACATTTAGGGGTATGCAAAATAGATGTTGGCCGATTCTGAGACCAACTCGATATGCTCACAAAATTTCATGAGGATCGGTTGAGTCGTTTCGTAGGAGTTCAATCACGCACCCCGTGGCACGAGAATTTTATATACAAATTATATAGCCTGAAAATAAATTTAGAAATGCTAAGAAAGTTGTACTAAATTGTTTTTACATGAGAATTGAACAATGATTGTATTTCGATGTAAATAGGATAACATCATGAGAAGACAGTTAATACAGTTATTAGTTAATCGAATGCAATTTGTTTTTTATCAGATATCGAAATGTGTCAAACCCAAAAATTAACTCATTTCGCGAAATAATATGCGATTACACAGTACAACTCATGATTTTGGGACTAAATTCTGTGAATTGCACATGAAAGTAGCCCCAAAAATAAGAAGTTCTGCATCATTCGTTTTGTCATGTTACATGCCATAATAATTTAATATCGATTTGAAGTTAGTAAGTATCGTATAGGGGAATTTTTACGTTTTAGGCTCTTTTGTAATATGTTACTCAGATCAAATTCTTTCGTTTGGTTCACGCCTGAAAATATGTGTTGCACTGTTTGCTCAAAAATCGACTTCTTAACATATCGTTAACATTTAATTTTGATTTTAATTTATAACCTTTGACTCGTAAAGGTTAATTGTGTTCGGTGACCCTTAGTTACATCTGGAGAATATTTCTATTGAAGATTGTTACCCTTGACCTCCTTTCAAAGTTGTATATTAAGCTACATTCGGTCTAAAATGTCGCATAGGGCGTGGGAAGCCAGAGGATTAAAATGTTCCTAGGAAATATTCCCAGAAAAATTTTAACTAACGTCTCCGATTAACATGATTTTTCATATTCTTTGATTCGACTTTTGAACAAAAATATTAAATTTCAAACCACTGTAAAAAAAATTGTGATGTATTGGAGCAAAATAGAGTTAAAGATTTTGTTACAGAGGTCAAATGCTATCGTTTGATATTGGTTTCATTCACCCCCAAGGCATTGACCCTCAAATTGTTGCATAGTGTAGCCGAGGTGATTGCTTGTGCGCTCCGCTCCGTGTAGGAACAGTTCTGCTGAGATATTATATGGATCGGCTGCTGCGCCATTTTTGAGCTACTTTAGGAACGCTTTAATCTCTTCGAAAGAGCGTGGAGATGTAGGACTGTGGGGGTTGCAGTGATAGATTGTCACTCCTTCGTTGCTGGTCCTTTATGGACTTTATAGTAAAGTCGCTTATCCATGCGAACTAAGCGCTTAATCAGATTAGCAAAAGCACGGCATTCAGTTCTTGCAACTGGGCGATGGCGTAGGATACCGACTAACAGCATGTGGTGTTGTTTGTAAGTGTGTGGTAAATTTCGGTTCGTGTATATCCATTTAGCAATTTCCCTATATATTTGAAAGTTATAAAAGAAATATAACTTAACTTAATTTCCCTTAATTTCCCATGAATGAGGTATGGGATAGTTTCTCGCGTTGTTGTGAATTAGATTCACAACAAACGGCACCTACTTGTTTATCGACGAGTGCGAATGTCACTGTTTGAGAGGCTTTTACTAGACATGCCGATTGATTCGACACTATACTGCGAAGTTGCTATCGGCAACATCGAAGGGGCCGGCAATGAAAGCAAAATGAAGATGATTGGAGCCGGGAATCGATAGTTATATTTTTCAAAGATAGATATTTTTGTGTGGGAGGTACCTGAAAGGGTGGGGCTGTTTACAATTACATACATTTCTATCAACGCTGGTACATTTTCATAAGGATCAGCTAAGGTTTAATCAAGTTATCGTGCCCAAGTCATACAGGGTGGAGCTTTTGCTTTTTTGCACCGCAGAGTGGAGAGTGTGCGTGGCTAAAAGTGGCTGACTGGAGATTTGTATTCGCCTGGCCTTCAGTTGCCATCATGCATTGGACACGTGAGGAGAGGTCATTTTGTGTTGAAGCGTATATTTCAAATGCGCACTCGATCATTGCAATGCAGCGTGCTTTTCGTTTACGAACAAAATATGCTGGAGTGAAAAAAACCCCAGAGAACTTCACCAGAGGCCTCTGCACTCGGACCGCGTCACTGTGCGGTGCGCCATATCACGAGTAGACATCATTGTCCCTTACTTTTTCCAGGATAACCGTCTTGCCGTTACTGTGAACTCCGAACGGTACTTGACTATAATACAGGATTTTTTTTCAGCCGGCTCTTGATGAAATGCATTTAGAGGACATATGGTTCCAACTGGATGGTGCCACTGCACACACAGCGAGGGTTACCATGATTTCTTTGAGGCAAATGTTTCCTGGACGGCTTATCTCTTTGGGAGGTGATGTAAACTGGCCGGCACGCTCACCAACCTTAGCCCCATGCGATTTTTGCCTTTGGGGTTACCTGAAGTCGAAGGTGTATATCAAACCCTTCCAACACCTTGGACGACCTGATTAACAATATTGAGGCTGAAATTGGTAGAATATCAGTCGACATGCTTGTTAGACTTCATGAAAACTTCAGAAAATGTATGCAGCAGTGTGTGGATAGCGTAACAAACGAAAATAATAACTTAGATCAGTAAGACGGTTCCTTTACTAACTAGATGATTCTCTATCGCATTGCCCCCTTTTGGTGGGTCCGTCCCTGCGGTTACAATCGCAGTTTAAGAGGTATCAAGCTGAAATTTGGAATACAAGCTTATAGGTTAAGGTCTAGCATGAGCCCGATCAGTCAAAAACTACTT
Organism: Muscina levida; assembly: GCA_964034835.1. Classification (NCBI taxonomy): domain Eukaryota; kingdom Metazoa; phylum Arthropoda; class Insecta; order Diptera; family Muscidae; genus Muscina; species Muscina levida. The sequence goes on along the minus strand of OZ035880.1, from coordinate 183,287,654 downwards.
CTACCTCCCACACAAACTTACCCTCTTTGGGTGTGTCCGTTTGTATATCCCTGCGATTACCAACTTAATTTAAGAGGCATTGAGCTGAAGGGCGTCTGAGGTTTAGCATAGAACAAACTAGTTGTTTGCATTATGATAGTTACAAAATTAGTGTTCTTATGATTTTGCACAACAAAATCAATTCTAAAAAGGATTTAATTTTTAAAAAAAAAACTAACCTAATCTCTTTCAGTGGCAAAATTAAGACATTTCAAAAAAATTATTATTACAATGGGTCAATAGTTTTTGATTTTACCCGTTACAAACAAAAAAATGCAACACCAAAAATATGTTGTATTTAAAAACAAGGTATACTAAACTCATCATTAGCCAAATTATGTTATTTCAAGAAAAAATTATCTAAATTGCTTCAATAATCTCTAGGTTTTTCCGTTACATACATTTCTCATAAAGCCTATTTGTGTTATATGTGTATGACGTCGTTCTAATGCCGCTGTTTAATAAATTTAATAATATTTAAGGTCTATAATTTTTTACACCATAAGATGGCGGCTTCTTCATTATCTTGATGACTCTTCATCGATGCCACATGGACTGTTTCATCAGCTGTTCTTAATTAAGTTACACTCACCAAGTTTTGCTACTTTATTTGGAAGCTAAGATAATAGAAGTGTAGACCTATTATTAAGAAAAATGGCAGCGAATTGTCTGTCATGAAAACAAGTTTGTATTATTTTTTGTTAGCTAATTTATACTCATTGATGTCTAAACCCTATACTTTGCCAACGAGAGACTTTTTCCGTCGCATTACCCTCTCTATCCCGCTTAAATTTATACGTAGCTCTCTTAGAAACAATTTCTCTCACCAATTTCACAAATGTATATTATCAATAAGTTTGATATCTGTAGTATATTTTTCAATACCTCTACAAAATGTTAATTTAATAAAGAAATTAATTGCAAAAGCGTATCGCAAGGTCGACCTGACAGGCCGCAATAGGCAGCAACTTGTTTTTAAATATGTTTTTTTTTTCGATTTCACTAAATTGGCGAATGCGAATTTGTTTCACGGGCCTATTTGTTTTTTTTTTGTCATGTGTATGAGGCAAAATTTATGAGTGGCATTAAAAAATTATAATATTGTTGTAGCAGTTGTAGCTGTTGTTGTTTGATGTTGTACAAAAAAAAAATTAAACAAATAATATAGAAAACATATATTTGTATGTTTCTTTGAGGCAAGAAAGAAGAAAAAAATAACAAAAATCAAATAGAATCAAGAATAAAAACTAAACGGCAGGCAGCATAAACATATTTGACAAAATAAAACAAAAATACTGAAGGTCAAAAATACACATACAAAATATTGCAACAAAAAAAAGAAACGCGTTATTCTTACAAACCCAACAATAAAGTGAATAAAAGACATAAATATTTGTTAAGCAGAAAAAAATACTCGTATACAAAAAAAAAGTATGAGCAACAGAGGAAATATGCGGCTTATGAAAAATACACATAATATATAAAAAGACCACCACAAAAAAAAAACTAATATAAAAACAAGTTCGCATATTTAACAGTTATACGAAAATATATTGGTGGACCAAGAATACCAAATGTCATAAATACGACACTTTTTATTACAATTTCCAAATTGACGGATTTCCCCTGTTTACGGCAAACATTCTTTCAACATCTCTTTGAGCATTTCAATGGAAAGGCAACAACTCAACATCAACACAACAAGTGTTGGCTCACAATTATATGATGTGTTGACGCCGCGCTGATGATGATATTGTAGCTTGTTGTTGCTTCTTGTTGCTGTTGTGTTGCCGATAATTTCCACTCAAAATCATTTCAATAATAAATTAACCATTAATTTCTCATATTGACTGAGAAAGGCGTGAAAGAAGGCAATGTATATGTGGCACATAATACATACTTACATACATAGGTTTCTTTTTGTGTGAAGTGTTTATTATTGATTTTGACGCAAATTAATCAATTTGTTGCAAATATTGTTGGCAACACATTAACACATTTTTAATATTTAAACTGTTAGCATTAATAAATTTGGTGTTGGTGTGTTGTCGTGTTTTATGATGGAAAATAACAAATTAATATTTACATTTTGGTTATGGAAAATGAATACATGTCGATTGGATACCGATTGTAAAGAGATTGAGGTATATGACGATGGCGGTTGCAGTTGTCATTGAAAATAGTTTAGCTCTTAATTTGTTGCATTATCTAATGGGAAATGATTGTCATATTTAGATATTTTCACAAATATTTAAATGTTCCAAAAAAAAGAGAGTAACAAAATGAGGGTCATGGTCTTGGGGGTGGATGCGTTTTATACTGAACGAATGTATTAGGTTATTACAGTAAAACTCAGTTTTGTGCGGGTAAAGTAAAATTTCAAGTCCGTTTAAGGATCTAATTTTTTTCGCCAACACTGTATTGAACAAGACTAAAGAATTAGTGTAAAAGTTCGTTTGCACTAAATTCTGAGTTTGGAGGTCTTCAACAGAAATTAAAGGTACAATTGTATAGCCTTCAATAAGCGCACGAACGGAGTGAAGGATACATTCCATTTGTAACGCCCATAAGGAGACGTGATAGATATGACAATCTACATATATTTTTGTGGATAATTAAAAAATGCTCAACCGGAATATTGTGCCACCTTGTGTAAAAAATACATGACGGAAATTTTAGTAAGATCGGACAACTATTTCCCGTGCCCCACAGAGGTCAAAGGTCAGGTTCTTAGTAAATCCTTATTAAATCCTATATTTTTTAGTAATGTTCGATTAAGGAATTGTATTTTTTTCCGCAAATATGTAATAGACAAATATTGACGTCTTTGGGATTTGCATCTGCCCTTTTGCCTACTTGGTTCTAAACTCTGACATTTGCAGGATGATAAAACTTTTATTCGGGCTGTTTTAACGGTTTCTTTTGAATTAAGCGTGGCACAGCCCACTTCTACCCTTTCCTACAACACATACCAAATATCAGCTTTATACCTCTTATAGTTCACGAGATTTTAAAGCTTTAAGTTTTATACCATGCCCTCTGATCCGCAACGTCCATTTTTTGTTGGATCACGAATTTTGCAGCCAGTTGCATCCACACAAGTTTTCAAGGCGATTAGAAAAACAGTTCTCCAGATATAGCGGTTTTAAAAATAGTGGCCACACCCACTTGATATATCAAAAATGCAAGTACTCTATTTTCATCACCGACCACACAGCTTCATTCTGTTTTTGCGTCTATACGGTACTAAACCAGTACAGAAATTTCAGTCAGGTGAACTGACTGATAAATATCCCCATCCATTAGGTGTATTGAGATTATTACTCGATTTCAAAAGTTGGCGGAATGGTACTTTTGTATGGGAAGTGTCATAGCTTTATACAGTTGTAGCCTAACAAAATACAGAATTTGGGCACGATTGCGTTGGGTGTATTGATATTATTACTAGAGTTCCAAAATGGGCGGAGTGGTACATTTTTATGGGGGGTACCAAAAGTGGTAAGGCTAGACTTCCATATTTTTGTCCAACACTTTGTCTTGCTTTAACTTTACTAAATACAGAATTTGGGCGGCAAGATTGCGTTGGGGGTATTAGTAATATTAATCGATTTATGAAGTGGGCGGTACCAGATGCATATGGCCGTGTTCACGAAAATGTCAACCAGAGGGGAAAAAAATTTTTGTGACTTTTGCAAAAAATTTTTGTGTGTATGAAATAAGAAGTGTCTAATTTAAATTTAAAATCTGTTTTTGGTCGAAAATTGCAAAACAGTGGCAACCCTGACATGTTTTTTCTAGTAAGCTTTATACTGAGATGTAAAACAAAATGGTTATCTCACAGAAAAAGGTAAAATCAACCTATTTTTCTCAGAAAATTGCATTGTTTTCTTTTGCAATATATAGATAAAGAATTGTTTTAGTGCTGAAACCAAAAAAAAAATTAAAAAAAATTTTTAAATGCACATTTGATGGCAATGAAAACTGCGCAATTTCGGTGTAATGTGAAAGACTAAAATTGGAAAAGTTTAATAACGGTGGTTGCACGCTGGTGTTTTGTTATGAAAACATAACTTTTTCTGAGCTGGAGTTCATAATATCTGGAATGGGTGGTATTTTTAAAGATTAATGCTGGTTTCTCAGTTTAAATTGACATCAAATGTGTGTAATGTGAAAGACCACTTGAAAAAAAAAACACTTAAATTTTTTTTTTGGTAGGATCCACTCACAAGTGCAGAAAAAAATAAAAATTACATCGGAAAGCTAAAAAAGAATGGTAAATACGAAGAACACAAAAGAAAGAGGGCAGTAGCTATGCGTAAATTGAGAGAAAACCGTAAACTGAAGGAAAGTGAAATGCCAAGAAAGGATCATGAGTCTCTTGTAGAAAGACGTCGCAAAGACTACGTAAATGCATTCAACCTTACACCTTCAACCATTTCTGTCGAAGAAGTCACTGATGAAGACTTTTGTAAAATAAACAATAAATTAAATGTTGCCGATTTTTTTTTAACACAAAAAATATTCGTGATATTGCGTCGGCCCATCAAATACAGCAAGAGTCCGGCATTATCCACATTTTTTCAACTTCGTTAGAAGGATATAATCAATCTTAAAAAATAAAACATAAAAATCAAAAGAGAAACAAAATAAAATAATAAAAGAGTTTGAATAACTTTGTTTTTCCATTTTTTTATAATTCCGCAAATATAACCGTTTTCAAAAGAATGTAGTTTTATTTGGCATACGGAACAATGGGGACATAAAACTTTAAAGTTTACTAGAAAAAACATGCTAGGGCTGCAATTTTCGACCAAAAAAACAGTGTTGCCAAATTTATTAGACACTTCTTATTTCATACACACCAAAAAATTTTCGCGAACAAGGCCAGGTGTGGGCACGCCCTTAAATATTGTCATGCTGTTTTCGAATTTTTTGACACCTTTCTTTTTTTTTGCCATAAAAAGCTGATAAAAACATGGTTTTGTCCCACCTGTCACAAATCCCTCTACCCCCACCTCCCAAACCATGATATTTATTACGATCCCTTAGCCCAAAGACCTAATATTGGTCTTTGGTTGTAAAAAAATTTCTTTAAGAAGCATTTATAAGCACTAAAAGTCGTTTTAAAATGCAAAAATTTGTACGATGTAATGTGAAAGACTTTCGTTGTAATGTGAAAGACTTGATATTATTAGTCCTACTGAGGTTTCTAAGCAACATATTTAAACCGTTTAAATGCAATTTCCTTTCTTCATTATTCAACTTTTATCTCCAAAAGAACGGGGACAACCCGTTGTCTATAAGAGCAGAACTTTTAGAAAGTATCTGTCTACCTCAAAAGTGACTTCCAAAATTTGTAATGTGAAAGACCGTCTTTAACTGCTTATACCATGAAAACCATAGGACCTGGAAAAAAAATTTCTTTGAAGGAAATGTGCACACTGTTAAGCTTTATAATTTCCATGCATAAAACATTAGCATTTAACTAGTTTCAAACCAATTTTTTAAAATTTGTGTGTACAAATGTAATGTGAAAGACTGCGAACACGGCCATATGGGAGGTACCAGTTTTGGAGTGGCTAGACTTCCATATTTTTTTTCTCTTAAACTTAGTTCTGTTAAAGCTTTACTAAATACAGAATGTGGCCACGATCGAGTTGGGTGTATTGATATTATTACTCGATTTCTAAAGTGGGCGGAGGAGTGGTACATTTGTGTAGGAGATACCATCAGGGGCTTGGTTATATTTCCAATTTTTATACCATCACCCTTAGGGATGAGGGTATATATCATTTGATACGAAAAAAAGTGTAACGCATTAAAGGAGACGAGTTAGACCCCAAGTAACTTAAGACCAAATTCGTTTCAGGACTTTTTAAGGCGATTGAGCTATGTCCGTCTGTCTGGCTGGCTGGCTGGCTGGTCAGCAGGATAACTCGAGTAAACCTTAACGGATCGGTATGAAAATTTACCAGTATTAATATTTTTTAAAACGAACTTATGGGATCGTAGGATATTTGAATTTGGTCAGTTTATTTATCTTGCAAAAGTAGACAAAACTCCAGAAAACCTAACTATTTGACACACCCCTTCTGGTACCTCCCATACAAATGACGGAACTCACCCCCATAGTCTTACAAACATATCTTTTTTGTAAGTAAACTGAATTAACTCAACTTTTGTGTATGATGTTCGCTTATGAAAATGGGACTCAAGAATGAATATGGACTATATCGGTTCACGCCTTCTGGTACCTCCCATACAAAATGACCTATTTTGGGAAAATTAATATTTCTGCCATAACTTCTAAACGGACTCTTGGGGAGTAATGACAATTGGTCGATTAATTTATGTTGTTATAGGAGGCAAAACCCCAGAAAACCCAACTATTTGACACACCCTTCTGGTACCTCCCATACAAATGATCTAACTCACCGCCATAGTCTCACAAACATATCTTTATTGTAAGTACACTGAATTCAGTTACATTATGCATAAGTTGTACGGTTATTAAAATATGAATCAGGAATGAATATGGACTATATCGGATCACCCCTCCTGGTACCTCCCATACATAATTACCTATTTTTGGAAAATTAATATTTCCCCCCATAACTTCCAAACGGACACGTGGGGGGTTATGAAAATTAGTCGGTTAATTTATATTGTGATAGGAGGCGAAACCTCAGAAAATCTAACTATTTGACAAACCCCTTCTGGTACCTCCCATACAAAGGACCGAACTCAGCCCCATAGTCTAACATACATATCTTTTTTTGTTGGCACTCTGAATGCAGTCACATTTTTCGTAAGTTGTACGGTTATGAAAATTTTAATCAGGAATGAATAAGGACTGTATCGATTTAACCCTTTTCGTACCCCCAATCAGAATTACCTTTTTTTTGGTAATATTTAATATTTCTCACATAAATTCCAAACCGGCACCTATACTTCCTACACAAATAAGCCAAATGTTGGACGATTTTGCACCACAAGCAGGGAAAAAATTATACATAAGTAATTTTATTTTAATTAAAAATGTATTAATTTCAATAACTCAAGCCTTCAACAAAATCTTATATTGGGTGATGGTATTTATCAGTCAGTTTACCTGACTGAAATTTCTGTACTGGTTTTTCTTAAACTTTATACAGTTACAGCTTTACAAAATACAGAATTTGGGCACGATCGCGATAGGTTTATTTCAAAACTAGTCGGAATTGTTCATTTGTATGGGAGGTACCAAAAGAGGCGTGGCCATGTAGCCTATTTGCAATACCGTAAGTAGGAAATATTAACCCATCCAAAGTTTGAAAACAATTGATGGCGTCGTGTGTACAGACAGACGGACGGACATGGCTCAAATGACCTAAAAACGCATAAATTGAATTTGGTTCAAAGAAACATAGGGTCAAAAGTGACTCCTTCTTTGTGGTACACTTTTGGGTCGTATCAAATTATATATACCCTCCTACCTGTAGGGCGAGGGTAGAAAAATGCTAACAAACAAACACAAACTCATTTTCATATGTATAGATTAGACCTTTACCCTCTTCGGGGCACGGCTTAAAGTCGTCCGTCAAATGTTGAATATTTCCGCTCGGGCATAACCGGAAATCCAGAGTTGAATTTTCGCTACCACCCTAATATATATATATAAATGATCAGCATCGATTTTCGAGTCCGTCTATGCCATTGAGATATATATATAGAGATATAGAGTGGAAATTTTAAAAGAAACTACTTACACCTCCCACACAAACTCCCCTTTTTTCGAGGTGTCCGTCTATCTACTCCCAACGATTACAGCCGCATTTTAAGATTATCTTGAAATTTATTATGGTAACTTATATTTCTCAAGCGGAGATACAGTTCTTAGATGAGCAAGATCGGACAAACACTACTCCCACCTCCCAAAACAACAACTCTTATTGGGGTCGTCCGTCTGCCCCGCGATTACAGCCGAATTTTAGGAGATTTAAATGTAAGCTTCTATCCTATAAGCTGGGGCTTAGTTCCAAGATGCGCAACATCAGAGAAAAACTACTTACACCTCCCACACAAACTTCCCCATATTCGGGGGTGTCCGTCTATCTGCACCCATCGTTAACAGCTGTCGTTTAGGAAATGTCGAGCTGAAATTTGGTACACAAGCATGCATCCTCTAACCGGAGGTTAAGTTTAAAGATGTGCAAAATCAGGCAAAAAAACAACCCAAACCCCCATACAAACTCTACCTTTTTGAGGGTGTCTACTGTTTGTCTCTCCTATCTATCTTTTCCCATCGATTACAGCCAGTTTATCTTACTGAAAATTTTATACTGGTTTTAAGTATCCTTGTACGACTTCGTAATAGTATTGAAGTAGTGTCAACACTATATGAGTGTTACACATTCGCATTAATCATACGCCATAAATCGTAAAACAAAAACAGCGTATGATTAATATTTTATGTAACAAACGTTTATTATATCTGTCATTGTACAGTGTCCACCGCACCCTTAAACTATTAGGAATTACCGAGGCAGATTAGGCATTGTTTGCCTAGTTACTTATGTTAAATTATTATTATATTTTCTCAGGAAAACGTAGGACGCGTGTGACCTATTTTCTCCCTATGTTTCCTTTTGGTTTTTTTTCTGTGTACCACAAAATAATAATACAAACAAAAAACAAATTCCCTTTCTTTATAATAGAGGAACGAACTACAATTTAAATGTGCTAAAACTTTCTCTCTCTCTCACTATGTCTGTAATTTGCTTAAACACATATATTTTGTATGAGTATGATTTTTATTTGCTCATAAACATTTATGAGCTTCAAAATTTTGCACATTTATTTCACAAATACATTTTCGGCTAGTAAATGTACATAGAGATGTAGTAACAACCCATGATTACTTTATGACAAGAAATTTACAGACATTAACAACTATTACATACTTGTGTACATAAACCAACGAACAACGACTTGTGTGTTCTTTAATGTCTAACATATACACATGCACACATTAGTATAACATATATGTACATATTATATGTTAATGCCAGTATAAATAATATCTATGTATCTAGTGTATGTGCTGCCATGCGCGTCAAATTCTAATTTCACTATGACATTTAATCGGGGGATAAGAACTCCATTTTGCCTCATTACGAGTATTATTGATTTCGTTGTTATTACTTGCCACAGATTTTGATTTTGTAGCTAATGAGTTCACGAGAATAATATTTGACACCGATTTCATAATACGGAACATGGCTTTATATCAAATATTTACTATTACTTAGTGATTATGTGGTGGCGGCATAGGATCTGATGTTTAATAATACATAGCTTTAAATAGATGTTAATATGGTGATAGGCATTAGACCATGGCAGAATTTTGAGGAATGGATTTAAATAGTTTAAAATTATATGTAATTATCCACATTTTTATTTTTAAACTTATGAGGGAAAAACCAATAGTAAACAACCAAAAAATAAATAAAATATGTCACCTACATATGAATCCTTATGACATTAAATGCACTCGATGTTTTGTCTTTTAAGGACAGATAAGATGTGCATTTTAAGAAAAATTGGTATTGGTAATCGCAAGGACAGGCAGACATGGTATGGTATTGGTATGGGGGTTGGAAGCAGTTTTTGTCCGATTTTGCTCATCTTGGAAATTAACCTCCGCTTAGAGGATAGAAGTTTGGATACAAAATTTCAGCTCGATAGCTCTTCAACTATGGCTGTAATGTAATGGACAGACGGACACGCTAAAAAGGGGAAGTGTGTATGTGAGATGGGAGTAGTATTTGTCCGATATTGTTCTTCTCAGAACTTAAACTGTGCTTAGAGCTTTACAGCTCTTAAACTGCTAGTGTAATCACAAGCAAAGACCCCCAAAAAGGGGCAATTTGTATGGGAGGCGGGAGTATTTTTTGACCGATCTTGCTCATCTTATAACCTCCGCTTAGAGAATAGATGCTTGTATACCACATTTCAGATCGATAGCTCTTAAATTAAGGCTGTAATTGCGGGGATAGACAGACGGCCACATATAAATCTACTCAGAATTCGATGCTGATCTATATATGATGAATTTCATATCAAAACCAATATTCATTGAACCCGACCCGCTCAGATTTTAATGAAATTTAGCATACAGCTAGATTTTACCTATAGAAACACAAGCTCATTTTTAGAAATTTCATTTTTGAAAATATGTGGGCGTGGCAAGGTATCGAAATATTTAAAAAATGACGGTAATAGGTACTTTTAAGCTGCGATTATTATGGAATGACTCAACCTATTTGAAAGTTCTTGGTGTCATTAGAAAGGTATACAAGTCAGCTTTCGGAAACATATACTGTAACAATTTTATATTACACTAAAGTCTTTTTTCCAAAATATTTTGAGATAGGTCTATTTAATATATATAACATATCTAAGAACTAAAATGAGAGTTTTCTTATTTTTTTTTTTTAATTTTTAAGTGAATGCATCTCACCAGTTTATTCACGTGTTCCCTCACCCTCAGTAAAATATAAAATTTTCTATTATATTAATATTCTGACTCGATTTCTAAAGTGGGCGGAGTGGTACATTTGTATAGAAGGTACCAGAAGGGGCTTGTCTAGACTTTCAATTTTTTTCTCCAAAACTGTATCCTGCTATAGCTTTACTAAACACAAAATTTGGGTACGATCGCGTTGGGTCCAGAGATGAAAGTTTAGTTGCATTAGTCTATGTTATATTTAATGTCAAAAAAACCGTTTTTAGCGCCTCATATCTCGGAAACTGAGATATGAGAGAGATATTGAAAAAATTCTCATATACTTTTTTGTAAACATTGACCTGATATATGATAAATTGTTGAAATATTTGGAGGTCTGCAATAATATACAATTTCAAAATTTTTTATACATTTTTTTTCAACTTTTGCATCAAATATCTCGATATCCATAAAAGATATGGTAAATTCAAACATATGCTTTTATAGGTCGTCTCTTCACTTATTCAACGGAATATTACTAGTTCATCTATCTAAAACAGGTACAATTATTCAGAGGCGACAAACTGATTTCAACACAAAAATCGAACTTTGACCTCTTTGCGGCACACACTAACGTCTAACTATCGATGCGAAATTTCGCACAACATATTCGTAATTTTGTGTATAACAAATGGAAGGTGGAGCTCGATGTCCAACTTCGCTACTAATAACTTTTTTTTAACGAAATTCCCAAAAATCCTATATAAGGAACACCCTAGTGGGCGTGGCCCTTCCATTGGACCCAATTTAAAAAAAACGCTGTTTCACCAATTGCCTTAAAAATTTATGTGGATGCATTTGGCACCAAAATTCGAGATCCGATAAAAACTGGCGGATCAGATCAGTGGGCGTGGCTTACATCTTGAAACTTTAAACGTCTGTATCTCATGAACTATCGAAGGTATGAATATGATATATGGTATATATATTGTTCGTACAATTAGAATTAAAGTCAGGGTGGAAGAGGGCGGTACCACGCCCACTTTTCAAAATCGCTCTGACGGCTTTTCTAATATATCGATTGATACGAAACAATGTGGTGCTAATGACCTATTGATAGTCTTTGGGTATTCTTGATTGCGATTGGAAAAAAGGGCGTGGCACCACCCATACAACTTGAAAATTAAAAAGACTATATCTCATGAACTACCAGCGGCATGAAGATGATTTTTGGTGTACATGTTTTTGGTGCAGTATCAAATACAGTCAGGCAGGAAGAGGGCGGTGCCACGCCCCGTTTTTAAAAATCGCTCTGACGGCTTTTCTAATAGATCGATTGATACGAAAATTTTACATAGTGGTTCTAATGACCTGTTGATAGTCCTTGGCTATTCTTGGTTATGATTGAAGAAAGGGGAGTGGCAGCACCCATTGAATTAAAAATTTAAAATGGATCCTGCCTACATCCATAGGGTCTAAGCGAATGTACCAGTTTTTCCCTTCATTAGCCTTTTTACCCCTTATCTACGTCACGGAAAGAACCTACATGTCAAATTTAAAAGTTCTAGCAAATGAGTTATCAGTACGAGTTATGATAGATATACATATATAACGATAGCATATAGCCTATGATAGATATAACGATTTTCAAGAAAGGCCGTGGCACTGCCAACTTTCCACAAACAAAAATTATTTTTCGTGTCCGACGAACATGCATATGTAATCAAACCTCGACTTCCTACATATAATGGTTTATGAAATATTGAGCTGTATGGGACGTTGCAACACCCTTTTTACCTCCTTGCTGTTCGAATTTCTAAAAATTTCAGCTTTTGTATTGTTTACAAACATTTTCAGTTTTTCGATAGTTTTGCAAACCACTACCAACAACAAACCACACTACTGGAACGATTACGCAAAAAATAAAATTTCAACGTCATAACATAACAAAAAATTTGCTTAAAATATTTCAAATAAAAACAGACATTTATAATATTCCTACAACTATTTTTAGCTATCAAATTATAAGCGTGCATAGATTTTTTTTTAAATTAAATAATAAAAAGAAAAAAATTCTTCCGTAATAATCAGATAAGAAAAACAAGACGCAAACTATGTTGAAAGATAGAAATATTTGTGTGTTTTGAATTTATTTTGCGATTGGCTATTTTAAGCAGAAAAGTGTGCTTTTAATTAAGCGTTACAAATACGGCTATCAACGTATGTAGTGTACACGATTCTGTATGGTGTGAGACCTCAGCGAAGCAGTCATATCTTCGTGGTTTAATTTCTGTAAATGTGTCAACCCTCCTAACAATTCAAAACAGTGAGTAATTTCTCATATTTTTCTTAAAGACGAAATTCAGCTTCCAACTCCTGCCCACTGTGAACGTTTGTGTTAATTACATTCAATGAAATGTCGTCGTTAATGTTGGCGGCTGCTGGCCTAAAAAGAACAACAACAAAATTACCGAAATCCTTTAACAGCAACACGACTAAATGGATGTCTCTAATGGTAACTCATACCTACCTCTCACTCTCCCTCAACGCTATGAACATTTCAGTGGACTTTTGGCTATGCGTTAGGGTGTTCAACTATAACAGACAGCGACAGGTGGCTGGCTGGCTGGCTGGCTGGCTGTTCGGTCTTTGGCCGCTGGTCGCCCCTCTATGGCCAAATGATGAATAGTGACCACAAACGTGTACAGTCCAATGGCTCATGATCTACAACAAAAATATCACAAGTGTTTTTGTGTTTATCGCTATGTGAATAAAAGGAACAACACCAACAAATACAAGCAAAGATCCATTAAGTTATTCCACTTTGAAACGATAAATGAAATGAATAGAAAAAAATACTTAATAAACAGAAAACGCCAACTGAAACGATGTGATAAATCTTGAAATCAAATTAAGATCTTTACTAAAATGAATTTGTATTTCGTTTTGTTTTAAATAAAAATTAATCATTTAAAGAAAAAAAAACGAAAATAAATATCAAGAAATTCACTAAGAAAATATTCGCAAAATATTTTCAGCTATAAGAGAGGGAGAGAGGCAACAGCCGAAGCACGGTGAGAGAGTAGAGGCTTTTTATTTTGAAAATATGATAGTCGCTTTTATCCTTTAGGCATTTAAATGTAGGGAAATAAATACATTTAAGAGTTTCTAAAGTGTATTATGATGACTACATGTTAAATTTGAGCGAACTCCGAGTATTATTAAGGTGTAGCTCTTGTAGGTCATAGGTCACTGATTTCGGTATGTTAGGTTATTTTTGCTAAATTTTTTCAAATTTGGTATCTTTAATGGATTTTTAAGGATATCGGATAACTTTTAACGCTTGTTCTCATCTAAAATAATATCAATTATAGCAAAAACCTTCACAATGCCGTTCCCAACTCTACCTAAAAATATACAAACACCAGTAGAGAAATTTCAGTAAATATCATCAACCCATGTATGATATTGTTTAAGTCTTGAGTTATCGAAATTACCGATTTTTTATTTTAATTTCTTATGTATTATTATTTACCTGCTTGTGAAGTGTAAACGGTTGGATATAGGACTTTGGGGACAATCTTAAGAACCATAATTTTAAATAGAACTAATAAATACAAAATATTATAAGTGAACTTTTTTGAACGGTTTGAGAAGTTTCTTTTATAAATGATTGGACAAATATTAATTTTCGGGAAATTGACTAATTTGTATAGGGTGCAGACAGACGGACATTAACACAAAGTGGGTGTTAGTATGGGAGGTGGGAGTGGTTTTTTGTATCTTGCTCATCTTAGCTTGCGTACTAAGTTTCAGCTTGATAGCTCCTAAACTACTGCTGAAATCGGTGGTAGAGACACACGGATACCCCCAAAAAGGGAGAGTTTGTGTGGAAAGTGTAAGTAATTATTGGCCAATCTTGGATCTTTACCTTCCCTAAGAGGATAAAAGCTTCCATATCAAATTTCAGTTCGATATTTTCTAAACTACGGGTGTAATCGTGGGGCCAGATAGACGGACACCCCCAAAATGGGGGAGTTTATATTGGAGTTGGAAGTAATTGTTAACTTATCTTGCTCATCTAAGATCTGAAACTCCTCTTAGAGTACAGAAACTTGCATGCAAAGTTTCAGCCCGATAGCTCTTAAACTATGGATGTAAAAGCAAGGAATTAAAAACAAACTTAATTTCCCTTTACACCCCATGAATGAGGTATGGGATACTTCTTGCGTTATTGCGAATTAACACGCTTTCTATTTAGATTTGTTTGTTACCTACTTGTTCATCGACGAATGCGATTGTCACTTTTTGAGAAGTTTTTAATCTACATGCCAATTAACTCGACACTTATACTGCGAAGTTGCTGTAGGCAATATTTTGAAAGAAAAATGTAGATGACTGGAGCCGGGAATCGAATCACGGATCTCTTGCATGGTAGGCGCGAGTTCTAACCACTATGCCACAGCAAGGACAGTCCCTTAAAAGCGGTAATTTGTATGGGAGTAGTTTTTGACCGATCTGGCTCATCTTAGAACTTATCCTCCGCTTTTGAGGATATATGTTTTTATTCCAAATTGTAGCTCGATATCTCTTAAAACTACCATAAAATCGCGGGGAAAGACAGACAGATGGACATCTATAAATCGACTCAAAATCGACGCTGATCATTTATATATATACCATATATTATACCTACCACGCCTCCTTATGGGCTTTACAAATGGAAGAACAAAATAAATATACCATTCACTCCATTTGTGCTCTTGGTGAAGGGTATAAAAATATGTATGTAGAAATATAGGGGTAATTTTGGTCATTTGTATTGGAGGTATCAGAAGGGGTGTGTCAAATAGTTCGGTTTTCTGAGGGGTTGTTTGCTATTACAAGATAAGTTAACTAACGAAATTTAAATATCCTCCAGTTGTGGGCTTGGAAGTTATAGGAGAAATATTAATTTTCAAAAAAGAGGTCATTTTGTATGGGAGGTACAATAAGTGTGTCAGTTGATATAGTTCATATTCAAGCCTGTCAAATTTTCATAAGCGTACAACTTTCGCTAAATATAACTGAATTCAGTTAACTTAAGAAAATGATATGTATGTAAAACTATGTGGGTCACTTTTGTAATTTGTATGGTGTATGGTGTGTCAAATAGTTCGGTTTTGTACAATTTTACCTACCATAACAAGATCATGTAACTGACAAAATTGAAATATCCTTCAGTTGTCCGTTTGGAAGTTATCAAAGAAGTATTAATTACACTATGACACAATTTGGTGGTCATTATCTCAGGGGTGAACCAAACCAATATCAAACGATAGCATTTGACCTCAGTAACAAAACCCTGAACTCCATTTTGCTCCACTTCGTCACAAATTTTTTTTACAGTGGTTTAAAGTTTGATTTTTTTGGTCAAAAGTCGAATCAAATAATATGAAAAATCATTTTTAAAAATACGTTTGGGGTATTTCGTGTCTTCGGAAACCTATATTAAAACAATCAGGAGAATATTTTCTCGGAACATTTTAACCCTCTAACTCCCACCCGTATGGGACATTTTTTGCCCAATTTTGAAAAACTGTTTAAAAGTCAACTTTGGACGGAGGTTAAGGATTAGAATCTTCGATAGAAATATTCTTCGGAAAATTTCACTAAGAGTCATTCAAAACAAATAACCTCTACGAGTCAATGGTTCCAAAAAATCAAAATGAAAAAAAATCAAAATGAAATGTTAAAAAGTCTATTTTTGAGCAAACAGTGCAACGCACTTTTTCGGGAGTGAACCAGACCAATATCAAACGATAGCATTTGACCTCAGTAACAAAACTCTTACTCCGTTTTGCTCCACTACGTCACAATTTTTGTATACAGTGGGTTAAAGTTTGATTTTTTTAGTCAAAAGTCTAATAAAAGAAAGTGAAACATCATGTGTAAAAATAGGTTTGGGAAACTTCATGTCTGCAGACATACATAAAAATTTTCAGAGGAACATTTAATCAGAACATTCGAACCCTCCAGCTCCTACCCTAAGGATGAATTTTGAAAAACAACTTAAAAGTCAAATTTTTAAAAATGTTCAAAATGGGTGGCAGATAGAGAATTAAAATGTTTTGAGGAAATATTCCCCGGAAAATTTTAATGTAGGTCTCCGAATACATGAACTATCCCAAATCCATTTTTACTCATGATTTTACATTTTCTTTTGTTTTACATTTGACCAAAAAAATCTAACTTTAAACCACTGTAAACAATAATTGTGACGTAGTGGAGCAAAATGGAGTTTAGGGTTTTGTTACTGAGTTCAATTGCTATTGTATGATATTGGTTTAGTTCACTCCCGAAAAAGTGCGTTGCACTTTTTGCTCAAAAATAGACTTTTTAACATTTAATTTTGATTTTATTTTGGAGCCTTTGATTGGTGGAGGTTATTTGTCTTCGGTGACTCTTAGTGAAATTTTTTGGAGAATATTTCTATCGAAGATACTAATCCTTGACCTCCGTCCAAAGTTGACTTTTAAACAGTTTTTCAAAAGTGGGCCAAAAATGTCCCATACCGGTGCCAGCTAGAGGGTTAAAATATTCCGAGAAAATATTCCCCTGATTGTTTTAATATAGGTCTCCGAAGACATGAAATACCCCAAACGTATTTTTAAAGATGATTTTTCATATTCTTTGATTCGACTTTTGACCAAAAAAAATCAAACTTTAAACCACTGTAAAAAAAATTTGTGACGTAGTGGAGCAAAATGGAGTTTAGGGTTTTGTTACTGAGGTCAAATGCTATCGTTTGATATTGTTTTGGTTCAGCCCCGAAAAAGTGTGTTGCACTTTGTTATCCAAGAATAGGTAATTTTGTGTGGGAGGTACTAGAAGGGGTGGGGCATTTCTGCCCATTTACAATCCCATTACTCACTTTCGGAAAATTTTAATACTGTTAAATGTTCATACGGATCAGTTAGGGTTTACTCAAATGATCCTGTCTACCAGCCATACAGCCATCCAGCCCGCCAGACAGACAGACAGACATGGCTCAATAGTCTTTAAATGTCATGAAACGAATTTGGTCTTCAGATATTTTGGGTCTTACATGCCTCCTTTTTATCAATTTCGACTTCGGAAGATGTGGCTTGCTAGCCCTCGTTAGAAGAGATGGTAGAAGGGATGCTACCTGCGCGTCCAATGGGTGCAATCATGCTTCAGCGGTTTTATCCTACTTACCTGGACCATTCAGGATACATGGTTGTAATGCCTTCTAACTCTAGCAAACTTTTAAGCGGTTGCTTTAAATGCTTGCTCCAAGACCGGAAGTAGTTAGCTTCTTGGACAGAGCAAGAAAGGAATCGATTCGAGTCTTTTTTTTTTACCAAAAAGCCTGGTCCGATTCTAAGCAAACTATGTACAAAAAGGATAATAGTTAAAAAATACTTTTTACAAACCCTTTGTGTCAGAGGTACACGAAGGCGTGGCACTTTTGATCCCGCACATTTAAGATTTTCTTAATTTTGGATTGGTACCAAAACTCACTAATTTTCTTATTGCTGCAAATACTCCTTGTAATGTTGTCCCATCGATGTATGGGCAAAAGCTCAGTGACATACGGCGATTAGGGTATATATCATTTGATACGAAAAAAAGTGTAACGCATTAAAGGAGACGAGTTAGACCCCAAGTATCTTAAGACCAAATTCGTTTCAGGACTTTTTAAGACGATTGAGCTATGTCCGTCTGTCTGGCTGGCTGGATGGCTGGTCAGCAGGATAACTCGAGTAAACCTTAACGGATCGGTATGAAAATTTACCAAAATTAATATTTTTAAAACGAACTTATGGGATTGTAAATGGGAAAAATAGCCCCACCCCTTCTGGTACCTCCAATACAAAATTACCAATTTTTGGATAATTTTTATTTCCTTCATAACTTCCAAACGGACGATCGTAGGATATTTGAATTTGGTCAGTTTATTTATCTTGCAAAAGTAGACAAAACCCCAGAAAATCTAACTATATGACACACCCCTTCTGGTACCTCCCATACAAATGACGGAACTCACCCCCATAGTCTTACAAACATATCTTTTTTGTAAGTAAACTGAATTAACTCAACTTTTGTGTATGATGTTCGCTTATGAAAATGGGACTCAGGAATGAATATGGACTATATCGGTTCACGCCTTCTGGTACCTCCCATACAAAATGACCTATTTTGGGAAAATTAATATTTCTGCCATAACTTCCAAACGGACTCTTGGGGAGTAATGACAATTGGTCGATTAATTTATGTTGTTATAGGAGGCAAAACCACAGAAAACCCTACTATTTGACACACCCCTTCTGGTACCTCCCATACAAATGATCTAACTCACCCCCATAGTCTCACAAACATATCTTTTTTGTAAGTACACTGAATTCAGTTACATTATGCATAAGTTGTACGGTTATTAAAATATGAATCAGGAATGAATGTGGACTATATCGGATCACCACTTCTGGTACCTCCCATACAAAATTACCTATTTTTGGAAAATTAATATTTCCCCCCATAACTTCCAAACGGACACATGGGGGGTTATGAAAATTAGTCGGTTAATTTTTATTGTGATAGGAGGCGAAACCTCAGAAAACCTAACTATTTGACACACCCCTTCTGGTACCTCCCATACAAAGGACCGAACTCAGCCCCATAGTCTTACATACATATCTTTTTTTGTAAGCACTCTGAATGCAGTCAAATTTTTCGTAAGTTGTACGTATGAAAATTTGAGTCAGTAATGAATAAGGACTGTATCGATTCAACCCTTTTCGTTATGGTATGGTATTTATCAGTCAGTTTACCTGACTGAAATTTCTGTATATATCAAATGATATATACCATCATCCTAAAGGTGAGGGTATACACTAGGGCGGGTCGATTTGTAGGGAGGCAAAAAAATGTCTTGTGACAAGGAAAATTCGTTTTCCGGGGTCAATTGAGATACCTTGCACCTTTGAAAAACTCCACTTTGACCAATTTAGAGTTGCCAATCGAGTCCAAAAGACATTTTTCTTTGAAATAAAGAATTTTCGTCTTTGGAGCAATTTTAAAGATACCATCTTTGTTTTAACAAGGTATTGTTTTTGTGTGTGTGTGTCTAATTTTTTTGCTACTGTTTCTTGGATTGTTATGTTATTGTTATCAGAGTTTGAAATATGATTTTTTTTCCCGTTTTATTGCGTTTTCGTTAGTTTACAATGAACCCAACATCCTCTACACCGCAAAATTATGCAACAACAACATCAACAACTATTAAAAACCCAAATTTAAAATTTCAAATGTCGGGACATCAGAATTAAATTTAGAGGTGTGGTTCCTCGGGTAACGTTTCTTATTTTGATCCCTAGAACCCGATTTTCCTTGTCACTTTGGCGATTTTTAAATCGACCCCCCCTTATTAGACATATTCCAATTTTCTATGAGTTTCCTTAATACTTAAAATCAAATCATATCTTAAATTGTTTTCCTGCTGCAGTCGCATTAGTCATATATTGTATATCACAATATTACCACAACAACTTAAGTAATATGGAAATGTTTTTAGAAATACTAACAAATTATGCATACAATACAATCACCTTAAATAATGAGCCATCCCTTTCCTATTACGAATGGGGTCAACACCATTCTGTCGTGCGTGGACATTGCAGGCATACCCAGTAAAATATTTGTCTGTTGAGTGAAAAAATTTTTTTTAATTGAAGTCTTTAAAGAAAAAATTCTGAAAGACTGTACACTATATGAAAATGATCATTCCAAATACTGTCAACTAGACCGGGTCACGAAAAAAAATTCCATATTTGAGGGCAACTATTACAAATTACCTCAAAACATTTTGTTTTCCTCCCTCACCCTCGAAAAACAGCCAAAATCGTTTTTGTATCGCTGCTTTTCTCTTTATGGCTCAATAACATACAAGGCATCGCTGTATAGGTTTCGACGAGTACTACAGTTTTCCTATAGATGTCGCTGACGTTCGTCATCATATTGTAATGATGGCCTCATTTAAAGCAGTTTCACTACTTTGTTATAGTAAACAAAATCACAGAACACCGAAAGATTGTACGGTTTGTTACAAACCTCTTCCAACCACACAATGTATATTCGCTCCCTTTTATAACCTCCACTAACATAGTTTACTGGGTTAAATAGTATCCCAACATCATTATTCGACAGATAGAAATATACCATCTAATGCTACAGCCCACCAACGCTTCGAATATTTTGTACTTTGCTACCTAGGAATATATCATATCTTACTGCAGCTTTTTCTCTCTCTCTCTTACTTTCCCCACCCGTATGTCTGCCTGCTTGCCTGTCGTTGGTCAGAGATCTGTTTAAGTTGCTTAAGTTTGAACTGTCGCCGATTTACGCTTGAGATACTTGAGGCGTCACAACACACTTTGCCTATTGATGTGGTCATACTGTCGTATGAGAAATATTTCGTCGTTGTTGTTGCTGTGCTGTGAATATTTTCAAAATATATTTCGCAAAAGTGGCGGCGGACAGTACAACAACAGCAACCATGATGAAAAAATTTCTATATTTCGAAATTAACTTTTTGGCGTTCTATAACTAGAAATGCAAATACTTGATATTCTTTGTCGTTGGATAGTTTGTCCTCCCCTCCTCTATCGCAGGCTGCTTGGCCAAAAGTGAGTCAATATAGAAAGAAATGAAAAAAATAGTACTTGTAAGTATCAACATGATACCGTGTAGTATGAGACAGTAGTGGTAGAAGGATATTAGGCAGACGTTGGTGTAGGATTGTCGGGAAAGTGCAAAAGGAAGTTTTTTAATTATAATAAATTATTGGAAGATTATTTTGTTAAAGGTGCTAACTATTAACTTGATAGATATGTATGAACATTAGGGTCGCAGCGAAAATTCAACTTTGGATATTCGGTAATACCCTAGCGGAATATTGTGTCAGTTATTGGCTATGGTCAAAATTTGAACAAAATCGGACAACT
This sequence comes from Muscina levida, assembly GCA_964034835.1. Classification (NCBI taxonomy): domain Eukaryota; kingdom Metazoa; phylum Arthropoda; class Insecta; order Diptera; family Muscidae; genus Muscina; species Muscina levida. The sequence goes on along the minus strand of OZ035880.1, from coordinate 183,266,126 downwards.
TTAAGATGTTCCTCAAAGGGGTCAAAGTTCAAATCTATATACTGTCGAACTTCTTTATAACGTAGTCGCTAGGGCTCGCCCCTATATATTGCTACGTTATATAGAAAATTCGTTATAAAGAGAAATTTCTGTAGAGAAGTTCGACAGTATATGAGAATTACTTTGTGTTTATTTATTTGTATATTTTAGTGCCGTATAGACTCGAAAACGGCTTAACCTATATTTTAAAATTTTCACAGAATGTAGCTGTGTGCTGGGTGTTGAAAATAGGCTACTTGTCTTTTTGATATATCAAGTACTTTTTGGTACTTAGAAGTACCTATATTGTACCAAAAAGTACTTGTTGCTACTTTAAAAGTACTTTTTTGAACAACAAAAGTACATTTTAGACAAAAAAATGACTTTTTCTACAGTAAAAGTAAGATACAAATACTTTTTGGTACAATAAATGTGTTTTTTAGTACAATGAAAGTACTTTTTTTATGATTAAAGTTATTACCATAAAAGCACTTTTTGTTACAAAGAAAGTACTTTTTAGTACAATTAAAATAATTTGTGGGTTAGGTACCAAACAAAAAACTTCTATTGTACTAAAAAGTACTTTTATGATAGCAACAAGTACTTTTTTCTAAAATAAAAGTACTTCTCAACACAGTAGAAGTATTTTTTGTTACAATGATACAATGATACTTTATGGATACTTTTTTGCTACAATTAAACTACTTTTTAGTACTATAAAATAACTTTTAGTATAATAAAAGTTCTTTTTATAACCATGAAATTAGATTTTGGTACTTTATGGGTAAAGTGCCGAAAAAACTTATATTGTACTAAAAAGTACTTTTATTATAGCACTAAGTACTTTTTGTACTCTTTGCCATACTTTGTACTATTTACTACAATTTTTGGTACAATGAAAGTACTTTTTGTATCCAATAAAAGTACTTTTTAGTGCAATGAAAGTACTCTTTGTGTACAGTAAAATTACTTTTTGCTCCAAAAAAAGGTACTTTTTAGTACCATAAAAGATCTCCTTAGTACAATAAAAGTACTTTTCGGCTACCGTACTTTTTGGGTCCAATAAAATTTTTTTGTACTTTTTGCCATAAATAAAGTACTTTTTATACTTTTTGCTATAACAAAAGTAGTTTTTAATACAATTACAATACTTTTTGGTACAATAAAAGTACTTTTTAGTACAATGAAAGTACTTTTTGTGTACAGCAAAATTACTTTTTGCCTTAATGAAAAGTACTCTTTAGTACCACAAAAGATCTTCTTGGTACAATAAAAGTACTTTTTGGCTACAGTATTTTTTGGTACATTAATAGTACTTGTCAACATAATAAAAGTACTTTTGTGTACAATAACTGTACTTTTGCGTACATTAAAATTAAATAAAAGTAATAAGATAATTATCAGATGTCTTTCGCCATATGTAGAAATTGTCATACAAATATTTGGGTTATTCACGATCGCATCACGATTGCATAATTTTTGATAAGTTTAGTATTTGAAGTGAAATTTAAATACTTCCAAAAACAAAACACATATAAATAACAGCTGGGAGTAGTTTTTGCTCAATCATGTTCATCTTATAACTTAACCTCCGCTTACAGGATAGAAGCTGTCATACTAAATTTCAGATCGATAGCTCTTAAACTACGGCAGTTATCGTGAGGACAGACAGACGGGAAAGTTTGTATGAGAGGTGTGAATAGATTTTATCCGTTCATGCTCATCTCATAACTTAAACTCCGCTATAAGGATAGAAGCTTGCTGAAATTTGATAAGCTTCTATACTCTAAGTGGAGATTTTGTTCGAATATTAGCAAGATCGGTCAAAAACTCCTCCCACATCTCATACACTCCACTGTTTCAATTGTCACAATTATTCAATTCACTCTTATATACAGTCAAGCTTCTCTATAACGTAATCACTGGGATCGCCGATTTCTAAGTTATAGCGAAAATTCGTTACAGAGAGGCACAAATGAGTGAAAAGGATTGGAAAAATGCTATGTTTTAAAAAAAAATTCGTTGTAGGGAGAAATTCGCTATAGAAAAAATCGACTATTCTTGTAATGAATTAAGCTATGTGGTACAATCTGGACCCACAATGATAGGATTACCAAAAAACTCTTTCCATAATCCTAAACTTTTGTTTATTCTATTGACATACAAATTTGACAAAAAACCCATTATCTACATCATGTTGTAATATGTTCAGCAAATACTGTATTGTTGTTGAGCAGTTCTTTTGAAGGGAAAATGTGAAATAAAATGTGAAATAATATTTTGTGCAAAAATAAACAACAATAGACGAAAAATAAAAAACAAAAAAACTACACAAAATTTAAATTTGATTAAAAACACTGTATTAAAAGCAAATAGTGACACACACACACACACACTCACTCTTCATGGTTAGAAGAGTTTTGTTGCTCATACGAAAAGAAACAATTGCATTTTACAAGCGTTCACAGACACTAGGCCAGACTGTACTTTTCATATTATTTCAGCAAAGTGTGAATTTGCAGAGCAGCATTAAAATGATGGTGTTGCATCAATCAGAATGATCTTAGACTGATCATCATTAGAAGATTATCATGAGCAATACTAACCTTAATATGTGATGGCACTGCTAGTAAATGAAAATTAATCAAAATGTATTTGCATTTGTTGTTGCTGCCGTATACTATGTTGTATAGGTACCTATGAAATACATCTCGCAATGATTTATATGTTATATTTTGTATACGTTTAGATATCTTTCAGTCATTTTTGAAAGCAACATAGGCGGCGGCGGCATCGGCAGCATGACCACAGTTCTGAGGTTTCCTCTGACTGAATTCGATGCGATGATGACGCTGCTGATGGCTATGGCGATGATGATGATGATGACTCGTCGTCGAACGTGTCATGAGTACATTTTCTAGATCCTATGTGAATTTGCTTCTTTTGTTCCTAAATAAAAATAAATTTTGCATACTTTGGCATCTAATATATATATTTTTTGTTAATAATTAATGGCATAAAAATACACAATAAATTTGCATTTGTTGTAATGTTTGCCATTCAATGTGCATTAGCAACAGACTAAGACATAGCCATCAAAATTGCTATCATGACAGAGGGTCGGACGGGACGGTAGTGACAGTATAGACTGTACGGATACTCGACATCACAAAGGCAGACAGACGAGTGTCTATATAGGCATAGAGGAATTGGCTGGCTCCTCTGTCGTTGGATGGACATGCAGTCAAATGACGGACAAATTTCTTTTTAGGGAGATGCAGCGTGTGTGAATCGAACTAAGAAATACACATACACACACCCACACACACACTGACACACATTTGTTAAAATCTAAATGAAATTTGTAGCTACTTAGTTCTGGTTTAATATATCTTATCAAATTTTGTGTAAACACTATGTTAATTATACTTGTATTTTATCTATATTATATTCGCATGTACATATTGTAGTCTATATACATGTAGATTTGTGTAAACTGTTGTTGCAAAATAGTTTATACAATATATTACATTGCCCATTCGGCTGACTGTCCATGCGCCCATAGGGGCTATGACTAATGTTCATTGAAATTCTTCTTAGTTTTTTTTTGGTTTCTTTGAATTTTTTTTCCTATTAATAAAAACTTATTTACGAAATATATAACATAATACGCAACCTGTGTATTTGCATTGTATTGTTGTAATTGGTAATGTTTATACCAAGCGTACATAGATTGTGATATTTTTCGCAATTCGATTTTAGCACGAAATAGGATATTTATGTAACTGATTAAGTATCAGTTGTATGTGTGCCGCAACTTTTACTTAGGTAAGGTATTTCCAGGAATTTGAAATTCAACTGAGTACATAACTAACTATAGTGAAATACAAATAATGTTGATAATGTAATGAATGTTACGGCCCCCCTATATCACTTGCTTAGGTTGAGCTTTGAAAGTCTCCTTATGTACCCTAACCCTTAGGGATCAGGATTTTTTACTGAAATGCTAACTAATAAGTCTAAATGGTTTTTGTGCGCTGAGAATATCACAGTACAACATTTTTCAGCTCATTGATTTGGGACTCGATTCTGAGATCTGCACGTGAAAGTAACCCCAAAAAGAAGAAGTTCTGCATCATTCGTTTTGTCAAGTTACATGCCATAATAATTTAATATAGATTTGAAGTTAGTAAGTATCGTATAGGGGAATATGTCACGTTTTAGGATCTTTTGTTTGACATAACTCGAGAACCACTAGGTTTAGCTGAAACAAACTTAAAACATTAAGAATTACAATTCCTTTAATCTGTTCATATAACGTATCCCTACATAAGCAACAGTTTCACTTTTCCACTTATCAAATGATTTTGAACTGGGTTTATTTTGTAGCAGTTACAATAAAGCTGTTTCTTGGTATATGATTTATGTGGAATATAACTAATGATAATCATACGCCACCAGCAATAAACCAAAAGAGCCTATACGATACTTACTAACTTTAAATCGATATTTAATTATATTGGCATGTAACTTGATAAAACGAATGATGCAGAACTTCTTCTTTTTGGGACTACTTTCACGTGCAGTTTCAGAATTGAGTCCCAAAATCATGTGTTGTACAGTTTAATGAGCTAGAATGGTTTATATGTGCTGATAATATTGTTATGAATTGTTAAACCTCGAAAATAAAATTTCAGGTCGATAGTTCTTGAATTATGGTCGTAACCGCAGTAATTGGCAGGCAGAAACCCCCAAAAAGGGGGAAATTGTATGGGAGGTGGGAGTAGTTTTTGCCTGATATTACTTAATTCAGAACATTAAGAGAATATAAGCTTTCATACCAAATTTCAGATCGATCGCTTTTAAATTACTGTTGTAATCGCTAGGACAGACAGACGGACACTCACAAAAAGGTAGTATTGGTATAGGGGTGGGAGTAGTTTTTGTCCGATCTTGAGCATCTGAGAACTTAATCTCCTTATAGAAACCTGTATACCAAATGTCAGCTCCATAGCTGACATTTAAACTTCGGTTGTAATAGGGGGTAGAGACAGAAGGACACCCCCCAAAAATGGGGTTTTGTATGGGAAATGGGAGTAGTTTTTATGGGATCTGGCTCATCTTAACATTTAACCTCTGTTTTGAGGAAAGAAGCTGGCATTCCAGATTTAAGCTCGAATGCGATCGAAGAGACAGACCCCAATAAAAGGTCAGGTTTTTTGACCGATCTTGCGCATCTTAGAAATCAACATCCGCTTAAAGATTTGAAGCTCACATACAAAATTTCTGCCTAATATATCTTAAACTAGGTCTGTAACCACAGGGATGGACTTCAAAAAGGGGGGGTTGTATGGACGTTTAATAATGAGCTTCAGCCGCTTCGTTCGGCTGCGCGCCTTCCCCAGTTGGAAACTTCAAGTTTGGATAATGTCTCCCCACTTGGTCCTTCCACCGGAGTTTCGGTCTCCTCCTTTTTCGTTGGCTCTCTGGCGCATTATCTAGTATCTTTTTCGCTGGAACTGTTTCAAGCATTCTTACAACATGTCCCAGCCAACTCAAACGTTGCACGTTTTACAACGTCGAAGTCTTTGTATAGTAGGTATTGCTCGCGGTTTATTCGGTGACGATACTCGCCATTTACAACAATAGCACCATATATTTTGCGCCAGATTTTTCTTCTTCTTCAGCCAATTGACTTACTTTCTGGTAAAATTTTCGGATGCCATCAGAGTTCCAAGCCGACCGACTATTAGTCGGTACAGTACTCTACCTTACAAATATGAGCCGAAAATCAACCGCCGCCGATGAAATTCCTAAATCGCCACCGCCGGGTCGGCTTGGATCTCTGGCTGTCATTACTAGTAAGGAGCTCCTCAATCTCCCGACTCTCCCTTATTGCTTGCTCTTGTTTCTTCCTTCTGAATAGTTTCGCCGCGTCTTTCTGTTTTTTCTTGTCACTTTGCTCGACAGCTTGCGCTGCAAATGGCTGCAAAGTCGCCATATATGCAGCATCCTTTTCCATCGTTGCATTGCGTTATTCCTCATCATAACAAGGCTTGTTCTTTAGCGGGTTTCTGAAGCCTAGTATGTATTTGTACGCTTGAAGCATGAACTATGGACGTTGGAGTAAGCAGTGGATATCGCTAGGCTATGCAGCTTTGAGCTGTCCAGTTTTCTCTGCGCATGGTCACGTACATTCTTTGCCTTAATAAGACGTGTGCGAATCTTTGTTGCCACAAGATAATGCTCCTAATAAATGTAAGCACCTCTGATCGAACGTGCCTACATTGCGCTGGCATGCTTACCGTCGATAACTACGTGACCGATTTGATTGTTGGTGTTTTTGTCAGGTGATATCCTGGTCGCTTTATGTATGGGTTTGCGTTGGAAGCTTATGCTCCTTACCACCATGTTTCGAGCTTCTGTCAAAATCTGTTAACCTCATTCCGTTATCAGTGGTGTTTTAGAACAATTTTAATGTCGTGGCTACGGCAGCGATCATATGTCTCCTCTAGGCGCTCATAAAAGATGTCCATATTCTCCTCATCAAATCAGTGTGATGCTAAAGAACTTGGACTTTATGCGAATCGTGGCAATACGGTCATTCACTGGTGTGAACCGAAAGACAAGATGGCATAGTCTTTTTCTTACAAAAAATCCGCATCCAAATTCAAGCCGGTCTGAATGGCCACTATAGTATACATCACATTTCTTCATCCGCCGATACCGGTTTACCGTCCATCGCAGCTCTAGAACGGCAGTGATGTCAGCCTTATAGGCGGCGAGGACTTTCGCCAGTTGTAAAGAGACAGCTGGTCTATAAAGGCTCCTTAAATTCCAGATACATATCCACAACTCATGGTCCTTAAACCATTTGCGTAGGTCGTCATTTTGAGGGGGGTTTCGATTTTTCTCATAATTTTTTCGTTACATTGCCATTTATACGACGTGGTGAGGGGCAGGCACAATCAGGTTTTTTCGTCGCTCACATTAGCCATTGTACCATAGCGGGTGCTATGATACCCCATTGTCCAGGTGACTCCGAGTGGAGGCATGTGAGTCGGCTTGAGAAGAAGTTGATAAAGATCACTCTGGGTTTACCAAGTTGAACTAATCAGAAGCTTTACTTTATAACTTTCATCCCCTTGACACCTTGATCATTTTATATATATAGTGTTATACCTTCCACGCCTCCTTATGGGCGTTACAGAAAAATCAAAATTAATATATCCTGAAATTTCTGTACTGGTTTTAAACTTATGCAATGGCATGTATAATTTAACGACGATTCTGCACATCAACTATTTTAGCGAAGCTTTTACCAAACATGCCGAATGACTGAATTACTTAGGAGTTGACGTATAAATATAAGTTTCAAAAGTGATAATTAATGATCTACATATTGCTCTAAAAGTTATGCCCGAATTCATTCAAATGATAAATTACGGATATTTATAACCAACCTGCTGTTGCGCATGGCCGCCTATGATACCTCTATGAAATGATGAAAACATCATCATTACCATCACCATCTTAATCTTCACTACTGATTTATTATATCAATTTAATAAAATACTTTGCTTGATTATTACACAATTTCCACAAACAAATTACAAAATTCCACATTGTATAAAAGCAGAAAATCACCACCACCAACAACAGCAACAACAACACCAACTGCTGTTTAAGATTTACGATTTAAGATTAGTTTTTGACCTTGACCCTCATCTAAACTGTCCATTTAGAAAACTATTTTTATATCTATCGCCCACATTAGATAAAATTGCTGAGTCGCATGCATGGAGGAGGAACGGCTATGTCATCAAATGTGAGATCATAAAATGTAAATCCAAAAATATAAATTATAGCTAATAAATTGTTGTCATCAAATCTAAAATATGCTTAAGAACAAAGAGGTTTTATTTTTGCGTTTCGTCTTAAAAACGTTTTAAAATTTCCCCATTGCATTAACGCTAATCACTTTCGAGAATTTGCTTTAGAATTTCTGTAATTATTTATGGTTGAACAATTCGTATACTGCTGCAATTATTGTTTATTACATTGTTGGCTGCTCGATAATCAGCGATAATAATATGTTACCACAGATAATGATGTACAGATAATGATATAGATGGCCAAGATAAAATGAGATTCATGTGGCAGATATTGTCCACCTGTTGAATGATTCATTAATGTTGATCTTGATCATTCAATCAAAATTTTTGTTGATTTTGTTTCTGTGTGTTTGAGTTGTTTTTGCGAAATTTTGTTGATTGGCAAATTATTTATGGCCCAAAAGTGTGTTTGAATGTTGAATTAAGTAAACAAATTTTTAACATAAATCAGTGTATTGACATTAATAAGTACTAAAAGTTTCTTTTACGGTTAAGCAAGGGGTGATTTTAGTTGCATCGACTACAAGAGGCACATGGCAATCTTATATTAGGTCAGCAACACGAATATTAATATGCAGATAAAATTTGAATTTTGGATCAATGGGCAAAGTGGGCATGGCCAAACTGTTTTTAAGACCTAGAGAGATAAAATTTGATATCCTGATAGTACTCTGCAAACACAATAATGAATATGCATAGGAAATTTTTAATTTAGGTTAGAGGGCGGAGGGGGCGTTACAAAACTATAATTTAACCCTAGATAGATACAATTTGGAACACAGTCAGTATTCGACTAGACTGATTGAAATTTGCAGACGAAATTTGAATTTAGTCCTAGAGAGATAAAACTTGTTATAAAGATAGTACTAGGCGAACATACACGAATACATATTATGATCAGTGGGCAAAGTGGGCGTGTCCCAACTGTATTCAAGCCCTAGGGAGATGCAATTTGGTATTCAGATAGTACTCCGCACTACATGTTATTTTCAATAGCACTCGGCACATCAGATATGAATTGCCGATCGTATCTGTGTGAAGAAAGATTATTGCCGGCCTCGCGAAAATGAAATGCCTATCACTGTCGTAGGGGATACAACTTAATACATATACATACATCAACGAATATTTTTATTATTATGGGTGCAGGAGACGTGGCAAAGCTGTATTTTGGTCTTGCAGAGATAAAATTTAATATGCAAATAGTACTCAGCACTCGTTGCTTTGTCCGTAGCTACAGATCTTCTTAACCGATTCTTTTCAGTATAGAAATTAATATTCAAGAACAATTTTGTATGTTTTTGTATCAATTTTAGGGAAGAGGGCACATATCATTAGATACGAGAAAAAGTGTAACGCATTAATGAAGACTAGTTAGACCCCAAGTATCTTAAGACCAACATCGTTTCAGGAGTTTTTAAGACAATAAAGCTACGTCCGTCTGTCCGGCAGACTGGCTGCCTGGTTGGGTGGATGGCTGTTGGGCAGCATAGCTCGAGGAAACCATAACTGGTCCCTATAAAAACTTAACACTACTAATATTTTCCAAAATTGACTAATGTAATTGCAAATGGACAGAATAGCCCCACCCCTTCTGGTAGCACCCATATAAAATTAAAAATTATGTGGGAATATATTATTTGATACGACCCAAAAGTGTAACACGTAGAAGGAGTCATTTTAGACCCTTAAAAAACTTAATTTCCCCTTTACACCCCATGAATGAGGTATGGGATAGCTTCTCGCGTTGTTGTGAATTAATATGCTTTCTATTTTTAGATTCACAACTAACGGCACCTACTTGTTTATCGACAAATGCGAACGTCACTGTTTGAGAAGCTCTTACTAGACATGCCGATTGACTCGACACTAATACTGGGAAGTTGCTGTCGACAACATTCGAGGGGAGCCGACAATGAAAGAACAATTTTTTTTTTAAGATGACTGGTGCCAAGTGTTGATCTCTCTACCATCTCCCGCATGGTAGTCGCGTGTTCTAACCACTATGCCACGGCCGGTCCCCCAGATTTGTTTTAACCAAATGAGATTCATGACTTTTTAAATCGTTTGAGTCATGTCCGTCTGTCTGTCTGGCTATCCAGCTGGTACGTACAATACTACTTACGGTATTGAAAGTGGGCTACATGGCCACGGCCCTAATTCAGTATTTCGTAAAGCTATGTCAGGATAAAGTTTTGAAGAAAAAACTGGTTGTCTTGCTACGCCCCTTCTGGTACCTCCCATACCCATCTCAATAATAATATCAATACACCCACCGCGATATTCTATATTTAGTAAAGCTATTATAGGATAAGGTTTTGGAGAAAATATGTGGCAGTGTAGCCCCACCTCTTCTGGTTCCTCCCATACCCATCTGGTACCGCCCACTTTAGATATCGACAAATATTATTAATACAACCAACGCGATCGTGCCCAAATTCTGTATTTTGTAAAACTAAAGTAGGATAAAGTTTTGGAGGAAATATCTGGAAGTCTAGCCACTACCCTTCTAGTACGTCTCATACAAATGTGCACTCCGCCCACTATATAAAACGAGTAATAATACCAATATACTAGATAATTCTATGTTTTACTGAGTGAGGGTATATGCAAGCCAGCATTCCCGACTGAAACTTTCTAACTGGTTGGCTGTGCCCGTCAATCTGTCCCCGCGATTACTGTCGTAGCGAGCTGAAATTTGGTATGCAGGCTTCTATGCTCTAAGGTAAGGGTTATGTTCTGAGATGAACAATATCGGACAAATACTACTCCCATTCACACTCCCCCTTTTTGGGGTGTATGTCTGTTTCTCCCAGCGATTAGTGTCATAATTTAATTTTACAAGTTGTGAAGGCTATCTAAGCTACGGCATAGTCGTAGGTAATTAACTTACTAGTTTCAAAGTCAGTTAATTTCAATAACTCAAGACATGTTCATCATACAAAGGATAGGTGTATTTATCAGTCAGTTTATGTGACTGGAATTTCTGTACTGTGTTCTCTATGTATTCTCATTATTTCGTTACTTTACACAGTACAACATTTGTCAGCTCTTTGATTTGGGACTTAATTATGAGAACTGCACGTGAAAGTAGCCCCAAAAAGAAGAAGTTCTGCATCATTCGTTTTGTCAAGTTACATGTCGTAATAATTTAATAACGATTTGAAGTTGGTTAGTATCGCATAGGCGAATTTGTCACGTTTAAGGCTCTTTTGTTTGACATAACTCGAGAACCGAGTTAGCTGAAGCTAATTTGAAAAAATTAAGAATTACAATTCTTTTAATCTGTTCATATAACGTTTTCCTAAAATAAACAACAGTTTCACTTTTCCATTCATCAAATGATTTTGAACTGGGTATATTTTGTAGCAGTTACAATAAATCTGTTGTACTTCGTGGCGTATGATTTACGTGGAATATTACTTATGTTAATCATATGTTTATGTTATGTCAAACGAAAGAGACTAAAACGTAACAAATTCCCCTATACGATACTTACTAACTTTACATCGATATTAAATTATTATTGCATGTAACTTGACAAAACGAATGATGCTGCACTTCTTCTTTTTGGGGCTACTTTCACATGCAGTTCCCATAATTGAGTCCCAAAATCATGTGTTGTACTGTGTTATTTAACATAAACCGTTCATGATAATCTCATATCTCTTTTATTCAACTTCGCCTATGCTTATGCTATTCCTCTCCTTCATACCGTCTACCGTTCAGAGTCCGTCCCTGTCGATTCAAAGTTATGTCTTGTCGTAACCCTAAATTGTCACCTTTTACATTGTTTTACATGTTTATGGGAAGGTTCAGTTTATTTGGTTGTTGTTGTTTGTTTGCCATTCTTTCTTTGCATTACATTTTCTTCTAGCCACGAAATATTTTCTTTCATTCCTAACGTTGTTGCTCTTGCTCTTGTGGCAGCGGCGACGGCGGCTGTCGGTCGGTCGATACTATTGATATCTAGTAATCCCTCAAGAATGTCTGGTAGTTTGGCTATTGTGTTGTAGTTTTTTTCTTGGTATGGCTCTTTTCGTCTTGGTTTTAGTTCGCGATAAATATTTTGTGTTTTTTTCGTATTTTGTACTTTGTACCAGATGTTTTTTGCGATTGTTTACTGAGGCTTTGTTGGGACGAAGAGATCGAACTAAATTTGTATAAATTTCGTAAAATCATTTAATTGAATTGGTATTTTATTATGATTATTTCTTAATCTTGTTCATCAATGATTTTCGAATAAATACTCATAAAAATATTAATTTCATTGCTGGTGGTTAATAAATATGTTGTAGACAGTGTGGTCATGTGTAAGTACATATATGCTACAGATGGCAGTGGTGGCATGAAGTAGGTTGTGTGTTCATATTTGGAATTTTTGTTTGTTTACATTTTTTTTAATGATAATACTAGTTTAAAAAATTGAAAAAATATTCTAAAAATTTTTTATCAAAATATAGTTTGAAAAATATGAAGCGTCCAATTAAAATATGTAACATAACTTCTTCGATTAAGAAACTCTTTTATTAATTTTACAATTTTTTTTTTAAATATCAAAACTATTTTCATTATCAAACTTTTCTCAGTCTTAGCAGTAATATTGTCTTCCCTCTCTTAACATTTAAGTACTAATTAATTTATAATTATACAAAAAAACACAACAAGATCATCATTAACTTCTGTGTGTGTTTGGCATCTATTGAAATCCATAAACGTTGTTTGTTCCATTAACAAATAATTAACATTGGGTTAATGGCCCAACACAAGAAACATTAAGAAATTACCACACCAATTGCTCCGCCGGATGATATGTTGTTGGTAGCTATGGAGGGTAAATAAAATTCGAACAATTTCTCAAATTTAGACTAATGCAAAATATAAACAAACAGCAAACATGGAACTGACGGCTTTTTCCATGAAATTTTTTTTTTTTAAATTTAAAACATACGTTTCGGCATTAACAACAAATTGCCCGTAAACATAATGAAATAAAATCAGAACATTGTGCTTCTATGAATATAGACTATAAGAGACAAAAGTCAATAACATTTCACATCAAAACGTAACACAATTCTCCGCCCAATTAGATTCAAAAACCCATAAAAATTCTCCGCCCAATTATGTTGGTCGCATAAAATTTCATTGAGAGTCGCACAGACATATTTACGTTTTTACAAATCTAAATAGATTGTGGAATATTTCTAAACATTGGCCAAGAAATTTAACTTTTGTTGCAAAGCGAATGTTTTATATCACTCATGTTTGTAGTAAATCAAATATTTAAAACATTAATGATTTTATCATTGAATCATCATCATCATCGTCAATGGTTTATGGCCAATCGTATTTCAAAGTGGGGGCAAAGAAGGAAGGAAGTTTTAAATCAAATCGTTAAATTACGATTTTTATGGAAAATGTACACAAAAACAAATTGTTCAATAAATAACCAACAAAAAAATTCATGATATATAGACTATATGACTCATTTATGTGTTAAGTATAGGCGAAGGATTTCTATTATAGCGAAATATGTTAGAAGTTAGCAAATTTAGGGGTGAACATAAATTAATGGCATATGCAATGTAACTGTAACATTTACGTAGGTAGAGAAGGCCTTGCTGGAGCTATAGGTTGGCGTTTGAAAAGTGTATTGAATATGACTCAATTCTGAGAATTCCACTTGAAAGTAGTAGAAGAACTTCTCCATCATTCGTTTTGTTAAGTTGGCAGTATTAATAACACAGTACAACACATGATTTTGGGACTCAATTCTGAGAACTGCAAGTGGAAGTAGCCCCAAAAATAAGAAGTTCTGCATCATTCGTTTTGTCAAGTTACATGCCATAATAATCTAGTTAGTAAGTATAGTATAGGGGAATTTGTCACGTTTTAAGTTCTTTTGTTACATTGTTATATGGTGGCGTATGATTATCATAAGTAATATTCCACATAAATCATACGCCACAGAGTACAACAGTTTTATTGTAACTGCTACAAAATAAACGCAGTTCAAAATCATTTGATGAATGGAAAAGTAGGAAAATGATATATGAACCGATGAAAGGAGTTGTAATTCTTAATTTTTTTGAATTTGTTTCAGCTAAATCGGACTAGTGGTACTCGAGTTATGGCTCGATTTAATCAGTGGGCGGAGGGGGCGTGGGAAACTGAATTTGATCCCTAGAGAGCTAAAACTTGATATATAAGCAGTACTCGGCACAGTAGAAACATATCTTGACCAGTGGGGGAAGTGGGCCACAGATCTTCTTAACCGATTCTTTTCAGTATAAAAAATAATATTCAAGGACAATTTTGTATTTGTATACCCTCACCCTTAGGGAAGTGGTTATATATTTTTAAACGTGAAAAAGTGATACGCTTTAAAGACTAGTATCTTAAGTGTAACACATAAAAGGAGTCACTTTGGACCCTAGGTTTCTTTGAACCAAATTCGATTTTTAAAGTCATTTGAGCTATTTCCGTCTGTTTGTCTGTCCGGTTGGTGCACAATACAATACACTCAACCCGATCGTGCCAAAATGCAGTATTTAGTAAAGCTATGGCAGGATAAAGTTTTGAAGAAAAAACTGGAAGTCTAACCACGCCCCTTCGAGTACCTCCTATACAATTCTAACATTCCGCACAATCCGATCGTGGCCAAATTTTGTATTTAGTATAGCTATAACAGGATAAAGGTTTGGAGAAACAATTGAAGGTCTAGCCACGCCAGTTCTGGTATCTCCAATATAAAAATACCATTCCGCCCACTTTAGAAATCGAGTAATAATATCAATACACCCAACGCAATGGTGCCAAATTCTGTACTTAGTAAATCTATAGCAGAATAAAGTTATGGAGAAAAAACTGGAAGTCTAACCACCCCCCTTCGGGTACCTCCTATACAAATCTAACATTACGCCCACTTCGAGTAATAATATCAATACACCCAATGGGTGAGGGTATTTATCAGTCAGTACAACTGACTGAAATTTATGTTGTAGTTAGAAAACTAAGATTTCTTCCATAACTTCCAAACGGACAACTGGAGTATATTTTAATTTTTTAAGTGTAATTTTCTTGTAATAGAAGACAAATCTTCCGAAAAATTAAAAATTACCGAATTCACCCTCTAAGTTTTACATACATATCAGTTTTGTAAGAACACTAAGTTGTTCATATGTTGCGTTTGATATACGCTTATTAAAACTTGGCTCAGGAATGAATATGGACTATATCGTCTCATCCCTTCTTGTACCTCCCATACAAAATTATCTATTTTTGAAAAATTATTATTACTTCCAAAACTTCCAAACGGACAACTGGACGATATTTGAATTTGGTCAGTAGTTGATAAAACCTCGGAAAACCGAAACCTTTGCCACATCCCTTCTGATACCTCTAATACGAATGACCGAATCGCGCCTCATAGTTTTACATATATATTTCTCTTTTATAATTACACTGTAAACGATTCAGGTCTTATTTCAGCTGCCTCAGCATGTTCTGCTGTTTTCGGCTATATCAATCATTGATGCCTTATTATTTAATTTTTATATATTTGTTACTATCATCTGACTTATTTTGTTGTAATTCAGATTTTGATCTATTCCTAGAAGTGTCTACTATGTTAAAACTACAATTTTCTGCCATTTTGTTAAATAAGAATCACAAATTTTGGCAGAAATTACTGAAAATGGTGCTCCAAAATAATGGTGATTTTTCGAGTTTGCTGCAAAATGCTGGCGAGATATACATTTACACATAAATTACACCCTTTATCGAACTTTATTACATTTTTAAATTCGTGCAAGTTTATGCCCAAGTACAAGTTTTTGTTCTTGAAACTTAAAGGTTATATTGGGAAATAAAAACAATATCACACACAACACCCAAAAACTATAGACAATAACGCAATAAAAATTAAATTGGATATAATGCAAAATTAGACTTCAGTTACAACTATTTATCCACTCTATAATTTATCTTACCATACTTTGCTTTTAACGAAATTTAATTTTAATGTACCACTGTTTTTATTCCGAATCAATTATTCATGTTTTTTCGACTTCCAACTTTAATAGCTTGAATTTTTTTTTAATATTTCATGATAACTTAAACTGTTGGCAATACGAAAATATATATACACTCTTTTAATTCTCATTTTTAGTTTATGGACTTTCTGCCAAAAAGTCTGGCTTTGAGACCAGTGTGCACCGGTATCTCCTATACAAATAAGTCAAATTTAATTTATATTTTTCCAATTATATTTACTTTTAATATTTGTATTTGTATCTGACACTTAAGAAACTGGTAGGTTTGCTCCAACTATTTAAAATTATGATTTCTTTTAAGATTTGTGTCTGAATTTATAAGCGACTTTTTCCTTAATTCTCAGTTGTTACCGTATAAGACCCTTATGGTAACCCAATACAAAATTGCCAAATTTGAAGTAAATTGAACTTTTTTCATTAGTTGACGAATTTATTAATATTTTGTTACACTGTAACCTTTCTTACAGTTTAACTACATATTTGTCAACCCTTGGTCTTACGACCTAAATTCCTATCTCTAACCGTTTACGCTCCACAAGCAGGCAAATAATAATAAATAAAAAATTTCAATTAAAAATCGGTTAAGTTTAATGACTCAAGTCTTAAACAATTTTAGACATATCGCACCTGTTCTACAAAAGGGGACCTTAAAGCTCAAAATTTCTAAATTTTTATTTTCTGCAATAAAAACAGAAACAAACCAAATAAAGTGGTCATCTCTACCCAAAGTTTAAATTATCCTCTTCCGTAAATATATCGTTATAACATTCTCTGTGTTTTCAGAATAACTTTTTTAGACTCAACCAAGAGTTAAATTTATAATATTTTTTTTTAGTTTTGAGTTGTCTCTCTTTTGTCGAACAGGTGCGTCGTATACCTGACTGAAATTTCTGTACTTATTTCTAAAGCTTTTAACCACAATTATTACCTTAATATAATTTAGTTTTGTAAAAATTTTCTATAACTAATGTCAAATAATGAAGAACATTGTAGTTCGGGAGAAAAAATGTGCACCTGTAGTAGAAACACCGTTTTTCATGTATGAAGTAAACTTTCCTTTTGCACCTGTAAGTAAAATCTTCAGCTTAATCCGCAAACCTCCCTTAAACTCTCGTCATCACTAAGTTTTTACTCCAAGTATCAAGTGACCACTTTAGATGTCTGCTTCCATGGATATTTGTCCCCTTGAAAACGTTGCTGCCGCACTCGTATTTATCGATTTCATGTCTAAAAGTAGTGACACTTTATATTTTATTTCAGTTATTGTGTTGTTGTTGTGCTTTCGTATTTTTTTTTTTGTTATTCGGTGTTTTAGTGGGCAATGCGCCAAGTATTTTTTTTCTCCCTAGCAATGTTTTTATTGTGCTGCTATCTCTTGTTGTTAGTATTGTTGTTGCTGTTTTAGTTCTTTTTTTTTTGTTTGTGTGAAACAAATTGTTGTCGCGCTCGACAACATTTTTCGTGCATGAACATCATCTTCGGTTGTTCTATGCAACAACAACAACAACAAAAATCTGAGTAAGAAATCGACTAACGAATGCCCAAGAAGACGACTGCTAGAAAACGAACCAGCAACAGCAACAAGAAACATAGAATTAGTCTGCCTCTTGTATTTTCGTGATGATGGGATGCTCAGAGCACAAGTGTTGGCCAGAAAAGACACAAGAGAAGGAAAATTTGTGAGCATGAGTGTGTGTGAGAGTGCATATGAATGCTTTCGTTTGTATTAAAAGGAAAACACAAATCTCATCTCAGACATTGGCAGCCTTACACGATTGTTGTT
This sequence comes from Muscina levida, assembly GCA_964034835.1. Classification (NCBI taxonomy): domain Eukaryota; kingdom Metazoa; phylum Arthropoda; class Insecta; order Diptera; family Muscidae; genus Muscina; species Muscina levida. Next base: position 183,248,376 of record OZ035880.1, on the reverse strand, counting down.
GTTGTTGCGGCTGGTGTTGTTGAAATGCATTTTGTTGTTTGTTGTTATTGTCGTTGTAAACAACTAAACAATGTTTTTAATTAAAGAATGTTGTAAACGTGCAATTTCAAATGCTGCGGCGGTCTGTCTGACGGCAGGCCGGAGTGAAACTGATCATTGAGAGGGAGAAGTTTATGGGATGTTATCCTTAGGATTATTGATAAGGAAAAACTAGTATAACTTTATGTTGTACTTTTACCAGAACTTTATATATGTTTGAACTTATAACACACTGTGATAAAATAGGGAAAAAATACAAAATTTGACACAGATATGAGATAAAAGGTCTAATACTTTTCATTCCAAAACCATTAAGAAATCAAAACTCGGTTTAGAACTGAATGATTTATAATCTCAGAAGTGAGAAAAGAATCGAATAACCGGTTTTTGAATCGTAAGTCAATATTTTGAGAGTGTTAGGAAATTTTGGTATGTTGTACCCGACCAGACCTACAACATGCCTCCCCTAGTTCCAAATGATTGTCACATAGTATAATTAATAAATATATTAAGTTAATATTAAGGTTTTGAACTGAACATTTCATATTTCAAACCTTCGCGAGGTATTTAAAGCTGAAGAATAGAGATATGAGAAAAATTAAACTGGATATATTTTTGTTCAAAATATCGTAAGTAAATACAAAAAAGTAGCAAAAATTTAATATAACGTTTGACATGGCAACGATCAGTTATGGGACAGAAATAGAACGAGTTATTGTAAATGAAATTTTTTAAATAGTAGTTCTATAATTTAGTTTTCATGCGATCAACAGCAATAAATTCTCTTTTTATGCAAAATTAATTCCACATCAATCAGACGTCATTATTGGCATATTGCAAAATTATAATAATAATTCTTCTTTCTGTAGAATAAATAAATACAATATTTCAAATTTACTTTTAAACATAAAATGCTTAAGATCATTCAACGGGATAGTAAATCAAAAGAATAACCCATACGTAGACATATAACATTAGACCAACTCATGATAGTAACATAGTATACACATGGGAATTGGAGATTTAAATATTTCGATGACCATTATTATAAAAATATTTACATATCTTTATGAGTGGGCGGAGTAATAAGCGACTTTTACCTTAATTCCAAGTTGGTACTGTATATGACCTATTCGGTAACCCCATACAAAATTACCAAATTCCATGTAATAGTGAATTAAACTTTTTACATTTGTTGATGAATTTATTTATACTTTTGACACCGTAACCTTTCTTACAGTTTTACTTCATGTCTGTCAACCTCTAGTTTTACGACTGATAGTCCCATCTTCAACTGTTTACGCTCCACAAGTAGGCATAAGTAATTTCAACAAAAAATCGGTTAAGTTTAACGACTAAAGTCTTAAACATTATTAGACATAGGGTAAGGGTATTTGTCAGTCAGTATACTCTCGGCTCTAAAATTCATGTAGTAAGATAACTATCTTTGGCTATTCCGAAGTTCAGGTACCCTTCACCATTTGTACAAAAGGTGAAAAAACTTTGTACCGCAAAAATGGGGGAGTTAGAATGAAAGGTGGACGTTACTTTTAGAATCTCGCATAAATTTCTTGTCAATAACTTTTTACCGAAATGTTAAATATTGATCTTCAATTGTTTATATGAGCTGGGAATATTGTTTTTGAATTGTTAAACCCCCGAAAAGGGGGAGTATTGCATAAGAGTTGGGAGCAGTTTTTGTCCGAATTTACACATCTAATAACTTAACCTTCGCTTAGGGGATTAAAGCTTGTATATCAAATTTCAATTTTAAATTATAGTTGTAATCGCAGGGATACACAGACGGATATCCCCAAAAAGGGGGAGTTTGTATGGGAGGTGGGTGTAGTTTTTGTCCTATTTTACTGAACATAACCTCCGTTTAGAGGATATAAGTTTGTATACCAAATTCCAGCTCCATTGCTCTTAAACTACGGCTGTAATCGGGTTACAGACAGACGAACATGCCCAAAAAGGAAGAGTTTTGTAGGAGAGGTAGGAGTAGTTTTTGTCCGATTTTGCTTTTCTTATAACTAAACCTCCGCTTAGAGGATATAAGCTGGTATACCAAACTTTAGCTCGATGGCACTAAAATGTATGTTTTAATCGCAGGGATAGACTGACGGAATATTACCCCCGCAAAGAAAACAAAAGCTTGCATAGAAAATTTTAGATCGATAGCTCTTAAACTACTTCTGTAATTGCAGAAACAGACAGACGCACACCACCAAAACGGAAGAGTTTTGCATAGTAGGTGGGAGTAGTTTTTGCCCGATCTTCAGCTCGATGGCACTTAAATTTATGTTTTAATCGCAGTATAGACTGACGGACGGACACCCCCAGCAGAGGGATACCCCAAATAAAGGTGGATTTTGTATGGTAGGTGGGAGTCAGAACATAAGTCCCGTTTAGAAGATATAAGCTTGTATACCAAATTTTAGTTCTATAATCCTTTGAACAGACCACCCAAAAAATGGGAAGTTTGTATGCCAAATCTTGCTCATATTAGAACGTAACCTCCATTTAGAGAATAGAAGCTAAAATATCAAATTTCAGTTCTATAGCTCTAAAACTACGACCCCAAACAGGGACAATTTATATGTGAGATGGGAGTAGTTTTGCCCGATTTTCTTCATCATAAAACTGAACCTCCTGTTTTCGAATTTATCCAATTCAGAATATTACCTACGCATAGAGAATTGAAGCGTGCATACAAAATTCCAGCTCAAGAGATGCTAAACTATGGCTGTACCCGAAGGGACAAAACTCAAATAGGGTTGATTGTATGGGAGGTAGGAGTGGTTTTGACCGATCTAATTCATCTTAGTACATTACATCATCATCTTGCACACTACATTTAAGCTCGATAGCGCTAAAACTACGACAGGACCAGACGAACGGACAGACACTATAAAATCAAATCAGTGTTCGTCCGTAACAATTTCAATATATAGGGTTTTCCAATAAGAGGCGTTATTATGGTAATCAAAGAAAAATTCAATTTTTTTGGGATAAATGAGCAGATGTTTATTTCATTATAAATAGGAAGGTATGCCGTTAATAATGAAAAACAACATCAGCCAAATAGCCACGACGAGCACGCTTACAGGACCATATTCTTTTCATAAAATTTTCTATAACCAAATCGCAAAGTGGCTCGATAGACTCAAGAATTTTATCTTTGAGGTCTTAAATCGACGATGGGCTGTTGGTGTAGACCTTATCGTTCACGTGGTCCCAAAGGAAGAAATCGCAAGGTATTAAATCACAAGATCTCGGTGACCAATGGTGATCACCGCTTCGAGAGATAACACGGTCCGAAAACTTTTCCCGTAAAAGATCAATGGTTTCGTTGCTTGTGTGGCACGTAGCGCCGTCTTGTTGAAAGTAAACGTTGTCCAGATCAATACCATCCAACTCCGACCATAATAAATCATTAATCATCGCTCGATAGCGCATTCCATTCACCGTAACTGTTGATCCCGGGTTTCCCGACTTAATAATGTGAACCCTTCCACGCCCCCTTACTTTTGAAAATAATATTGCCGCACATTCGACAGGAAAATTTGTGCAATTTCCTGGTGAAACTTGGCATACATCTGTTGTTTATATTAGTAAGTGTAGGTACCAAATTTTAACATATTTCGTCAAGGAGGAAAAAATGTTATGAGAAAAAATTGAATTTGGATTGTATTTAGAGTGGCCGATCTTTGTAAAATAGATTAGATTAGATTAGATTAGATTAGATTAGATTAGATTAGATTAGATTAGATTAGATTAGATTAGATTAGATTAGATTAGATTAGATTAGATTAGATTAGATTAGATTAGATTAGATTAGATTAGATTAGATTAGATTAGATTAGATTAGATTAGATTAGATTAGATTAGATTAGATTAGATTAGATTAGATTAGATTAGATTAGATTAGATTAGATTAGATTAGATTAGATTAGATTAGATTAGATTAGATTAGATTAGATTAGATTAGATTAGATTAGATTAGATTAGATTAGATTAGATTAGATTAGATTAGATTAGATTAGATTAGATTAGATTAGATTAGATTAGATTAGATTAGATTAGATTAGATTAGATTAGATTAGATTAGATTAGATTAGATTAGATTAGATTAGATTAGATTAGATTAGATTAGATTAGATTAGATTAGATTAGATTAGATTAGATTAGATTAGATTAGATTAGATTAGATTAGATTAGATTAGATTAGATTAGATTTGCTTCTTAATTTAGTAATAATTATGTTTGAGACAAACTTTCTACGGTCTAGGCCACTTTTTATAGTGTTTGCGTATGAAGCCATCCCACTGCGCAAAGCGCATGTTCAACGAAGCAACCGATTGAAATGTAAACGCACTTTTGGTCCAACCTGTTTATTACATAATTATTATACTTTTGCCTAAGTACTTCATATTGATAATCTCAGTTGTTTGATGTTACTCCTTCAAATACATATGTATACATAACAGTTTTTACATGTATACTTATAATTTAAATTTTAAGTGTGCCGTATACGTATAATAGTTAAATTACGTATACGTTGCCTATCACTGATACTTTTGATTTAGACGCAATAAAGACTTTTTCCCACCCCCTAATCTGTGAGTCGGTCTAATGGACTTAATTTTTTATATTTTTTTTTTCACAACATATCTGTTTTGTATATTTATTTTTATTATTGTAGAAAGTATTAAATCAACTGAAAACCATAAATCTCTGCAAGTTATTATTAGAACAATTTTATGCAACAATACAAAAAAAAACGAAACCCGAAATAAATAAACAACAAAACCAATAAAGACGTATCAATGAAAAACAAATTTTATTAATTGAACATTAACAAAATACTAGCGTACGTATTGCATATGGCCATATAGATTCATACGATGAATCATTTATTCATTGATTAAAGTACTGCAGAAAAACACGTTTTTTGTTTTTCGCTTAAAAAAATACAAATGGTAAAAAATAAGAGCAATTTTGAGGGGGTGTATTTTTTTTTTAAATGTGAATGAAATCAATTGAACTTGTAAACATTCGTATGAGGGGCGGGAGAATAAATCGCCGATGGTCTCTATATTAAAAAAATAAATAAAATTTGTGAATAAAATATTTCATATGAACTTTTTAGTAATTAAATAATTTACTACGTTAGTACGTATACAGATTTTTTAGCACTTATCAATATGAATTTACGTCATTCCACAGCTGGGGCGGTTCTATGGGATACCTTCCCTCTTCCCCGTAGGCCTCACACTATGTTCGTGCGTTAGTGCTTCGGCGACCGTTTGTAGATGTATACAACAACAATAACAAGGAGGCTAGGAAAAAAATACAATAACAATAAAAACAATTAGACGCCAATAAATAGACTGACTGCATGACAGTCTCATCTGTTTGGCGCAAATATAATTGCGTTTAGCTGCATATGTACAAATGTGTCTATATACATATATGTGTATGTAAATATATCTGTCTGCAGTTGTATATTTTCTTTTCATTGGGATATTTGCATTTGTATGTTAAAATTTCATAAAAATTATATTTTTAACTGGTAAAGCATTATGACAAAGGATAAAAGCGTGCGTTTATCTTACAAAGGTGTCCTTGATATAAATTAAACACACGTGGATGCGTGAATAATGGTTAGAATTTAAAAAAATATAGGGATCTCAACTGATGCAGTTGGTATATTGATGTAGTTAATTCTTCCGTAGATAAACTTATCTTAAGGTTTATTTAGCCATAGAACAGCATATATGCCTACATCACTTATTGTGCTAATAAATGTGTATGTATGAATGCGAAACATTTCTTATTGTTTTATTTCTTAGTAGTTATACTATCATTAGTGTTGTCGATACACTCCTGTTGTTTCACTTTTACATTGAACATTTCTTAGAAACACAGATCCCTCTTAATATACTTAAATGGTGAATGTATCAGGCACGCACTGCTCTCAGTAGTGTTCACTGAAAAACTTCATCATTTGAAAAGGAGAATTCCATTGAAAAATCCCAAGTCTATAAGTCATGAAGATATTCACAGGGAATTTTTTGCATCATAGGTGGTTTTAGTTTGAAATTTTGTCCATAATACATACCAATTTGCCAATTTTCTTTTAGTGCATTTAACGTACTATATATAGATTCACTGCAAGCAATATACTGTTTTATAAAGATTTGCAATTGCAGTATAAGAAGTTGGATTATTCTACTTGAAGTGTCGTCAGCAAATATCGAGGTATCCGCTATAAAAATTAATCAATAAATGATGGTCGAAGGATATTAGTAAAGTAATTATCTTCGGCTATGCCGAATCTAGTTATTAGTTAGTTAGTTTTTTGCATTACAACTGTGTTTCATTAAATTTTGAACCGCAAAAGATGGACGTCACATTTTGTTTCTCGTATCCATTTCATTCAATAATTATACCCTCACCATACGGGTAGGAGGGTATATATCATTTTATACGACCCAACAGTGTAGCAGATAGAAAGAGTTACTTTAGACCCTGGTTAGAACACGTGACTACCATGTGGGAGATCCCGGGTTCAAGCCCCGCCTCCAGTCATATTCATTTCCTTTCATTGCCGGCCCCCTCGATGTTGTCGACAGCCACTTCGCAGTATAGTGTCGAATCAATCGGCTTGTCTAGTAAAAATCTTCTCAAACTGTGAGAAGATCGCATTCGTCGATAAACAAGTAGGTGCCGTTATTTGTAAATCCGAAAATAGAAAGCATGTTAATTCACAACAACACGAGAAGCTATCCCATACCTTAGTGATGGGGTGTAAAGGGAAATTATTATATTTTACCCCCAAAATGGGGGTGATTTGTACAGGTGGGTGTAGTTTTTGTCCGATTTTCCACATCTTTGAATTTAACCTCCGCTTGGGGTATAGAATTTGTTTACAAATTTCCAGCTTGATAGCTCTTAAATTAAGGCGAAGGAAGTTGGTGTTGGGGGTGGGAATGATTTTTGTTCGATATATCGATCATCTTTGAATTTAATCGCTGCTTGAGTAATAGAAGCTTCCATACTCGATTTCCGATCGACGGCTCTGAAACTACGACTGTGATGGTGGGATCACAGATGGACAACCCCCCCAAAAAAAAGGGGCGTTTGTATGAAAGGTGGGAGTGGTTTTAGTGTGATCTTGCTCATCTTAGAACTTAACCTCCTCTTAGAGAATAGAATTTGTATAGCAAAATTTAGCATGATAGCTTTTAGACTAAGGCTGTAATTCAGGGTAGAGACAGACCAACACCCCCAAAAGGAAGTTACTATAGTAGGTGGGAGTAGTTTTTGTCTAATCTTGCTCATTTTTGATCTTAAACTCCGATTTAGGATTAGTAGCTTGCTTAACAAATTTCAGCGCGATAATACTTGAACTATGGCTGTAATCGCCGGGGCAGAAGGACGGACACCCCTAAGAAGGGGAAGTTTGTATGGGAGGTGGAAGTAGTTTTTGTCCGATCTTGCTCGTCTTAAAAAGTAACCTTCGATTTGAGGATACAAGCTTGAATAAAGAAATTTCAGCTCTATAGCTCCTTAACTACTTCGGCTATAATAGCCGGGACAGACCCCCAAATGGAGGCAATTTGTATGGGACAAGAGACTAGTTTTTGACCTCTTCTTAGAGGTTTGAGGCTTGCATTCTATTCCGTACGGCTGTTTTTGCAGGGACAAACCCCAATAAGGCGGATTTTGTATGGGAGGTGAGAGTAGTTTTTGACCGATCTTTCTGATATCCACTTATTCCATGCATTCCAAATGTCCTGTCTCTTATACTACGGCTGTAATCGCAGGGACAGATGGTCACCTTTATATCGACTCAGAATTCGGTACTAAAAAACGGCTGTGGTCGAAATTTGAGTAAAATCGGACTACTTGAAAGCGTGACCCAAAGAGGTCAAAGGTCAAATCTATATATATATATGAAAATGAGTTGTTTACATTTGTACGTACCGTATAGACACGAAAACGGCTTGACCGATCTTTTTGAAATTTTCACAAAATGTTACAGAGATTTCGGTGGTGATAATAGGTAACGTGAATTTTTCATTTATCAAGGGGGCGTGGCCCCATCAATTGGACAGTTTTTTTGAAACCGCAATATCTGGAGGACTGTTTCTCCAATCGCCTTGAAAATTCATGATCATGATTCAACAAAAAATGGGAGGGATCGGAACAGTGGGCGTGGTATAGCACTTGAAACTTTAAAAGCCTGTATCTTATGAACTATAAGAAGTATAAGGCTGTTATTTGGTATGTGTTGTTGGTACAGTATGAATTACAACCAGGGTTAAAGTGGGCTGTGCCACGCCCCTTGGAAAAGAAACCGTTATAACAACCGCAGTAATAGTTTGAGCGTCCTGAAAAAAAATACAATTCCTTAATCAAAAATCAGTAAAAAAACATAGGATTTACTAATAACCTGACCTTTTACTTCTTTGAGGCACAGGAAACAGTTGTCCGATTTTACAAAAATTTCCGTCATGTATTTTTTAAATCAAGTGGCACAATATTAGGAAGAGCATATTTTTAATTTCCGCAAAAAAAAATTGTGCATACATTTCGCTGCCTCCCTAATTTGTATAATGCCATATCTAACACGCGTCTTTATAGGTGTTATAAATGCAAGCGTAAAACTCCTTTAACTTTTTGTGGGACATCTTTGGGTAAATGTTGCTTTATAATTTGTTGCACAATGTTCATCTGAATTACAAAAAAATTTTAAATTTCGTTTTGCATATTTTTGAATTTTAAGTGCATATTATATGGAACCGGCCGTGGCATAGTGGTTAGAACACGCTACTGCCATGCGGGAGATCAGAGGTTCAACTCCTGGCTCCAGTCAACTTAAATATACAAATTTTCTTTCATTGTCGGCTCCCCTCGCAGTAATAGTGTCGAGTCAATCGGCATGTCTAGTAAGAGCTTTTCTCAAACAGTGACGTTCGCAATCATCGAAAAACAAGTAGGTGCCGTTAGTTGTGAATCTTAAAATAGAAAGCATGTTAATTCACAACAACGCGAGAAGCTATCCCATACCTCATTCATGGGGTGTAAAGGGAAATTAAGTTTAAGTTTAAGTGCATATTATATGCGCATATTTTCGATTTTTTAGTGCAGAAAATTCCTTGCCCTAGTGATGAATGTTCTACATGCTAGATATAATATGCAACTAATGTGTGCCGTATACGTAATATTATATACATTTATTAAATTACGTATACGTGACAGTAGACAGCAACATTTCGTTGCTGCAAAATTAAGGTGCGACCAACTACTCATTACATTACAGTACGAATGTTTTCCTTTTCCTCAAAAACTAAAATTGACTACGTTGCCAATAATGTACAATATGCTATATTAAGCCAATGTTTAATCACGATTAACGATATGCGACTCGTTTCGATCGAAAATCAAATGACGATACAACACTATAAATACCATTTTAAGAGTGCCGAAGGGTGCACGGATCAAAAACAAAGTTGATATCCTCAAATTGTCTTCAGACAGTTTCATAACTGGAGAGTGAACGCATCACAATTTTTTCGCCATATGGAGTGACCTTTTCTAACACAGTACAACATTTTTCAGCTCTTTGATTTGAAATCAATTCTGAGAACTGCACGTGAAAGTAGCCCCAAAAAGAAGAAGTTCTGCATCATTCGTTTTGTCAAGTTATGTTAATTTGTTTACATAAGTCGAGAACCACTAGCCCGATTTAGCTGAAACAAATTAAAAAAAATCGATATTACTTTATCATGGCATGTATGTTGACAAAACGAATGATGTAGAACTTCTTCTTCTTGGGGCTACTTTCAGAATTGGGTCCCAAAATCACGTGTTGTGCTGTGTAATGTACATGAAATGTCCATAATGCAAAAATGTTTTAAAAAATGGGTTAGGTCGCACAAGAAGTATTTAAGCAGTCCACTGTGGTGCGAATGTGTTGAAAACTAACTATCATTAAATTGCATATACATAAAGCCAAGAAGATTTAAAATCTTCAACCAAATTCTTTAAAACCTTACAACTTTTGCCAATTTGTAACCACATACCCAACTGTATGCTTTAAGTTTTAAAATGAAATTTAAACTAAATATTGCCACACACATATATAGAATATCTTATGTACATTATAATAACAGGAATTTCCTTCCTTAATTGAGATAATTGAATTTAATTGAAAACAGAACAAAACTATAAGATTACTTATTTTTAAAATATGACCAAAGAACCTGAAAGCAACAACAACAGCAACTAAAGTTCACATTGTTTGGGCGTCCAATATGACTGCTTGTCAAATAGTATAATAAATGTATATGAGATGTACACAGCGCCAGTCTTCGACACTAACACATAACTAATTGAAAGCAATATTTGAAGAATTCAATGTGATATTATTGAAAATTCACATTTCATTGTCTATTACTGTTGTTGTCTTAGACAAAGCGAGAGTGAGTGAGGGTGTATGTTATGTTTAAGTTGTTGCTGCGCGACATATTTTTGCTAATAGATCATTGTCTTTTTGCATTTAGATGGATTATAAACGCATGAACAGCGTAGTGTGAGTACTTACATGTGTGTGAATGTTTGAACCAATGAATATTGTAGTGGAAGCTCACATCAATGACTAATTAGTCTGTTATGTTGATGCTAAAATGCATTATTGCCCATTGACTTTTGTTTTTACGCTCTAGACTATAATAAGGTAATCAATTAAAAATAAACAAATGAGACCTAAGAGTATTACCAATAATTCTATATTTTCTATATTTGTCTTTATTATTAATTATCATAACTTTAGATATTCCTCAATTTTATTAAATTAATTGATATACTAAACCTTAAACAAAAGCAAAACTTTTTATTGTGCCTTCATCAATAAATATCCCTTGATTGTAATAAAAACAAAATACTAAAAAAGAAAATGTGCTTAGCTCTACATTTTATTGTTGTTGTTATTTATTTATTTTTGAATTCTTTCATTGTGATTATGTTTCATTGTTTTCTTTTCTTTCTTTTTTTACCATTCATTTTTGCAGATTTTATGATTTATGTTGTTGTTGTCGTTGTCGTTCCTCTCAGCCACCACCACCAAACAAACCTCAAGTTCCAACATAACCTCAACCTCAACCACAGCCCCAACCACAGCCATCATTATCATCATCATCAGCCTCAGCATCAACCAATCACCACAGCAACCACTACCAACTCCAACAGTACCACAACAGTCACAGCCACGGCCATCTCAAGCAAAAATAGTTCCAAAAAGAAATCATAAATCCAACCAACCATCATCATTACTAATGAAATTCGATAACCTCGATTAATCAGCCAAACGTCAAACAAAAAGAATATAAGACCAAAAACCAAAACTAAGAAACTGATCGTCCGTACCAATTACCATCTCTCCAACACCTTCTCCACCACCAACAGACATCATCATCAACGTCATCATCAGCGTTATAGTTGTGTTGTAGTTGTGTCCTTGCCAAGTCAACGTCACAGTCCTCCTTGTCATCATGGCCACCATTAATTCGGTAAGTAAATGAATCCGTTTTCTCTAGTTTTTTTCTCTCTCTTATATTTCTTGTTGCTACTTTTTATTGTTGCTGTATTTGTTGTAGTTGTTATAGTTGTTTTATGCAAAATGTTTAACGTATTACATGTTGGATATTCAGGAACAGCTACAAATCTCGAATTTCTAATGAACTTGTGATGGTGACATTTTGCGTGTTATGTCACACAGTGGGGGAAATATTGTACGTGATGGAAACTTAAATGCTATGTTATGGATTATGTTTAAGATTTTTGATTTTAAGGGAGCGATACTTGACCCTTTAATTAATAAGATTAGGAGAGTATAGCCAACGCCTAAAAAATCAGATCTTAGCGAAATAAGTAATATTCATAATACTGGGCAACAAATTTTTGGGGCGGATTGAGAGTAATTTTGAGCAACATCGAAAATGCATTAAAACTATAATAACTAAATAAAACTATAAAGCTATATTTTGGTCGTTGTTCACACAGAGCCTGGAAAAGAGACAAAATGATTAGTAAAGTTAAAGATATCGATTTTTGATCTTAGAGCACTCAAAGTAGAATTTTTTGTGTAACATTTTGTAGAATATATGAATGTTGTAATTTCCCATTTTAAGGTCATTTTCTGACTTTTCTCGAGATAAGGGCGAAAAGGACACGTAAGAAGTCGACATAGAGAATTAAAATGTTCCACAAAAAAATCCTCGTTAAATTTGATTGAAGACATCTGGTATAGAAAATGCATATAAAACATAGATAATATTTTGCGTCGCTGTTCACACAGTGCTTTGAAAAGGGACAAAATGATTAGGAAAAGTTATAGATATCGGTTTTTAGTCTTGTGTAACATTTTTGTAGAATAGTTGGATGTTGTAAATTCCTATTTTAAGGTCCTTTTCCTATTTTTTTTTTCGAAATAAGTACGATAAGGAGACGTAATGAGTGAAGATAGACAGTTAAAATGTTTCACAAAAAATGTCTCATTTAAATTGATTGAAGACATTTGACATCGAAATCACTATCATTAACTTTATAAAAATACAAAATGATTAGTAAAAGTTGGATATATTGATTTTTGATCTCAGAGCACTGCATGTATAATTTTTGAGCTAAATTTTTGTAGAAAATTGGAATGTTGTAAATTCCCATTTTAATCCTTTTCTGACTTTTCTCGGAAGGACACGTAAGGTGTCGAGATAGAGAGTTAAAATGTTTCACAAAAAATCATCGTTAAATTTCGTTGTATACATCTGACATCGAAAATGCAGATGAAACATAGATACTCTAACTATTTTAGGTCGCTGTTCACACAATGCTTTGCAAAGGGACAAAATGATAAATAAAAGTTGGGGATATCGATTTTTGGTCTTAGAGCAACGCAAGCAGAATTTTTGTGTAACATTTTTGTAGAATAATTATATGTTATAAATTCCCTTTTTAAGGTCCTTTTCTGAATTTTCTCGAAATAAGGACGAAAAGGACACCTAAGGAGTCGTGACAGAAAATTAAAATGTTCCACAAAAAAATTCTCGTTAAAATCGTGAAAAACACCTGATATCGAAAATGCATATTAAACTTAGATACTCTTAACAATCTTAGGTCGCTGTTCACACAGTGCTTTGAAAAAAACAAAATGATAAGTAAAAGTTGGAATATTGATTTTTGGTCTTTGAGCTCCAAATTTTGTTGAGCTAAATTTTTGAATAACGTTTCAATGTCTTAAATTTCCATTCAAACGTCCTTTTCTAACTTTTATTGAAATAAGGACAAAAAGGGCACGTAAGATTAAATGTAAAATTACTTTTGTTTTGCCCAAAAGTACTTTTATTGTAGCAAAAAGTACTTTGATTGGTAAAAAAGTACTTTTGTTTAACAAAAAGTACTTTTATTGTACCAAAAAGTATTTTGATTGTTATGAAAATAATTTTTATTTTGCAAAAAAGTGCTTTGATTTCGACAGTAAGTGCTTCAATTTTGCCGAAAAGTACTTTGTGTACCATAATGTACTTTTAGTCTTGTACTCAACAAGTACTTTTATTTTTGCAAAACGTATTATGATTTTAGGAAAAATAACTTAAGTTGCACAAAAAAGTTCTTTGATAGTTACAAATAGTACTTTTGATTTTGCTAAAAGTACTTTGTTTTTCATCAAAAGAAATATTGTCTGGCCAAAAAGTACATTGAATATTACAAAAAGGCTTACTTATATTTTGCAAAAAACTACTTTGATTTTGACAGAAAGTCATATTGCAGAAAAGTACTTTTATTATACCAAAAATTACATTTATTGTATCAAAAAGTACTTTTTTTGTATCTAAATTACCTTTTTTTGTATCAAAAAGTAATTCTTTTGCCAAAGGAACTTATATTTGTCAAAAAGTACTTTTATTTTCTTTTAGTTCTTTATTGTTAGAAACAGTAGTTTTGTTATGCCAAAAAGTACTTTGATTTAAACAAAAAGTACTTTCACTTTGCTGAAAAGTACATTAAAATTACCAAAAAGTACTTTTTTTGTATCACAAAGTAATATTATCTGCCAAAATATATTTTTTTTTCATTAAAATGTACTTTAATTGGATCATCACGTACTTTAATTTATACAAAAAGTACTTTTTTAATGCCAAAATATAATTTCGATTTTCCTATAAGTACATTCAGTGTACCAAAAGGTTCATGTATGGTATTAAAAAGTAAAAATATTTTTCCAAAAAGTACTTTCATTGCATCAAAAAGGTACTTTTATTGTAGCACTAAGCACTTTTATTTGACAAAAAGTACTTTGATTTTGAGGCAAAGTACTTTTCTTGTACAAGAAATTACTTTTATGTTTAATTTTTTTTTTTCAAAAAAGACTAAATGTTTCCAAATGTACTTTTATTGTATCGCCAAGTACTATTATTTTGCCAAAATGTACCTTGAATTATGCAAAATGTACTTTTATTTAGTCAAAAAATACTTTTATTGTACCAAAAAGTAATTTTTTTTCACAAAGTGATTTGTTTTAGACAAAATGGACTTTCATTTTAAAAAAGTACTTTTATTATATTCAAAAATTATTTTATTGTACCAGAAAATTATTTTATTGTATCAAAAAGTAATCATTTTTTGACAAAAAATATTTTAATAGCTAAATTTTTTTTATTCTACCAACAATTTTATTTTGGCAAAAAGTACTTCGATTTTGTGAAAAAGCACTTTGGTTGTCAAAATGTACCTTATTATACCAAAAAGTACTTTTATTGTAACAAAAACTAGTTTTGACAAAAATTACTTTGATTTAATTTTGCCAAAAAATACATTAATTGTACCTAAGATACTTTTATTGTACCATAATTACCCTTATTTTACCAAAAAGTAACTCGTGGTTAGTACCTTAGTTCCGAATTTTGTAACACATTTTAGCACTACTTAAAATTTAAGTCAAATGGATATGCAAATACGAACTACTGCCTTCCTATGATAAGCCAATGTTAGGATTGTTGATTCATTCAAGTGCGAATTACTTCTCTATCACTAATTCAGCTTACTTTACAACTTCTAGGTAAGCCATTTTTGGGGTATTAAGCACCATTTACGTATACAATTGTACCAAGTACACCACTGATTGTGATAGGAAAACACTCTAGCACAAGATCTTCTATATTGAACCCAATGGAAATCAATAAAATGTAAGTTTAAGTGATCAAGATTAGAAGTATAACAGATTTGTAAAAGTTGTGTGTAAGCTTATTTTTCTGCCACTTGTTCTAACTCCAGATAAGGTGACTTGGCAACATAAGTTCCTTTTCTGAATGATTACTGGACTGAATAGCGAGGACTATTTGTTGATGCATCACAAACTCTTCTGCTTTAAAATAGATGAGTACTGGTGTTGTTTTTTTGCTTTATATATTTTTTATCCTGTTAGTTTCTTCATGACAACAACCTTTTAAGCAATATTAAGCATTTGCCTAATATAATTATATTACTACAACTAAAAATATAAACAATTCTGGTACCTTATAGAATTAAGAATGTAATTTTCACAGCACAAGAAAGAAACACTCAGAAACTAATAGAGTTGCGGTTCGCTGATGGCGATGATTTATGTTTCGCCATGTTAGTATTTTAAATTTTCGAAAACATTTAAATATTTATTTCACTTAGTTGTTGTTGGTTGCCTGTTTGTTGATACTGACAAATATTTTGTATGTCCCAATATCACAAAATCACATTAGACACACTCATGCAGTAACACATCGCTTAGCATAGCCCAAAACACAACACAAATAAGTTTGCCTTCTAATTGTTTGCATCACCTGCATATTAATCAAATGGGACAATCTTTTGTTTTTCGTCTTTTTCAAGTGCTATAAATTTTACTATTCGGTGATATTATATTGTGGGAGGGCGTTTTCGATGAAATTTGTCACAAAAAAACAAAAACGAGAAAAACATGAAAGGAATTGGGCATAGACTGACACACACAGAGTGTAGAAAAACAACATGAATAATACGGCATTAACAAAATGGATATTAATTTAAATGATATGTATAAAAATACAATCGTGTATTTTATTTTTCTTCTATGCTATTACTAATGAAGCCAGTCACACGTTTTGATAGAAGTCATTTCCTCGTTGGTATTTGAACCTAATTGTGATTACTTTTTAGTTTATAAATAAAAGTGACATACAATTTATGTTGTATTACGGGGTAGTAAAATGCGTGAGATGTCTGAAAATATATAAGGGATTTATTTCATCATTGCGAGAAAATTGCAACTATGGAAATGTTCAGTAATTTTTTAAATCATTCACTCCAATTTTAACACTGAAACCCGAAGATGCATAATGTTGATAACAATGTTCATTATAATGAACATTTCATTACAAAAAAGTTATTTATTAATAAACTCATTTCGTAATGAATATATTTGATCACTGGGTAATTCCAAATGGTTTCGACCCAGTCAGGATTTTCATGGCTTGATGTTGCAAACATAATGACGTTAGTTTTAGGTGTTTGTTGTTATCGTGTAACAGCTGGTGGATAGTTAAAGTGATAATTCTTTATATCGATTTTCAATTTAATCGGCACTCGATCGGCCATATAATCTAATTATAGTACGATCATTGTTGGCAACTCTGTTTCGTTCCTTTGTAGATAACATGGTTTGTGTCAAGGTGTTGTTGTTGTAAGTTTTAATCGCCAAATTTCACCAAAAATGGCGCAGGCTGGGTTTGTTGATTAATTTTGCGGTGTTGATAAATAATTTTTCTTCTTCCCTGGTCCCCGCGCAATCTGGATTTTTGTAGTGGAAGCATCTAGGATGAGTTTTGTTGGCCGGAGAACTCGAAAGTATTTGAAAAGAAATTTTTCATCGGTGTTGATTGGCCAGTGCCTCGGCCGGGAATCGAACCCGGCACCTTCGAATTGCTAGTCTACGTCGCATCCACTGAGCTATCGAAGGCTTTAGGTCGAAACTCCTGACAGTTCATGTTTTATAGCTGTCTAATTTGGTCATCTGCAGCATTTTTGTAAAATGATAGCTTTGTTCATGTTGTAATTTGTTGGAAATACTGGATGAACTTCTTCTTATTTGGCAGCAAAAACGAAAATCCATCTATCAGTAGCAGCATGTAAAAAAGAATTCCAAGCGCTTCGGTCTTTTGCTCCACGTACATAGTTTGACCTGGTCAATCCCACGCAGTTTTGGCCGTCCTCCTCTTGCGCGACCCATCGGTTTTACTGACGAAGATCTTTCGAGCTGGAACATTTTCATCCATTTGTGCAATGTGTCCAAGCCAGCCCCTTCGGTCTTTTTTAACGCACATGACTAGGTCGATGTCGCTGTACAGCTCATACAGCTCGTGGTCCATTCGAGGGGAATACTCGTCGTTAAAGCTGATAGGTCAAAATATTTTGCTAAGTTTTTTCTCTCGAAGACTCCCAGAATAGATAAATTCCAAGGATTCTGCGCTGCACAGTAGGTTAAAAAGGATTTTTAAGACATTAGAAATTGTAGGCCGCCATTCTTGACCAATTTTTACGGCTCTCTCTTTTCTTCCATAGACTTTTTTTCCGCCTGAAGAGACTTGTCATCTCCCTCCTCTTCTCATTATAAGGCTCCGTCACTGCACGCGTTGCCATTGGCTGCAGTTTTTCCCTGTATCTAGCATCCTTTTCCTCAGACATTTCGCGACATTCTTCTTCGTAACAAGGCTTGTCTGAGCATGGTTTTTCATAACTCAGTACTGGCGTTTCGGCAGTGGTCATAGAATTATATTGCGAATTGCCACTGGGTGTCGGGAACATCAGAAATAGGGGGATTTTTTTGAAGAAGTTGAGAAAGTTGGTTGGAGTAGGCATTGGCTATATCAGTGTTGTGCAGCTTTGTGATGTCTAGCGTCTTGCGTTTGGTTACGAGTATGTTTATCACTACTTAATCGCGTGCGTACCTTGGCTGCAACTAGGTGGTGATCCGAGTCAATGTTTGTACACTTACGTCCATAACGCTTGAGACATCCCGTCCATCAATTACCACGTGATCAATCTGATTTGTTGTCTTTTGTTCAGGGGATATCCAGGTTGCCTTGTGAATATCTTTATGCGCGAATCTGGTTCCACTCACTACCATGTTTTTGGCCGACGCGGAGCTAACCAGTCTGAATCCGTTATCGGAGGTGTTGTTGTGTATACTGAATTTTTCGACTGCTGAACCAAGAGCATTTCCTCTAGGCGCTCATAGAATGCATCCTTAATGTCCTCTTCTTTGTCTTTTGTCGCTGCGTGTGCACAAATCAGAATAATGTAAAAATATTTCGGTTTGACACGAATAGTGGCTATTCGGTCACTTACAGGGATAAACCTTGAGACCAGATTTCAATGTCTTTTCTTGTCTATGAATCCACATTCAAAATCGTGTCTTTCTGCAAGGCAGCTATAAAATATGTCACAGTTCTTTCCGCGTGTGTGTCCCTGTTTAGTCCATCTCATTGTGATGTCATCCTTGTATTTGTCGAGGACATCCGTCAGTTGTATAGAGGCACCATCTCTGTAGAGAGTTGGGATATTTCCGGGGCATATCCGTGAATCATAGTCCTGATAAAGTTTGTAGTGGTCATCAACATTTGGGGGGTTCTTGTTTTTTTTTCTTTTCTTCGTGTTTTCACAATAATTAGCTTGTTTAAGGAGAGTGGCTTATTAGGCCACCGCGGCCGATCCTTGTTTATTGGGGCTGCCAAAGCCACTAAGAGAGCCGTTCTATTACCTACTTACTAAGACGCATCGGTGGTAGTATGCCATTTAGGTTACTCAACATTGTGCTTTCTCACATTTGCTACCACTGAATGGATGTTCAATGACATTGCCCAGGGGATACGTGATCTCTCGGACCTTGTGAGCTGCTTGAGCACCTTCAAAGAGAGATTCTAGTTATTCCCAGTTGAATAACGATCAGAAATACTCAAATTAGAAAATCCTCCACTCCCATGCCATGTATACAACGTCCTTTTCCTCAGACGCTATGCTTCTTTCTTTACCATACCTGGTAGCGACAGTTACCATGCAAAAGTTGTTATGCATCTTTCCTTCGCACATTTGCATAAAAATTTTTTAAAACACTTTTAATGCCGTATATGGTTTCTTTAAGCTTATCGTTATTACCATCTGTCATGGCATGTGTCAAATCAGCGTGTTGTTTAAGTATTTCGCCTTGACAAGACGTCTAAACCCATTGCCAATTAAATTTAACATCCAAATTAGTGATTTTCTGCAAGACAGCTGTACTAGACATCACAACTTTCTCTTACGTCCTCGTCCTGCCCATCTCATATTCTCAAGTCAGAAGTTATGTTATATATGCGGAAAGTCTAAGCACCTGATAATGATTCTTATAAAATTTTCGGTGGTCGTTGACATTTGGGGATAGCAGACCTCCTGCAATAATACTCAAATTCTGTACAACCATCAGAAAGTCTTAATTTATCTTACCATATAACTGGACACCCTAGCAACAACAAAAATACGTTAACTAAAAACGACCTGAATTTAAAAATATAATAATAAACCAAAGTGAATTTAATATGTTTCACCGTCCAGCACTCGCAGCAGCCGTCCGTTGGTCATTAATCATAATATTGCATTTAAATATTGTTTATTACTTTTAAAATGTATTCCGCATTATTAACGTTAAATCATAAATATATTTTGAATATCTGACGCCATCCATAATACGATTGTCTTCGCATACTTATGGCCAGCAACAGCACTAACAACAACAAAAAAAAAACACATTTTATGTGACATAATAAATCATTTGACACTTAGTATCAGAAAACAACGACAAAATAACAAAACGAATAAAAAAAACACCGCAACGAGACACAAAAATATGAATAATTATTTGTGAATACTTGAGTATTAACATATACGACCATATAGTACTTACTGATTATTTAATACATCACTGACAAGTGGCATCAGGAAAATAAATACAATGCCAGCCCCACCAACGCAATCCAAACGACAGACGAGGAAAATGACAAACACACAGACATGATGCAATAAGATCTCAGTATCTCATACACTCATATTCATATTTAGTTGTATGCACATGTAAACATATGGATCATAATTTTCATTATCGTCAATACGTAACGTAACACGTGAACATATTTGAAGGCAAATAAGAAACATGTGTTAGAGATCACTGTGGACCCTCTGAAAATAACAAAAAAGACAAAATGAAAAACGTAAAATTTAAATACCATAACCAAAGTGCTGACAAATATACTCGAAAAACAATATTTCTCTCTCTCTCTCCATGAAATCGTTAGAATTCCTCTGGTGACGTATAGCAATTACGTGAAGTCGTCGCAGGGTATTGAAATAGCAAAAAAAATCTTTTGTTTTTTTGGCAATCATATAAAATATTGTTTTTGTTTAGAATTTCCGGGTTTTATGCAACTGTCCCCCAAACGTCATCGGTTATTCTTTGTTGCAAAACTGGGCATGAGATATATACCACATGCGAGTGCTACAGAATGACACATGTGCTGTCATATGGGCACAGTTAAAGTAATTGCATGGCACAATGTAAATTGTGGCAATTTTTGAGGTATTTGTTTTAAAGTTATTGCTTTTTTTCCTACATGTCATATTTATATGTATGTTAAGTAAACATCAAACGAGGGCAAAACATACAATTGGCAAATACCCGTCGTTGTCGGTCTTACCACTGATGAGGAAAATCTTGAAGTCGAAATTATTCACTAAAATTTCCAACTGTCACTATCGTTGGCAAATTTTAAATATTTGCCTCCACCAACACATAGTA
The DNA here is from genome assembly GCA_964034835.1 of Muscina levida. Taxonomy (NCBI): domain Eukaryota; kingdom Metazoa; phylum Arthropoda; class Insecta; order Diptera; family Muscidae; genus Muscina; species Muscina levida. The sequence goes on along the minus strand of OZ035880.1, from coordinate 183,227,435 downwards.
AACGTTAATTGGTTACCGATTTATGTGGGAGGCGATGTATAGATAATCGTACTAATTTTAAAAATAATTATGCCATAAGAGATTTATTTAGTTGTTAGATTTATTTTTAAGCATTTTACGCTAATTATGCAAAAATGCGTTGGTAACAATGAGAAAAAATAATTTTGAATTTTATATTATAAAAAGAGCAATATACAGTAATTTGTCGTCAACGCAGTCTTCAAGACAAAATGTGAAAAATTGATGAACTTGTCGTCAAAACACTCCTTTGACGACAAGCTGACCGACAAAACACAATCAACGAGATCTAAGATCTAATCACGACGTGGAATTGGAGAAAGGAAAGAGGAAGTAAAAAATACTCAGTTTACTAAAAACAGAGCAGAGCTCGACGATTCATTTATCGAACCTTTTTAATATAACGACTGCAATTTGTGACTTTGACTGATTAGGCAAATAGAATATAGGCATCAACGACATTGTCGCTCATCAGGTCATGCATGACAAAGCGGACACTTGTATGAAAATTTCGTAGACAATTTGTATGGACGATTCCCTTAGTGTCATCACTTATGCACCTATCCTTGAGGATGTCTTGCAGACACTTCCTACTGGGTACATGATTGTGATCTGCCTGCAAGGTTATCTATATACATTTATATAAAAGGCTTGGGTGACTGACTGATCACTCCCGAGCCCAAAGAATGTAGGTTACTTTTGTGATGTAGGCGCGCACTAAGAACGGATTTTTTTGGTAATTCGGACTGCAAGGGGTTAAAACGGCCGTTGAACCTCCCCATATAGCTCGAAATTTGAAATGGCTGTATCTCATAAACAATTAAAGGTACTAACTTGAGATTTGGTATATACGTTGGTCGTAGAAGAAAAATTACATTTTCTTGTGGAAAGAAGGCGATGCCACGCCCTTTTTACAAAGAGACCGATTGACATTCAATTTTCTTAGTGTGGTCGTGTCCATGTCCTCTACTATCATAGACTGGGTAGTGGCACCACAATAACTCACACAAACTCAATTTTTTTTTGTGGGAAAAAAGGCGATGCCACAACTTTTTTTAAAAAAATCATTAAATTGGTCCAATACATGGACCGACTGAAATGAAATTTTTTCTGTGTGGTGGTGTCCGTAGGGCCTCTACGAAAACATACATGAAAACATAGTTGGACAATGGGGCGTGGCATCGCCCACACAAACCAAATTTTCATTAAGGGAATGTCTATGTTTGTTTGCATTTCTTAGCATCGTATAGATTCGAAAACGGCTTGACGGCTTGACGGCTTTAAGTGCCCTGCCCAGATATTTGGCGACCTATCAAAACAAAACTCATACCATTGTTCTTGTTTTGTCAAAGGCTCTGTTTTTTCTTTTTCGTCACTTTTGACTTCGAAGTCATTTTTGACTATTGCCTTCCGGTATTAACATAGAAGAAGTTACTTTAGACCCAAGGTTTCTTTGAACCATATTAGATTCGTTTGATCCATGTCCGTCTGTCTGTCCGTCTCGTAGGCACGTTAAATTCGAAGAATGTAAACATTTCTTATAAAACTTTGCATGGGGTAATATTTTTCCAAAACTACTTACGAGATTGCATATGGGCTAAATGACCAATCCCCTTCTGGGGCTCATATACTTCTCATATAAATGTACCATTCTGCCCACTTTAGAAATGGAGTACGTCCGGCGCGATAGTGTCCAAAGTTTGTATTTTGTAAAGCTAAAACTGGATAAAGTTTTCGAGAAAAATTGGAAGTCTAGCCACGCCCCTTGCCATACAAATAAACCATTCCGCCCCTTTAGAAAGCGATTAATAATATCATGCCCAACTCGATTCTATATTTTATAAAACTATCTGGATAAAGTTTTGGAAGGCTTGCCACACCCATTCTGGTACCTCCCAGAATACCTACATTTTTTATACTTGGAATTGTATGTTTTTACTGCAGATAAGGGTATATAAAAGTTGGTTTACTCGACTGAAACTGACTTACTTTTGCGAATCTACTTTTAATTAAATTGTCATTATGCTGTACTGGAATATTCTTAACTTCTCTACGTTTGAACCAAATGATCATTTGATTAAAATCGGTTTGAAATTAACAAAATTTAAAAATTTCAAAATAATATTATTTTTAAATAATCACAACTTTTACTCACTTAAGGTTTGTTTAATAGTACGTTACGAGAATTCGATTAGTAAAACAATTTGAAGCTATTTCCTAGAGATTTAAAAATGTTAATTTATAACAAAATAATTATGCCAAGAAATTTGAACTTTCCCATGCTGCCGATTTCCCATTTTATATTGGTGGTTAACACCAACACCTGTGATAATCTTTTTTTGACGGCCACAGTTTTAATATGACGATAATATTTATTTTTCCCACATTCTGCTTATTACCCCGGTGTACTACCACCCCACCACCCCCATATCATAATAATTTTAAATGAACTCGCAAAAATATGAAAAATAAATAAACGAAACATTCATATTTTCTTTTTCGACATCCGTTTCCTTTACCCCGCTACAAAAAGGCGCCTCGTCCGTTGGTTGTGCTTTCGTCGTTTGTGTATTTTTTCCCGCTAATTTCTTTTTGCTTATTAAATGTGTGTGAGTGTGTGTTTGTTTAAATATTTAAATATGAATGATTCATATTTGTGCCAATCAAATGTCAATGTCAGTTTAATCACCAAAACTAGTGAGTCGATTTTGTGTCGATTTGCCTTCGAATGAGTGCAAGTGTTCAGCTGCGGGAGCATGTGTGTGTGTGTGTGTGCGTGCGTGTTTTTGCGGATGACGTGAAAAAAGGTTAAAAATAATATTAAAAACAGCCATAATGTCGACGATGGTGGGGGCAGAAAAATAGAAAATGTTTTGCAAAAAAAAAAAAAAAATACAAAATGAAAAAAACAACATCACTTTTACTTTTGTTGGCCACATTTCACGCTTTGCACACTTTCTTGCATGAACTTATAATAAACTGAATGTATTATGAAATATTCGAATTTTGAAATCTTATTTTTTTTGTTATCAAAAATTATGACTAAGTTAAATATATTATAATTATGAATGCATTTGCAATTGGCTAAATTATTAGTTCCAATGAAAAATTTTATAAATTTACAAATATATAACATATAAAAATGTTATAGTACAAATATTAAAATGGCTCTGTGTTTGGTCGTTTGTTTGTCGATTACACTGAGGTTTTATTAATATAACTAACTATATAACTTTAACTAACAACGGTACTCGCCGTTAACCATGATGGATCCAAATATTTTTTAGATTGATCCGCTTGCGTCAGGATTCTGTGCTGTAGAGCAAGACAGGTAGGATCAGTGTCTGGCGATCAGAGTTGGATCTTCGTTTGTCAGGAGAGGGCTTTATCATTAAAACGCTTGCTCTGCGCATAGTAGCAGCGGTTTGCGATCAATACTCGTCTCTTGGTTTCTAGACTGACAGTATTATTTTTGTTTTTAGCGGAGCCTAGGTAGACAAAGTTATCTACCACTTCAAAGTTATAGTTGTAAACTTTTACTCAGCGTCCTAAACGAGTAGATGCTTTGTTTGTTGAAAAAATTAACTTAGTTTTATCCTCATTTATCACCAGACCCACTTCTCAATGCCAGACCAACTTCTCAATGCTCGAAAAGACCACAGTAACAGCCGACAGTCCACGGACAATGATATCTATATCATCGGCATACGCTAGCAGCATGTGACTTTTGTTAAAGATGGTACCAGACGTGTTTACTGCAGCTATTCGCATGATCATCTCCATTATGATGTTAAAGAAATCGCATGACATACTATGGCCTTGTCTAAAGCCTGTGGCACATTTTTGCCTATTTTCATTGAAGACCTTGGTTAGTGTAATCCCGCAAATCGTATCAGCTTCGCGGGGATACCAAACTCAGCCATAGCATCTAATAGTTTCTATCGTATATGACTGTCGAATACAGTTTTGTAATCGATAAACACATGATAGGTTTCGATCTGATTTTTTTGGGTCTTCTCCACACTGATAAAGTCCAATCAGGTTCGCTAAAATGTTCTTTAGTCTTTCACATAACACACTAGAAAGGACCATGTATGCGGTAGGTAAATATCTGATCTCGCGATAATTGGTACACACACTGGGATCGCCTTTCTTAATCAAAGGACATAAAACACTCAGATTACAATCATCGGGCATGCATTCCTTAAACATAATCGTGTTTATGAACTAGTGCATGCACGTTGCCTGCTCATCACCGCCAGATTTAAAAATCTCTGCCGGCGGTCCGTCGATTGACGTGATTTCGTCACTTATGCTGCCTTCGGGAACGAGCAGAGAACGAAAGTGCTCCTTCGATATTTCCAGCACACTCTGAATTTCAGTGACCAGATTTCCATCTCTGTCCATACAAGTGGGAATCCCTGGTCCACTTTTGGTTTTTATCTTATGGTAGAAATTTCGGGCTTCACCTCTATTCCTGTAATTCTAATATCCTGGCTCTCTCTTTTTTCCAATAGACGCTTTTTCCGTGTAAAGAGGCGTGTCATTGCCCTCCTCTTCTCATTATAACGCTCCGTCACTGCACGAGTTGGCATTGGTTGCAGTTTTGCTTTGTATGCAGCATCCTTTTCTTCAGACATAACGCGATAATCCTGATCGTACCAGGGCTTGTCTGAGCGTGGTTTTTCATAACCCAGTACGGTCGTTGCGGCAGTGGTCATAGAATTCGGGAACATCAGAATAAGGGGAGTTGTTTCGAAGTGATAGAGGGGGTTGGTTGAGGTAGGCATTGGCTATCTCGGCGAAATGCAGCTTTGTAATGTTTAGCTTCCTTTGCGTTTGTTACGAGCTATTTTAGCACTGCTTAATCGAGCGCGTACCTGGGCTGCAACTAGTTGGTTTTCCGAGTCATTGTTTGCACCGCGCATCACACGCACATCTATAACGCTTGAGACATGCCTTCCATCAATTACCACGTGATCAATCTGGTTTCTCGCCTTTTAATTAGGGGATATCCAGGTTGACTTGTGGATATCTGTATGCGGTTCCACTCATTACTATGTTTCTTGCCGACGCAAAACTAACTAAAACTAACTAACTTGACTTTCCACTTCCAGTATAGCGGTAATGTCAGCCTTGTATTTGTCGAGGACATCCGCAAGTTAGATAGAGGCAACTTCTCTGCAGATAGTTTGGACAGTCCCGGTGCATAGCCGTAAATCATGGTATTTATAACATTTGGGGGGTTTTTGTTTTTTTTTCTTCGTGTTTTCATAACATAGTACAAAATTTTTTAGCTTACTGATTTGGGACTCGATTCTGAGAACAAAAGAACCTAAAACGTGACAAATTCCCCTATAAGTTATTTACTAACTTTAAATCGGTTTTAAATTATTATGGCATGTAACTTGACAAAACGAATGATACAGAACTTCTTCTTTTTGGGCTACTTTCACGTGCAGTTCTCAGAATTGAGTCCCAAAATCATGGTGTAATAATTGGTTTTGTTTATGGAGAGTGACTTATTAGGGTCACCACGCCCGATCCTAGTTTCTTGGGGCTGTCAAAACCACTAAGAGAGCCAATGTGTTGAGCTTCAGTAACTAATATTACAAAATTCCTAAGGCGCATCGGTGGTAGCATGCCAAAATTGTGTTTTCTCACATTTTCTACCACTGAACAGATGTTCAATGGTATTGCCTGGGAAATACGTTATAGCTCGGACATTGAGAGCTGCTTCAAATAGAGGTTCTGGTTATTCCCAGATAAATACCAATCAAAATATTAAAATTAGAAAACCCCCTTACAGTAATTAAATTTTAATTTAATTAATTTGATTTATATTTCACAAGTTTTGTGTGATTCAATATTTTCGCTTGTTATAAATTTTCTCAACAGTACTTAAATTAAGTTAAAGCCCAAAAACTTTTTCTACCTTTTAAATTTCACAAAAAATTTTTCTCTCCACTTCAAAATCTACTTAAAATTTCTAAGTGCCAAAAATAATTACCTACTCTGTAAAAAAGCACCTCATATATGTAAATACTATGTATGTGTGCATTAGGGCGGCGCTGAAATGTATGGACGATTTTTTTGCTGAAATTTAAAAATGATGTAAAAAAACTCGACAGAAATTTCAGTAAGATCGGACAGCTATGTCTCGTGCCCCAAAGAAGTCAAAGGTCAGGTTTCTAGTAAATCCTATAGTGTTCACCAATGTCCGATTAAGGAATTGTATTTTTTTCTCGGCGTCTCGGCCCTTTTTGCCAACTTGGTTCCAAAAAGCCCGGTTATACCTCTACTATAGTGTGGAATTTTCAGGACCATTAAACTATTATTGTGGCCGTTAAAATGGTTTATTTTAAAAGGTGCGTGGCACAGCCCCCTTCCACCCTTGTTGTAATTCATACTGTACCAACAACTCATACGAAATATCAACTGTATTCATCTTATAGTTCATGAGATAAATCCTTTTAAAGTTTCAAGTTGTATATCACGCCCACTGATCCGATCCCGCCCATTTATTGTTGGATCACGAACTTTGCTGCCAAATGCATCCAAAAAAATTTTCAACTAAGAGACGGCCACGCCCACTTGATATATCAAAAATTAAAGTTCCCTATTTTCACCAACGACTACATAGCTCCATCAGTCAACCCGTTATACAATCTCGTTTCCATATATACAGATTTGACCTTTGACCTCTGTGGGCATGGCTTAATGTCCGATTTTGCTCATATGTTGAACATATCTGTTTTATAACAACTGACACATATTCCGCTCGGGTATTACAGAATACCCAATGTTGAATTTTCGCTGCCTCCCTAATGTGCAAGTGCTGCCATATATGTATGAAGATTTTTAATTTTTAAAATTGCTCTTTACATTTCAATTTGCAGTTCACTGGAAATGTGTTTGTCTGTCTGTCTATGATGTGGTCTGACTACCTGAGAATTTTTATCTGATTGATTGGTAGATGGATGGTTGGATGGATGGATGGGTGAAAAAATGGATGGATGGGTGGGTAAATGAAAATGAATGTTTGAGTGTCTGAGGGAAAGTTGTTCTTTTACCACAAATTACTCGAATAAATCAGCTTAGTTTTTTGTTGATGCTGTTGTTGTGAAAACTCTTCAAGTGTTGTGTTTAAAGTGCTTTGCATATTGTAAAGGAAAGATTTTTAACGACGAGGACGACTCCGACGACAACATAAGTGAATAGAACTGAACAAAAAAACATTAAAATATTTTATTGTAATCTGTGGCTGTTGTTGCTGGCGTTATATGTGGCATCGCTTGTGTTGTTGTTGTCGTTGTTATTGCTGTCGTTGGTGTCTTTACAAATGTTGTTGAGTACGAAAATAAACAGAATATGCCAAAATGCAGAAAGACAGACACACACAGACGGACAATCAGCCAACCAGCCAGCCAGTCAGCTAGTCATAGATACAACTTTCGTCCGTTGTGCCCTAAATCCATTTTAAACAAACAGGAACATATGACAGAGATAAGAAGCCAAACATTTTTTACATACATTTCGGCATTTATAGACACATATATATGTATGTATGCCATACATACATACATTTCTATGTATTTTGGTTTCTTTTTCTGTGTGAAAATTGTACCAAACAAATTGTGCAGTTGTTATGCGAAATAGACAGTTGCTGTTGTTGTCATTGTAGTTGTTGCTGTTGTTGTTATTTGTACTTGTATACCCTGTAGACCGCAGGATATAAATTGGGTGTACTTAGAGGGCCTAGTTGTTTGTGACATTTAGACATATTTATTAGAAATTAAAGATATTACATGACCCCTTTTTGTATGTAGCCGTTGTAAGGGATGCAAGAGATTTTGAGACAAATGTGGTGTTATGCACGCATTTTTCTTGGTAACTATATAAATATTATCTTATAATGTAAGTTCAAAACTTTGACTCCATTATTATTTTGATAACTTTGGAAACTTAAACGCGCACGAAGCGTTGATTAAAGATAGAATATAAATTAAAGATAGAATTTGGGAAAAAAATTGTATTCCATCAACTTTTGTATACAGAAAAAGTTAATTTCCTTCAACTTTTCTATATAGAAAAAGTTGTCTTTCATCAACTCTTCTGTATAGTAAAAGTTGTCTTCTATCAACTTTTCTACATATTAAAAGTTGTCACCATTTTATATGGAAAAAGTTGTCTTCCATCAATTCTTCTGCATAGTAAAAGTAGTCTTTTATCAACTTTTCAAAAGTTGTCATTTTTTTTTCTATATTGAAAAAGTTCATTAATTTTCAATATGGAAAAAGTTGTGTTTTTGAGTGATTTTTTCCCAAATTATACACCCAAGATAGACAACTTATTTGCCTATCTTAAATTTTGCTGCATTTCATTTGCGTAGCCTACATTTTAGTCGTTCAAGCTAATATTTATTGAATTGTATTTTTTTGTCTACTGCTAAACCACAACAATTTAAATAATCTCAAATATTTGTAGTTGTTTAAAATTTAATTTACATACTTACAAACGAATATTATATTTATATGCGAGTATATGCATTTTGCGGCAAATAGAATTTTACATAAAAATTAAGTATATTTCTATCGCTTCTATCGTTCTTTCAATACATTGCAATATGTATGAATGGATGAAAGCGGCATACAGTATGAGCAAATGCTATGTATACAGATTTACACATTTTAGGTTGATACAAAGCAATATCTTGAAAATAAAGAAACAAAAGTATTTTTTGACAAATAGAAAATTTTAAATTGTAGATTCCCAAGCAGCTCACAAAAGAAAAATAAGAACCCCCCAAATGTTGATGACCCCCGCAAACGTTATAAGGACCATGATTTAAGGATATGCAACTGGAATGTCCGAACTCTATACAGAGAAGCAGTCTCTAACCAACTGGCGGATGTCCTCGACAAATACAAGGCTGACATCACCGCCATAGAGGAAATGAGATGGACAGGACATGGATGCTCACAAGAACTGTAACTTTTTTTTACAGCTGCCATGCAGAAAGACACGAATTTGGATGTGGATTCATAGTCGGCAAGAGACTTCGACATTTGGTCTCGCGATTTAACCCTGTAAGTGACCGAATAGCCACTATTCGCATCAAGGCGAAATATTTTTACATTACGCTGATTTGTGTACACGCCCCGACGGAAGACAAAGACGATGACATTAAATATGCATTCTATGAGGGCCTGGAGGAGATATATGACCGCTGTCCTGCACATGTCATTAAAATTGTTGTGGGAGATTTTAATGCTAAACTGGTTCAGCAGTTCGAAAATTCAGTCTACACAACAATACCACCGATAACGGATTAAAACTGGTTAGTTTCGCGACGGCAAGAGACATAGTTGTGAGTGGAACCATATTCCCGCATAAAGATATCCTCAAAGCAACCTGGATATCTCCCGGTCAAAATACAAGAAATCAGATTGATCACGTGGTAATTAATGGAAGGCACGTCTCAAGCGTTATGGACTTGCGTGTGATGCGCGGTGCAAACAATGACTCGAATCGCCACCTAGTTGCAGCTAAGGTACACACACGATTAAGAAATGCTAAAAACACTCGTAACCAAACGTAAAGGAAGCTAGACATCACAAAGCTGTATACCACCGCGATAGCCAATGCCTGGGATGACACTGACTGACACGTAGTCTTCGTTGAAAAAAGGATAAATATAAGAAAGTAATTTTCTTCCAAGCGAGGCTTCAGACAAGTCGATAATCTGTCCTGCAATCTCGTTCGCTTCATAATATTGATGACAATGCGAAAAGCTGCTGTAAACACGACTGGTACTATTTTTAATAAAAGTTACATGCTGCTCGCGTATGCCGATGATAAAGATATCATTGGTTGAGGACTGCAGGATGTTACTGCGGCCTTCTCAAGTACTGAGAAAAATCGAAGACCCATTTCTACGAGTCTGGTGATAAATAAGTGCAATACCACATTATTTGATTCAACGAAAAACGTGTCTACTTGTTTGCGACACTGCGTGAACGTTGAAAACTATAACTTTGAAGTAGTAGCTGATTTTGCTTACATTGGCACTGCCTTAAACAAAAACAATAATGTCAACATAAATATCCAGAAACGAGTATCGATTGGAAACCAACGCCCAAACATGCAACTCTACCAGACACTTATCCTGGCTGTGTTGCTATACAGTGCAGAATCCTGGCACAAGCGTATCAATCTGGGAGTCTTTGAGAGAAAAATATGGCATAAAATATTTGTACACATGATTCTTAACGGCGAGTACTGTCGTCAAATGAACCATGAGCTGTATAACGACATCGACGTAGCCAAGCGCGTTCAAATATACCGAATGCGCTGGATTGAGAACGTTGTTTTTTCATCTACAAATTTGAACTAGAAGTGCCGAGCTTTGTCATGCACGACCTGATGAGCGGCAATGTCGGTCAAATTTTCGTTGATGCCTATACAAGCCACCTGTCGTTCACACAATCATGCACGACCTGATGGGTGACAATGTCGGTCATATTGTCGTCAACCGAGTGTTTTGACGGCAAGTACATCAATATTTCACATTTTCTTATTTGGGTTTTTGTGATTGTGTTTGATGCACGACAACATTAGTATTTTGTCGTTCAGCTTGTGGTCAACCGAGTATTTTGACAAGTACATACATTTTTCACATTTTGTCTTGAGGACAGCTTTGACGACAAAGTCGTGTATGACGGAACTTCCTACTGAGATAGTTCTACACCTATAAAAAACCGATTCTTAAAACCGGTTTTTGGGAATAGGTTTATAGGCACGATGTTATTAAAATATGTGTAAATTTAAAGTCTGCCAGGAAACTTGCGGTTTACCATAGGAACCGGTTTACAAAATCGGTTAATAAAAAATCCGATTAAAGTTCAAAATATGGCTATTTTATGAAACGGTTATGACATTTGGTAACAATTCCGGATTTTAACTAAGATTAGAATACGTATTCGGACGCTCTTTTTCGGCTCTCGGCTAGCGAGCCAATAGCCTTAATATTTGAATTAGAGCACGGGCTCGCGAGCCGAGGACGCTATTGAAGTTTTAAGTCACCTGGCTCGGGAACCAGTTTTATTCACCTGTTAAACTTATCCTTTAATGTACGAATACCGTCTTAATACACTGTCTATATGAATACTTATGTGTATCCATAAGATGTTGTGTACAATTTGCATTTATTTGATGTGTTGTAATAAAACAAGTATTAGCAACAACAACTACAAAAACATCGCATTGTACTTTGTGTATTCTAGTTTATTCTAAAATGCATTTCGACATTAAGATTGCAGTTTATACTAAATTAATTTAATGTATTGTTTAAACATGTATTTTTTTTCTCTTCTGTATAATACTTATATACATCGATATACAAACATACAAACATATATAAAACATACTTTGATTATTTAAATCTATATTTATAAATACAAAAGACACAACATATGTCCTACATGTATGTTGTGTATCCATTTAAATTTCTCGGTTTTGGTTCTTAATACCCTATAATGCCACACTACGTTTTAAATGTGTCCACCTCTATGTGCATGTTTAATTTATGTTTCTGCTTTGACATATTCTATACTAAAAGTATTGGCGTTTGGTTGAATTTTTTTCTTTTTGAATAAAATCCAACAATGACCACCAACTACATTCACTGTGAAAATTTCATTAAGTTTTCAACAAATAGGTAATTGTTCTTTTTTTAGGTTTTCATTTGTTTGTAATGTCGAGTATTGGTTGAAATTAGTGAATTAATAGTTTTCTGTGTAATTGCAACAAAATGTTTTCTATAAATTATGCATCTTTGTTAGAGGACAACAAGTGTTGAGACAGATCTTTTGAAAAGATGGCCATCGGCATTGCCATTGCAATTATCATTAGTATTAGCGCTAATGCTGATTGAATCAAAATGAAGCATAGTTGTGGCCTGAACTTGAAATGAATTGTTTTAGATATTCAAAGTACTTATATCTTTAAACTTGAAAAATATAACATGGAGTCTTTGAAATTGCAATCATTATGAGAGACGAGGGTTACTATTTATTTTTTGAGTTCAGCAATAAAAAGGCTATCATTGGAAATGGTTTTGTTGTTTTTTTTTTTTCAAAATATTTTCCGTGAAGATCAATACACTTTTTCATATTGGTTTAGCACCATCTGGCACATTTTCCTAAGTTTCTTTCATTCGGGCAGCACTTCTTCTTCTTTCACATAGAAAATAATTCCAAGCAATCGGTCTTTTGGGCTCGCAGGTAGTTTGTCACACCACATTCTGTCCAACAAAGTTTTGGTCGCCCCCACCTGCGCTGACCATCTAGTTAATTGTCGATGACTTTTCGAGCGCTTGACTTCGTTGATGTCATTTTACAGCTCTTGGTTCATTCGACAACGGAACTCGCCATTAACGATGATGGATCCAAATATTTTGTGAAGTATTTTGTTCTCGAAGATTACCGGAATAGTTTGATATGGAGTCTGCGCTATAGAGCAAGATATGTATCATCAGTGTCTGATAGAGTTGGCGTCGAGAATGCTTTGTCATTAAATTGCTTGCTTTGCGCATAGTGGGAGCATTGTGCAATCATTACTGATCTCTTGATTTCCAAGCCGACATTATTATTTTTCTTAATGACGGAGCCGAAGTAGACAAAATCATCTATCGCTTCAAATTTATAGTTGTAAACGTTCACGCATCGTCCCAAACGAGTGGACTTTTTGTTTGTTAAAACAAATAATTCAGTTTTGACTTAATTAATCTCTAGACCCACTCCTGTCGAGTGCCTTTCAATGCTCGATAAGCAGAAACATCCCGCAGTCACGGGAAATGATAACTATATCATCGGCACACGCCAACAGCATATGACTATCAATGATACCAGCCGTGTTTAATGCAGCCGCATGATCATCTCCATTATAATGTTAAAGAGATCGCATGACAAACTATATTCTTCTTTAATGGCAACAACGACAGTAGCCGCACGTAGAAAAAAAGTATTCCAGACCGGAGCGGTCTTTTGTGCTCCGTAGATAGTTCGTCACATTAAGCTTAGATAACAGCTTTTTCACCTGGTCCATCCATCGGAGTTTTGGCCGCCCCTCTTGTACCGCCCATCGAGTTTATTGCCGAAGACTTTTCAAGACGGAGCGTTCGTACAAAATATCCATCCACCGCAATCGGTCTATTTCAACGCGCTTGACTACGTCGATGACGTTTTCCAGCTCATACAGCACAGCATTCATTCAACGACGGTGCTTGCCGTTAACGATGATGGGTCCAAATATTTTGCGTAGTATTTTTCTCCCGAAAACTCCCAGAATAGATTGATCCGCCTGCGTCATTACCCAGGAATGGAAAATGCTCTGTTATATTTTTGCCTTTTTTACGGAAGACTTCGTGTCAGTCAGAGTCATTCCGCAGAATCGTATTAACTTCGCGGGGATACCAAACTCAGCCATATCATCGAATAGGTTATATCGTATCGGACTGTCGAATATAGCTTGTAATCGATAAACAACCGGTAGGTGTCGACCTGCTTTTCAGGCTTCTTCTTCAGGACTTAGTTCGTAGTTTGACTCGACAGGACCTTGTAAGCGATGGTTAAAAGACTGATCCTGCGATAATTGGTACACACACTTGAATTGCCTGTCTTATGCATAGGACATAGAATACTCAGATTCCAATGATCGAGCATGCCTTTCTTGAGCCAAATTGTGTTTATGAGTCGTTGCATGCACGTTGCCAGCTCATCGCCATCGGTGTTAAAAAGCTCTACCCGCAGTCCGTCGGCTCCCGCAGCTTTGTTATTTTAAAGCCGTGTAATTGCCATGCTGATCTAGTTGTGGCTGGGTGGTGGACAATCTACTGCATCATCGATGATTCCCTCGGTATTTGCAGCGCACTCTGAATTCCGTCTCAGTCCTTACAGGTGGAGATCCCTTGTCCGAAACTTTGCTGTTTACTATTTGGTAGAACTTTCGGGATTCACCTCTATTCCTGTAATTTTCGATATCCTGGCTCTCTCTATTATGCCAAAGACGCTTTTTCTACGTGAAGAGGCATGTCATCTCCCTTCTCTTCTTATTATAACGCTCCGTCACTGCACGCGTTGCCATTGGCTGCAATTTTGCCCTGTATGTAGCATCTATTTCTCGAGATTGAGACATTCGCGACATTCCTCATCGTACCAGGACTTGTCTGAGCGTGGTTTTGCATAACCCAGTACGGTCGTTGCGGCAGTGTTCATAGCATATATACATATACAACATGGGGTATGATGAAATGAACAATTCTACATCATTAACTCAAAAATCACGTTTTTTTAGTTATGACGGTCTTGCACAAAACGAGCGATATATCTCCTCCAGGCACTCATAAAATGAATCTTTAATGTCATCGTCTTTGTCTTCCGTCGGGGTGTGTACACAAATCAGCGTAATGTAAAAATATTTCGCCCGGATGCGAATGGTGGCTATACGGTCACTTACAGGGTTAAACCGCGAGACCAGGTGTCGAAGTCTCTTGCCGACTATGAAACCACATCCAAATTCGTGTCTTTCTGCATGGCAGCTGTAAAAGATGTCACAGTTTTTTCGTCGTGTGCATCCCTGTCCCGTCCATCTCATTTCCTGTATAGCGGTGAAGTCAGCCTTGTATTTGTCGAGGACATCCGCCAGTTGGATAGAGGCACCATCTCTGTATAGAGTTCGGACATTCCAGGTGCATATCCGTAAATCATTGTCCTTATATCGTTTGCGGGGGTCGTTAACATTTGGTGGGGTTTTTGTTTTTTCTTTTCTTCGTGTTTTCAAAATAATCGTTTTGTTTAAGGATTGCGGCTTATTAGGCCATCGCGCCCGATCTTAGTTTCTTGGGGCTGCCAAAGCCAGTAACTTCTGTTACCTACATCCTGAGACTCATCGATGGTAGCTTGCCGATTAGGTTGCTCAAAGATGGTCTAGACATCTTTTGATATTCCAGAGGCATTAATTCCCTTGAAAATGTTTCCATAATTTCAGGTCATATACGCTAGTAATGATATCAAATATAAAATTATATTAAATATTAAAAGTTAAAAAAATAACTAAAGAGCAAAACTATATTGCAGTTTTCTTATTTTTTTATGGTTTTCTTATCTTTTTTTTTAATTTTTGATCATGGAATGAAGAAATTATTAAGATTTTATTCATATTTAATTCAATATCTATCGCGTATCACACTGTAAAGCCTAAAATTTACATTAATTATAATTATATTTCTTCTCCAACTTAGTATGTTACAATTCGTAGGAAAATATTGTTATTTTTTTAGTTCCTATAAATTTTTGTTAATATTGTAAACTAGTGCTATTTAACGAAAAAAAAAATCACCCACATCATAAATATTTACATGTTTACATTAAAGTACATATATGTAAATATGTATATATTATATATGAACAATTGCTCATTGTGTTTACTAAGCAAATACTATGAGAAATGTAGAAAAATAAATTGAAATTCCCTTCCGTCAGCTAAGCAACATCATATATACATACATATATAGCATTTAACTTAAATATTACTGCGGAAATTGACATACATAGCATAGCTAATATGAAAAGCCTTATTTTTTGCTACATTCAATTGTTCATTTCTTACAATACGCAACATTAAAAATAAGTACGAGTATATGATTTGTTATTAATTATAATTTCCTATTGCGAACACTGTAGACAGCTAATGACAAATTACTAAATACTCAAGAGAATTTTGTGAGCTGCTTAAGAAATATTCACGAATTGAGCACAATGATGACAAATAATCAAATGACTGTATTGTACTGTACTAATTATCCCTTTGTTTGTCTTTTCGTTCTTTTTTTTGTTGTTTGTAGGTTCCCAAAAGTATACACTTGCCATTGACAACGAGTCTGTCTTCAGCACCGCGAGTGCTGATGTGTAGTGCATCTGTGGGCACTGAAGCATCCGTTACATTGCAATTGCGCGATGTCAATTCCAGCGATTCCAATCTCTCGTCCGCATCATCCACAAATCCTCATACAACATCGGCGAATCTGCATGCAACATCAGCGGCAACAACACTGGATAATGCATTAACCATTGGTTATCCAGATCCAGAAATGTTGGCTGATGTCTTGGGAACATTACAAACAGCATGTAAGTAGATCATCGATGATGATGATAATGATGATGGAAAAAGTATTTTAGTTTAAAATTATGATGATAATTGATAGACCAAAGAGAGGGCTCTATGAAAAATGCCCCAAATGCAAAATGCCCAAAAAAAAAAAACGAAAAATTACCCAAAAAAATTTCCATACACAATTGGGTAATTTTTCATATGAAAAATCCCCCATAAATTTTGGGGAACTTTTCATTTATTTTAGGAAAAATTTCGTTTTTTAATTTTGGGTCATTTTTCATATGCAGGTACAGGTATGAAAAATACCCCAATTTTTTTCCATATAATAAAAAATAAAAAAAAGGATAGTACAGATGATAAAGAAATTATTTTTCGACTTATGAAATATGACAGAGAGTTAGTTACGGTACTGACGTGCCCCCCACCGCATTCGTCTTTTATTAATTCTAGACAGAGAGAGTAGCGAAACTAATAACGACGTATGCGGCGGGGGGCGTGCGTTATAGAAACTGATAACGATGTATGCGGCGGGGGGCACGCCGTATTTTTCATAATTTTTGGGGAAATTTTCGTTCTTGAGTTTTGGGTCATTTTTCATTTTTTTCCGCCCAATTTTATTTTGGGTAATTTTTCGTTTTTTTTTGGGTTATTTTGCACGTGGGGCATTTTTCATAGAGCCCAAAGAGAGTAAGTTGGAAAGAGAGCAAATAAACAGTTAACGTAACTACCATAGCAAACTCTTGATAACATTTAAACAAATGTTGCTAGGAAGGATTGTCAATACACTTATAACAGATTTTCTCTCTCTTCATATTTAGTCTCTTTGGTAATCAGAGTTAATAAAGTAATCAAAAAATTATAGCAGGTAAAAGGTTTACTCTCTTTGGTAATCAAAGATAAAAACGTAATCAATTAATTATAGCACTTCCTAAAAATTTTACTGCATCTAATATTCTTGTTTTTTTTTCTCAGCTCTTAAAAACACAAATGCAAGTGGTGAGAGTACAAAATTCAATTCCTGCAAAATAACAAATACCAGCGACATAACCCCAACTGGTTTGAATGCCTCTATCAAGAATCGTATTACAATTAGTAAACGCACCTCCCAAAATGTAACCAATATCAGCAGTAGCACCGCCAACAGCAGCAGCAACAGCACCTGCCCCAAAGAATATAACCGCGGTTCGGCGGCTGTGCAAACGGTATCGACCTCTACAAATACCGCCACCACCACCGTCAATAAAACCAATAGTTATATTAAGAATTGTCTAATCCGTAGCAGTAGTTGCAGCAACACAACCAACATTACATCCCTGGCTCAGATAATGAGCAATAGTAGTACCACAAACAGCAGCAACAACAACAACAACCACAGTGGCAACCACAGCAGCAATACCAGCAACAACAACCAACATATAACAACTAATAATATTAGCAGCAGCAATCTATTGAATTCCCTTTCCAACAACAGCAATGGCATCACCACTACCACCAGCACCAGCAATCTAATCCAACTGAGTGGCAACAACACCAACGCCAACAACAGTTGCAGCAACAGCAATTTCAGTTCGAGCAGCAACGATAGTTGTTTCAGTTATAGCAGCAACAGCAGTAGCGGTAATTCAGTTGCCCGTAGTATAGCATCGTTGAGTCACGGTACAAGAAAAGTTCCTGGTCCATTAACAACAGCAACAGCAGCATCGGCAGTAACAACAACAACAGCCACAACAACAAATCCACCGAAAATTTTAAAGAAAAGTCGTTCGAAAATTACGGCACCCAGCCGACACGGACCTCAGCAGTGTCAGGTGAGTACAACTTTTATATGCACCGAATTAAAAATTTAAGTTTGAATTGCAACATAAATTTGCTCTTGACAGTATCGGCTCTGTCATGAACATTACACAGTACAACACATGATTTTGGGACTCAATTCTGAGAACTGCACGTGAAAGTAGCCCCAAAAAGAAAAAGTTCTGCCTATACGATACTTGCTAACTTCAAATCGATTTAACATTATTCTGGCATGTAACTTGTCAAAACGAATCATACAAAACTTCTTCTTTTTTGGACTACTTCCATGTGCAGTTCTCAGAATTGAGTCTCAAATCAATGAAAAAAGTTGTACTGTGTTAGGTTAAATGCGGACATTCGACTTGGGTAGTCGCCTCGTTGAGTATGCAGATTCGACTTCGGTAGTCACCTCGTTGAGTAGGCAGCACTGCAAATAGTCGAAGGAGCTATCTATCGACATATTTCCGATAATCCTCAATAAACAGACATTCGTAATAGTCGTAAAACTCTTGATCCGGTTTAGTGAATCTAAATGCATGATGACAGCGTCTTATGTATCCTATGCAAACCTTAATAAATATCTGCCAAATTCGGTTTTAAAGTATGTTGCAAATTAAAAGTGTTTTGGGTACAGAAATGCATAATGTTGCAAATTATGTTTGATTATTTATTTTTAAAGAATATTCATATAATATTATATATATTATAATATTACCTCAGTAATGAGTTCTACAAATGTATTACAGATATTTTATAATTAATTTTATGACAAGCAAACAAGTAATCTTTGTCTATCATATTCATCAGCAACAACAGCAACAACAATCCATAAAATCATCTCATATGCCTGAATTTACGCATCTTGTTAAAATCTTACGAAATCATACCAATTAGTCTTAGAATACAAAAAGAAAAACGTATAAGACGTCTTTTACCATACGAGTATTTCGTTTTCGACAAGTCTAAATGAAATGTACTTGACGAGTCTATGACCGAGACAGGCAGATGTACATTTCGTGTATTATATGTTGTATGCTAAAAACAGCAACAATAACAAGACGAAAAGTGCCACCTAACAATTAGAAGGAAATGCTTTCCATATCTGTTAAAGGGGATGCCAATTGGGGCAGCACAAATTATAATGTTAAAAAAGCGATTAGGACTTTACGGGATTGAGATAAATAAAATGTATCAAAATAGCAAAAAAAAACTTTAAAATTATTTGCCTTTTTTTGTAATCGGATACCATATTGTATTAAAATAAACATATGGGTTTTTCCTGGCGTTGCGGACGCACGTTTTTTTTTTCTTATTTTGTAGTTTTCTGGAAAAGTTTAAACCTTTTGAAGATTATGTTCATATTGAAAAATGTAGATTTTTGACAGTACTATAATGTTATTTTAATGAATCTTTACTTGAAATGTTGTCCTTCAAATTATGACTAAAATAATGTGCGTTACAGACACACACAAATTTCCACAGCAACTTGAAGTGTCTATGAAAGTTTGTGAAATTTAGCGAAATTTCTTATGTGATCAGTATATTCCCCTTTGTAAAATAAAGAAGACATGTTGGTGTTTTATAAACAACTTACATCACACTTAAAAAAAGTTTACCTTTTATGCTAATTCACTCGAAATGTGCGTTGCGGACACACGTTACGGACAAACGCATATTTCTATGGATAGCACAGAGCAACACACCCCCAAAAGGTACCTTGGCTTGTTTTATGATGAATCATAAACAAAATTTTGGCCCTAGGATTAAGATTCAGTGAGCTGGACCGTTTTTAAAAGGACTTGTCAGGACATTTGTATTCATGTTTACCATACCGTTGGATGCGTGTTTAAAAACTCTTTCCTATGATACCAATATTGCGCAAAGATTTTTGATATGATTTTAAATATCAAAAATCTTTGAAAAACTCAAAAAAATAAAAAAAAAAAAATTTTTAAAACATTTTTTAGGTATTCATCATAAAACAAGCCAAGGTACATTTTAGGAATAGACCGAAGATACTTTTTTTAGTAAGTCTTCGTAATATATATAAAATTGTGGCGTTACTGATTGACTGTTAAGTATCACGAAAATTGGGGTGTACATTCTTCTTACAAAGTAGGTGGTCGATAAGAAGTGATTTTTCAAAATTTGTACTTTTAGGTCTAAAAACCCCACAAAAAGGAATAAAACTCGTACCAACCGGCCAGACCAAAAGGCTAAAGATATAATCATAGAAATCTCTACAGTGATTATGCCTATCGAATTAGTGAAGTTCACGGAGGGATTTTTCGAAATTCATACTTTTAAGGGTAAAAAACAGCTAATGTCATAAAGGCGAAAATCTATATAAGCATGCGGAAAGGCGGTTAACATTCGGTCCTTCACTAAGCGAATATCGTAACAGATAAACAGATAAACATCCCCCTGAGAGACATAATCAGATCTAACTCTAGCCAGGCAATCGGTTGTTTGGTTTCGATGTATACCACTTTGAATTAATTTCTTTTATTGTAGTTTGCCAAAATCAGCTTGCCTTCAGAATGGCCAGTACCTCAGCTGAAAAACATTGCATTCAGTCTAGAAAAAAGGCTTATGTTGCATGTCCTTGTTGTATACAACAGCTTCAGTACGATGTTCCATCTTGAATTCAACGGTAAAGACAGGCATAAAGTCACCATAGGGTGACTCACGCCAAAATTAGAATATTCACTTTAAAGAGACCCATTCATTTCGTTAAAATATCAGTAAGGGAAGGCAATCGACACGAGTCAGATCGCAGTAGCCTTACAGTAAAAGTCCTGGGACGGATGGCACAGGTACATCTGGCCCCAATGATTGTCATGGCGGTCATGGTATAAGCCGAACATATTAATAAGGCTATTCCACCAAACCAGACCATCCTTATGTATTTACTAGTTTTCCGAGCTCGCGTTGCTTCACGCGTAATGAATTACCGTAATACTTATGAATTACCGTAATACGGGTAAAATGCAAACGCTTCATAAGACGAACGAACACCCCATTTATGTGATTTTAGCTTTATCCCATTGGTCTGAGTGATTGTTCTGATTTAGTCCTTTTTTTCCCTTTCAAATGATACATTCGTATCGCACAACTAAAATGGACTGGTACCCCCTCTAATTCTATAGGAAGCATGCCCATATACGATTATAGCTTTACCCGTTTGGTTTGGGTGATGGTACCAGGTTTATACCTTTTCGATCTTCTATACCCCTAAAAGGAAAGAGTTTCGAAAACCCTCCTAGATTCGTCGTAATTCCATAAGGAGCAAGCCCATATAAATTATGATGATAATATCATGAGTCGTTTGGTCTGAGCGTTAGTAACATCTTTATCCCTTTTTCGATTTTTTTACCCAGAAGTTTTGGATTTCAAAAACAATCTTCAATCCAATTTGAAAATGAGCATACACATATCAATTTTCCTATACAGCCGCTAAGCAATTTTAAATATATAGATTATGAAAATGTTATTACAATCGTTATTTTAATATGACCGACATAAAAATTGTTTCAAAAGGGGCGTGGCACCGCTTATTTTCCAGCGAGACGCAATTCCCCATATACCATTTACATATGTAGGAAATCTCATCTTCATTCCTGACATGGCTCGTAAAATACGTTTTCATGAAAATTTTATTTCGCCGAGATAACGATTTTTTCAAAAGGGGCGTGGCACAGCCCATTTTCCAGCGAGACGTAATCTTTCTTGTACCAGTAATATATGTAGCAAATCTAAGCTTCATATCTTACATGACTAGAAAAATATCAACGATAGAAATTTTGGCTAGTGTGGGTGGCGCCACGTCCTCTTGTCTAATTAAGCCTATGATAGAAGCTTTAGGGACAGTAATAATCAAACAAAATACAATTGCAGTCGGTCCATTCAATTGGCCCATATAACGATTTTCTAAAAAGGGGCATGGCATCGACCATTTTTGCTTATATAACCGATATACTTCGACTTCGGACCTATAATGGTTTAAAAGATATGGCCATTTTTAAATTCAATTTGTATGGGGCTGTGCCACGCCCATTTTATCCCCCTGCAGACCGAATTTTCAAAAATCCCTTCTTATTGCGAGCCTATGTCATGAAAGGACCGGCCGTGGCATAGTGGTTAGAACACGCGACTACCATGCGGGAGATCCCGGATTCGATTCCCGCCTCCAGTCATCTACATTTTCATTCTTTCATTGCCGGCATCGAGTCCGTCAGCTTGTCTAGTAAAAGCTTCTCAAGCAGTGACGTTCGCATTCGTAGATAAAAAAGTAGGTGCCGTTAGTTGTGAGTTTAAAAATAGAAAGCGTGTTATTTCGCAACAACGCGAGAAGCTATCCCATACCTCAATCATGGGGTGTTAAGGGAAATTAAGTTTTTATGTATGTCATAAAAGGAACCTAAATTCCAAATTCCACGGTTCTTGGTTTGGGGGTTTGGTCTGGGGAGTGATCAGTCAGTCACCCAAGCCTTTATATATATAGATTGGTCAGACAATCGTCGTATACAACTACATTACAACCTTTAGGCTAAGTCCCAGCTCATGCCTTCAGACATACATAAAGAGCCTAGATACCCCTCTAAAAAGTTTTTTAAATAAATTTAGCTTGTGATCGAGGACAACATCTATATACTAGAACGAGAGCTTAATTTCCATACCATTCTGTCTTGGTGGCCTGAAATCCTTGACCTTATTTATATTTAGGTATTTTGTGGGAGTTTTCACTTAAACTACAAGCTGTAGATCAGTGTAACTGTTTTCCAAAGGCTGTTTCCTTAAGGTCTCACATCGTGGATAGAAATTTCCCACCTATCGTGATAACCAAGTCATCCATATATGCCACAATTTTCGCAACAACTGCATTGAAGTATTTAAGTATTCCATTTATCACAAGGGGGTCAGCCGTAGCATGATGGTTAGAACACACGACCACCATGCGGGAGATCCCATGTTCAATTCCCGGCTCCAGTTATCTAAATTTTTCTTTTTTTTTGCCGGCCCCGTCGATGTTGTCGACAGCAACTTGGCAGTATAGTGTTTAATAAATCTACATATATAGTAAAAGCTTTTCAAACAGCGACGTTTGCATTCATCGATAAACAAGTAGGTGCCGTTAGTTGTGAGTCTAAAAAAAGAAAAGTGTCAATTCACAACAACGCGAGGAGATATCCCATACCTCATTCAACATATGTTTTTTAAGTTTATCTTTACACAGCATACATTTGACCCAGTCGTGAAACATAAATGTTTCCAACAGAGTTTCTTATTGTGCACGATGTCACATTATTAAAAGCACCTTTTATATCCAGAAAGAATATGTAAGGTGTTGTTAACAGCGCAGTTCATCACAATATACGATATATAATTAATATATTTCATACTTCACTGTTCTCCAACGTCCCTAAGGCAAGCCTCTTTTGAAAACATACCGCGCAAACGACAAGTACAAATATGACGTCCGCAATTGAACGCTGCCCCCGTGGAGCTAAGGGGGAGCAGAATAAATCTAATTAAAACATAAATTTTCATTTAGTTACGTTTCATCGGCAAATGTGTGTGTGTGTGTTTTTTTGGCGTGTTTATTTTCACCATCCCCCTCTCCCCTTTTGAATATTTCTATCTATTTGTTGTTATTCATATGTTTCTTATGCATTACTCTATTTTTATTCTCGTTACAGATTTGTAATAAAATTTTTGGAAATGCATCAGCGTTGGCCAAACATAAACTGACGCACAGTGACGAGCGGAAATACGTTTGTGTTATGTGCTCGAAGGCATTTAAGCGACAAGATCACTTGTAAGTTTCATTCAAAAGTCACCAACAACAACAACAACACCAGAGACACCAGCAACACATTTTTTTAAATGTTCTTTTAGCCACAACAACATATTTATATTTCTAACAGACTCACACACATTCAAGTGATATCTTCAGGCACCACAAAATATGTTTATTAAATGTGAAGGGTTAAATTTGTAGTGGCGGCGCAGAAATGTGATGCAGTGGCGTCATGTTCCGACACGTGTAATTGTAGTGAGTGGTTGACAGAGACGAGTCAAAAGAGCACCGGAAAAAATCTTCTTCAGCTGTGGAAATATCAAATGTCACATAGAAATTTAAGACTGTGAAGTGATGTTAAATTGTCACATTTAGTTGTGCATTAATTTTGTAAAGTTTTTTTTTTGCTCCATAACATATACCTGTGGGGGAAGAAGATTAACTATTCATAGATTGTATATGTAAGCGTGGTAGATTTTTTAAAAACTATGTTTATCTGTATATTTTTGATTACAAATTATTCTCATCTTGCTGATCATTGGATAGTTGCAAGGATTTTTACACACAACACACCTCATTTTATTATCATCCTAACAATTGACCTGAAGTAAAAACCGTATTTTAATATGTTTTCCTCCTTTGCCTATACAGAAATGGACATATGATGACACATAGAAATAAAAAACCATACGAATGCAAAGCTGAAGGTTGTGGCAAATCATATTGTGATGCACGTTCCCTACGCCGACACACAGAGAATCATCATGCCGGCATAATAACACCGCACCAAAGTCAGACCCTCTCAACATCCGCCAACAATAGTTCAAATTCAAATCTAAGTTTATCTCCAGCCACAGCTAACGGTAATATCCTACAACACAAACACAAACACATATACAACTGTTAACTTATACACCTTGTCAATTTATTTAGGCGACGCCAGTTCACCTGACGGTGCCACCTGTTTAGGGACCTACCTGTCGAATGGCGGCACAGTTGTAGACGCAGCCACCGGCTTAGCCCTGACCGAAGAAGAATTGAAAGCCTTGAATGTCCCACTGAAAACCGGCGTTACTCTGTTGTCACCCACCTCAACCACGTCGTCCATGTCGTCGACTAGTAGCATGTCCTCGGGTCCACCCGGGGCTACCATAACCCTAACCGATAATAGCGGTAATCTAGAGGGTGAAGGTTTAACCCGCGAACAATTGGATTTAATTAGCAAAATAATGCGACAAACCAAACAGACGACCGCCCAGGTGACAGTCTCATCGCCCACCAGTTCGCAGTCGTATAAGATCGACACAAATCCCCAACCCGCAGGACAGCAGCAAACTCCACGACCTAGAACCTGGAACATGCAATTGGTAAGAGTATGTTAGCCAAATTAGCGTGTTCCCGCAACGATTACTTAATATTGTCTTAAATTTTATGTTGCAGCTTAATTCTTCGCCCAATGTTGCCATTACTGTCGATGAATTAGCAGCAGATACCAGTGAAACGCTTGTGCAGCAGCAGCCCAAAATCAAAGAAGAAGAAATCGAAGCAGACATGGCCACAAACATAAATCCCAATCTTTTTAATTTGGTGAAGATCGATCAGAAGCCGGTAGAGTGTAATCTGTGTCATCGCAAGTTCAAAAATGTCCCTGCATTGAATGGTCACATGCGTCTGCATGGTGGCTACTTCAAAAAGGATCCTGAGACTAAAAAGAGTGAGAAGAAAGAAAACAATGGGCCGCCATTGCAAACGGCCAGCATCGGTGTGAGAGCTTTGATCGAGGAGAAAATCATAAGCAAGCGTAGTAAAGATTTGAATAAGGTAAGGGGGGAGGGGGTTATGTGATATCTAACACAGTACAACATTTTTCAGCTCATTGATTTGGGACTCAATTTTGAGAACTGCACGTGAAAGTAGCCCCAAAAGTTACATGCCATAGTAATTTAATACCGATTTGAAGTTAGTAAGTATCGTATAGAGGAATTTGTCACATTATAGACTCCTTTGTTTGACATAACTCGAGAACCACTAGTCCGATTTAGCTGAAACAAATTTAGAATTAAGAATTACAATTCCTTTAATCTGTTCATATAACGTTTCTCTACATCAGCTACAGTTTCACGTTTCCATTCATCAAATGATATTGAACTGGGTTTATTTTGTAGCAGTTAGACTAAAACTGTTGTACTCCGTGGCGCATGATTTACATGGAATATTTCTTATGATAATCATACGCCGCCATATACAAATTTAACAAAAGACCCTAAAACATGAAAAATTCCCCTATACGATACCTTTTAACTTCAAATCGATATTAAATTTTTAGGGCATGTAACTTGATAAAACTTTTTAGGGCTACTTTCACATGCAGTTTTCAGAATTGAGTCCCAAAATTATGTGTTGTACTGTGTAATATATATATGATGTAACATATAATATATCATATAAGTAAATTCCTAAATTTTTGTAATTGTGTTTCTTACACATCACTTTACATTTCCAGGGTGCCTTTGTAGTTCCCGCACCTCCCTCGAATGTTACCCAAAATACTGCAACAACCATACGACGATCCATTAGCGATCTAGATAGTTTCCTGAATCCCAAACAGCAACCAGCCAACAGTACAACAACTCAGCAACAGCAGCATCAGCAACAGCAGCAACATATGCAAAATTCCACCCAAACCCTGAAAAATAACCCAAAGACGTCAATAAATTTACAAGATATCAATTTGCCACAAAGTATAGAGATCTATGGCTCTAAACAACAGCAGCAACAGCAACAAAAGACAATGAATAACATAGGCGTGGGCACCACCACGCCCACCAATTCAACGAAATCTCTTGCCACATCTACAACAGCTGCAACTGGGACAGCGGCCACAACGATTAATACAACGACGACAACGACACGTTCAACATCAACCGATCCAAAAGATTCTACACTTATAGAACTACTTAAGCGTGGCACTCGCATAGCGGTGACCCAAAAACAGACTAACCCGCCCAATACCCCTTTGGGCGGCGTCACACGTCAAATTATCACGAACAAAAATAACTGTAGTGTCATCATACCCTCCGAAGTGCAAGTGGTATCCACAAAGGGCAACAAATATAAGAAGGACGATCAGCTATCTCTGGCGAATTCCACAAATGTCACTTTGCCCGATGGTACGCCCCTCTCGTTGACCATAGCCCAGGGTGGCGACAGCAACAGTGAGGTGTATACGGTCACCTATACCAGTGATGCATCCGGCTTGTTTGCCAGCGAAGGGGAAGTGTACAATGTGAGCGAAGCAGAAATGCTATTGCAGACCGTGGACACAATGCAGTTGTTAAGTGAGGCCTCGGGCGAGCCTTTAAAGTCATCGTCGGCGTCCTCTGAACATTCCGAACAATTTGAGGTTATCGATACAAAAGTAGAAGTGAATAGTCCTCTAGAGCAGCAGCAACAGCAGCATCAGCAACAACGTCAATTGCACCCCCATCATCAACAGCAACAGAATGCCTGCCAGACATCACAACAAACTTTACCAAATTTCCAACATTTCCATTCCAAAGAGCTGATTTTGCAAAACTCAGCCTTGAACCAGAACAACTTGCGTACCCACACCCTAAGTTTGCCGAACGACATGAAGACTCAGTTCGGCTCTAGTCTCAATTCTCCAGTACACTCCCCACTGGCCTATCCCACACCGCCCTCAAGTCATGAAAATGTCACCCAAACCTCCCCGTACATAGAGGACACGCATCACTTTAATGATACCCAGAATATTTTCTTCAATGAGTCCCTCTTGAACTCGAGCAACAGCAGCCATAACGAGGAATCAGATTCGGAAAAGATTCTGAAACTGAAAAGTGTGTTGGAGGATAATTCCTTCGATTCGAATATAAAGGTTGAAGACCTATTGAATGGCACCGATCCCGACACCGAATGTGATTTGAGGGAATTTGCTGAGGCCAATTTATCCTTTCTCGATGAGGATCAAGAGTTTTTGAATGATTCGCGTAACGCCACTTCACCGCTGTCGGAATCATTTTTCACCAGCGGTATCGGCTCTGCTGAAGAAGTTAAGGAAGTCCTGAGGGAAGTTTTGACCGAAGATCAAATGGGTTTAAATTGTGAGCAGCAGCAGGAGAACATAATAGATCTGTACTATTTGCCGGGTTTGAGTTTACAATCACAGATGATGCCCAATTCCGAGGATCCGTTGTTGTCTTCGTCACCGCGAGACTTTGGACAACAGAAGATCAATAATTCCATGCAACAGCAGCAAACGCAGCAACATCCGCAGCAGCAGCAAATCCAACACATTCCTCAGCAACTACAGCAGCAGCAGCACCAACAGCTGCAACAAAGTATCATTTACCACAACCCAGCGCAGTTAACCAACCATCAGCAGCAGCAGCAACAACAAACGAATCCACAATCCTTAAAAATCTCCTTGGATTCCTCTCAAGTCAGCGCCAGCGAAATGAGTCAATTGATATTAAATATACCCCCGAATTCATTACAGAATCCGTCACACGGTTCAACAGCAATTCACTATAATGTACAAAGTCTAACACCACAAGTACAAAATCCGCAACAACAGCAGCATCAGCACCAGCAGCAGCAGCAAGTCCAAGTCCAACAACCCCAGCAATTTATGGCTTCGACCACCTCTAGCACCACCACCACCACCAACAACAACAACAGCCACATCAATTCTCTTAATGAGGCCTTAATGCAACCGATAATTTATGCCAGCGGCAGTGGTACCACCGATAAAATTGAAATCAAAGTAGAAAACAACAACAGCCACCACACCCCAACAGTGAACCTGCAACACAACTCAATACTAGGAAAGTCCTTAGAGAAACCCCAAGGCACGTTGAACTACTCTCACCCGCTCTCGAATAGTAGCAGCACATCACTCTCCTCCTCCTCCTCCTCGTCGTCTCACTCAGTGAACTCTCAAATAACCACCTTACAGCCGCTATCCAATCAAACAAACTCAATACTTAAGCGGCGTTTGAAAGGTCACACCTCTGTTGACTCCTCATCGGGACATCATTCGTATTCCAAATATCAAGCCCTCTCGCCGTACAAATCAAAGTTACGCAAACCTTCAAGGACTCACTATACTCCCGCGCCCATCTTAAACCCCGAACGCAAGGGCCACGGCTTATACTGCAATGTGTTAAAGCAACTCGGTTGCTCTCTCCTCTCTTTCGATAATTTCGATGATTTTGATGATGACCCCGTGGGTTTGGTGGATTTCTCTGATGAGTCCAAAGTAAATTTGGGTTCTGCTTATCAGGCTTCTATACCAGCATTTAACGAAGGCTACGGCGATGCTCTCTTGGATGTCGAAGATGCCGTGGGCTCTGAATTGATGTGGAATCCTGAGTGTCAGCGAGATGAAAAGATTTTAATGCGCTTCATTGATTTGAGTAAATCGTCGGCGGTGCCGTTGGGCAGCCACTCAGAAGAGGTTGCTCTACAGATGCTGTTGAACTCTCAAGGAAATACGGCCACTGCGGTGTTGAGTTTATTGCAAACTCAGTCCAATTCATTCCAAATGAAATGGTCATCACAGGAATTGGAATGCTTCCTCAAAGGTTTGGAGAAACACGGCAAAGAATTTAGTAAAATAGCGATGGAGGTAAGTGATTATTAAGGGGGTTAAATAAATAAATAGAGAAAGAAAAACTACAGCTGTTGCAACTAAAATCGATGGCTTTGTAAAAAAATGTTTATAAGATGCATTTTTTTATCTCAAAAATTTAATTCATAATCCTTTTTTCAGCTTGGTTCAAAAACCACTGGTGATTGTGTACAAATGTATTATTTCTGGAAGAAATTGTGTGTGGACTATAAAGTGACCCACCTAAAAACTGAAACGCCACCACAGACTAATCATACAACAGATCCCAAACCCTATGTATGTGAAATACCCGATTGCTCAGCGGTAAGTTAGAAAAAAAAGACCTCACTTCCACCCCTCGTCGTCCTTTAACACATTACTATAAAGCAGCAGAAATAAAAAGCTTTGTCAATTAAACTTAAAATCCTATTCCTCTATTTTGTGTTATTTCTGTGTTGTCGTTGTGAATATCGACTATCGATTTTACAGAGCTTTTCATCAAAAGCTGCCCTGCATGGTCATACACGCATCCATACCTATGGCCGCAATGCTCAGCATAATAACAATAACAGCAGCAATAGTAATAACAGTAATAATAGTAATTCCAATAATAATCCCAATGCAAATGCAACAACATCCTCGCAAGGCTCTGCTAACCACAACCACAACCATCACACTCCATTGCATCAAAGCAACAGCAACAACAACAACAGTAGTACTAGTAACCAGGCCAACAATCATGCTGCAGCTCCAAATCAAAAAGATCTAACCAATGCCACTAAAGACAATACCGAATTCCCCTGCAAGGTGTGCGGCAAGTAAGATTCCCCCAACTCAAATTATCCTTCATTGTAATTTGTATGTAAGACATAAATCAGCCAACAAAAAAAAAAAAAATTTAAAATGCTATCTACGCCAATTAAGTGATTTTTGAAGCGAATTGTGTTTTTTGAGTTTGATTTTGAGTTCCAAGTTTGAGTGTCTGAATTCATTGAGTTCAGAACAGCACGTTGCCATTGGTTTTATGTTTTTATTTTGTGTGACTTTGTGAGTTTTATATATTTTGAATACCAACAAAAAGGCAAAATACAAACTCTAAAATTGGAGAACTGCAGAAGGTTACCTATCTTTAATTTTTAGTTTTTAATTTTTAATTTTTAATTTTTAATTTTTAATTTTTAATTTTTAATTTTTAATTTTTAATTTTTAATTTTTAATTTTTAATTTTTAATTTTTAATTTTTAATTTTTAATTTTTAATTTTTAATTTTTAATTTTTAATTTTTAATTTTTAATTTTTAATTTTTAATTTTTAATTTTTAATTTTTAATTTTTAATTTTTAATTTTTAATTTTTAATTTTTAATTTTTAATTTTTAATTTTTAATTTTTAATTTTTAATTTTTAATTTTTAATTTTTAATTTTTAATTTTTAATTTTTAATTTTTAATTTTTAATTTTTAATTTTTAATTTTTAATTTTTAATTTTTAATTTTTAATTTATAATTTATAATTTTTAATTTTTAATGTTTAATTTTTAATTTTTAATTTTTAATTTTTAATTTTTAATGTTTAATTTTTAATTTTTAATTTTTAATTTTTAATTTTTAATTTTTAATTTTTAATTTTTAATTTTTAATTTTTAATTTTTAATTTTTAATTTTTAATTTTTAATTTTTAATTTTTAATTTTTAATTTTTAATTTTTAATTTTTAATTTTTAATTTTTAATTTTTAATTTTTAATTTTTAATTTTTAATTTTTAATTTTTAATTTTTAATTTTTAATTTTTAATTTATAATTTATAATTTTTAATTTTTAATGTTTAATTTTTAATTTTTAATTTTTAATGTTTAATTTTTAATTTTTAATTTTTAATTTTTAATTTTTAATTTTTAATTTTTAATTTTTAATTTTTAATTTTTAATTTTTAATTTTTAATTTTTAATTTTTAATTTTTAATTTTTAATTTTTAATTTTTAATTTTTAATTTTTAATTTTTAATTTTTAATTTTTAATTTTTAATTTTTAATTTTTAATTTTTAATTTTTAATTTTTAATTTTTAATTTTTAATTTTTAATTTTTAATTTTTAATATTTAATTTTTAATTTTTAATTTTTAATTTTTAATTTTTAATTTTTAATTTTTAATTTTTAATTTTTAATTTTTAATTTTTAATTTTTAATTTTTAATTTTTAATTTTTAATTTTTAATTTTTAATTTTTAATTTTTAATTTTTAATTTTTAAGTGTTAATTTTTAATTTTTAATTATTGATTTTTAATTTTTAAGTTTTAATTTTTAATTTTATATTATTGATTTTTAATTTTTAATTTTTAATTTTTAATTTTTAATTTTTAATTTTTAATTTTTAATTTTTAATTTTTAATTTTTAATTTTTAATTTTTAATTTTTAATTTTTAATTTTTAATTTTTAATTTTTAATTTTTAATTTTTAATTTTTAATTTTTAATTTTTAATTTTTAATTTTTAATTTTTAATTTTTAATTTTTAATTTTTAATTTTTAATTTTTAATTTTTAATTTTTAATTTTTAATTTTTAATTTTTAAGTGTTAATTTTTAATTTTTAATTATTGATTTTTAATTTTTAAGTTTTAATTTTTAATTTTATATTATTGATTTTTAATTTTTAATTTTTAATTTTTAATTTTTAATTTTTAATTTTTAATTTTTAATTTTTAATTTTTAATTTTTAATTTTTAATTTTTAATTTTTAATTTTTAATTTTTAATTTTTAATTTTTAATTTTTAATTTTTAATTTTTAATTTTTAATTTTTAATTTTTAATTTTTAATTTTTAATTTTTAATTTTTAATTTTTAATTTTTAATTTTTAATTTTTAATTTTTAATTTTTAATTTTTAATTTTTAATTTTTAATTTTTAATTTTTAATTTTTAATTTTTAATTTTTAATTTTTAATTTTTAATTTTTAATTTTTAATTTTTAATTTTTAATTTTTAATTTTTAATTTTTAATTTTTAATTTTTAATTTTTAATTTTTAATTTTTAATTTTTAATTTTTAATTTTTAATTTTTAATTTTTAATTTTTAATTTTTAATTTTTAATTTTTAATTTTTAATTTTTAATTTTTAATTTTTAATTTTTAATTTTAAATTTTTAATTTTTAATTTTTAATTTTTAATTTTTAATTTTTAATTTTTAATTTTTAATTTTTAATTTTTAATTTTTAATTTTTAATTTTTAATTTTTAATTTTTAATTTTTAATTTTTAATTTTTAATTTTTAATTTTTAATTTTTAATTTTTAATTTTTAATTTTTAATTTTTAATTTTTAATTTTTAATTTTTAATTTTTATTTTTTAATTTTTAATTTTTATTTTTTAATTTTTAATTTTTATTTTTTAATTTTTAATTTTTAATTTTTAATTTTTAATTTTTAATTTTTAATTTTTAATTTTTAATTTTTAATTTTTAATTTTTAATTTTTAATTTTTAATTTTTAATTTTTAATTTTTAATTTTTAATTTTTAATTTTTAATTTTTAATTTTTAATTTTTAATTTTTAATTTTTAATTTTTAATTTTTAATTTTTAATTTTTAATTTTTAATTTTTAATTTTTAATTTTTAATTTTTAATTTTTAATTTTTAATTTTTAATTTTTAATTTTTAATTTTTAATTTTTAATTTTTAATTTTTAATTTTTAATTTTTAATTTTTAATTTTTAATTTTTAATTTTTAATTTTTAATTTTTAATTTTTAATTTTTAATTTTTAATTTTTAATTTTTAATTTTTAATTTTTAATTTTTAATTTTTAATTATTGATTTTTAATTTTTAATTTTTAATTTTTAATTTTTAATTTTTAATTTTTAATTTTTAATTTTTAATTTTTAATTTTTAATTTTTAATTTTTAATTTTTAATTTTTAATTTTTAATTTTTAATTTTTAATTTTTAATTTTTAATTTTTAATTTTTAATTTTTAATTTTTAATTTTTATTTTTTAATTTTTAATTTTTAATTTTTAATTATTTAATTTATTTAAATCTATTAACTCATCCTTATAAAAAGATCTAGAAATTATAAAGACAATTCCGGTGTGTCCACTGCAGTTCCCCCCACCCAACACTGACATTGGAATACAATTTTGTTACTTTCGTTTCTAATGACTTGATTTACATTTTATGTCAATTAACTATAATTTGCTTGTAGCTGAGTTATACAACAACCAAACAAAATATCCGTTCTCTCGTTAATACTTAACATCCTTCATATCCTTATAAGGATATGACATCACAGTCACCAGATCATTCCATACCAACATAACTACTTACATATGTATGTAAAGAACTTATTGTTGTCCTCATTTCTGTTGTGTTGTTCTATATGATATTAACTTTAGCGTATTTTAATTAATAATTGTTGTTCTTTATTTGTTATTGTATTCTTTTTTGGTATAAATTTTCTATACTGACAAACAAAATCGAAAATTAAAGCGAAGATTCACTGCTCATAGAAGTTTTTAATCAAAATCGTTAAATGATGTTCAACCAAAACAAAAAAAAAAACAAACAAAAATCCCTTCGTTCAGCGTAAAAATCAGTCAATCAATTACTCAGTGTATTCTCTAAACAATTTGATCGATCGAATATTGTTGAACCATTAATGAAATCCGAAAATATTATTTACGATCATCATCAACTTGGATTAATAGTAAGTTATATGGCAATAGTTTGTATTTTTTTCTTTTAAATATTATTTTTCCCCAACTCGTTTATTCCATTTTTAACCGAAGAGATTTTTAACCCAAATAATTTGTATTTATTTGTTATTTGGTTATATAAACAATTTATTAAACTTCTAACTTTTGTAAATAAATATGAATTTTCCGCTGAGTCATTGGAGATTTTTATTACGTTATTTCACATGTATTTCGTCTAAATAATTACAAATGAATGAAATGCGATCTCTCACCAAACTATTCACTCTACTTTAGGTTCTAATCTTTACACAAAATATTTTTCTAACTTTTTGCTAAACACTCAACTTTATTTCTTTAGGATATTTTCACTTTATATGTATGTATTGGTAGAGAAAGATGGGCAAATAACTTTCATCAGTATTCGATGTTAAAGTAAAAAACTAAATTATTTTATGAATTAGGAGTAATGATAATATGTAGAATATATATATATATTTTTTTAAATTTTGTTCAACTCATTTGCAGAGATTTTAACAATAATAATTTATTGAATGCAATGTAAATATTTCGAAAACAAAGTGATGTTTGTAACTAAAAATTGCCTGTTGTGTTCATTTCTTAAGTCTTTTGGATTACATTGAAGGAATGTTACTTGAAACCATAGCTTGGACATTTCGATTAGAATTAGATATCATTACGATTAGAGAAATAAAATTATCTAATCATTAGAATTGAATTTTGATAAAAATTTCAGATTACTAATTGATTTGATTAGAAATAATCAAAAATCTAATCACAATTAGTGACGATTAGCATTTTTAATCAAATCTAATCAAAACTAATCCAAAAAATAATTGATAAGATTTCTTGATTATTTTTGATTAGAACAACTATTTTTAACTATTTTTGTGAAAAGAAAATATTTATTTATCACATTTGTTGCTATATTTACATAATGTAACAGTTTTTGAATATTGCATAAAATTGCATACGGTGCACCCTGTTTTTTAAATAAACACTAGACACAGCTGGTTACCTCCAACTTCATCTCTCATTTAAAAGTTCGGCACAGCGAGTTGCACAAAATGTATATCAGGATGAAAGCAGGTCCTTCCGATGGAAGCACGTCGCAGGAAGCTTTCGAAAAAAAAATTATTCGATTTCTGGTAGACTGCGCGTTACCGATTTCTGTTGTAGAAAAGGAGTCATTTCGAGACCTGTTTAGTGGCACTGGATTAAAAGTTATATGTCAGAAAACAGCCATGAAAAGACACGATGAAACATACAACAGCATGGTGACTGCGGGTCAGACAGCCATGTCGTCATCGAAATACTTCTGCACCACAGCGGACATTTGGTCGGGTAATCACAGGAGTTTCTTGGGTTACACCTGACATTGGCTTGATCAAAATTTCCAAAGGAAGTCAGCTGCGTTGGCGTGTAAGCGAATACTTGTTGTCCACTCGGCGGAGAAAATCGCGCAAATGATCGGGGATATGAACACTTTCTTTGGCCTCAACAGGACCAACATTATAATGACCATCACGGACAACGGGTCGAACTTTGTTAAGGCATTTCGTGACCATGGCTTGAGGCAAAGTGATTATGATGGCGAAGAGGCAGAGGAAGACAGCGAAGACGAAATGCCGATTTTCGAAAATGACAAATATTTGCCGAAGCACGAAAGGTGTGCCAGTTACAATAGTATGTTACTATAGTATACAACTATGTACTATTGTCAAGGCAATAGTATGTAAATATATATGTATGTGGCAATTAATAATAACACAACAACAAAGTGAACCAGCTGTGTCTAGTGTTTATTTAAAGAACAAAAACTGTTACATATTGTAAATATAGCAACAAATGTGATAAATTAATATTTTCTTTTCACAAAAATAGTTAAAAATAGTTGATCTAATCAAAAATAATCAAGAAATCTAATCAATTATTTTTTGGATTAGTTTTGATTAGATTTGATTACAATTGTGATTAGATTTTTGATTATTTATAATTTAAGCAATTAGTAATCGTCTAAAATGGCTAACAAATCATAATTAATAAATTTTTCAGCACAATTAAAATTTCTAATCCAATTGCTAATCATTAGGATTTCTAATCATTATTCCAAGCAATGCTTGTAACTTACACAGTACAACATTTTTCGATTCATTGATTTGATACTCAATTCAGAGAAATGCACGTGAAAGTAGCCTCTAAAAGATAAGTTCTGCATCATTCGTTTTGTCAAGTTACATGCCATAATAATTTAATATCGATTTGAAGTTATCGTATAGGGGAATTTGTCACGGCTCTTTTCAAAAGCAACAGTTTCACTTTCCCATTCATTAAATGATTTTGAACTGGGTTTACTTGTAGCGGTTATAATAAAACTCCGTGACGTATGACTTACGTGAAATATTACTTATGATGATCATACGTCATCATATAATAAAAGAGCTTCAATTCGATATTGAATTATTATGGCATGTAACTTGACAAAACGAATGATGCAGAACATCTTCT
Source organism: Muscina levida (assembly GCA_964034835.1). Classification (NCBI taxonomy): domain Eukaryota; kingdom Metazoa; phylum Arthropoda; class Insecta; order Diptera; family Muscidae; genus Muscina; species Muscina levida. The sequence goes on along the minus strand of OZ035880.1, from coordinate 183,190,811 downwards.
TTTTGGGGCTACTTTCACGTTCAGTTCTCAGAATTGCGTCCCGAAATCATGTGTTGTACTGTGTTAGGAAGTATGTTGACGAATTTCTTTCTTTGTTATAAATTCAAAAAATTTAGACTGATACATGGTCGAACTGCTCTGACGATAATCTGAAGTACTGTCCTTTTAGTATGCCTGTAAATTTTTGTATAAGTCGCATCATTAAAAAATGGGTTAAAATCCAATTACTCCAGAAATATTAGAAATTTTTTTTTTATTTTCTCTGTCAAACATCACAGGATGTTAAAATAGTCCGACCAGACACCGATTTAAACCCATGATGAGGACCAATTTTTTCTACAACACTAACTACAGTTTTAAAAAAAGAGTTATTTGTAATACTATGTTTATGGAACCGGTTTTTAAAAAACAAGCAAAGCTTACAACATCAAATCCTTTGAAAAAATAAATTTTAGAACATAGTTTAATAAATACTAATACAGGAGTTACACAACCGGGTTTTGCAAATAACCCATATATTGACAAAAAATTACCAAATACATATGTTTTTTGTAATCCCTGTTATGCGAACGAACCAATTTTAAATCGTGTTTTTTGGAATCGGTGTTAAAAAAGCGAACTTTTGGCAATAAAACCTTTAATTGGTTCTAAACATGGTGCTATAATAAACCGGTATTCGATTGTTTTCGGAACTGGTTTAAAGCCCGGGTTTAGGAATTAATTTTCTTAAAAAAGCGAACAATTTCTTAATTGAACTTTAAGCTGGGCCCAAAAAAATACCGATTAGAGTATCAAAAATTATGCAATAATACAGGTTCAAAATAGATATACTTATATACCCTTTTCTGGGTATCGGTTCCTAGATTCGGTTTTTTTAACCGCTTTCCAAACAACAATAAGCGATGCGTTCGTCAATAAAACCATGAACTGGTTCAAAAAACTACGGCTAAGAGCATAGTTTAATGCTAAACCGGTTTTTGTTAATTTTTTATATTTTGAAAACCTGTGGACATCCCCTAATTTTGTGAGGATGGGGCAAAAAAAATCATAAGCCATAAATAGGGGGAGTTTGGGTACGATCAAATGGTTACGCATCGGGATCAAACATGGCGATGAAGAGGAAAAAAAATCCACAACAAGGCCCGGAGTCCTACCTCCTATCTTCAACCCCTAAGGGGCTCAAAAACAAAAATATTTTTTTTAAAAATGTTTGCCCCAATGTTGACCCTAGAGCAGTCAAATGTTGACCGTCCACAAATATTTTTTTTTATTTATTTTGTAGGTTTAATTTTTTATGAATACGGATTTTTATAAAATTACTGGCGGTCGCACAGTGGGGTATTGGACCCCCAAAACGGCTATTGATTCAAGGAAACAACCGATCTTAACCAAATTTGGTGCAAAAGATGATCCCGCAACAAGAACGGTCGGTATAAATTTGTGAAGAAATCGGTTCACATATACATATAGTCCCCATATATATGGGTCAAAGTCAAACTATTTTAAAACTCATGAAGTAGATATACACCCTCCATTATTTCAAAGTGGTAGTATCTGAAATAATGTTATATATGAATTTGCATCGTATACACTTACAGAAGTTAGAGTATACAAAGATTTTGGCGATATTTTTATAACTTTCAATATTTTCAGTCACTCAAACCTACAAAATGTGGATAAAATGCTTTAAGATTTCTAGTTTTTTTATGATCTTCTTTAGTTTGAATATGCGTGGTTCGTCGTAGGAAAAAGAGGTTTTAGTAAAATATGAGGATCACATATAGTACTACAATGAGTAACAATGAATGTTTTTGGTTCTTTTACCTAGTGTTACAGAATTTTGTGTATTTTAATTAAGTATCAAAAACTAATCTGAAAACATAATATTAAAAACAGCAATTAATCGCCGTTTTGGGTGTCTCATACCCCACTGTGGGTCGGTGATACATTTTACCCATCTAAGGGCAGGACATTTCGTAGATTTTTTCTCACGTTCTCGTTCACAATCGCAACCCTGCTGTTCACACAGTGCTTTAAAAACCGGAAAAGTTATAAGTAAAATTTGGTGATGTTAATTTTTTGCCTTAGGGTACCCCAAGTTTTATTTTCATAGCTACATTTTTGTAGAATATTTGAATGATGTTGAGTCCCACTTAAAGGTCCTTCTCTGACGTTTGTCGAAATATCAGAGGACTCGAGATGGAAAGTTAAAATGATCCACAGAAAAATCATCGTTAAATTACATTGATGACAGCTATTATTGAAAATGCACTAAAGCAATAACAAATATTGTTTTGCTAGGATATATAATATTTTAAACTCTATGTTACACAGTACATCACATGATTTTGGGACTCAATTCTGGACTCAACTGCACGTGAAAGTAACCCCAAAAAGAAGAAGTTCTGCATCATTCGTTTTGTCAAGTTACATGCCATAATAATTTAATATCGATTTGAAGTTAGTAAGTATCGTATAGTTTTAGGTTATTTTGTTATATTGTTATATGGTGGCGTATGATAATTCTAAGTAGTATTCCACGTAAATCATACGTCACAGAGTGCAACAGTTTTATTATAACTGATACAAAATAAACCCAGTTCAAAATCATTTGATGAATGGAAAAGTGAAACTGTTGCTCATGTAGGGAAACGTTATATCGACAGATTAAAGGAATTGTAGTTCTTAATTTTTTTAAATCTGTTTTAGCTAAATCGGACTAGTGGTTTTAGAGTTAATGGAAACAAAAGAGTCTTAAATGTGACAAGTTCCCCTATACGATACTTACTAACTTCAAATCGATATTAAATTATCATGGCATGTAACTTGACATAGTGTATCAAGTGATATATCAAATTCACTAAACGGTCAGGAACGTGTTTTTATTGTTGATGTTAATGGTCAATTCAGTATCACGCACTAGGATAACGCGTTACGAACTCCATGACGTGTTCATCTTCTGACCCCTTTGTGACGAATAGATGTCACAAAAAACATTCATTCCTCTGGTTATTAAAATTGAGTTTATTCCCAAATCAATACATTATAATAAGATAATATTTAAATATTTTGGTAGTCTATCTTCTAAATCAACTTATACCAAACCCCACAACAGTTGACTTTAGTGCCCAATTTACCATAATTTTACTAACATATCAGACCGTAGCTTTATTAAAAATTATAAGGTGTCAATTACGCCGCCTAGCTAATGTTGATATGAGTGACAGTTACTAGAGGTTGTTTTTTATTTCCCCTTCTTATCTTATCTTCCGCAGCTTTGCCATAATTACTATAATTCTTTACTTGCCTCCTTTTTATTTCTTTATACATACTAATTTCTCCTCTTATCATTGCCTCTATATGTTTTTCACTTTTTTCGCCTAATAATTAAAATCACCAAAGTTTCCCAAAAAAAAAAAAACAATATAATCAAAGATAAGTAAAACAAAATTTTTCGAATAAAAATACCACCGAATGAGCATGAAAACGCTTCTCTTTGCTATCAAATCAATTGGCACTAGAATTGTATAATTTTATGCATGCAACGCTAACACTACTCGTGATACGTGGCTTCTCAACTAAATGTGTATATGTATATACAGGATAAAAACCTGAACAAAATTACAACAACTAGAGTTTAGCCATCATCTAAATCCAGTACTAAATAAATTGTTTTTGTTTCTTTTTCAAATCTTTTGGATTTTTTCAGAGTATTTAATAAAATTAAAAGTCGCAGTGCCCACATGAAGACCCATCGTGTTACGGACAATGAAACTTCGGTACAAATTTCTAATAATCAACTAAATCAAAATCAACATTTGCAGCAGCAACAACATCAGCAACCATAACAGAAATTTTAATAAAAGTAACCAGAAAAAGAAATTACAACAAAACCAAATAAATCAATATTCCTAACAGAAACCATCAACACCCACACACACACATATACCTATATATGTATATGTAAAATCTATATGTAGAAGAAAGTGAAAACCCCCTCTCAAACATGGATAAAAGTTAAATGACAATCGCCATTAAAAGTGAAAACAATTTAATTTTTAATTAATACATTTTAGTATTTGTAATACATTTTCTTGTTTAAATATAAACGCCCAACGCCCCCTATGAAAAGAGGCGAGTGAAAATGAAGTCAGCAACAAAACAATACAAGATTGTTTAACATAATTAACACTTGAAAAAGTTTTTAAATAGTAATAACATAAAACAAAGCATTTCTTTAAAAGTCATCATGAATTTTTAAAATAATAATTAAATCAGTAAAAAAAACAAATACAAGATAGTTAAAGTTTTAGTTAAATAATGCCCCCTACCAACCCACTTAAGTTATGTGCGATACCCGTTCGTTCTAGTCATTATAGCCCAAATAAATATATATTATATTTGTTGAATAATTAAAAATTAAGAATTATTTTATTCTTAATTTATTATAATTTATCTTGAGTACTTACACGTGATAAAGAGTGAGATTTGGAAAACTAAAAGATAATATAAAATAAATCCCAATATTTAAATAAAAATCATGCACCACATGTTTTTTGAACAATATGTTGTAGAACCCAAAAGTTTGAAAAATATACTTATATTACAGTAATTACGATGTAGCTGTAGTAGTTGTCCACAGTCCCCCATGCCCTCCTTAATCGATTTGCAATTCCTTAAAATATTATTAACTACAGATGTTTTTAATTAACTAAAACTTAGTTATTTAATATGATAATATAAAATAGCACATTTTATATGTTTGTAAATAGATAAATAGTCCCCTCCCTTAACATGATGCCAAAAAGACAATGACAGAAGCAAAGAGGTGTATACACACACACATAAATCTATTCTGTTTATTATAATGATTTTACGTTTTAAATGGTTGCCAAATAATTATGGGTAGAGGATGCTACTCAATATTATTATCAATACATACAAGTAAAATATATAAATAGCAAATATTTTAAGATTAAGATTTTGATTAGCATAAAATTTTCCACATCACATATTTCGAATCGTTGTATTAGAAAATCGTTGAGAATATATTTTAGTTTATTCTCAGTTGATTGGTAGGTTTTGGTGCTACGTTTTTGGTACTTTGTTAAGTTTTATAAAGAAAACTTCACAAAAATTCCGATTTAATAAATAAAATTATAAAAAAAGTACTCTTTAGTAAAATAAAATTACTTTTTGGTACTAAAACATAATTTTCATTACAATCCAAAAATGAAATATGGGATAGCTTTTCGCATTGTTGTGAATTTAGACGCTTTCTATTATCGACGAATGCGAACGTCGATATTTGAGAAGCTTTTGTACTAGACATGCCGATTGATTAGACACTACACTGCAAAGTTTCTGTCGACAACATCGTGCAATTTATGTAATAACAAATGTACTATTAAATAATTTGAAAGGAGATTTTGGTATGGTATAGGTCGTTTGAGGTATAATAAAAAATTACTTCTGATTTATGTTTTATTTTTCAAATCTAACTGAGCACACTCCTTACTCACAATAAACTCTCCTTTCTCAATACTAAAACAATAATAACTACCTTCTATGTCAGTGAATGACTCAATTTATTTTAATGTGCAGTGCATTAAAGTACAATTAAGGTACTTTCTGGTATAGTAAATTTTACCTTTAAGTACAATTATTTGTACTTTTTGGTTTCAATGTATTGTTTTTTTTGAAACAATTACAGTACTTTTTGGTACAATAATCTTTACTATTTAGTGCAATAAAAGTAATTTTTGGTACAACCAAATTACTTCTTAGTGCAATAACTTGTATTATTTGGTACAGTAAATTGTACTTCTTGGTACAACAAACTATTTGGTACAGTTAATTGTACTTTCTGATGTAATTAAAGTACTTTTTGAAACAATTAATTGAACAATTCGTTACAATAATATTACTTTCTCTTAAAATAAATTGTACTATTTGGTAAAAATAATTGTACTATTTGGCACACTGAAAGTACTTTTTGGTATTATTTGGTACAAAAAATTACTTTTTTGTACAACAACAAAAGTACATTTCGATATAATAAATTGTACTGTTTGGTATACCAAATCGTACTACATATTTAGCACCATAAAATAATTTTTGGTACAAAAAAAGTACTTTTTGGTACAATACGACTAGCATTTGGTACATTGAATTGTGCTATTTTCATTATATTATTCTTTTTGAAATAACCAAAGATCTTCTTGGTACAATAAATACAATACAATAAAAGTAATTTTTGGTACAACAAAAGTACTTGTAAATACAATAACTAGTACTATTTGGTACAGTAAATCGTACTTTATGGTACAATTAGAAGTACTATTTGGTGTAATAAATTGTACTGTTTGGTACATAAAATTTTACATTTTAATGGAGTAAAAGTGCTTTTTGGTACAATAAATTGTACAATTTGGCAAAATTAACTGTGCTATTTGGTACAGTAAATTAAAATTTTTGGCACAATTAATTGTGCTGTTTGGTACAATAAATTGTACTCTTTGATACAATTAATTTTACTATGTGGTACAATAAATTACACTATTTGGTGCAAAAAATTGTTCTGTTTGATACATAAAATTATATTATGCTATAATAGTACTTTTTGGTAGAATAAGTTGTACTATTTGGTACAATTAAGTACTTTTTGGTACAATGAATTGTACTATTTGGTATAAAATAAATTTTACTATTTTGTACAATAAATTAACTTTATGGCACAATTAATTGTACAGGTTCGTACATAAATTGTACTTTTTGGTACAATTAATTTTGCTATTTGGTACAATAAATTGTACTTTTAGGTCAAATTAAGTATTTTTTGGACAGTAAATTGTACTTTTTGGTACAATTAATTTTACTATTTGTTCAATAAATTGTACCATTTGGTGCAATAATTTGTACTGTTTGGTACATTAAACTATACTTGTTGATGCAATAAAAATATTTTTTGGTACCACAAATTGTACTGTTGGTACAATAAATTGTACTATTTGGTACAGTGTATTGTACTATTTGGTACAATAAATTGTGCTATTTGGTATAGTAAATTGTACATATGGTACAATTCATTTGACTATTTGGTAAATTAAATTGTACTATTTGGTGCAATAAATTGTACTGTTTGGTACATTAAGCTGTACTTTTTTATGCAATAAAAGTACTTTTTGGCAAAATTAATTGTGCTATTTGGTACAGTAAATTAAATTAAATAAATTAAAATTATTATTTGGTGCAATAAATTGTACTTTTTATGCAATAAAAGTACTTTTTGGTATGAAAACTTTACTGTTTGGTACAGTAAAATGTATTTTTTTGATACAAAGTTATATATTTTATGTACAATAAATTTTACAGTAAATTGTACTGTTTGGTACATTAAACTGTACTTTTTTATGCAACTAAAGTGCTTTTTGGCAAAATTATTCTTCGGTACAATAAATTGTGCAAACAAAGATATTTTTTGTTACAATAAACAGTAGTATTTGGTACCATAAAATACTTTTTGGTACAATAAAATGGTCTATTTGGTACAATAAAAGTAATTTTTGGAACAATACAATTCTTACTTTATGGTACACACACATTTTGTTTCGCATCATTTACTTCTTGCATAACACATTTAAGTGCATTTGTTCTAGAAAACACTGTTTGGATCAAAATTCACACCCTTTCATAATTGAGAACATTTTGAATGCTACCGCGTTATATGAACTGTCATATCAAGACAATTTCGGGGTTGCAAAAGTTGAATATTTGTGGGCGTGGCAAACACGACGAATTCGACGTTTTGTCCATAACTTTGATACTTATTATCCGATTATTAAGTTTTACACATTTAAGAGGCATTATTCAGAGCTTTGTAAGCAACATAGAAACTTCAAACTTTGACGTCATATTCCAGCGATTCTCAATAACATGTTATTAAGATACCCCTAGTCATAAAATTTTCTGAGGCAGATTTGGAGCACTTTAGAAAATATTAGACATTTGAAAAATAAGTGACACAATTTCTTCGCAAACAAATAAGTTTCATTGGGTCAACCATAACTTTCCTTTCCTCTTTTCTTCCTCCTGAAAAGAAATGCAATGTTGTCGGACAAACTTCAATGCAGTTGCAATATATCGTCGGTATACCGCGTAAACCGACCAATTCCACTTTTTATGTTTCGGAGTTATTGATGATTTTAAGTTTATGGCCGCTTGTGTTTTATATAATAACTGCAAAACTGCTTCAAATAGAAATGAGTTTTCTTACAGGGCACTTTTGCAAAAAAAAAAAGTTCTTAAGTACACTATTTGTGTTTTTGAGATATTGATGATTTGAAGTTTTTGTCCGCCTATGTTTTGATGCAATAACTACAAAACTATTTAAAATTGACATAGGTTTTTTTAGAGGGCGTAGACTATGACTTTTGGTACACATGAGCATCATTAAGTCCATTTCACAAAAAAGTGGAGTTGGTCAGTTTATGCAGAATACCGACGATTTTAAAAAATTTTGCTTAGAACATGTTTCTCTAATAAAAATATAACTTTGCTTTGATTTTAAAAGATTTATAAAATGACATCAACGAAGACTCATGGTACCCTTGCAGAGAACAAATAAATCAAGTTCGTTTCTTAAGTCTTTCGATTTTTATTTGTTCATTTCGTTTTTTTACCAAAATTTTTCTATAAATTATTCTGAAAATTAAATTTTGTAATTTTCATAAAAAAAAACAAAACAATTCAGTGGCTCCTTGCAAAAATTTGTCAAACTTTTAAGCCGATATGTTATTACCATCTACAAAAGTTATAAGCATATTTTCGAAATATTTGCAATGTTGCTAAATTTTCACGTATCGACTGTGCAGTTAATTTTTAAACTGTCTATAAGGTCACGCATTGAAAATAGTATTTTTCAATTGCCTCAATATTACTGAAAGATGGCGCAGTTAGCAATTCATTTTTCATAGCTATAGGGCTTTCGATTATTTTAAGACTAGTTGCAAAAAACTATCTTGAAACTGATTTTTTTTCGCTTTAGTATTCACAATAACCATATACGAAGATATTTTTATCTAATGTTAAACTCAATGTAATGAAATCGTAGTTTTTCAATACCTCTCAAACCAATAGTCATATGCCACCAAATCAACTGAGTTTAAACATAGATACTACAACATTTTGTGTTTTTGTGTATAACTCCTTTCGTTTCTTCTTCATACACCTATTTGTTAATAATTTAGCCTATAACTAGAACAATTCTCTGCCATTTACTAAGTCATTATTTTAAATACTACCACATGAAAATTCAGCACCTCTCTTTAGTTATAAGAAAAAGAAAATTAATCATTTCCTAAAAGAAGAAGAGAAAACAAAATCTATTACCACAAGCAAAAAAAAAAAACGAAATAAGAAAATCCTTAGCAATTTTCTATGGTTGTATTGTAAAACCCACACATACTCATTACACAAACCTACACAAGATGCTCTTATTTAGCAAAAACAAAAAAAAAAAACAAAAACAAAACGAAAACCTTAAATCGTAAATTAAATTTTATTTATTTGATTAAAAATAAAAAAACACACTAGTTAAATTACAATAAAATTGTAAAATACCCTCAAAAAAAACTTTTTGCTTAGACCTCTGAAGTAAAAAACCTTTAATAATAAATCGTTTTCACTTGAATATCATTTCAACATCACTACACTACAATTTTCCATCAATGCCTTCTTTTTCAACTGAAAATATTTTGTGTTTTTTGTTTTGTTGTTTTCTTTCGAAATAAAACTAAAGAAAATAAAAAAAAACACAATTACTTATAATTATAGTTAATAACATAAAAAATAAATCATAAATTGAATTAAAACTTTATTAAGTATTATATAAATTTAAATGGAAGTAAATCTTAGCCGATAACACTTTCAAACAAGAAAACAACAAACCATAATAAGCTCAAATAAAACCACCTTAAGAAATATTCATTTATTTCTATAAATTCAATGTTATTTAGCATATACATACGTATATAAACACATATATATATATATATATATATATACATAATAATTATATATAAATGCAACAATCAATAATCATTATTATGATTATGATTATTTTATTTGTTTATTTATTTATTTTTTTTAAATTATGTCTTTTGTACTAGTTGTAAGTAAGTCTTTGTTGTTATTACTGTAATAGTATACATACATATATATAATTAAGTGTAAACGTGTTGTTATTTTCTACTACAAAACTAAAAGAATTAGTATAATATGTAAGCTCAACTAAAATCTAAACAAATAATAGATTTATAAATATGTAATACATTTCTTTAATTTCAACTTTTGAAATTTCTCCCGAAAAGTTAGCACAGAGGCAATTCTATTTAGCCAATGAAGAAAACCAAAAAAAAACTACAATAATATTTTTAATTTATTTCGTTAAGTTTGATTGTTTTTTCTATAAATTATTACATTAATATTTGCGTTATGTGTTTTAGTTTAATTTATTGTCATATATTTATAGTTATCTTTATCATATCAAAACAATGAAGAAATAAATTATTATTTCGTAAAATTTTCTTAATTATTATTTTGTTTTTATTTTCTAGTTTTTTCTGTTTTTTGATGTATAAAAAACTTTGGGCATAACTTGTAACCGGCAAACAGTGTATAGTGAAACAATGTAAGATTTCTTTATTTTAACTAAAACCCACATAAGTGTTTGAGTACTTTGTTTAAGAAGAAATTTAAAGAAGTTTTTAAAAAAAAATCCTATAGTTTTGTAATCCTATAGTTTTACGCTTGAGAGGATTTAGCGCCTTTTTGGCAAACTCTTGGCTTCGGATACGAGTTCATTATTCAGCCATGCGTTTTACACATAATAGCATGCACTTTCAGAATAAAAAAAATAGGGTATCTTGATCAAATAGTGGCAAAAAGTGAAAAAAAAGTTTGCGATTTCGAGGCACAAACAGACATATATAACAAGTTATCTATATAAAAGAATATATCGTTGGAAAGGACTTATATTTTTATTAGCTCTTAATTGAGGAGAGATCCGAAAAACCGGTTCTAAACCGCAAGTCAAAAATTTAAGGGTGTCAGGAAACTTTGGTATATCGGGTCATGTTGTACACGACCAAACCTACAACATGCACTTGGTCACTCCCCAAGTTCCTAAATTTTTTTCAAAATTTTGTCACAGCGCTATTAGCTATTAGCTTTCTACCATTGATTCGCTACGACACAAAAAACCTCACAGGGTCTTACCCCTATTTATCCTCCCAGGACATCGGCTCCAACATAGATTTTGATTTTCGCGTATTATAGCGTTTTTGGAGGACGTGGAAATTTTTTTTTTGGGGTTCCGGCACCTTTGCCCTCATGGCCGCCATATTATATCTCAAATGTAAGGTTACATTATTGGTATATATTTCTTTTGAGTACCCACACTTGGTCATTTTCAAGTATATCTTTGTTTACCGGTTTTTTGGACCGAAGACTAATTTTTCTTCATATTGGCACCTGCCCCGCGAAAATCATTTTGTATAAGAAAAAATGGAGCAGATAATGTGGTAGATCCCCATTTACATTTATACAAAAGAAAAATCACAGTATGCAATCATGCGCACGTATCGCATTAGGGTAGCAGAGAAAATTCATCTTTGGATTTTCGATTATGCCCGAGCGGAATATTGTGCAAGTTATTGTAAAGCAGCTATGGTTAATATTTGAACATAATCGGTGAACTTAATGCTGTGCCTCAAAGAGGTCAAAGGCCAAGTCTACACATATGAAAATGAGTTTGTGTTCGTTTGTTTGCATTTTTTATTACCGTATACACGACTTGACCGATCTTTTTTAATTTTTCGCAGAATATAACTGTGTGGTCGGTGGTGAAAATAGGGTACTTTAATTTTTGATATAAAGTTTTACAAAGTGGGAAACAGCAATTCTGTCCAACAAAAACTGTGCGGGATCATATCAGTGGGTGTGGTTTAATACTTACAACTTTAAACGGCTGTATGTTATGAACTATAAAAGGTATAAATGAGATCTTTGTTGTTGATGTCTCGAGGACCGGCCGTGGCATAATGGTTAGGACACGCGGCTATCATGCGGGAGATCACAAGTTCAAAACCAGGCACCAGTCACCTAAAAAAAATCATTGCCGGCCCCCCTAGATGTTGTCGACATCAACTTCGCAGTTGTTGATTTACCATTGTATTCCTTGGCTTCTGTTCTCTATGGAACTAAGGACATCTTCCATAACCACTAGGAATAATCGCGGTGACAATATGCATCCCTGATGTACTTCACTTTGGGCATGTAAAACAAAACATCTGACCTGGTTATAACATTCCCAGATCAGAGATATTAGTTTATCTGGTAAACTTATTCTTCGCAAGGCTAACCATATTTATTCCTGGTTGATGCTGTCGAACACTTTCTCGAAGTTCACAAAGATAGAGATTGGAACTGGAATTCCAAACATTGTTTCATAAAGAGGCGCAGCGTGTTAATGTGATCTGCACAGGAATATTTACTGCGACAGCCTACTTGACAGGAGCTGATACTACATTCCAGGTGTCCTTTTATTCGGTTTACTATTATTTTTGCTATTAACTTTGCAACCGTTGGGAGAACACAAATACCCCGCCAGTTGTTGCAATTATTTAAGTCTCATTTCTTTGCAGTTTTGACGATGATATAATTTAAATTCGGAAGTGAGTGTTAGATATAATTCTGCAGGGATGCCATCTGAAACGGCGGCTTTACCATTCGGAAGTTATTTTATCGCAGCTATAATTTCTACTAAACTTGATGGCGATGATCCAATCATGTAGTTTTTTGTGTAAATTGAACTTGTCGGTATAGGTGGTTCAGCCACAGGGTCTATTCCCCTTATTACGTATGTCGTCGTCGATTTTCGACAGCAAGGAGCAGTTGTACTTCAGTCTCACAAACGACATCTGCAATGCCATATTTGAAAAACGACAAAGATTTGACGTGACTACAACATACGTAATAAGGAGGGATTATATTATTATTTATTTAAGAAAATGTAAAAATGTTATTTAGACCTTCAAAGTTGTTCGTTGTCGGTGCTGAGAAGATTTCCAGCCAGATCGCGGACGGGTTGTTCGGTGTGCATTTTGCGTTCAGCTAGTTTTTTGGTGATTTGGAAAACTGTGCGTGTGTCACCAGAATTTGTTGCATTTTCAGCCTCCTCTGCGAGACAATTTATACTCGTTCGTTTGTTTTGACGCACTGCACGCTATATCGTTTCATGGCGTTCTTTATGTCCATGTTCCAAAAAAAAATCCTTTTCTTTAGGGCTTTCAGAAGCATTGAAGTTTTTTTCAGCTCTTTACGATTAGCTATAATGTTCCAAGTATCCTCAGACATCCATTCTTCTCTTCTTTTGGGGGTTGGTCCGATTGTTTTATCTGCACATGATCGTATTGTGTTTTTAACATGGTACCATTTCGATATAATTGTAGCAGGAAGTTCTGATTGCGCATAGATCAATTTAATTTGCCTGACGGGAGACAGACACGTTACCTTATGACAATCATTATGGGTAAGAGAGTGCCACAGATTACTAACTTTCTGGTGTAGCAAAATTCAATGAACCGCTCACCGTTGTCATTCCGCATACCAAGCCCATGTCTGCCCATTACATGTTTCAGCGATTCATTGTCAGAACCGACTTTGGCATTCAGGTCTCCCATAACAATTACGATATCACCTCGTAGAATATCGTCATATGCTGCATTCAGCTGACTGTAGAATACGTTTTTCACAACATCTGAGGAAGCTTCGGTTGGGGCGTAGCACTGTATTAGAGACATGTTTGTAAGCTTAGATCCAAAACGAGCAAGGATAAGTCGGTCAGATACGGGTTACCAATTTATCAGGCTCTTACGTACATTAAATGTCAACATTATTCCAACGCCTGATTGCCGATTGCTACCTGTTTCCTTTCCAGAGTATAACATGACCGTCTGAGAGCTTGGCATGACAGCATAATAAATACTATATCGGGGGGTCGTAGGTTGCACGGATTCGAAAAAAAATCGATGTCCTCAAATTTTCTTCAAACAAACTACAAACTGAAGGCAGAATATATAAACTTTTTTTTCGCCATATAGAGTGACTCTATCTAAAGTACACTAAGGTAAGAAAAACTGTGCACAAGGTAAAAGTTTAATGAGCGTTAATTTTCGAATCAAAATCGGACACGTTGTGCTTGGGTCTCCTATAACCCGTTGAGAATATTTTACTTTAAATATTTTGCATTTACAGGTGAAACCAAAGCAACCGGGAGGTTTACGCCACCCTTTAGAAATTATGATTCCATTTGAGCTTTTTGTGCGAATTAATAAAAGGCCCTTTCAGTACTTTTATATAAAATTAACGTATAAAAAGAGGTATTGAATTGAACATTTGACATTTGTTGGCTGTAACCTTTTCTACAGTTTTACATTACGTTTCGTCTGGCCATGCGACCGAAAGTCATATGGGTGAGTCTGTATTGTTTTTTGTGATACTATAATCAATTTAAATGAATTAGAAAAAGCGGTCTTGATATAAAATATAAGGTCACTGTTTCCTCTCGCACCGTTTTCAATAACACACTATGGTTCATGTTTGAAATAAATTACATCCATCAATAAGTTACTATTTTCTTCTATATTTTCTCTACTATACAGGCTAGAAACAAGTTTTTGCCCAACACTTAATTGTGCCTACTTTCCATTACAATTTGGTATGAAAGGGGATATACTCAAACCACTTTACAAGTATATCTCAGCTGAGAGTGATGAATTTAGTTGGAGACGAAAACAAAAACGATTTCCTTTCTAAGTTCCCTAATCTAATATGGTTGTTATAACAAAAAAACACTTTAACTCTTATTACGTATGTATTGATTTACACAACTACACACTCCAACACACACACACACATTGGTCTTTATGCTTTTTCGTAATGACAATCCTTTAATTTTTCTAAGAGAAAAAAAAGAAGCAAAAAAACACGATTTTTTTCACAAACTCGATAAATTTGAACACATAAAATTTAATAGTTTTGAAATTAAACTATATAAATTATATAGCATATACTATATACATACATAATATATATTTAGAAAATATATATTAATATTAAAGAAATCATAACATACCTTATCTCGATACTCTGCGTTGTGATTGTGTCATAAGTGTGTAACATATTAATGTAAATTTAAACAAAATTAAAACCAAAAAACAAAATACAATAAAAACTACAAATGTTCTTTACTTTAAATTAATAATATAAATACTAATAAAAACAACTCATTATACGTAAGTTTATGAACTTGACTACAAAGCAAAAAAAAAAGGAAAATATTTATTCTATGTTACAAAAACAAAAAACAGAGGAAAAATGTATAACAATAATAACATTATTCATTGAGGAAAAAAAAATTATAAGAAAAAAACAAAGGCAAAGGTGCCGAGAAAATTACACAAAAAAATATAACTAAAAACAAACATCCAACTAACTAACTAATAAACTACTAACTACTTGAGAACGAATGATAATAGCTCTTAGACATATCAAGAATTTCAAAAAGAAAGAAAAAAATCGAAATTATTACAAAACAAACCAAAAAGAAAAAAACAAATAAAAACCACAACACATTATTAAGTATTTCACTTTTTGATTAACAACCCAAAAACAAACATAAGCATTTTAAACTAAATTTAAAACAAAAAAAAATCTTCAACAAAAACTCTAAATTTAAGTAAGACAAACAAATATATATACATACAATATATTCATATATATATACATATATATACGATATATTTACCTCTAGGGAAGATGGAGATAAGTTCACTTCAAAAATACTTTAACATTACATGACAACAACAACAAAAAAACAAACAAACTCTTTAGAAAAGTTATAAGAAAAAATGATTTTAAAAATTTGACAAAAATCCAACAGAATACAATTTGTTTCTCTCTATAAAATATTTTATTAAATAAGATTTTTTAAAATGGAAAAACCTGAACGAAGGTTGAACTTTTATATTAATGGAAAACAAAAACAAAATCTTCCTACTTCCTTACAAAAAAAAACAGAAAAAGTAATACAAAATTATATATGGAAAAAAAGTATTTTCTTTAAAAAAAACAAAAAACTTGTTATTTTATAGCATTTTTCTTTTAGAGAAAATCACACGATGTTATAAAAACAATTGTTAAATCAAACTAAAAAACAAAAACTTAAAAAATTTATATATATATATATATATCTACTAAAAAAAATATATATACATATAAAATCTATATGGTTGTAAACTGATGATCAAAACAAAATGAAGAAGAAGTTTAAAACAAAAGTGGTAAATGAAATTAAAAATCTCAAACAAAACAGATAAATAAATGTTTTTAACAGTACATTATTAAGAGCAGAAAACTAATTATTAACGTAGTTTCCCCCCCCAAAGGAGCTTAGAGTTTAAAATGTTCCATCTTTAATATTTAAAGTAGTGATAACTTTTCCTATATATATATATATGAACAAAAAAAAACTATTCAAATAATTTCCATACACCTCCACAATGCTCCTTTGTTACCACTCCACCACTCCAATAATGTTTAATTTAAAGTAACACCTCTCCTCTAATCTCCTCTCCTAACTCTACTAGCCCCTACTCCTTTTATACTTTGAAAACTCAACGAAACAAATCAAATCAAAATATGTCTTACAATTTTCCGTCTTTACACAATATTAAAGAATACCAAAAATAAAAAAATATAAAAACAAATGCTTAATTTTCCATACTTTACCATTTTAATTTCTTAAGTAACAACATTTAATTAATAATTTTCAAAAAAAAAAATTATATTAAAAAAAAAACATAAATAAACTCACACGAAATCATAATTATTCCCTCCAAATATTAAAATGAAAAATATATATAAACAAAAAAATTATAAATAATTTTTAAAATTATTAATTATACATTTAACAAAAGAAAAACCGAAATCAAACAATTTATATATATTATAATCAAATAAAAAAAAACTAAAAGCAAAAAAATAAAAACAATATACTTCTCATACCGCCATCATCACAACCATCATTGTATTATATTCAAACAACCCAAACAACCACAAGAGACATTTTTTAGCATGTTATCTGCAGTAAATTTAATTGTTTAATTAAATGTTCTTAACCCAAACAAAATGAGTTGTTCTTCTCCCATATTGCATTGTATTTGAGAATACAGAAAAATCGTTCAAGAAAAAATATTAAAAAAAATCTGAAAAAATATCAAAGAATATATTAAATTAGGGCGACAGTAACAGCAACACTCTCTTTATTACCTACATAAATAATATAAGTCAGAATTGTGTCAATTTCTTAAAAATATAAACAAACGCAAAAGTAAAAAATAAATAAAACCAAATGTATTACCTATTAAATTATGGATAAGCTGTTTTACATATTTTAAAAAATTTTAATAATGTAATTTCATATAACTTAATTTTAAAGACATAATTTTGTTTAATTTTGGTGAAGAATTACTTAGAGGAGAATATGGAAATGTTGTTTAAACTCACTAGGCATCAAGTCGTGTGTGAATTTTTTAAAGAAATAAAATTTTTTGAAATTTGGCTAGAAATAAGCATTACAATTTCAAATCTTTGGCATAATGTGGTAGACCAAATAAAAATCTATGATTTGGTAAGACGCCCCAAAATAGTTTATAGCATATAAACACTACCCTGTGGATTTTAATAATCAGAATATTGTAATTTTTCTACTTTGCCACGAAATTTTTTAAATTTTAAACTATAAAAACTGTATTTTTTATATAAAAATATGATAGGTTTTGGAACAACCAGTCCCACTGTAAAAACGATCACTTAAGATTATTTATTAGAATCATGCATTAATATTAGAGTGGTTCAATTTGAATGGAGTAAAAAAGTTCAACAAGCGGTTATCAAAATCTTAATATATAATGAATTCTATGAAAATTTGCCCAAGAACCAACCGGTTTATAACGAGAAGATTTAAAGATTTCCAACTTTTATATGCAATTGGTTTGGTATAGTGCACCAGTTTTCGATTTCGATTCTGCTTACCCCATAATTTTGTCGGGTTGGCAAGAATAATTTATGAAAAAAGGGGGGGGGGGGGGGAGGGGGGGGGGTGTTATTAAAAGACTGCGCGTTGTGGTCAAACGTAATGTGGAAGGAAAAAAATCCACAGCAAGCCCGCAACTGCCTCGGAGTCCCCACTAAAGGGGTACAATTTGTACCGCCCCAGTCATTTTTCGCTCCTTACATTTTTCCCAAAAATACCTAATCCCAATCTTCAACACCTAAGGAGGTTCCCATACAAAAATAAATTATTTATAAAATTTTTATGACTGACTCTCAATATTTTTCTTCAACCCTTAAGGTGGTCCACATTGGGATATAAATTTTGAAATTTTTGCAAATATCAAAAATCCCACGCCAAAGTCATGTAGGGCATGAACCAGTATTAAGAAATTAAGGGAAATTAAGTTGAGTTTACTAGGGATCTCTATACAATATTGTGTCACCCCTAATATGAGATACGAAAGTTTCTCGTTTAAAAAACCGGGGGCTCAATTTTGATTTGAGACCTATGGTTTCTTGGGCAAATTTTCTTAGAATTCATCGTAGATTAACTTAGTCGATAACTAAATTGACCAACTCTAATGAATATGTCTGTCTTCGGAGTAAAGTTTTTCGTGTATGCTGAAAAAAAAATAAAAGTAAAAGTAAGTAAACAGTCTATTTCTATCAAGAGTGACAGTTGATTATGAGTTTTTTGCAGTAATATATACATAAATATTACAGAACTCGTAACTACACTACAGTACAGTGCAAACGCAGTCAGAAGTCCCACCCTACAAAAGCAACCTTCCTTTCATATTAAAATAAACAGGCAAGGCCAGACATTCCATTTCTCATGGAAGACCTTTTATGACAGGTCTACTATAGGGATTGCATAGGAAGTTCTGCTGAAATGCCTTACATGGGCTTTCTATTAGGCATCTCTACTGCAGGCCAGCTATCAGGCATGTATAAGTGTATTGTACGTTATACATAGTTGTTGTACCACGAATATGCAACATGTAGCTAAACAACAGCATCCGCCTTACCTTCTCAAAAGA
This sequence comes from Muscina levida, assembly GCA_964034835.1. Classification (NCBI taxonomy): domain Eukaryota; kingdom Metazoa; phylum Arthropoda; class Insecta; order Diptera; family Muscidae; genus Muscina; species Muscina levida. Next base: position 183,171,594 of record OZ035880.1, on the reverse strand, counting down.
GGCCTGTCAACAGGACCTTTGGGCACGTCTATGGAATTTTTGTGAGGTAAACAGTAGGGCTGTTCACAGTCCAGTTTTAAGAAGGGAAAGAAGCATGTCTTCCGGAACCTTACTAACCCTTACAAGAGGCCACATTGGAGGCAAGTCTCATTTTAGAAGCGTGTCGTGTATGTCTATGAAATTTTTTGTAAGGTACACTAAAGGGCTGCGCACAGGCCAGTTTAAAGATGGGAAAGAAGCATGTCTGCCTGATCTTTTATCAATCTAATAAGAGGCCACATTTTAGAAGCGAAATGTGCATGGGTATGGCATTTTTTGTTAGTCTTAGTGAAGGATGAACTATGGCCTGTAACATATATAATCCTGGAAAAAGGAGGCGTACTTTATTGTCATCAAATACACCGGTATTTCCGATGCTCATTAATGAGCACTTGTTTCGATTATGTACTTCCCAGTAGTGACTTGTGAAACTGCACAGTACAACATTTTTTAGCTCGTTGATTTGAGACTCCATTTTGAGAATTGCATGTGAAAGTAGCCAAAAAAAGAACTTCTGCATCATTCGTTTTGTCAAGTTGGCTGCTTTAAAAAGTACTTTTATTGTACCAACAAGTACAATTAAATGTACCAAACAGCAATTAAATTGTACCAAAAAGTAATTTAATTGTACTAAAAAGTACAGTTTATGTAACCAAAAAGTACAATTTACGGTATCAAAAATTATAATTTATTGTAACATTTATTGTACCAATAATTGCATTTTACGATAAAGTACAATTAATGGTACCAAAAAGTACATTTTCTGGTAACATAAAGTGCAGTGTATGGTAACAAAAAGTACAATTTATGGTTCCAAAAAGTTCAATTTATGGTATCGAAAAATTTAATTTATTGTACCAAAAAGTTCAATTTATGGTACCAAAAAGTACAACTTATTGTACCAATAAGTACAATTTATTGTACCAAAATGTGCAATTTATCATACCTATTCAATATCTACAACTTTTATTCATGCACAAAAGAGATAAAACCATGTTATAATATAGAAGAAAATGCTTAAAAACCACGTTAAGCTAAAAAACATCATATGGCTATAATATTTCTAATGCAGCCAACTTGACAAAACGAAATACGCCGAAATTCTAATTTTTGGGACTATTTTCACGTGCAATTCTCAGAATTGAGTCCCAAAATCATGTGTTGTACTCTGCTAGTTTAAACACGCACTAGTTCAAAAGATTGTAATTCTGAACTACTTCCAAAATAAACTAGTTTCAAACTAATAAATTTTGAACCAGTTGAACGTTATTAGTTTATGAGTAAGAAAACGATAAATAATTTCAGAAGTTACGTTTCGAAATTTTAAAAATTTTTCGGAAAAGGCAAATGATGGTAAATGACATTTAGATGATAATAGTATGTATTAGGGAGGATCAATTGTTTTTCGCAAAAATCGTATACCACAACAGAAATTTAGATGAATTCCAAGAAAATTTTAAAATTTCAGGTAGAGGTATTCCTGTAGTTTTTAAATCAGAAATAATCGAAAATTTGAGATGAGAATTTGAGATGACTGTAGTTTATACGGAAGTAAAACTAGTTCACTGCTCTATGGACAACTAGTTCCGAAATAGTATTTTTTACTACTGATTAGTTAAAAGTAGGCAATCAACTATCGTCCGACTAGAATTTCTGAATTGGTTCATTTTAGTACCAAAAAGACAATTTCCCCCAATCATAGGCCAAATACGTGTTAACTGAGACAGTTGTTTTGTATAGAAGATTAACTAGTTCACTGTCCTATGGAGAACTAGCACTGAACTAGTTCCGAACTAGTATTTTTTCCCTACTGAATAGTTTTCTATTTTTTGTGAGTTTGCGTTTGAAGACATTTTAATTTTTAAAGATAAAATACAGGTCAGCAGTAGAAAAAACTCTTGATTAACCACTATATAGATTTGATGTATCATGGCTACCTATGTACGAATATGGTAAAAAATTTCAATTCTATAGATATTTTTTTTAATTAATTTTGGAGTAAAATTTTCAACATTTTGAGAAATTTCTCCACTTATGTTATCAAAAATCAATAAAAACAAAAACAATTTTAATTTACAATATCTTTAAATGACGTATACAATTGTTTTTATTCCGATCCATAGTTTCAACTTCAGAGAGTCAAAAGTGGTAGGCACCATTCGCCAAACAGGATGATAACAACTAGAAGAGCCTTATGTAGAATGCATGGATTAAAATTTTTTGATGTTCTGAAATTGTCTTTGGATGATCTTAAAACGTGGGATATGTCCGCCTAAACTAATTTTTTTGTATTGGAACTGCCACATACTGATAACCTAACTAAGTTAGCTAAGTTATTGGCATTTAATGCAACTTACACATATTCTCCTCTAAAAATCAAAACTATTTTTTCACAACACACACGCTTTTCATTTCACACATCTTATGTTACCATATTTTCTTAAAACATTAAACAAAATATATATTTAAAAAAAAATTAAACTTCAGAAGTGAATTGGAGTGTGATACTATATCGGTTGTGCGTGCTTTTAACTACAAAAAAAGTATTTAATTTTATTTCCTAAAACAAAATCAAACGAAAAACATTTAAACACGAATACCAAAAACGAAAAAATGACAAAGAATAAGAAAAACAAAAACAACTTCTCTGTTTACAAACTGCCTTCCATTATTAAACTGTTATTTTAAACGAAAAAAAAACAAAAACAACAAACAACACTAAAATGACAAAAAATGTTAAATAATTGTTTACTACATTAATTATATAAGAACAAAGTAAAATATTTAATAAAACACTTTAACACAACACACACACATACACTAATACACTCATACACCTACATATATGTTGTCTTCATACATTTAATTTAAAGAGAGAAAAAATCATTAATGCGAAAAAAAAACAAAACACAACAACTGAATGTAATAAATCATAAATGTTTAAAAGAGAAAACCCAAATTAAAGAAAACAAAACAAATGAATGTAAAATTTTAATGGTAAACAAATTGCAAAATACATCAGAAAATGTGAAACCTCTGTAATTAAGTAAAATAAAAACTCTATGGACAAAATCGAAATGAACTTATTTTTAAAGTTCACTTTCCATTTTTACTTGCTAACAACTTCATCTCGGTTCTTTAAAGAAACTAGAATTTAACAACAACAACTACAAAAACCACAAAAAAAAACCTTAAACTTACCTAACTTTTTTTCTTCTTTCCAATAACACCAATTTTCCCCTCATGAAAAAGGTTGTAGATTTTTATAAAACAAAAACAAGAAAACACATCCCAGTCTTAAACAAGTTCTGCCTCAACCTAAGGATGCAGTATTATCAGTCCTATGTTGGCAGTCTTCTTACGATAAAGGAGTAATACATTGTATGTTACATACCCTCTGGTTCATTTCCGTTTCCTGTGTTTTCCTTACAACCCGCCCTTAAGATCCTAACTATCCTACCCTAGTTATCCTGGCATCCTTACATCAATTAGCAAATGTTATAGTGGTCAATGGATTTTAAATATGTCACATATATACACAGTACATTCTTTTATACTTGTATATACTTGTCTACTTATGTTATTTTCTTTTTGGAAATACGTTTATGGTAAAAAAAATATACTAAAAGGAAGTATAATTTTTTTTTCTTTTTGAATAACAACTTATGAGAAACAAAATGTATTATGTATGAGTACTAAAAAAAAATCAATGAAAAGATATAAAAAAACTGACGTTCTTCTGTAAAATTTTAAATAAAGAAAAAAGAAACAAAAACTTGATGAGAATTATTTTTTAATATCAAAAATATTTACGACGATGGTAAGTTAATAAGTTGCGAAAGTAAGTATGCAGGTCTTAAGAGTTGCTATTGGTTGGGAAAGTTAGCAACACTCTGTTACAAAACGGACCTAGTGCACGTCGTAGGTTTGGTCGAGGATGAGATGAATTTCACCAACTTTCAAAATATCTTGAAGTACAGTTTGAAACCCGGTTTTTCGTTACTTTTTTCACGATATAGACATTAGAGTAGGTCAATTTGTATGAATTAAAAAAAAGTTCACCAAGCTGTTATCACCATCTTAATCAATAAAGAATTCTAAGAACATTTTTAAGAAATTGTAAGAAAATTTTACTAAGAAACCATGGGCATAAAATCCAAATTGAGCCCCGGCTTTTAACGAGAAGTTTCAAAGATTTGAAACTATAATATGCAATAGGGTTGGTACAGTGCACGAGTTATTGATTTCGATATGGCTAACCTTATAATTTTGTGTCTTTGTGATGTTTAATTTATTCGCCAAAAAAATGGGGGAGGTGGGATGGGGACAAATGGCTGCGCGTCGTAGTCAAAGGTGGTGGGTTAGGGAAAAAATCAATAACGAACCTCGCGATTGCCTCCGGAGTCGGCCCTAGAGGGGTAAAATGTATGACCTACCTCCAGTCATTTTTTGCTTCTAACATTTTTCCCAGACATACCTACCCCCATCTGCACCTCGTAAGGAGGCTACCATACACAAATAATCTTTACAAAAACAATTTACTCCCAGCTCACAATCTGGCCCAAAGATGCCCATATGTATGATCGGTTTTCATTATTTTTGCACACCCTACAGTTTCTCAGACCATATCTACCCTTTATCATCAAACCAAAGGGAAAGGTCCCAAAAATTTTTGATAATGTTAGGAGGGGTCGGTCATATATTTTAACTCTCTAGAAGGTACCATGGGAGCGCAAGGGTTGATTTCATAAAAAAATAAATAAAAAAAGGTTTGAAGAGAGCGGGTAGATATGATATGTAAAACTGTTGGTGTTCCAAAAATATTGGGGGTCAGTCATACATTTAAAGACTCTAGGGCGATTCCGAGGCAGTTTCAGGACTAGTTGTGGGTTTTATCCCCATTCCCACCACTTTTACCCACGATGAGCTGCTATTTGCCCCCAACTCACCCATTTTTGGGTGAGCCGCATCCAAACTTTTTAATATGGAGGTTTCTTGGATTCCCAAAACTTTTTGGATTACCGGCAACGGCTGTAATCAGGGGACATACAGACGGCTTATGTTGATTTTGAATAAAACACAAATTATTTAGGAAATTATTGTCAATTAAGTGTAAGTGTATCGAATGATACATCAAATTGGCTAAACGATCAGAAAAGTGGTTTATTGTTTGATATTAATGGTAAAATTCAGTGTCACGCACTAGGATGACGCGTTTCGAACTTCATGACAAGTTCATCTTCAGACCCCTTTGTGGCGAACTGATGCTCTATGGTACATCATCAGCTGTATATATATCTACCATTATTAACGCTCGTATATTTTTTTTGGACAAAAACAGTACATTTCACTGAAATTTTTTAAAAAAGCAGTACATCGATTTGGAAAAACAGTACTTCTCGCAGTACATATTTACATAGCATATATATTTTAATAGTGATCCCCATTTCCCGGAAACGTCATTCCCGGGATATTAGCTTAAAAACTGCGGAAACGCCGTTCCGGAATAGACGGAAAAACTGAAAAAAAGAATAGAAACTTCTTCTCTCCCGCACCGGCGTTTCAGCAGTTTCAAAGCAAACGTCACAGAAATTCGTGGAAATGCTCTGCAAATACTGTTCTTCAATATTGCCAACTCGCAACCCATTTGAGTAAGTATTGTAGAAACGCCGGTCCGGGATAGACGGGGAAACTGAAAAAAATAATAGAAACTTCTTCGCTCCCGGACCAGCGTTTCCGCAGTTGTTAAGCAAACGTCACAAAAATTTGTGGAAATGTTGTACTAATGTCGTTTTTCAATACTGCTGACCAGCGATCCATTTGAGTAAGTAGTTTAGGAACGCCGGTCCGGGATAGACCGGAAAATTTATTAATTTCATACAAATGTAAGATAATAATAGAAATTTGTTGTTTCCCGGACCGGCGTTTGAGCAGCGTTCCATCAGATGGCATATTTTTTTTTTTGGAGAATACAACAAAGTCTCTGTTTATGATCTGTGCAAAATTTCAAGCCATTCTGTGCATCTTTGCTTCACAAACCGAAAAAAAATCAATTCCCGGGATTCCCGGAATGATCGCCTTGAATGTTTGCACATCTAATCGTGTTTAGGCTGACGTCCAAGTTTTGTTCACTGCAGAGAAGATTCGCTCCAATGATGCTAAAGTTCCTGACAAACATAAAATATATTCAACGATCGTGGCCATTTCTTTGAATTCGCAATCAGCGTTATTGAGACGAATAAATATCTCCACTCACCGATCCACATTCGAAACATTTCCTTCTCTCCATTGCATAATTTTGTAAATTGGGTGTTGAATATACATCATTTTCATTGGCATTGTACAAATTGTATTCCCTTAACTTGTTGATAACGGCTTCGACTTCATTCCATTAGTATAAAAGCATTCAAATCAAAGCAGACAAAATAACCGAAAAAATCAGTGCGTAAAGCAGCCATGTCAATCGAATTGTATCCATTGTCAATAAGTTTTTGCTTTTCTGCTACTACAGCTGGGGAAAAAATCATCCTCTTGACGCATTTTTAATGTTTCTTCGAACTTATTTTTGAAGTAAACAATATTATTGCATGAATTCGCTGTTCGCCGTTTATATTTCTATTAAGTATCGAAAAACAGTACTTTGAGGGAGAAAAGCAGTACGCAGTTTTTGATGTCGAAAAACAGTACTGTACTGCGAAAAACAGTACAGATACGAGCCTTAACCATTATGTCAAACATGTACATGCGAAGTAGATATCAGCCGAAGATGTCCAGCACCAATTATATTTTGAATTTGACCGTTAATATTCAAACATGGGAATGGAGGATATTTTTCCACACAATTCCCTTTTTACCACAAAGCTCATGCTTTATTATTTTCAAGGAGATTTGTTGGTAAACTAAGCTTACTTCAAGTTTTTACGTCAAAGTATAGCATAATTTTTGGCCGGGCCATATGCCAGTGTATTTCATACAGTGTTGTTTGTTAGTGTTAGTCGATCGTAGTGATTAGTTACCCAGCAGCAAAAAATGGGGCTTTGTATGCCTTCTTGCAGGCCTGCAAAGACAGTCAGAAGCCTTACCCTTCAAATTCAGTATTCATTTCAAATTAACATAGGGCGCCATAGGCATGCAAGGCCTGCATATTCCCTTTCTCATTGAAGGCGTTTCAGTAGGCATGTCTAGTAAGTCCTGCTTGGAGTCCTAATAACAAGGGCCTTCTATGAGGCATTGCTTCTGCAGACCAGCTTGCAGGCCTGCAAAAGAGCATTTATAGAAGAACTAAAATAAAAAAAAAACATATGCGAATTATTTCTATATCAAATGATTTCGTACTTTTTATAAATCGTAGAAGTGACAAGTGCATGGCTATGAACGTCAATTCTGCCTTCTATATATAGGACTGTCAACAGGCCTGTTTAAGGCAAGAAAGTTTGCACGCCCTTTGTACACAGTTTTTTAGAAGGGAAAGAAGCATGTCTGCGCGATCTTTCGTCACCCTAGTAAGAGGCCTCATTGCAGGTCTCTATTGAGAAGCGAAATGTGCATGGGTATGAAATTTTTTGTTAAACTTAGTAAAGGACTTATTATAGCCTGTATACATGCTTGGAAAAGGAAGGCGTATTTGAATGTCAACAAACTGCCTTTGAAGGCATGTTTGCAGGTATATTATTACAATGCCTCGTCTTTTCCGCTGCTAAGTATCAATTATGTGAAAGTGTATCAAATGATACATCAAATTGGCTAAACGATCAGAAAAGTGTTTTAGTGTATTTAGGAAATTATTGTCATTCCTTTTTATGGCGGTATGCCATTAGGCCCCACGAAAATACACCCCAAATCAAAAATGAAATTAGGCCCGAAAAAAATATATGGAAAACAACAACTCGAAATTTTATGATTTTTTGGGGCCTAATATCATATTTTTATTAGGGTATATTTGCATAGTGCAATTAGATCCCAAATGTCTGTGTGACAATAGATCCCAAAGATTTTTTTGGGGCATAATTTCATAAAATTGTGGGGCCTATCTTTGCTTTTTTGGGGTCCAATTTCATTTTAGGATCAGGCTTAATATTTTTGGGGTCTAATTTCCTTCGCAAAATAAAACTGCCTTGGTTTTTTATTGAAAATAAGATAGTTTATTACCTTTAAACTTATTTGTAAACTTGTATAACATCTTGCAGGGAGAAAAAACCATCCATCTTTCTCTCAAGAATTTTTTCAACCGTTATCTTCGCCTCTTCTAACAACAACGACGCTTCACCAATTACAGACTCCTTGCTTCATCTCAGCTGTTTTGGCATACATATACATAGGGAAATGAAGAAAACGTAGAATTATCTCACAAAAACTAAAAACACGCATTTCTTTAACAAACAAAAGAAAACCAAAAAAAAAATCGAGCGATTTTTGTCAAAATCTATTAACAACTCGCAGATTTCTGCGAACATTAAGAATTCACTTTCGAGTACTTGTATGGGAGCTTTGCTCCAAAAATTGAATTCCTCGTAAAAAACTTAAATGAGCTGATCAAGAAAAACTGGGAGATACGTATATTTTTTTTGAGCTATATTTTCAGAATCTGGTCAGTTTGATCATGGGTGAGGTCAAAAGATTAAATTTGTCTTACAGTGTAATAATTTCATATAATACGTTTCAGAGAGGAATCTAGAAAGATTTTTTTTTAAATATTTTCAAATAGAAATTTTAGGTATAATTGGATAACCGTTATTAGGACTATTACGAACATTTAAAAAAAATATTTAAATCTATTCACGCCTTCTCAAGTGATGCGCTTAACAACGCACATCAATTCATTTTAGTAAAAGTACTTCATCATGGAAGTAAAAACAATGAAAATACATTTTTTACGTTTCCGAATTATTCACCATGTAGAAATAATGTTTTGCTATAGCACAGTTCCCCAACATCACTGCTTTATTTATCACTATAGTAATTTTTTTTTGTATCTGTACAGTACTTGTCAAGTTTAGCCAAGTAACAAACCCCAAAGTAAGCTAAACAAAAAGCTTATTCCTACTTACTCCCTTCCTTAAGGCCACTTCTCTTCTTTATTAACAACAAAATCAACATAACAAAACCAACATCAACAACAAAAAACTAAGGCAGGCGAAACCTTTCGCTTTCTACCACTTATTTGGTCGCACACAAGCACTCACGAATATTATTTAAACTTAACAGACACACACACGCACGCTCACGTAAATATATGACAGTAGTCGTAGTTTAGCTTGTTGTCGTTGTTACTACACTCATCATTGTCCTTGCTTGTTGTACTCACACATTTTCGATTTAAAGCGGCATTTATTTGACAGGGATGATAAAATTACGATGCTTTTGTATGAGAGGAAGGGTTTAAACTCAGAGCTAATCCAAGGACAGTTTAGGTGAGCATTGATTGTAATAAGTGAAACGACAAAATGCTGGACGAGCTTAAGCTTACAGTCAATTAGGAACAGAGTTAAGGCGGAAATTGTGATTATTTTGCAGTTAATCTTTTAAAGCGACTAGTTAATCATGATCATGGAAAATGCTATCTGGATATTGGATGATTAATTATGTTAGTATGTAATTGTATTACATTAACAACTTAACAGGATTTGGATTTGTTGGATTTGTGTTCGAAAACTACTGTAGTAGTACTGTACTATAGGTCCTATACTCTTTATAGGAACTAAAGGAATTAATAACAGTGCTTACACTGTTAAATATTAACTTTCAAAATGACACAGAAAAACGCCGAGACATCCCAACTGTATTTTGAGCCGTAGAACACAGTGGTATACTTCGTTTTAAAAGTTTAGGTTAAAATCAAGAGATGTTCCATTTTTAAGTTTCTATTGTCTTTCAAGCGATTTGTTGGTGTTGTAATGAAAATACATTAAAATATCTTTCGAATGACAATAGTTTTTTTTTTGTAATTCATGATGATGATGGGCTTTCACCTTATGGCTAGCACAATTCACTTATTTTTAGTATTATAGTACCACATATAATACAATTTTGATAATTTCTATGAATTTTTTTGTAATATTTTTCGAATTAACATTGATTTAGAATTTATATCAAGCTCAAGAGAAGTGTTTTTTGAAAGAAGTTCATAGCACAATGATATTCTCATAATGCACTGGTAGTCTGTACAGCTGTTTCGGATTCAACCACGAACCCTCATCAGCAGACTTTGAAATAATGATTGCAAAATGTTTATCAAGTCTTATGCACCAGAATTAACAACAAAATGAGAATTCTTTCTTGAGAGCATAGACTCGAATAACTTTACAACCATTCACTATGAGAAACCATTCGCTAAACTTCTTTCTTGTTTTGATTGTTTATGTTGAAAAAGCCGTCGGCTTTCAAACAACATGTTTTTGTTGTTGGTTTCGCAACCAACAGATTTGCCTTCTCGTACCTCCCATACAAAATGACCTATTTTTGGAAAATTAATATTTCTCCCACAACTTCCAAACCGACATTTGGGGGGTAATGTTAACACAAGGGAACAAGGTATTTGTTGTTTAAGAACTGAATATTGTTTTAAATGTAATTTGGGACGCTGAATCCAAATCTGCACTTGGTTTTTTTGTATCAGCTCGACTTTTCGCGATATACCGTTATGTCCATAACTAAGGCACTTCCACTACAAATATTTAAATAACTTGAAAACGGTTCACCATATTCAATTAAAAAAAAAACTTGAACTCGTCAACAAAATTATCTTTAATCCGTGCCTACATTGTTTTTAATTTGGCTTAGTAGTTTCAGAGGATATCGTTGTAGTTTTAAAAAATAAAACAAAAAATTTACAAAAAAAAAAAAATTTTTGTTTTTTAAAAATTCATAAAAAAAATTTTTGCAACAAAAATCACAGTGTTTGTCTTAAAACATTTGGTTTAATATAGTGTGAATCAAATGAGCTTTATTTCATTGAAATATCTGCACAACTTTTGATTTTGTCAACAATTTACTGAGATAACTAAATTTACAATAATCACGATTTCCATACAAAAATAACATTTATTAATATGTTTGTGAAAGTGTAACTCGAGCAAACCTTAACGGATCGTTATGAAAATTTATCAGTATTAATATTTTTCGAAACGAACTTATGGGATTGTAAATGGGCGGCATAGCCCCACCCCTTCTGGTACCTCCCATACAAAATTACCTATTTTTGGATAATTAATATATCTTCGATAGCTGCCAAACAGACTACCGGAGGATATTGAAATTTGGTCAGTTTATTTATCTTGCAAAAGTAGACAAACCCTAAAAAAACCGAAAGCGTTGCCATACCCCTTCTGGTACCTCCCATACAAATGACCGAACTCACCCCAATAGTCTTACATACATATCTTTTTTGTGAGTACACTGAATTCAGTCAAACTATGCGAAAGTTTTACGGTTATGAAAATATAAATCTGGAATGAATTTGCACTATATCGGATCACCCCTTCTGGTACCTCCCATACAAAATTACCTATTTTTGGAAAATTAATATTTCTTCCTTAACTTCCAAATTGAAACCTGCCGATTAATTAAATTTGGTCTGTTAATTAATATTGTAATAGGAGGCAAAACTAAAAATTAAACTATAAATAAATTTGCAAATTTGTCATGATTTTTAAAAATACAAAATTTTAATTTTTTTTTGGGTAAAAACAAAAAATTGCGAAAAATCTGTTATCACCGAATTTAGCATAACTCATTCAATTTTCAATCGATTATTATGTACATACATGTTTTAGAAAGCTATCTTAATATGATATTCAATAAAGCTAATAAAAATAACAATTTGCCCCCAACCGATTAACTTTCAGCGTAAAGAAAATTAAAATGTGTAATTTTTTGTGTAATTTTTTTTTTTTTTTTGAATAAAACAGCCTTTACTCAGTCATTTTTTTTTTGTAATATTAAAAAATTTGATTTTTTTCAAAGGTAACAACGATATCTTTAATAAAAAAATAAAATTTTAAAATCCGGCTTATGAAAAAAAATTATGATTTTTTGAACTATAATTTTTTGGAAAAAAGTCGAAAATACGATTAGTACCTGTAACTTAAAAATTCGAGCTGATGGAGAAAAATGGAGATTAGATTTGAAATCAGCGACCCCAAATTAGTAAAAAACAGCTATCGAATTCCAAACAACACTCAAAAAGTTAAATTTTGTTCCCCTGTGTAATTGGTAATTAATTAATATTGCAATAGGAGGCAAAACCTCAGAAAAAACTAACTATTGGACACATCCCTTCTGGTACCTCCCATACAAATGACTGAATTCACCCTCAAAGTTTTTTATGTACACTGAATTCAGTCAAATTTTGCGTAAGTTATACGGTAATGAAAATTGGAATCAGGAATGAATATGGATTATCGGATCACCCCTTCTGGTACCTCCCATACAAAGTGACCTTGCTTGGAAAAATAATATTTCTCCCTTAATTTCTAAACCCACACCTTGGGGATAACCAAATTTGGACAGTTAATTAATGTTGTAATATGAGGTAAAACGTCAGAAGCCCTAACCATTTGAAACACTCCTTCTGGTACCTCCCATATAAAAAATCGATATTGCCCCTTTTACGTACATATCATTTTGTATATACACTGAATTCAGACAAGTTTTACCAAGGTAAGCGTTCATTGAACATTGATTTACGAAAAAAGCAGACACGTTGTGCTAACCCTAAATGTACCTTCCATACAAGTAAGTCAAATTTTTTGCGGTTTTGCTCCACAAGCAGCAAAAAATAATACATAAGTAATTTTATTTTAATTAAAAATCTATTAATTTCAATAACTCAAAACTGATACAATATCTTATATTGGGTGATGGTATTTATCAGTCAGTTTACCTGACTGAAATTTCTGTACTGGTTATATTATAATTCTATTCATAGTTATGGAAAAACTATATAACAATCACTACAGTGAGAGATGGAAGAGAGCAACTCACCAACGCAAACTCATACTGTGGTTGTATTGGGCTGCCGTTTACTGATTTAATGTTACAAAAAGTACTCTATTGTACGAACTAGTACTATTAATTATACCAAAAGTAATTAAATTGTACCAAAAATTAAAATTTATGGTCCCAATTTAATTAAGTGTGATAAAAAGTAAATTTTATGGTACCAAAATGTGCACTTTATTGTACCAAAAAGTACAATTTATTATACTAAGAAGTGGAATTTATGGTACCAAAAAGTACAATTTATTATACCAAAATGTACAATTTATTGTACCAAAAAGTACAATTTATTTAGTCATAATATAACCAAGATCGGTCAAAAAAAAAACCACCTCCCATAAAAATTTACCCTTTTTGAGAGGCTGTCCTTGCGGTTACAGTCGCAGTTTAAGAGATATCAAGCTGAAATGTAAGAGTTATATAACGAATCGTTCAAAAACTAATTTTACCTCTCATACCTCCAGTTTTTAGGGGTGTCCGTCTGTCTGTCTCCCCGATTACAGCTGTAGTTTACGAGGTATCGAGAATTTGGTATACAAGCTTCTATCCTCCGAACGGAGCACAGTGGTCCATTTGCCTGATCTAGAGTAACGAAATTAATAATATAAAAAAAAATCAAATTTTCGTCCAAAAGAAAATTTTTCCTGAATTATAAATCAAGAAGGAAACAAATGAAAAAAAAAAATGTTCACCAATTATTTCGAGTCAATACTCCACTTTGACTGCCGTACTAAAAAATGGTTGCATTTGCGGTCCCACAATATGCCTAAAAATTGCAACATAGTGAGCAAAAGCAACTAAAAGCAGCAAATGTTGGGCATTTCATAAAGTACCCGAAACATATTAACATACCGGCCGATGCCGACTAACTAAGTTCTACTCTACAGAAGTTCAAATTCGGTCACAAAACGGGTTAAACAAAAGTGTTGATTTCTACCACAATTTCCCACACTTTTTCTCTAAACTACATTCATTTATATTTTCAAAAATTCCAAAAAAAATTAGCAATATTTCCCAATTTTTCAGCACAATCCGCACACTTGTAAAAACACGCCCTTTGTTGCAGCTGTTTTGACATTTGTTGTGTTTGAAAGCCGACAGTTAAACAATTGTACCAAATTTGTAAATTTGGAAGTTATTGATTTGATAAATGAACAGTTAGTTATAGTTAGGGTGTTCAAAACCGAAACCGAAAAACCGTAAACCGGTTTTTTTATATAAAACCGTATGCCGGTTTTTGCCAAAATGCCATTTTCGAATAACCGGTTTAACCGAGTTTTTTCCTTCGGGTACTCGGTTTTTTTTAAATTAGTTTAAAATTGAATTTTAAAATTTTACAAAGCTTCTAAAAGCATTCTTGTTTTTACAATGGTCGTGTTTTTTTGGTATCCTATATAGGAGACCGCTATAGGATACCAACAAAACGCTCCGCCGTTAACAAAATGTAATTACTTGGCAGCACAGTAATTTATGTCAAATAATTGTTTGTTTTCTTTTCATTCATTCGTAAATATTGTATTAATTCTATTTTTGAATTTTTGTTGATACTTTCGAGAAATGTTGTAATTTTTGTATAAAAGTTATGTACATGACCTTTCATATGATCTAGTGCGGCGCAGGGACCTTAAGCCACAAATTGGAACCTTTTTTTTCTACGGTTAGCATAACAAATAAGCTGTAAAACGAAATTTTATTAAAAAAACATCATTCGAATGCAATTTATTTTATTTGACGTTCTCTTTTCATTTCTAATTTTTGTTTACCCCTGCAATAAAAAATTTGGTCACATTTTAATTTTTACTACTTTTTTGATCAACTTATCCCCGTTAAGCTTAGCATGTATATCTATCCCCGTTAGCGTATATGGGATAGCATTTGTATGGCTAAGCGGATATAAGTTACCAACAAAAAGCAACCAATGTAAAAAGACTTTTCTAAATTAATTTGATTAAATTTTCCAAAGCTTTTAAAAACATTCTTGTTATTAAAATGTAAAAAGTTTTTTCTAAATTAATTTGAAATTGAATTTTAAAATTTTCAATTGCTTCTAAAAACATTCTCGTTTACAAACATTGAATACCCTAATTATATGTATTAGGACCGGAAAATATCCTACAAGCTAATCCTGTGTAAAGTAGTCTAAAAACAACAGCAGAGTCTATTAACAGTTCAGATTGTGAGATGGGGGAATCTCCTAATGGTAGTCTTTGCAACGATTTAAACATAACATCCAAAATCCACTAGTGAAAACAAATTGCAATGACACAAGTCAATATGATGATTTCAACTATTTCGATAGATTTAATAAAAGGACAGAAAAGCTCAACATCCTTCTAAACGCTCTTTTGTCAATAAATCTTACTTCCACAATAAGTGAGCGCGTGTTTTCTGTATCAAGCTTTATAAAAACGAAACAGAAGAATTACTCAAAATTTAAAACTTAAATTGCATATTATTTCTTAAATTCTATTTTAAGCAGTAAGAAAGTTTCAGTTGGGTAAGCCGACTTACATATACCCTTACCCTCAGTAAAACATATAATTTTCTAGTATATTGATATAATTAATCGATTTCTAAAGTGGGCAAGTGGTACATTTGTATGGGAGGTACCAGAAGGGGCGTGGATAGACTTAAAGTTTTTTTCTTCAAAACTTAATCCTGATTTAGCTTTAATAAATACAGAATTTGTGCCCCATCACGTTAGGTGTATTGCTATTACTACTCCATCTCTATAGTGGGCGGAAAAGTACATTTGTATGGGAGATCTCAGATGGGGCGTGGCTATACTTAAAAACTTTATCCTGATTTAGCTTTACTAAATACAGAATTTGGACACGATCACGTTGGGTGTATTGATATTACAACTCCATCTCTGAAGTAAGCGGAATGTTGCATTTGTATGGGAGGTTCCAGCAGGTACGTGGCTAGGCTTCCAAATTGGTTCTCCAAATTTTTATTCTGTTTGAGCAATACTAAAAACAGAGTTTGGTCACGATCGTGTTGGATCTATTAATAATATTAATAGATTTTTAAAGTGGGTGGTACCTGATGGGTATGGGAGGTACCACATGGGGCGTAGCTAAACTTTCAGTTTTTTCTCCAAAACTTTGTCCTGCTATAGTTTTACTAAATGTAGGATTTGGGCACGATCGGGTTTGGTGTATTGAAAGAACATACTAAATAAATGCAGTTTTTTAAACCAAATTATTTTTTTTGTAAGTATTTTTAACTTTTTAGGAAAAAACCGAAAAAACCGGTTAAACCGGTTTTCTTTAAAATGCGGTATTTGAAATCCGATTTTTCTAAAAAATCAATTTTTCGAATAACTCGGAAACCGGGTTTCTAAAAAAGGGAGGTATTTGAACACTCTAGTTATCGTCGAGAAATCAAATTTTGGTAGATTTCGAATGTCTAAAATTTTGATTTTATTACATTAGATTAGCGAAATCTACCACTCTGCGAAGGTTATGTTCTGTATTGGGTAGAATAGGACAAAAACAACTCCCACCTCCCATACAAACTCCCCCTTTTTAAGGATGTCCGTCTGTGTATCCCTGCGATTACAACTTTAAGCTCTTAAATTAAATTTGGTATTCAAGCTTCTATCCTCTAAGTTATGAAATAAACAAATTCGGACAGAAATACTCCCACCTCGCATACAAATCTTGCCCTTTTCGGGGAATGAATGAATTGTTTCATTCAACAAAATTGGGTATAATTTTGCTTTAGGTATCGGAATCAGAAGCAGACAAGAGTATACTTTTAATAAACACACTATACCGTTACCAATTCAAAGAAAAACAATTAAAATTTAAATTTTCCATTTCAAATTCACAAATCGTCGGTTGATATTCAAAGCGTCCAATTAAAATTCCAAATACGTTAGTTAAAATTGAAAACTCGGCAATTGAAACTCAAAACTCATCCGTTGATTTTAAATTCATAACTCAGCAATTGAAATCAAAACTCATCAATTGAAATTTAAAATTCATTCAATGAAATTAATTAACTAAAGCTAACAGCTGCCGTGCAATTTTTAAAAAAGTTATCACAGTATTTGTCGTTTCTTAAACGTACACAAAACGTACCATAAATGTACCGAATGGCCAACTCGCTTATCCCTTGTTATATCCTTGCTTTTGTTGCTGGTACTTCTGCTGCTGCTATTGTTGGTGTTGCTTTTGCTATTGTTGGTTGGTTTTAGTGTTGCTGCTGTTGTCTGTGTTGCTTGAATGTTGAGAGAACGGAGTCAGAGTCAGTAGCAAGGACTCACTTAAAGTGCTCACATCGCACTCACGGACACCAACAATAAAAAAAAGGCACAAAAGAAACGGTTTCATCATTTACAAAACCCCCTCTCACGAATAGAAATTACACCGAATGGTTTAACCAAATTGTAATTAAATTGATTTATTTGAATACAGTGCAAAAGCTGTGATTTTATGTGATTCAACTACGAAAATTTAAAAAAAACTTAAAATTTTAGTTAAAGTTTTTACTTTCAACCACTTCGTTGTGTGAGTTCGTCATTAAAGTCGTGGCTGTGGTCGTGGTCGTTTTTGTTGTATTGTATTTCTCCCCCTTTTTAGGTAGTCAACTAGCGTTCATCGTCAAATTACGGCCGTGTGTTCGAGTGTTCTCTTCTAACGTGGAACTGTCATAGTGATTAAACTTAAAAATACCGCAAATAGACGCCAAGCCCTTTTTGACGGGTTTCAAGAATCGCAAAGCAAGCGGATTTAATTTGTTCGAAGTTCAACTAAAATAACAGCAAAAAAATCCCACTATTACAATTCCCGATTAAGTGATAAGTGTTTGACACAGATTTTATTTCTTTTCTGACCGGTTTTTGTGAACGGCTTCAAAATTAATTACTCAAAGTATCACCACAACGCTATGTCCTTATCGGCCATAGCGAAGGTAAGTTGTACATATGTAGAGAGATCACTTAAGTATATACTAGTTGTATATAATATACTGTAGTATGTATTACATATTCTATATCTATATATATACTGTTAGAAATTGAACCGATTTGCTTAAGCTTCTCCCCCTTTAAGAGCTAAGCGCCATTTATTGTGTGGTCATGGTTGTGTTCTGAAATCAGATGGTTTGAGTCGTATCATTTCCCTGATGAATTCCTTGGATTTTTAGTTATGAACACGGCTGGCTGTCAAAAAAACGCGCATGCTCATTAATGACAAGCGGAAATAGTGAAGGCTCTCCACACTCCCGGCATTAGCACATTTTTCACTTTTGCGAATTTTTTTTTTCCTGTAGAGTTGCCATAGCATTTGTTGGTAAATTTAGCAACAAACCTTGTTTCATCATATGTTATGCTGGTAACGTAGATAAAGATATTTAATATGAGACAACAAGAAAATAATTTATGTATGTGTTGGTTTTGAAAATACAATATATTTATATATTGTTGACAATAACAAGGTACGAGGTATATAAATCGAATGTGTTACAAAAATGTATCAAAATTGTGCTAAACACTGCTTCTGTATACGCCAATCTTTTGCATATGATCGTGGGCTTGCATCTTTAACAAAGTTCTGCATTTGTTTGAACTATGGTCACCTCAATTAATGCTGGCAACTCATTGGGGCAATAATGTATAGTAAAAGCTTTTCAAGCTGCTGCTCGGATTCTTCGTTAACTGGTAGAGTAGGCTTTTCTCAGTGGGTGTTACAAAAAATAGAAGTGCGTACCTATATACAGACTTGATGTAAGCTTGGAATGGGATGGGAACGTTTTTGCTTAACAATATAGAGGAAGAATATGAAACATTACATACAGGAAGTTGAAGAGAATATACATTGTACATTGTTTAAGATTCTAGTTATTATAGAATTTGCGTATTAGTTTTCAAACTCTTAAGATTGTCAATAGTTTTTTACTGAAATTCAAGCTTGAATTGTTTATATGAGCTGAGAAAATTGTTATGCATTTTCTTACTCAAACGGGATGGAGTTTGTACGAGTATAGAAGCTGAACGTAGTTTTTGTCCGATAGTGTTCAGAGAACAGAAGCTTGCATAGCCAATTTCAATAGCACTTAAACTAGATGGACACCCCTAAAAAGAGGGAGTTTGTATGGGAGGTGGCAGTAGTTTCTGTTCGATCTTGTTTATCTGCAAACTTAACCTCTCTTTGAAGGATAGGTTAAATTAAGCTCGATTTCTCTTAAATTACTGCTGTAATATCGGGGATAGGCAGACAGACAGCCCTAAGAGGAGGTGTTTGTATGGAAGATGAAAGCAATTACACAATGCAACAAATTTTTGATCCCGACTTCTAAATAGTTGATCCTTATGCAAAATTGCATGCTGAATTCAAATCTGCTCTCAGATATGTGAAAAGTAGAACGGTTTTTGAGATATGGTCAAATTTTCAATATTAGTGTTTTAAAAAAAGTTAGGTCTACTAAAATGCCATTTTCCCTGGTTTAAGTCCACCGATGTTTGCAAACTGTGATGAAAATAAAAAATAATAAAATTATTTCTTAAACACACGATAGCTGTTTAAAATCCAATCATAAATGACGAAGTTATGGCACTTGGATTTTTTTTTTTTAAATTTTAATGATTTTTCAAGTTTTCGCTGCCTTTAATTAAGTTTTTTCCGTGTTTCCATAAAAATTGCTCCGGTTTCAGACACTTACATGATACAATAATATCTTACAACAATTTTTTGCCCTTGGTCATCAAAATCGGATAAAAAATACTTCCGCATTTGCAGCAGTTGGTGAAAAAACCCATTTTTATACCATCACCCTTAGGGATGAAGGTATATATCATTTGATACGACCCAAAAGTGTAACACATAGAAGGAGTGACTTTAGACCCTAGGTTTCTTTGAACCAAATTCGATTCATGACTTTTTAAGTCGTTTGAGCCATGTCCGTCTGTCTGTCTGTATGTCTGTCCGGCTGTACGGCTGTCCGGGTGGTTCGCACGATAACTTTCGAAAGACGCAACCAAATGTCTTGAAATTTTGCACGAGTTAATATTTCCCCAAAACTACTTACGGTATTGCAAATGGGCTACATGGCTCCGCCCCTTCTGATACCTCCCACACAAATACATCATTCCGCCCACTTTAGAAATCGAGTTATAATATCAATACACCCAACGGGATCGTATCCAAATTCTGTACTTAGTAAAGCTATTACAGGATAAAGTTTTGGAAAAAAATTGAAAGTCTAGACACGCCCCTTCTGGTACCTCCCATACAAACTCACCTTTCCGCCCACTTTAGATATAGAGTAATAATATCAATAAATCCATCGCGCTCGTACCCTAATTCTTAATTTAGTAAAGCTATAGCAGGATACAGTTTTTGAGAAAAAAACTGAAGTCTACCAACGCCCCATCTGGTACCTCCCACACACATCTGGTACCGCCCACTTTAGAAATCGATTAATATTATTATTAGAACTACCGCAATCGTGACCAAATTCTGTATTTAGTAAAGTTCAAGCAGGATAAAGTTTTGGAGAAAAAATCTGGAAGTCTATACACGCCCATTCTGGTACCTCCCATACAAATGTACCTTTCCGCCCACTTTAGAGATGGAATAATAATATCAATACACTTGACACGATCGTGCCCAAATTCTGTATTTAGTAAAGCTATAACAGGATAAAGTTTTGGAGAAAAGATCTGGATGTCTAGACACGCCCCTTCTGGTACCTCCCATACAAATGTACCATTCCGCCCACTTAAGAGATGGAGTAATAATATCAATATTCTCGACACGATCGTGCCCCAATTCTGTATTTTATTAAGTTATAACAGGATAAAGTTTTGGAGAAAAAATTGGAAGTCTAGCGGCGCCCCTTATGGGACCTCCCATACAAATGTATCTTTCCGCCCACTTCAGAGATGGAGTAATAATATCAATACATCCAACGCTATCGTGCCCAAACTCTGTATTTAGTAAAGCTATAACAGGATAAACCTAGAAGCCTAGACACGCCCCTTCTAGTACCTCCCATACAAATTTACCACTCCACCCACTTTAGAAATCGAGTAATAATATCAATATAATAGCAATTTTTTTTATTTTACTGAGGGTGATGGTATATGTAAGTCGGGTCGCGCGACTGAAACTTTCTTACTGGTTTTTATAGATATTCCTATGTGACTTGTTTAACAAAAAGCGTAGAGTTATGTTACGGAGGGCAATCAAAACAACAGTAACTACTGCTCCCAAGCACAGCTATGTGTACTTAATTGTGAATGCAGCGTGTATTCTTCTTCCGATTTTGATGACCAAAGGCAAAAAATTTTTGTAAGATATTATTCTATCATATAATTGTCTGAAACCGGAGCAATTTTCACGAAAACAAGGAAAAAAACTCAATTAAAGGCAGCAAAAACTTTAAAAATCATTAAAATTTTTACAAAAATCAAACTTTGAAGTGCCATAACTTCGTCATTTATGATTGAAGTTTAAACAGCTATTTTTAGTAGACCTACCTTTTTTTCAAAACACTTAAAACGATGTCTCAAAAACTGTTCTACTTTCCACATATCTGAGAGCAGATTTGAATTCAGCGTGAAATTTTACATTAAAATCAATTATTAAATGTCCCAAATACAGAAACTTTTGAAATTTTGTGACATAGTGTTATTATTGGATGTTGTTCATATTAGCACTTACCTTAAGCTTATAGGGTAGAAGCTTGCCTATTAAATTTCAGCTCAAAAAGAGGAATTTTGTTTCTGAGAAGAGTAGAGAAGATTGTATACAAAATTTCTGCTCTGACTACGGACGTAATCGCAGGGACAGATCCCAAAAGTTGGAGTTTGTATGAGAGGTAATTTTTGACGGATCTTGCTCAACTTGAGGAAAGAAGCTCCGGCTATCATCGCGGGGACGGACAGACGGCCACCTTTAAATATACTAAGATTTCGACGCTGATCATTTATATATATTTATATTGTCTTACCTACCACTCCTCCATACTGGCGTTACAAATAGAAGAACAAAATTAATATGCCCTTCACTCCGTTCGTGCGGCTGGTGAAGAGTATAAGAATTAAGCTAGTTAACACTTTTTCTATCTTAACGTTTGCTTTTCGAAAATTGCAGTGCAACGATGAATGTGCATGTAAAAAATAGAAGGATTGTTTAATACATGCTTTAGCTCATGATAATCTGCATCATGCTCGTATGTTCAGGTCATCGTAACTAGAAGATTGGCATTCATTGTGTGCCTAAAAATTTTAATATAGTAATTTATCAATGAAAATGCCCAAGAATACCTCAATCATGAGGTATGATAAATAGCGATCTTGTAATATCTATTTACAAACAACATTGATTATTTCGCGTAAATATACATTTTGTAAAGGACCTTTATGACCTGTCTTGGCATGATGGTTAGAACACGCAACTATCTTGCGGGAGGTCCGAATAAGTGATGCTCAATACACTCTGCGTATTTTATACCCTATAAAATATACCGAGTTCGATTATATTTTAATAAAAAAAATTATGAATTTAAAAACTTTTTAAATGTTAGAAAATAAAATTTACTCACATACATGAAATTATTTTTTTTGGAAATTATTTTTGTTATGTAGAAATGTAGAAACAGTAGAAAAAAAATAAAAAATAAGCATAACAGTAACGGACACGTAAGTTGCGTCCCTCGAAAAATATGAATAACTTGAACATTTGTTAACCGATTTTTGCAAACAAACAAGCGTTATACTCGCGAAAGAAATATTAGTGTGTCCTTCAGACTTACCAAAAAAGTAGAAAAATTCGAATAGTTTGCGATTTGGTGGCAAAAAACAGATATACGTAACAAGTTATCTATATAGCAATATATATTTTGGAAAGGCCGGGATCTCTACTTTCCAAATCCGCTCAGTCACTGAACTTATGGTTCATATTTAACCAAGTTACTTGCATATTTTTTCTTTCCAAATCCGCTCAGTTCCTCAAAATCGGTTCATATTGAACCAAATTTCATAACATATTCTTGTTGTACTCAACAGCACCTACCGGAAAAAACCAACATTTCCCAGATATTTTTACTTTAGTTTGAATTTGCCGTAATGTGTTTTTTGTAGGCTTCATTATTATTTTTTGGGCAGATGTGGCAGTTATTTTATTTCATAACTATTAATGGTAGGCCAATTCTTATGATTTTGGCCTTTTTGTATAGGTAATAAGCCACAGATTTTATTTACAATATAATTTGGCAATCAGACTGATAAATGGTACTCAGGTTCCAACAAAATAAAATATACAACAAATCGTGTTTTTTCAAGATTTCAATAGCTTTTAGGGTCGCCTTGCAAAAATATATACTCCGCAAGGTAAGGACTGACTCAAAAACGGGCCATGTTGTCCAGCTCCTACTGGTAGCCCTATACAAAATTGGCCAATTTCAGGAATATCTATATTTCATATCACATTTCAATAATATTTAAAAAGAACGCCACAGAACGTTAAAAAAAGAGCTCTCTGATTACTTAAAATTCGTAGCAATAACTTGAAAAATCCGGAGGATATACACCGTCCCTTCTGGTAACTGCAATATAAATGACCGAACATCCAAATATTTTTTTAGTAGTGCCAAAACTGCAATTAAATTAAATTTTGTCAAAACACATATTAGGCAATCGGATTGTAACATCATTTGTATTAAATTTGAGAAATATTTTTATATATTTTTGATCAGTGTTTTTTTTTTTGCTATAATTTAAGGGAAGTATATGTCACTAAGTTTATGATAGTAGGTATCACTACCACTCGTATCGAAATTTGAGGCAGAAATATTTTTTTTAGAAAAAAATTTCGTCTGTCTCTATGGAAACGTCCGAAAAGGTATTATTATTTAAAAAATATAATTATGTATAAAATAATTTGTAAAATTTCAGCCGCCACTACAATTAATGTATATTACTATTACAAATTCTCTTTATATACTTACGATGTTGAACTCATATTATATAATTGTTACAAAAATTTACTTTTCTTTTGCTCCTTAGATAAAATATTCAGTAGGTTTACACCTACTCTATTATCTCTATTCATTACAAAAGCTCTTAACATTCCCATATATACCTATAAACACCATTCCCTAGCTATTCTTCCAATTGTATTAAAATATTATAAAAAATGCTACTTTATTCCCATCTCCCATCGCATATAAATTTAACAAGGCAACAACTTTCCAGGCAACCCTTAATAACTCATACCGGCATTTATATCCACTCATTCTACCATGTGAACTACGGCGTTCACCAGAAAAAAAACTCTCATGCCAACGTGTTAAATAAAATTTGAGCTTTTTTGCGGCACAAAGCTCACTCATACTCTGTAAATACATTCGTACAAAACGAACAAAGTTTCCCTTGTGAAATACAAACGCTGCGTTGTGCTCACATTGTTGTTGCTAACGCATTTGTTCGGAAGGATATTTAGCCATCTCTTTAGTACAAATATTGTGTGAGAGTGTGAGTGAGTGTTTTGAAATAGGGATGATACACGGGCCTTTGGGGTAGTAACGATTTTTATAATATAGTTTGACAAAGCAAACACATGTAGGAAGACCCTTTCGAAGATAGACCCTTCATAAGCTAGGCCGAGCTAATCCGCATTAGCCTAGTAAGAGCTTCCTAAATAAAATGATTAAAAATAACAGTTAGAAGTCGGGATACCCGACCCACTCTCAGTGAAACAAAACATTTTCTAGTATATTGATATTATTACTCGATTTCTAAAGTGGGGGAGTTGTCCATTTGTATAAGAGGCACCAAAAGGGGAGTGGCTACACTTACAGTTTTTTTCTTACTAAAACTTTATTCTGATATAGCTTTATTAAATACAGAATTTGGGTTCGATCTCGTTGGGTGTATTGATATTATTACTAGATTTCTAAAGTATATATTTGTATAGGAGGTACCAACCCCGTAAGTAGTTTTGGAAAAATAATAACTCGTACGCAGTTTTAAAACATTTGTTTGCAGTTTTAAAACATTTGTTTGCGTCATACGAAAGATATCGTGCGTACCAGCCGGACTGCCAGATAGACAGATAAACAAACAGACAGACGGGCATGGCTCAAATGACTTAAAAAGTCATGAATCGAATTTGGTTCAAAGAAACCTATGGTCTAAGTGACTCCTTTTATGTGTTACATTTTTAGGTCATACCAAATGATATATACCCTCCTACCTGTAGGGTGAGGAGGATTTTACTTCTATTAAAAAAAATTCTAATTTATGTAAAAAATGACATAGAAACGAATATAAGTACATTTCGTATGCAACTTTCCAACCTTAATTGTATAAACTTGGACTATATGTTCTTAGAGTCAATCCATCTAAGTACAAGTTCTATCATCCCTGGCCATTATCTCTGTATCTCTTTAACTCATACCCAACATAAAACCAAAACACTCGCACTCTCAACAACTTATCTCTTCCGTATTCCTTTTATGCATGTTTTCCTTCATCGTCCTTTCGTTTGCTTTGCTCTGGCGGCGTGTGTTCGTGCGTGTGTGTGTTCTCATAGGCTGGATGTCCTTGAACGTAATTTTGACTCGGATACTGAACTCCTGCGAACACTTTCAATGTAATACCTCTTAGTTCATTTACATGTTGGTATGTATGTTGCTGGTTGGTTGGTTCCCTGTTTCTATGCTCATTTATAGCCAAGTCATGCTGATGATGTTTGTGTGTATGTTTTTTGTTTGGACTGTTTGTTGTAGGTTCGTTAACCCGACCTTGGCAAACGACATACTTTAAGAGGGACTTTAACAGGATAACAGAAATTTGTAATGGTGCTGCATAAAGCATATACGCGATTGTGTAGCTGTGTGTGTGTGTGTGCGAGCACGTGTGTGCGACTAGTAGGTTCAATGGCCTCTGTGGGAAATTGCCTACAATTTTTCTTAGCTGTCCTTCAACTTTTATGTTAAGTTCATATTTTGTTTTGTTTTATTGAGTTGAGTTATCATCTGGTCGTGGTATTCGTGTCGTGTTTGTTTGTTTGTTTGATGTACGATTGTAGATATTTGATGTACGGCGGTCTTTCGTTGTTCATTTCCAGGATAATTTATGCTCTAGTTGCATGTAATGTTTTGTGTTTTTGTTGTGTGCACTAAATACCAATGTTGATATGAACTTATACACGTGTTTACAGTATTCATAGCTCCTAGCTTTGTCCCGGTAAACTTTAATGTTTGATGTCTGTGTGTGTGTTTGTATGGAATCCTTAAAGAGTCCTTTTATTAGCTTATTTAGGGGAATTAAGTTAAATCGATTGTTGTTGTTTAAAAACAACATAGAGTTTGTAGTCATCACACACGATATTACTTGCAACAGTTGAATAACATTGGAGTCAATGACCTCTGGAGGTATTGTTGAAAGCTTAAGCCAAATACAAGGTTTTTAAGGCTATGAGACTAGTTGATGAGTTGAGGGTCGGTCATAGTAAACATATTACAATACACCTGGATGGAATTTAAATATGAAAATTAATTTTACTGTATTGTTAGTAAAGGGGTTCCTTTACTTTAGTATACAAACAATTGTTTAAATTTTAATTATAAATAAACAGAAAATCAAAATTAACAATTAA
Source organism: Muscina levida (assembly GCA_964034835.1). NCBI lineage: Eukaryota > Metazoa > Arthropoda > Insecta > Diptera > Muscidae > Muscina > Muscina levida. Next base: position 183,144,946 of record OZ035880.1, on the reverse strand, counting down.
TGGTTTATATCAGGGTTCGTATTTGCTCGCTCGCGATCCGCTCCTTTCCTGAAAATTGGCTCTTACATCGCGAGCCAAGAGCCACAAAATTTCAAATGAGGTCTGTACTTTTTGCCGAAAAGTACATTAAAAGTACTTTGTGGTACAAAAAATTACTCTGTTACAAAAAAAGTACTTTGTGCAACAGAAGCGTTTTTGGGTCAATAAAAGTACTTTTTGGCATAAAAAAGTACGTTGGTACAAAGAAGTACTTTGTGCCAAAAAGTACATAAAAAGTACTTTGTACTTTAGTACAAAAAAGTATTCTGGTACAAAAAAAGTACTTTGTGCAACAAAAAAGTGCTTTTGTGCTTTTTGACATAAAAAAGTACTTTTGGTACATAACTTTTCAAATGGGCTCTTGGCGCTTGGCTCGCGAGCCAGCTCTTTATTTGGGATCTTGCCTCGGTTTTACAGTGCGCCAGGTAAACGATTACAATATTAACATCCTAAATTTATAAATGAGGTAAAGGCAATTTTGCGAACATGAAAAATACATTATAAGTCCAGCCTTGATGTTCGCTCTTTACTATTTTATTACGTTTTGCTGCCATATGAGGTCTGATTATAGCTATATACATTTAAATCAGCTGATCAGACTTTTTGTAATGTTGACCTAAAAATTTAATCGAGGAGAATCGATTTTTGTCTAAACATATAGCTTTTAAAAATGTCAATTAGAGAATACGCTTTATTAAGTTATGATAACCATACAATATAATTTTCAATATGTACTATAAATAATATTACATCTAAACATTAAGAATTATTGAAATCAATAAAATTATTATCCACAAACGGATAATGAAATTGTAATAAATTGTACATGCCATAATAAATAATCCAAAAAGAAAAAAACACTTTTTCGCTTTGCATCCCATGCTTTTCTCATGTGAGTGAGCTAACACGCTTCCATTTTTATACTACTACCCTTAGGGATGATGGTATATATTATTTAATGGTATATATCATTTGGTACAAGAATAAGAGTAACGCATTAGAGAATCTTAAGATCAAATTTGTTTCAAGGCTTTTTGAAACTGGCTGGCTGAATAGCTGGTGTGCAGGATAACTAGAATAAGCATTAACTGATCTTTATGAAAATTTATCAGTATTAATATAATATTTTCCAAAATTAAATAATGTAATTGAAAATTGCCAGAGTAGCTCTTCCCCATTTGCTACCAGCCATACTATTTTACCTATTTTTGAAAAAATAATATTTCTCCAAAAAGTTCTAAACGGACAACTGGAAGAGATTTAAGTTTGGTCAGCTCAATAACCTTGTACTAATAGTCAAACCCTCAAAAAACCAAAACCTTTACCACACCCCTCCTCGTAGCTCCCATACCAATGACCGAATGGACCCTCATAGTTTTATATACATAACTTTTTTGTAAACATATTGAATTGTGTCATGCTTTACGTAAGATGTACACTTAAAAAAATTGGACTTATTAATAAATATAATGTACGTTTTGCGACCAAAACTCCGATGGATAGACCAGGTGACGGAAATGTTAAGTAAGCTTGGTATGACGAACTATCTACGGAGCGCAAATGACCGAAGCGCTTGGAATGGTTTTCTACGTGCGGCTACTGATAGATGAATTTCTGTTGTTGCTGCCAGTAAAGAAGAAGAAGAAGAATGTACATTAAAAGACAACGACGGGTGTGACCTAAGAAATTCGAGCATTAACAAAATTATGACTTTCAGGTTTATTTCTGTAAAATTTTCTGTAGAAAGTCCACAATTATTCTTACTGTTCGCAAAAAACTTATTTTTCTTAATAAAAAACTTTTTAGAAAAGAAGACGGGTGTGACACCATTTTACGACGGGTGTGACCTAGTAAAATAAACTCAAAAAATTTAAGTTTTTATAGAGTTCAATTATATAACAAACATAAAGGTAAACATATGAGAAAATAATAAGACATATATGTATTCGTTATCTTTACTATCGTCTTCATCATTATTGGAGTGGTTAATTCTTTTCTCGACCAAGCGGTTATGAAAATCGTAATATACATTCAATTAAATAACCATGGGTCTAAAATCAAAATCGAGCCACATGTTAGTAACAAGAAACTTTTTGAATTGGGGAAAAAATCTACAACAATCCCCGTAACTGCCACGGAATCGCCCCTAGAGGGTTCAATTCAATGGCCGACCCCCTGTTATCTTTCCCAGCTAACATTTTTCCCAAACATACCTACCATCCATCATCAGCTACTAATGGGGCTTCCATATGGGGCTTCTGCCCTTAAGCAGCCCCTAGAGGAGTCAAATGTATGACCGGCCCATAATATTTTTGCAAAACCAACAGTTTCTCTAAACATATCTACACTCAAAAAAAATCAAGTATTCTGTACTTAAATCATTCCCCAGCGGTGTCAAAAACACGGTAAGTACGGATTTTCTTAAATCCAGTACAAAATGCTTGATCTAAGAACGGAAAAACCTAGCCTGGAATTCTTATTTGTAGATGTTATTAAGCCTTGTGGGGCTTGATTTTTAAGTATAAAATTCTTAATAACACAGAACAAGTATTTTTTGCAAACAAGATTTCAAAACACTTTTTCCATAGATTTTGACCTTCTAAACACGGAGGAGAATTTTGTTGTCTTTAACTTAAGTGGTTATATATGAAGATCGGTCAAGAGATACCAAAAATATTACCAAAATATTAAGCGCACCTCCAAAAATTTAAAAAAAAATTTCAAAATTTTTTATAAAAAAGCGGAACCTAAGAAAATTTTTTAAAAATCATTTTCTTGTTTAGGAGGTCAAAATCTATGGAAAAAGTGTTTTGAAATCTTGTTTGCAAAGAAAAGTAGAAAATTTGTGGGCTGGTGTAATAGATGACATTAAGCCGGATGGGGCTTGATTTTTAAGTATACAATTCCTGAATATAGATGGCAGAATTCTTGAATATAGATGACATTAAAACCGCTGGGGCTTGATTTTAAAATATAGAATTCTTAATTATAGATGACATTAAGTCTAATGCGACATGATTTTTAAGTGTAGAATTCTTAATTATAGATGACATTAAGCTGGATGGGGCTTGATTTTTATTAAATAATATGTGGATAGCTAATTAGATAGTTGCCAAACGATTCAAGTACGATTCTTGCAAAAAATAAGAATTTTAAACTTAAATTTAGAATTTAATTGTGGGGAGAAAACATTAAGCTAAGAGAGTAAATGTTATTTCTCTCTCAACCATTTTTTTCTCAGAGATCTATGTAAGATTTTTTATTCTTACTTTGAGTCAGATATTACTTAATATTTATTCTAAGACTTTTTTTACTTGATAGTTGACAAGTTCGTTCTTAATATTCTCCAATTAAGTATGTACGAACTTAATTGGAGAATTTCATTCTTATATTAATATTTTATACAGAGATTAATGTAAGTTTTTTATTCTTACTTTAAGTCAGAAAACCCTTCTCTGTGTACCCTATATTTTCAACCCTTAAGGTGCTTTCCCATGGTGCCTCCTAAAAGGGTCAAATGTAAGACCGGCCACCACCGGTATTTCCCTCCTAAATGTTTTTGATTAACATACCTACCCCCTATCTTAACACCCTAAGGAGGCTCTCATACAAAATGCACTTACATATATATGTACTGTCCTCTACCATGGCCAGTAGCAAATAAAATGCATGCCAATCATATTTAAGAAAACCAAAATGGCTTATGGCAGTCTTCATTTTTTACCCAGGGACGGGTGTGACCAAATGTATTCTGTAATAAATACTCAAATATTTAAAAAATATGTTCACAAAATTGCACTATATTATTAATTACACTTACATTGTTACTGTTAGAAAATATTAATGCTTTATCGTCTAAAGTAAAAATTTTATTAAACTTTTTTCATGTTTACGGGGACGGGTGTGACACAAAATTCGTATATTTCTATTGACTCATAAAACTTTTATTATAAAACATACAAAGCTGAAACCTTATGTGAAAGCAAACAGGAGATCTGTCTAAGTAAAAACTGTTATATTTTTACATATCAAGATAAATTGAATATTAGAAAATGTTAATGTAAGTCGTAGCGTATAAAATTAGAGTTAAGAGTTTTCGTTATATGCTCATTTTAAACTGTTGCCAAATTTATAAATATTAAAAAAATATAGGTTTTTCCTCAATTTGTTTAGTGTATTGAAACAATAGACCAAATTGGCTATCGAGATCAGAATTTTCTAATTGCTTGAGTTTTTTTCATCTGTCCATGTTCCTGTATAGGGCCATTTTAGCTAGAATTGCCCACATCTAGAGTATATTTTAACTTGATCAGTTCAATTTCTTTCCAATAGTAGAAAACTGTTTAGAAACATTTGCATTTTAGTTCTGCTACCTCCCATACAAATGACCAAATTCCACCTCATAGTTTTAGAGCAAAATATAATTTTATTGAAATTCGACTCAGGAATGAATATGGATTATATCGGCCGACCCCGACTGTTGCCTCAAATACAAAATATCTTATTTTTGGAAAATTAATTTTTCCTACATAATTTGAGATAACAATACATAAACGATTCAAATTACGCTTTTCTTTATATTAATGCAAAAATGTTAATTTGGTCACGAATGCTAGCATTGCTCACTGTAGTTAGCCATTTATTGTTATCGTTAAGCAAATGCATACATTAGTGAAGGGGTCTGGTTTATTCACTTATCTATGTGATATTTTTCCCGATGTCCTATTAAAAAAACTCTTTAGTGCAGACATAAGTAATCGTAACATATTTTAATGATATTTCAATGCCACCTCTGGAAAAAGTCGATTTTTAAACTTTATCACATACTTTTTGGCTCCCTTCTCACTAAGCCTTAAATGTGTTCCACATATCAGCTGCTTTTAAAAACACACATGTTACTATTGTTGCTTAATGGGTCCCTAAGCACAATCGTATGATTGGCGGACGCGAAACTAAAAGTAAAACTTAAAATTAATACTTTATAATTTGTATAAGGAAAATTTAACTTGTTAAAATATTTATAAGAGAGCTAATACATATTGAATTTGTGTTTTATCATTCAAAATGTAATAAATTTTCATACCAAACCAAACTAAGCTATTAGGTGAATGTTTTCTAATTGTGAAAATTGTAATGTTTTCAAAATTTTGGAAATCTTAGCATTTAGTTGATTTTTATAATAGTCATGCGGCGGCTGCCGCTTACCACTTTCACTCGGTCGTCGTCGTCGGCATATGCGATTGTGTTATAGGCACAGTACACAAACATTTTGTACCACAATGACTAGTGTTATCAAAAGAACAAGCACTGCTAAACAGGTAACATACATATATTGTTTACCTAAAGTATCTCAGGTGCAAGATAACAGAATATATTAAAAAAAAAACTATACGACCAAACCGGTTCAACCATAAGAACAAATCATAACACAGTAGAATATATCTGCCTACTAGTAACAGATTTAAAAAAATACCGAATGTAGATGCAAATGTCTTATCACACAGTGTTTTTATTTTAATAAAAAAAAGCCGCCTCAGTTGCCAACAATAACAACAAATACATAAAATTTTAATATTAAGAAGTCATTAGACTTGAAAATCCAGATCGTATCACTTTGAATAAAATTATATTATTCTCAGAGACATGAGATTATTGTGGAACACTTTAGTTAAAACGTCTCAGTTAGGTGAAGCATTCCATGTGAACAACAAGTTGTTTACGCGCACTGCTACACCATTATTAAATATGTCCACCACCACTAATACTGTCCTCTCCCCCTCTGCTTCTTTGTCTACTCCCTCTGGTGGCGATGAAAAGCCAATACTATACTCGTATTGGCGAAGTTCCTGCTCATGGCGTGTGCGCATAGCTCTTAACCTCAAGGAGATTCCATATGACATCAAACCCATCAGTTTGATCAAGTCGGGTGGCGAACAACACTGCAATGAATATCGTGAGGTGAATCCCATGGAACAAGTGCCGGCTTTGCAAATTGGTAAGTTGACTAAGAGGCGACGACGACAACGTCGAGGATGCGAAGTGTGAAATTTTATTACTTTGTTTTGTTTGTTTTGGCAGATGGTCACACTCTAATTGAATCCTTGGCTATTATGCACTATTTGGAGGAAACTCGCCCCCAACGTCCTCTATTGCCTCAAGATGTCCATAAACGTGCCAAAGTTCGTGAGATTTGTGAAATTATTTGCTCCGGCATTCAGCCTTTGCAAAATCTGATTGTTTTAATCCATGTCGGTGAGGAGAAGAAAAAGGAATGGGCTCAACACTGGATAACACGTGGTTTCCGTGCCGTCGAAAAGGTCTTGTCCACCTCAGCTGGAAAGTATTGTGTGGGTGATGAGATATCAATGGCGGATTGTTGTTTGGTGCCTCAGGTGTTTAATGCGCGCAGGTAAGTGGTGAAATGTTGGTCATAGTAGAGAATCTGTTGAAAATACGATGGGAAAAGATTTTGTTTTAAATATCTTAAGAATATTTTCAAAACATTATTAAGCCAAGTGCCTGTTACAGTAATTTTTCCGTATAGTGTTTACCATAAATTGTAGAGACACTACCTGTAGTGGGTACACTTCAACGTGGCTATAACACTCTACTGCTCTTTGTAGTGCTGCTGAAGGAACATTTTGAGTAGAGCCATGTGAGTAGACCATGTTGTAGTTGCATGCAGAATCGCATGGTAGATCATTTTCTCCGGAAATCGAATATAGAAAATTAAACAAAAAACAAATCAAATTTGGAATTTTGGATAAGTTTTTATTGTTTGTTCTTGCAAGTTAGAACATCTACCCAACTGCTTCTGCCCTATAAAATATGTTCTTCTATCCCCTGCCGTTTCTCCGGCATGTTCATACATTTTCAATCTAATAAGAAGAGTGGATACCAGAGTACAGTGATACTAGAGTACGTATTGGCTCGCTATTTTCGGCTCGCGAGCCAAGGGCCCCAAAATTGTAAACGAGCTCTCGGCTCGCCTGCCGCCTCACGAGCACCGAAAAGTACATTAAAATTTCTTTTTGCAACATAAAAGTACTTTTGGGCCAATAAAAGTACTTTTTGTTACCAAAAATTACTTTCTTTGGTACCAAACAAAGTACTTCGTTGATAAGAAAATTGCTTTTGGGACAAAAAGAAAGTACCAAAGTTAAAATTTAGGAAAAGTTTAAGCGAGCCCTCGGCTCGCCTGCCATTCAACAATTTAGGAGCTGGGCTCACGAACTAAGATTGTGGCTCTTGGCTCGTGAGCTAAGAGCTAAATTTCAGGAAGAGAGCGAGTCGCGAGCAAGCCAATAAGAACCCTGCTCAAAATCTTGACTTAAGGTTTAAAAACCGGTTTTTCTGAACTTTACCCTCTTATTAGCTTTTAACTCAGTCATTTCTAAAAATAGTTGCTTAAAATTCCTTCAAATTTAAAAAATATTAAAAAAAAACTAAAAATTTTGAAATTTCGAGACATAGACATCTGTCTGTCTGACAAGTTATCTATATTTATTGCATAACGTTGGAAAGGTCTAAGATTCTTCTCTCCAAGACCATTAAGAAATCAAAACTCAGTTAAGAATTGACTGAGTTACAAGCTCACAAGTGAAGAAAGATCTGAAAACCGGTTTTTGAACCGTAAGTCAAGATTTTGAGGGTGTTAGGAAACTTAGGTATACATATTCATGTTGCACCCGACCAGACCTACAACATGCACTAGGTTAGTCGACAAATTCCTAAATTTTTGTTTTAATTTTAATTTTTTCTTAATTTTTACCCCAGGAATTTACTTTTTTGACGATTTCCGAAGTTAATAAAGAAAACTATTTTTTTTTAATCTCATTACAAATTTATTTAAAAGAAATATTTTTAATATTTTCAACATAAAATTTTTACTTAAGTCATCAGCTTTTCACAGCATTTGCACACAAATTTATGCATTATAATATTTCCCCCCTTTAACTCTTCTTTTGCAGATTCCACGTTGACTTACGCCCATATCCCATCATTTTGCGCATTGATCGCGAGTTGGAAAGCAATCCGGCCTTCCGTGCCGCACATCCCTCCAACCAGCCCGACTGCCCCCCCGAGTTGCCAAACAAATAGAATTTTCCGCAACCAACTGCAAAACGGCGAAAAACGAAAAAATAAAATTTGCAGTTACAACATTATGAAGAACCACGATAAAACAACAAGAACAAAAACAACTCAACTAACAAATGTCTTAATAAACTACGATATTGAATAAAACAACAACAACAAGACCTACTCTTAAACTTTATGATTTCTATTTGTACAACAACAACAATTTGTAACTTTTCCGTTTTAAAACGTAACGTAAAATGTAATATTAATCGAAACTATGATGACAGAGTAACAGCACAAGATGTGATGATTTGCAGTTGCAAACCGCGTTTCAGTAACGTTTAATAAACGTTCGCAAACAAATATTTGGGATGAATATTGATGATAAGAAATTGACAATTTTTGGCTCTTAAAGAAGATGAAAAAATTACATTAAGAAAACTAAAGATTAGATCCTCAGTAACAAAAACAAAAAATAACCGATGTGTTTAAATCTTATGTTCAAAACAAAAGATTTTTTTCTTGAAAAATTTAAACTAACACTATGATATAGACATTTAGGTTTTTAAATTTCAAAATTAATTTTTGTAAGAAAAACAAATAAAACTAACGGTACTAACAAATTAGGCACCTACAAAACACACACACATACATACACACAAACAAATTGTACGAAAAGCAAAATTTTATTCAGGGATTTTTGAGAACAAAAACAAAATTATTAACAACTAATAATACAAATTACAATTTAAACAAAAAAAATGCAACTATTTTACTGTCTAGTAACAATATCTGACACACACACACACACTCGTATAAAATTTTTTACTAAAATCATATGACAAGTCATCACAATGTAAACGATCCATTTTAAAAGTAACTGTTAACTACAAAATACAACAATTTACAAAAGTTTTTAAAGTACAAAAAATATTCAAACTAATAATTAATATTACTACTACTACAATAACTACAACTACTGCTAATATTAAATGACAACAAATTTGCAATTCACACAATTCTAAAATTACCTATAGAAACGGATATGATTCAAGTATTTCTGCGATACACACAATGAACATATATTTAAGGCGCTATGTTCTACTTAGGGATGATAAAACAGTAAAGTTGCAATGTATTAATGTTACGAAATGGGTTAAACAAATTTCTTGAAATATCTATTAAATATTACAAATGTTGATGAAATATTTCTCAAGTCGTAGTATATTGTTCGGATATGAAGGCTATTAAAAAAACAAACACATTCGATTTTGTTATGATTTCGTATAGGAATTGTTTACAATATTATATTGTAAAATAACTTACAAATGTTATTCCGTTTTGAGGGTAAATCGGGTGCAAGAATTTCATTTCTGGCATCAGTCTATGAACATTAATACATTCTTATACACAAATTTATGGTGAATCATATCTAAAGACAAAATTTACAAATTTAAAGGTGCGGCAGTGATAAATGTTTTACCATCCTCTCATTTTGATTTTCGTTACCAAGAACACATCCTTGGCCATGCTGCTATTATTCTTGAGCTCCCATTGCAAATCTTTATTTGTTGAACATAGCTTGTGATATTGGGGTATTTTGCCCTAACCCTTCTGATAACCCCTTTGTTTATTACCCTTAAACCAAAAATATTATTTTAATGAAAAAACATAAATTTTTGGCTAAAATCAGTATTACAAAAAAAATTTTATCGAGTTTTCTGTGAAACTTACATTTTATGCTTAGCATAGTTTGGAATTTAGGTATTTTGTATTAATTAATGCAACTAGTGATATTAAGTCAGTTTGTCGCCCCCATAGTGCATTCTATGCAAATTGCATTTAATAGCGTAAATATGACGTCTCATGCTCTAGATAAGGTCTGTAGTTGCATCATGTCCTTTTGAAATAGACCTGCAATTTTAAAAAGTCTTATTTGAAAAACTCTAACGGAATCAAATTATCAACGGAATCATAATAGGAAATGGTTGGGTGCCCGACCTTTTGACCCCTTGTTCTAAAAAATTTAAATGAGAGACCTCATCTTAAGAGTCCTCCACCATAATATGGCTAAAACAGGATGATACCATTTCCAACCGGTGGGATAAGTTCTAAGCTAAGCTTCTTTAGATGACCCTACTGTAATTTTGTCATATTTAAACAAGGTTTTTATGTGCAAGTTATTATCGTGCGTCACCGAAAGACGTTTGCATATTTCTGTTTTATTTTTTTTAAGCTGCAGTCAGTAAAGTACCTTTGCGTCGTTCGAAAGCAACAAGTCCCAAATCATTTTCAAATATATGACTCATTGAATTGGACGATCGGTGGCGGTCTTTGACATCTTTAGTCAACCAAATCAGTTTCATGTTCCGGTATGCAAACATGAGAGTAATCCCAAGCGGTCGGAGCGTTTTGAAAACGTCACCTTTTTCGATTTCGTACTAAAAAAAGTCCTATAACAGCGATACGGTTCCCTTTATCTGACCACTTGAAGTAATTTTGAATTCCCGTTACAATCTAACGCTAAAGTGGTTGGCTTTCATTATCCATGTGGTTATCACGGGAAACATAATAATTCTACTGTTGCAATAGGTCCAACAATATGTATGTCAATACTAACGAAGGCAACGAAATGTACGAACGATTTTTTTTACGGGAATTTAAAAATGTTCGAGCGGTATCTTGTGCCGCTGGACGGCAAATTGAGTAAGATCGGCCAACTATATCCCGTGTCCCAAACATGTCAAAGGTCAGGTTTTAAGTAAATCTTATATTTTCTATTAAGGAATTGTTTTTTTTTCTCATAAATATGTTATAATAAAATTTTGACATGTGTGGGTGGCGCATCTGCCAACTAAGTACCAAATAGCCTGGTAAAATCTCTACTAAACTGTGAAATTTTCATGGTTAAATCTCTACTAAGCTGTAAAATTTTCAGGACTATCTTTTAAATGGGGCGTGGCACAGCCTACTTCCACGCTAGCTGTAATACATCCTGTACCAACAATACATACCAAATATCATCTTTATAACTCTTACAGTGTATGTGATACAGCCGTTTAAATTTTCAACTTTTTCACCATGCCCATTGATCCCATCCCGTCCATTTTTGTTGGTTCACGAACTTTGCTGCCAAATACACCCAAACTAATTTTCAGGGCGAGTTATGTTAGATAAACAGTCATCCAGATATTGCGGTTTCAAAAATAGGGTCCAATGGGCGATACCCTGTTTTCACCACCGCCCACACAGCTACATTCTGTAAAAATTTCAAAATGGTGTGTTAAGCCGTTTTCGAGTCGGTACGGTACTAAAAAATGCAAACAAACAAAAACAAACTCATTTTCCTACCATATATGATGAATTTCAATCAAAACCTATAAATAAAAGGGACATTTTGAACCCGACCCTCTCAGATTTTAATGAAATTTTGCATACAGCTACATTTTACCTACAGAAACACAACGTAATTTTTAGAAATTACATTTTTGAAAATATGTGGGCGTGGCAAGGTGTCGAAATATTTGAAAATGCCGGTGATAGGTACTTTTAAGCTGCGATTAACATGGAATGACACAACCGATTTGAAAGATCTTGATGCCATTAGAAAGGTATATAAGCCAGCTTTCGAAAACATACACTGTTAAAATTTTGTATTACACTGAAAAATATTTTTTTCCCTAAAATAAAAGTTTAAACTTGGAAAACACTTCGAAGATCAAGTCTTTTTTTCCAAAAAAAATATTTTTAGATAGGTCTATTTAAATATATAACATATCTAAAAACTAAAATGGGGTTTTTTTTATTTTTTTTTTAAATAAATGCTGCCCGGTATTTTCGCTGCCCTATACATAAGTGTACATACATATATATACTAGCTTTCCCGGCTCGCGCAATACAGATAAAATGCAAACGCTTCATAAGACGAACGGACACAAATTTATGTGATTGTAGCTTTATCTCATTGGTCTGAGTGATTGTACCGCTTTATCCCTAAAAGTTCAAATTTCAAAAAATACATTCGTATCGCAGAACTAAAATGGCACCCCCCTCTAATGCTAGACAGTAAAACTTTCATTGCAATCGGTCCATTTATTTCGCCCAGATAACAATTTCTTCAAAAGGGGCGTGGCACCGCCGATTTTCCAGTGAGATGTATTCCTCTTTGTATCAGTAACATATGTAGCAAATCTCATCTTTATACCTCAAAAGGCTCTTGATATATGATCGATTGATATTTCGGGTTGTATGGGGCGGTGTCACGCCCATGTTACCCCTTGCAGCCTGTTTTCCAAGTGAAATTGTGCGCGCCTATGTCATAAAAGGAACCTACATTCCAAATTTCACGGCTCTAGCTTTAGCGGTTTGGGCTGGGGAATGATCAGTCAGTCACCCAACTGTCTACCATATACTACCAAGCCTCCTTATGGGCGTTACAAATGCAAAACAAACTTAATATATCATCATATCATTGCAATCAAACTTTTTTGTCATCCCTAAACATAGGCCCTTAAAACATTTTCTCAAAAAGACAAACTTTACATCACACACAACAACAACAACAACATAGGACATATTATTAAAAATATAAAAATTACAAATTTTTTTCAAATTTAGAATATCAAATATTATTGTGAACTAGAATCGAACTTAATTGAAAGGATGAATAAATGAATGAATTTGCAAGTAAAGCCGATAAAGTATAGGAATATTTTCTTTTATGGAAATTAAGCATACATATTTGCAAATATTTACAAAAGAAACAAAAAACAACAACTAAAAAACAAAACAAGTCTACAAAAACATTTCTCAAGGATACACATTTTTAAAACAACAACAAACAAAAACTAACTTCGTACATTTTTATAATTCTTTTAAAGAAAACCAAAAAATTAAAACGTTAAAGGAAATTTTTTATAATTATTCAATTAATTATAATCGTCAATGTTATACAATTTCTTGCACTAGACCTACATAACAAACCAATGAATTATAACAAATAAAGACAAACAATGAAACATTAAGTATTGAACGAATAGAGATTTTTTTATTACATTCAAAACTTAATCTATTAAAGAATTTATACAAAAACAAAAAGAAATGAATGCACTCAACTACAGCAGAATATTATTATAATTGGAATTTAGAATTGTACAATTCATAGTCTAACAAACTAAAGTATTCAACATGTGTAATTCCCACTCACTTTAATTGTATTGTAAATGTGTTGAAATTGTGAAAAAAAGTTTGCAAATAACAAATAACAAAAAGCCCTAAAGATTCCTGTAACAATGAAATTTACCAATAAACATGATAAGCAGAGATCACACAACAAATAATAATGTTACATGAGAAAAATAACTAAGAAATTTTGCTTTGAATAAAGAATTTTATGTGGTAACAGCATTGTGAAGTTTTATTTTCATATCAGCACTGTGTATATATGTAATATTTTGTTATTGCAATTACAATGGTAAGTATTTAAGATTTGTGGTAAGTTGAAGTTGTAATTTTGTAAATTTATAATTTTTAATTTTTAATTATTAATTTTTAATTTTTAATTTTTAATTTTTAATTTTTAATTTTTAATTTTTAATTTTTAATTTTTAATTTTTAATTTTTAATTTTTAATTTTTAATTTTTAATTTTTAATTTTTAATTTTTAATTTTTAATTTTTAATTTTTAATTTTTAATTTTTAATTTTTAATTTGTAATTTGTAATTTTAAATTTTAAATTTTAAATTTTTAATTTTTAATTTTTAATTTTTAATTTTTAATTTTTAATTTTTAATTGTTAATCTTAATCTGTAGAAAAGCTGACGTCAGCATCTTCAACCTCTTATTTAGTTTTTCTGCTTATTTACTTGGTACTGGACAATTTTATTTATTATAGTTTTTGTTTTGATTTCTTTATAAGTTTTCATCCGCGTTATGATAAGAAATTATTTACGCCACCAGAATCAGGCGAGTTACGCGTACATATTAAACGAAAGCTACTTATATTTTTCTTAAGAATTCTACAGATAGCAAAATTACATATGAATTAAGCCATATATTTATGGAATATATTTGACAATAATGTATGAATAGCGACAATCACTTGAAAATAAGATATAAGAAGTCCATAGATTTTGTTAACTCACAACAGTAGTCTGGCATTCCCCATTAAGATAACAGCTCTAGCAAATTATTCGAAATCCATTCGAGTGCTGTAAAATGTACAATTTTGCCAAAGTATTCGTATGGACTTGCGTCCTTTTTTATGTCGTAGATGCAAACTTACCGTTCGGTCCACCTCATCACCAGGGTTTGGCAAATTTATTATTTGGCTCTAAGGATCCTCAAGTAGCATTTGTCTGTTTCGGTGACTATATTAGCAATTTGAATACTACTGGCGTAGAGTACAAACAGAATTATACCGCCTGTCTGACGCTGGCAACCGAATCTCGTCAAAAGGTCGACATACAAATGAATACTAATAGGCAATCATTATCTGCCACTGCTCAAGATATTTGTGCCGGTTGGGAACGATGCAACAGAAGTAATAATTCATTGGATGTATTTCTATGTCATGCTAAGGAGGTAAGCAATGCCAACACAGCAAATATAATTTTCGTTTTTTATCCCCGTTTTTTTCATTACTTAAGGGTCCCATCAAAGCTAAAGATGCCTACAGCATTTCGGATAGAGCTGACGAGTATGCTAAAGAATTATCGGGAAGATACCATGAAATAAATTCTAACCAGGAATCTTGTTGCAAGACAGCAGAACGCGAATACGCCAAAGAATGCACAGACCTTTATCAGAAACTGAAAGTTTGTTTAAGGGAAGGCCCAAGACCACAGCCTACTCCAATGGCGCCATGGGTGGAATCAACGGTGGGTCCACGTACCACAGTAGTCGGGCCACATATGTCCTTTAGACCACCGGTAACAGTATAACAAAATATGAAATCCCAGCAAAATATTTTGTTGCAAAGAAACAATTACAGAATAGCTTTTACTGATAAGTAACTAGTTCCACTTTCTGTTGCACAATACATTATTTTTGTTTGAAATTGTCCCAAAACCAACTTGTTCTCCTGGAACCAGTTATGAAATGAATTGCTACATAACTGAATTACATATGCTGTTTTTTAAAATTTCATTGGTTTTCAATTGGGTGCTAGTTCGAAATATATTTTAACTCAGATTTTTGAGTTTTTCTTAATAAATACCCTCTAAAAAATACCTATTTCGAATACGAATATTAATTTTCTGTTCTACGGAATCTGTGGTGCAACATGTTATACATAATCGGTTATATAGAACCAGAAACAGAATAGAAAGTCGATTAAAAAAGAAACGATTCTAGTATCAATACCATTCGCAACAAGTTCTGAAAAATTTTCCTGGGATGGTCATAAAAATAATGTCAACAAAGGTGTTTAAAAAAAAATTGAGAAAGCAATTAAAATTTTTTAAAAAATATTTAAATTATTGTTATTATTAGATAGCATTATGCAGAATTGCCTTGAAATTTTTGAAACAAAAAATTATTTTACGCTTTAATTTTTTTTTTACTAGTTTTACTAAGAAATAAATCATTCAATAAAATGTCTGGTATTTTTGGCGATTTCTTCTCGCTAAGGGCGCAATTTCGTTACTACAGTATATATAGGTGCATTAGGGATATGACATTTTGCAACTTTTGTAAATCTATATATATAAAAATGGTGTGAAAATATATAGTAATTCATCAATTGAGAACGGCTGGGCCAATTTTGTTGTTGTTCGTAATTGCTATGAGAAGGTTTATGAAAGGCTTTTCGAATGGAAAATATAAATTTTTTGTATATTTTTTCGACAAAATTTTGGATTTCATCTTATGATTTGATAATTCTGGATTTTGGATTTGATATCTCGAATGAAAAAATAGAAAAATTCGCGGTGGAAAACTCGGAACAAAAATTTTAATTTTTTTTACAAAATTTCGCTTTTTATCATATGCCCAGCGGCGGAAATCATGAGAATGAAGGCCTTCGTTCATAAGTTTGAAGGCCTTCTTTTGGATCCGGTATGCCTTCCGTGGCCTTCTTTCTTCTTTTCTTTTTTTACATTGCGTGACATTGGAAAATAAGGCCTTCCGTCGCCGGTTTCCATAAGAAGGCCTTATGGATGCTTTCTAGAAGAAGGCCTCATGGAAACTTTTTATAAAGGGACCCTATGGAAGCTTTCTATAAGAAGGCATTATGGAAGGCCTGCATACACATGAAAAAATAATGACTTGCAAATAAAACAAAAACTATACAGTGCACCCTCAATTTATTTAGTTTTTTTGAGAGCGCACCGGTTATTTTTAGATATTTCTCACTTATATATATTTTTCTCTATACTTACATTTTTTTCCAACGACAGTAAACATTGCTGGAGTTTGAACCCACTACCTCGTGATTGTTAGTCAGCCATGCTACTGTCTAGCCTATAAAGATGCATTTGAATTGTGTGGTTGAAACTAATGATACACTGTTTAAAAAAACCCCTTCCACGGAAATGAACAATTTTTTCCATTTGGAAGACATCCAATACCCCTTATATTTGGAAGCGAGAGGGTATGTGTATGAAATCCCTCTGCCTTCTTTTCAAAGGCCTCTGACAGGCCTTCATAAAAGTTGACAAAAACGTATTAACAATTTTTTCCATTTAGAAGGCATACAATACCCCTGTCATTTGGAAGCGAGAGGGGATGTGTATGAAATCCCTCTGCCTTCTTTTTACATGTCTTTGGCAGGTCAGTCCATAAAATGACTAAATCTGATGAAAAATCATGCGTTCTGTATTCCTTATTTGAAATGTTATTCCCATATAATGACTACTGCATGCATTATATAAGGAAGGCCTCTCAAATTCCACCGTTGGGTGGTTTGATAATTTTGGATGATGTAAATGTGAAAAATTTCGGATAATCATTCCAAAATGACTTTTCAAATGGAAAAATAGAAAAATTCTTAGTGGAAAAATGCGAAAATTCGGGAAAAAACTTGAAAGTTTTGGATTTTTCGACGAAATTTCCTATTGTATCGCTTGATTTGATGATTTCAGACAACGTAAAGGTGGAAAATTCGTTGTGATGTTTTGAAAATTTTGGATTATTGTGAAATCTATATATATAAAACCAATGTTAAGATGGAAAATTTCGGAAATATTTTGGTTGGAGATTTTAGCCAAATCAATAATATTTAGATACAAAATTTATATTGATATTCTATGCAATATTTATCAATTTGTTAATTTTTTCAGAAAATGAGTTTACGAGTGAAAATTGATCTTATCCAATTGGATTGCGGGAATTCATTAATTCCGACAGTGTAGTTTTTAAGGAGAGTTATTTGCTTATACTGACTGACTGACTGACTGACTGACTGACTGACTGACTGACTGACTGACTGACTGACTGACTGACTGACTGACTGACTGACTGACTGACTGACTGACTGACTGACTGACTGACTGACTGACTGACTGACTGACTGACTGACTGACTGACTGACTGACTGACTGACTGACTGACTGACTGACTGACTGACTGACTGACTGACTGACTGACTGACTGACTGACTGACTGACTGACTGACTGACTGACTGACTGACTGACTGACTGGCTGACTGACTGACTGACTGACTGACTGACTGACTGACTGACTGACTGACTGACTGACTGACTGACTGACTGACTGACTGACTGACTGACTGACTGACTGACTGACTGACTGACTGACTGACTGACTGACTGACTGACTGACTGACTGACTGACTGACTGACTGACTGACTGACTGACTGACTGACTGACTGACTGACTGACTGACTGACTGACTGACTGACTGACTGACTGACTGACTGACTGACTGACTGACTGACTGACTGACTGACTGACTGACTGACTGACTGACTGACTGACTGACTGACTGACTGACTGACTGACTGACTGACTGACGATCAGAAGTCCCATTTCAAGGAAGATTTCTCTTTTTATTGAAAATTTGCTATAACAATGAGAAACATATTTTTTAGGACCTACTTCAAACTCTATTTTAATTAAATTTCTTTAACTCTATTCAGTTTATATTTAGTGCATACTGTAAAGGAATTCACCGATGACCAGATTTGTATCGCATGTACACAATTGGTACCGGTTAATCGCATTCGTCTAGAAACACAGTTTCAATTCACAATTAAGTGAGAAGCAATGTCATACCTGATACTTGGACTGTAAGGCGAAATTAAGTACATATTAAAGTAGTATTGCATTTCTTATTGAATATTATGTCAAAAGTTTCATATTCATATGTATTTTACATATGCCAGAATGTGAGTAGTACCTTCGAGCTCTTTTCCATGAAAACTTTTTGCAAGTCCCCATTGTTAAAGTTTCATTTACCTTATGACGATTAACGAAGCAATTTTCTTCGCTTCAATGTCCAACGGCAATAGGTAAAACTTGATATAAAGCACTTCGCTTTCTGAGTCCGTAATGCAAATCAACTCAATTCTCTGAATCCTAGTCAGCATCTGCCATCACACGATAGCCCCACGTAGCATTAACGGCCTCAGCGCTGCTGTATGCATTTAGTTAATCATATGATACCTATAAAGCTTTTACATATGAAAGAGCAATATTAGCTTTTCTAGCCCTTTACACTAGATTTTTTGTTTTTATTTTTTTAAAAAAAATCAATAACATTACTTACCTTGTCGCTGAACACACAATTAAAACAATATCAATATTAATTTTTTTTTTGTTTATAATTTAAATTTTTATTTGTTTCCATATATAATTTAATATATATATATATAATTTTCTTTTTCGGTTTCTTCATTACATTTTCTCCTTCATCAACTTCATCCGGTTTTCATTAATGTTATATACGTAATATATATGTATATATTATATATATATATATTTGTTTCCATTTTGACATATATTCATGTTTGCTCTTTTTGTTCGTATGTACAATTATATGCAGATGCTTTTACTGTTTCCTCTGTAAGTGGGTGTGTGTATGTGAGTGTGTGAGTGTTTGCTTATGTGTAGTGGTTAGTGTAACTGACTTTACCTATATCCTTACAATCGGGGTTTTATAAAACGAACTTGATCTCTTTGGATTTGATGAGGGGGACATGTGGTGGAGTGGGGGAAGAGTAGTTTGTTGTTGGCGATGGGGATTTTAACATTTTCTGTAACCTGGTCATCTTTAGCAATTGCATGTGTGTGTGAGCGTTATAACATTCTTAAATCAATACTCTGAACGTATCTACAGACGATTATCTTTACATACAAACACTAACTAGTGTATGCAACTCCATCTGGTGAGGGAGTTGGCCTTTGCCGCTTGAATTGAGATAAGTGTTGATTTTGTAATTATATATATTTTTTTGTGGATTTTGTTTGTTTTGTAATGCTTATTTTAGATCTCGTTTGGTTTTTTTGAGTTATTATGTTATATGAAATATTTTATATGTTTTTGTTTTTTCTTCTTCTTAAGAGGGGAGGTTAGGAAACAGGGACTCTTATTTAAGGGTATTTCTGTAAGGAAAAGTTTTTGTTGAACATTAAAAAGTTGTTAATAATTTGTTTTGGTTTTAACTTTTAGTTATGTTGTTGTTTAAGTAGGAAAGTAAAAGGAAACATTTTTGAGAAAGAGAGTTTGTTGGTAGTTGTTGTTGTTGTTCTTTTTTTTCCTATTGTTTAATTAATTCAATATTTATTAATTATGTAATGTTGTTACATTTGGTATTTATTGTATTTGTTGTTTGTTTTGTTTTGTAATACAGGAAAAGTTAATGTTTTCTACTTGTTAGTTTTGTCTTGGTATTTCTTTAGAAGAATTTGACTTAAAGGTTTTGGTTGTTTCTCTATGCATTGCAATATGGATTTGAATATAATTTTTGTTTGTTTTTTTTTTTTGTTTTGTTTATTTTTGGAGAAGTTTTCTTTTTTGTTTCTCTTATATATGTAGTAATAAAAGACTAAATGTGTATGTTTTCCAGTTGTTTGCGGTTGAGAGCTATGGATTTCCGTTAAGAGCTTTGGTTACTCGGTAAAACAAATTTATTTTATGTTTGTCATGTGGGATAACTAAATATTTTTTTTTATGGAAAAATGCTTTTGTTTTTGTTTTTAAAGAACATCGTTGATTTTTCTATGCCATTTTTTGCCGACTCTCTGTCCATTATGTTCCTACAATTTCGTTCGACTTTGGTTTTCGTTTGTTTAGTAATTTATTTTTTTTTGTCTGTTTATTATTTTATTTTGTAATTTCTCCTTTGTAATTGTTTACCAAGTCAAGACGGAATTTGGTTTCTTTATTTTACTTGTGTTGTCATTTTTTTATTTTTTTTTCAAATTTATTTAGATATTTATCTAATTAATGTCATTTGCTAGGTTTATTAAATACTTTTCTTTTACTAAATTATAAATTATATAAATATAATGTTGTTTGTTTGAATTTTTTTATTTTTTTTTCGCTTTTTTTTCTTTTAAATTTAATAATAAAATTTATTGTAATAAAAGTTGTATTGAAGTTTGTTTTAAAACGTCACATATTCCTCGTTTCCAAATGGTTGTCAAAAACCTCTTACGGGTTTCTCTTTGTGTTATGCTCTTTTAAATCCTTCTAAGTTTTTTCTCTGTTGGTATTTAATTTACTTCTTTTTTTTAATTTAATATATATTTTTTGTTTTGTTTTGCATTTTAATTTGAGTATATATATATTTATTTTTTTATGTTATCACAGTCAAATCATAAAAGATTTATTTTCTTGAATAATGGATTTTATGATTTTGAAAATGTAACTGTTTCGCAATTTGTGTGTTTTGGTTGTTATTTGTAGTTTTTCTTCTTTGGTTGCTTATAATGAAAACAATGCTAGAACAATTTTTTTTGTTTTTTATTATGTCGTTTTTATATATATAACATATTTGTAAAATTATGAATTTTTATTTATGTTTGTGTGTGTGTGTGGGAGGGGAGAAAAATATGTGTTTTTTGTTTGTTGGTTTTTCTTTTTAATTTTGGATTTCTCTATATTGTAAGTTATGTGTTAATGCATGATATTTTGAAAAATTTGTTATCATTACGATTTTTATGTTTTTGTTTTTAATGAAATCTAAGGTACACAGTAACATTTATTATGCTTTATAGTTAATTCTATAATATTGTTTTTTTTTTTTGCTTTTATCATTCCCATTTCCCCATAGAGTTTGTGATTGTTATGTTCACAACATTCGGCAAATTAGAAAAAACACCAGTTTTCTTTATGGGGGGCCAATTGTTAGTTAAACCGGCTTTATGTCTATCGCTCCGATTTCTGTAGCCTTCTTTACCTTCATAGAGTTGGTTGTTCTAGCAGCTTGACAGATTTGTTGTGTTCAATTTGTTTACATCTTTTGTTTTGTACATTTATCGAATTGTCTTTATGTTGTCGTGCCTTTTCCAAACTCGTACTTTTTGGTTTATATTCGTAAAATTTGACAATTGCATAGCAATTTGTATTGTATATATTTTTCCTAATATTGTTATTTTTTTTATTTTATTAATTTATTTATTATATACTTATTTATTTAATGTTTTTTTTTCGTTTTTCTATCGCTTAATTTTTCATCTCTTCCAATTTGAACTTTTTTAGTTTTGATCATTTATTTAGAGTGTTTTATTTCGATTTTTTTTTATTTGTTCGTGTAATGTTCTATAATATGTAATCTCTTTGCATTTATGTAAGAGATGCTTTTATTTTAACTTTATTATTAAGATTTATGATGCTTATGACTGAACTGCAATGGTTAGCCAAATGTTGGTGTATAAGTATGTAATCTGCAGTAGAGTGACTTGTGATGGTGATCTGAATCCACAAATCTTCTTATTATAATACTAGCTTTCCCGGCTCGCGTTGCTTCACCCGTACCTACAATGAATCTTCTTACGAATTTAAGCAATGCGGGTAAAATGCAAACGCTTCATAAGACGTACTAACACTCTATTTATGTAATTGTAGCTTAATCCCATCTAAAAGTACCAGTACATTCGTATCGCACAACTAAAATGGACTGGTACTCCCTCTAATTCTATAGGAAGCATGCCCATATACGATTACAGCGTTAGCCCTTTTGTGTGGGTGGTAGTACCAGGTTTATACCTTTTCGGCCTTTCTACTCCAAAATGTTCGAATTTTTAAAAACTCATCAGGAATTTTTCTTATTCTAAAATATTCACTTCAATTTTTGCTACTATACCTTTAGCCGTTTAGACCAGTTTCAACCCTTTTCGGTCGTTTTTACCACTAAATGGTAAGAATTTCGAAAACCCTAATCGCCTTGTTCTAATTCCATATGGGCCAAGCCCGAATTGCCCAGATTTTTTTACCCAGAAATATCGGATTTCAAAATAACCTTCAATCCAATTTGATAGTTAGCATATCCATATCGATTTCTGCGATGATCGCATTAGCCGATAGGTTAGGGAGATAGTATAATTTATCCCTAATTGATCGTTTTTACCCCTAAAATTACTAATATCCAAAAATCCATTCTTATCTGCTGAACTCTATCCGAAAAGCGGAACAACCACCCAATGTTAAAAATATATATTCTATAGATTATAAAAATAATATTACAACAGTTCTATTAATAAGACCTGCATAACAATTTTTCTAAAAGGGTCTTGGTACCTCCCATTTCCCAGGGAGACGTAATACCCCATTTACCATTTACATATAAAGCAAATCTCATATTTATACCTTGAAAGACTCGTGAAATACGACCGATTAAAATTTTGGTTTGTGTGGGCGGTGCCACGCCCTTTTGTCTAGTTATGTTTTCATTTCCTACGGATAGTGCTACGCAGTTAAAATTGCATTGCAATCGGCCCATTTAAATCGCCCAGATAACGATTTTTCAAAAGGGGCGTGGCACCGCCCATTTTTCAGCGAGACGTAATCCTCTATGTATCAGTAATATATGTAGCAAATCTCATCTTCATACCTCTAATGCCTCTTGAGATATGACCGATTGAAATTTCGGTTTGTGTGGGCGGTGCCACGCCCCTTTGTCTAAATGTGTTTTCTTGTAGCCTATGATGGAGGTCCTATGGACTGTATCACACATAGAAAATTCAATTGCAATCGGTCCATTTATTTGGCCAAAATACCAATTATTAATAAGGGGTGTGGCACCGCCCTCTCTCCGCAAACAAAGTATTTTTTTATACCACCGACATACATACCAAATCTCGACTTCGTACCTATAATGGTTTAAAAGATACAGCCATTTTAAAATTCCATTTGTATGGGGCGGAGCCACGCCCATTTTACCTCCTTGCAGTCCGAATTTCCAAAAATCCCTTCTTAGTGCGCGCCTACGTCATAAAAGAAACCTACATTCTAAATTTCACGGTTCTAGCTTTAGCCGTTTGGGCTGTGGAGTGATCAGTCAGTCACCCAAGCCTTTTATATATATAGATTATATTTTCATAATTTTTGTTTAAAATGTCTCTGCGATACTTATTCACATTATATTAGTAGATAACTAAAATATTTATTAACTGCCCTGGTTGTCTTAAATAATGACACATAATATATTTTTGTCACTTTTTACAAAAGAGTATCTGACAGACTTTTAGTATAATCGCAACGGAAAACTGCTGTTAATAAAAAGGTTCGCAACAATGCAATTAGTGTTCGATAGATGGCGTGTGTCACATTGGGATATGCGTAACTTTTGAGTTATATATATGACTCATACCCATCAGATACTTTACCAATTTAACTAGTAAGGTGTGTATAGAACCCTCTGCGAGAGATGCGACTTTTTTTAAACGACAAATAAATTACTATATATTGATAATAGGAAAGTCAATCGCAGATAGCTAAGAAATATCTTGTTACACGTAACTGTTGCCCAAACAGGGATTCACCACAATACATCAGTTATGTTTGCGGGGAAATCAACAAACCAGTGTCTCAATAGGTAATAAACTACTAAATTGTAGGCGTATCTAGTCTGGGTATATCGAATATTTCTAAGGTGGCGGTTCGTGGTACTATACAAAAATAGGGGAAATCTCTCCTCTACTATGGAATCTCAACATCAATACTCCTCTGAGACGTCCTGTCGCGGATGACGTAGCACTAATATTTACCGGCAAGAATGGTGTCATCCCTGTGGACTGGGTGTAAACCCGTGTAAAAAGTAAGTGGTGATATTCACTCGGACATACGAAACCCCTCAATTTGTCGAACCCAAACTAAATAGAGTCGCACTTACACCTGCCGATAATACCATATAGTTTTGGCTAATTTTAGATAGTAAACTGAATTGGAATCTGAACACTCAGACCAGGATTAGCAAAGCGACAATGGCTCTATACTGCTGTAAAAATAAAATCGGCCTCGACTAGGGAATAAACAACAAAAATGTAAACTGGTTATATGACTTTTTTATTAAACCAATATTTTCTAGTGGATTGGCAAACCAAAAACTTAAATTAGAGCCCATTACGGTGGCAATTATGATTAAACGAGCACTTAGAACTATTCCAACCATGGCAGTGTTCACTGTCCTAATCTGGTTACACCCAGACATTAAAGCGAAGAGAGTATCAGCGGACTCCGCATGCGTTTAGACTCCCGGAGAGAGTGAAGGCACTGGAACTATGGTAGGCTATCAGATCCCTGCAGATCGTACACACACTTTCAATAAATGTTCAAGAATGCCGGCCGTCTATGGAGGAGATAGTGCAAGATTCGACGGTTACCCTCACATGGATTTCAAAACATGATGTCATATGACAACTCCGGAACCTAGAAGCATTTTTTTGAGATACCTTAGAAAACGCGTTCACCGCTGCTGTTAATTTGATGTCTGCACTAATTATATTCTTTGATATTTCAATTAAGGAAGCACGGATGATCACTTTCATCGGTATAGAACGGAAATATTTTGATACTTCTTATTGTTGGTAGAATTGTCATTTAGATCGCTATTGTTTCAACGTCGTCATATATGGTAACCAAAGAGCCTGCATTTGCAAAGGCCGCTACTATTGGTGTTCCTTTTATAAGGGAGAAACATCTAATAGCGGGGAAACAGAACGTTACTGCTAAGGAAAGATGATGTAAGAGGTTGCGCTTGCAAAGTGATCAAACGAATTTAGCCTACCTTGGATATAAAGAGGACATGATTTGCATTGAACCCGATCAGTGTTCAACTGAGTAACATCATAGCTGTAATAACCGGTCTTTGGACGGTTGGCAAATAAGCAAAGAGCCTAAAACAACTTCCCTATGTCGATTTTTGTAGAAGCTGCACCGATGACAAAAAAGACGAGACCACGGAGCATCTTCTATGTCACTGCCCTGCGTTTGGTGACCTGAGATATGAGATGTTTGGTCATCTGACACTTATGGACAATGCCTGTCTATTAGTAAGCCATCTACACCGCATCCACAACTTAATCAGACTAAAGAAATGGCTTGAGAGCAACATGGACCAAATAGTGTAAGAAAAATTGGTGAGATAATTTAAAATGTTGCCACAGCAGGACCTTAAGGATCCAATTTAGCTATGCTGAAGGCGTCGGCCAAATAAACCTAACATCAACTGCACCTATCACGTCCTTCTTCGTCAAAAGATGAAAAATTCTCAACATTTTGTTGACGTGTGACGTGTTGTCGAATAATATGAAAACTTGACGCTTTGAGGGTTTTACTATACTATCCTAAAACAATTCGTTAGATAAAATAATCCTCTACCCCGAAGACCATGACACTCATTTTGTTTCACATTGTTTATCAGACATATATCATATGTCATATATCGAAATTCGCCTAGCGTTCTAAAAATTTACAGATAGATAAAGCTTTTTAGACAACAAGAGGCTGTCTGTGATCTTCTGCATCCTGAAAGATCTCATGCAGTTAAAAATCATGTAAATATTGCTTGAGTGCATGTAAGTATTGAAGAAAACCCCAAATTTTCCACTAGGTCGTTTTCAGGAAAAGGCGGTCTTTTCAAATAATTCTAACTATATAAGTTCACCTTTTCCCATATGTTTCATTTGGTTAACGTGTTAAAATTAAGTAATACGTTATTTATGTTACATAATGTTACTTATACGCCACCCTATACAATTGTTGTACGCTAGATAGTGTGTGCCCCGACTCCACATGCGTATGACGTACTTTATGTGTGTAGACCAAAAACGGATTGCACATTTGAAAAATTTGGCATCAATAACACGAGATAGCATCATTAACTCATAATTGTCAAAATGGCGTATGGAGCACATGAATCCCCGCATGACGGTATAGCAATCAATTTAACACTTAAAGCCATATTTACTAAATTCCCAAAAAAAAAATATTGAATTTTCTTGCTTATTACTACTCAAAACTTATTGATGCTATATTGGCTCTAAAATCGATTTTAGAGTAGGTTGCCATATAATCACATTTTCATTAAATCAAGAACACTACGCCAGTAGAAGTCAACATAAAAGACTACGAAAAGACCACTGTGGCATTACAAGTTAATAAATTATCAATAGAAGATAAAGTTGTCATAGAGTATACAATGCTTATACCAACATCAGTTAAATAAAACATTTGTCAAATATATAATTAAATCATTCAGTTGCAGGTAGCATAAAAACGGTGCAAGAATCCCTATCACAAGTCATTCTACACAATAGAAAATATCTGTGGCAACACAGATCATAACAGCTGAAATAGTATATCTTGAAAAAATAGTCTAGTAATAACTTTTGGAAGACTAAAAGCTTATAAATTGTGCCTAACCTAGTCGCTTAGGTACAGTGTACCGTGTGTCTACGAGGACAAAAATATTAATACAAAGAAAAATATTAAGACGGGCACATGAAGCCTACTCTTTATACTTATAATGCATAATAACCAATCCTCCTTTGAAAAACGTTAATAGTTTTGTTAACACATTGTAGGAAACAATAATAACCCACTTTATGTATATCATCAAAGTCTACTTCAGCTGCCATTATATGTTACCAAAGAAATTTTAATGTTTCTTTTAATTATTTTTACATTATTGGAGTTGCGCAAATATGATATAAGTATTTTCTTTAGAATTGTAAAAATTTTCGCACAAATATATTAACAACAGTGCAGATCATAGCAGGATTTGATTGAAAAAAAAAATATCTCAAACAATATGTCTTAGCTGTATTGTAATTAATTGCATATTTCATTGTTTATATCTGAACTCTGTTGTTTTAGATTTAAATGAAAGTTTAGTATATTTTGCAAATATTTTCAGAAAAGACGAAAAAATAATTATATTTTTAAAAATTTTAATTTGTTTTTAATTTTTGTTTGTTGTATTGCATTTTTGTTTGTTTAGTGTTTTTAACTTTAGTTCACTGTTTATTGCTAAAAGCTTAATTTAACTCTATGGTATTTGGTTGTTGTAATGTTTTCGAGAGTTTATAATGAATTGATAACTTGTTTAGTTTTCTTTTTTTTTGTTTCTAAATTAATTTTAGTTATTTAAGTTTTTGTATATTTGGTTTAGCTTTGAGAGCATTAGAATTTATTTAACTAAATTGTAAAATTTTAACAACTATGAAGAATTGTTCAATTAACGAGTTAATGATGTATGATTTGTTTTTGTTTTTTACATATAAGACAAAGAATCTTTCAGTATTACGGGTTATGTAAATATGTATGTATTTGGAGGAGTTAATATTACATATTTGTTAAAATGTTATTTAACAATTAATTAAACTCGCCCGTATTCTAAATAGAACACTTAGATTTAATGAATCTCTTTTAGCGAATACGTATTGTTATAAAATAGCATAACTCATACGCCTTAACTCTCAAAGGCAAAGTATTGTGAATTTGTTTGGAGCAGCAGTATTGTTTTAAAATTCAACTATTATAAAAGAAATAAATAGGCGAGAGCCATATTTGTATTAAGCACCTCATCGAACGAATGTTTCGTCATTGGTCAAATAACTCCTCAGGTCAAATAACTCCTAGGAAATTATTCTTGGCACATATTATATTTTCATATATAACACAAAACAACAATTTTTTACAAACAAGATTTCATAACACTTTTTCCATAGATTTTGACATCCTTAACACGAAAATGATTTTTAAAATATTTTCTTAGGTGCCATTTTTTTATAAAAATTTGTAAAATTTTTTGTTTAAATTTTTGGAGGAATTTTATTTTTTATTTTTATTTAAATCGCTAGCATCGAAACCACACCACTTATTTAAAAACTTTCAAGGAAGAACTTGTGGAGAATTTTGTTGTCTTTAACTTAAGTGGTTATATATGAAGATCGGGTAAGAGATACCCAAAATATTACCAAAATATTAAGCGCAACTCCAAAAATTTAAAAAAAAAATTTAAAAATTTTTATAAAAAAAAACGTCACCTAAGAAAATTTTTTTAAGTGTTTTGAAATCTTGTTTGCACAGAAAGTCGAAAATTTGTGGGCTGGTGTAATTTTTCAAATTACATGCTGTGGCTATGGACATTGTAAATACAGGTTTATTTTGTTCCTAGTAGACCGTGACACAACTAATAGTGTTACTGTTCCTTTGATAAACTTGGTCATTTTATGTTGGACAGACTCGACACAGAACCAAAAACCAAAATTGTTTAATTTTATTTGAAAGTCAGCATTTTATTCATCAAATCATATCGTATTGCTCCTAAAGATCCTACAATTTACTGATTGGAGCGCTTTCGGCTACAAGCGGTTGTTTGTGTTCTTCCGTGTGCTGTAAGAAATCGTAAGGAGCGAAATGATATAAACAT
This sequence comes from Muscina levida, assembly GCA_964034835.1. Classification (NCBI taxonomy): domain Eukaryota; kingdom Metazoa; phylum Arthropoda; class Insecta; order Diptera; family Muscidae; genus Muscina; species Muscina levida. The sequence continues at coordinate 183,115,989 of OZ035880.1, read as the reverse complement.
TGCTCGGAAACTTCCACCTTACGATATTTTCCGCAATTGGCGAGAATTTACATTTGTACAGATTTTACTATGTACTTCATATAAGATTCCTTTGGTTCACGGGCTAAAATCGGGCTGCACATATACGATACTTTACATAAGTTACATAACGTTAACGAATGTCTTTTTAAAAACTATCTTTAAAAGTTGAATCCAGTTAAAAAAACCGATGCCAAACATGCATATTCATTAGCGGTTCATAAATTACCTCAATTGAAATTTCAATGGGGGCATAAGCAAAAGCGAAAATTTCTTTATAACCTGTTCTCAAATTTCCAATTTTTTGACACATTTTTGGAAACCTGATTTGACAACCGGTTTTTGTATCGACGTCCATAAAATTGTTGAACTTTAATTGTACATAAAACCAGTTTTTAAAAAACTGATTCCAAATCACTATAAATTTAACCGGTTTTGTAATCGGCCACATATTAAATCCATCATTTTTTTATGGACCGATTCTCCAAAACCGGACAAAAGAATCGGTGTTTTTGTTCATTTAAATACAAACCCGGTTTTTAAAATCCGATTTACATTTAGAACGATATTAACCGGATCTTCAATTTAACCATTGTTCTAAACCCATCGGTTTTTATAAACCGGTTCACTAAAACCGCGGTACAGAACATCGACAAAAATTTAATATATACACAAAATAAGTTTCAAAACTCGGTTTCATTACTTAAAAACTTATTTTGGTTTTTTTTACCGACGACGACAAAATTTATTCGATATTAATTTGTACACAAAATCGGCTCTGGCAACCGGTTTTCAAAACATCGTTTATTAACTAAAATTTTCGTAAAGTTGATTTTTATAAAACGGTTACCAAAAACTAAGAAACGTTTTTTATCAAAATAGGAAAAATACTGACTATTTTATACTCAAAACCTTTTTACGAATCGATTTCCACAAAACTAATTTTAAGACCAACTTTTTTATAACCAGATTTTAAAATTACACTTTTTTAACCGGATTTGAAAATCGGTTTTTTGTAGACGTGGACAAAATTAGTTTTAAACTCTTTTTATTAACAAAATCAGTTTCCATTAAATTAATTCTAATCGAAAACTGCAGCCTATTATCCATTTAAGACTTCCATGAACCGGTTCTAAGATCCGGTTATTTATCGACATCGACACATACTATTACCGATACACCAAATCGGTTTTACAAACCTGTTTCCACAAAACTTTTATTAAACCAGAATATTTTATTACCGGTTTTTGCAATTACTCGTGTTTTGATTCGTCGTGTTTTAGAAACTTTTTTCACAATCCATGTGTAAGGTCCGTTTTTTTATCGACGTCACTAAGTTTTGTCACCTATAAAAACCGATTTCCAAAAACAACCGACCCTTAAACAACATATTCATATCTTGTTTTTCAATTACTCGTATTATAAATCCATCGGTTTTTAGCAAAATCCGGGTTTCAATAGACGAATAAAAACCGGTTATAAAAATCAATTCAATTCCAAATCAAAATTATTACAACCGGCTTTGCTAATTAATTGCTTTTTTTATGAACCGGTTGTGTGATATCGAGTTTTTATGGACAGCAACATTAATTTTAAACTCTTTTAATAAACAAAATCAGTTTCCATAACTTTTGTACAACTAGTTTTTTTACTATCATTTTAAGCCATGTTTTTTAGAAAATTATTTGTTTTTGTAAAAACCGGTTTTTTATTGAAGTTAAAAAATGTTGTAATTTATAAAAACCGGTTTCCAGAAAAAAGCAAAACTTTTATATAACTGGTTTTTCTTATTATCCTTTCAAGATTAGTTTTTTGAAACTGGTTTCAAAAAACCTGTTCTAGAGCCGGTTTTTTATTGGCGTTACAAACGTTTCTAATTTATAAAAACCGGTTTTCAAAAACAAAATATTTATATCTTGTTTTTCAAAGCACGAATGTTTTAAATTCTCCGTTTTTTAGAAAGAGGTTCGGAAAACCAAGTTATTGGGAACCGGTTTTTATCTTACTAAGTCCAACCAAAATTGTCATAGCCGTTTATTTTATATGAACCTATTATTTTTTGGGAACCGGTTGATAAAACCTTAAAACATGATTGAAATTTAAAAAAAAAAACTTTATTTCCCTCTTTTACACTTTTATCGGGTCACAAAATTTCCAAAAAATAAACCATTCTAAAAAAAACGTATTCTTATCATGTGTTTTTAAATTTGTTTTTAAAATTACCAATACTTTATATTATCTGTGAATTACAAACGGGTTCCTTACCCGAGTTTCTGAGAACCTGTTTGTATGTAAACAAATCTAACCAAACTAGTAATAACTTTTTCGTTTTAAATGAACCCATTGTTTTTCAGTAACCGGTTGCCAAAAACCTTAAAACCGGATTGAAATTCCGGAAAACTTTTTTTCGCTCTTTTACTACATGGACCTGAGTAAGTAAAGTCGCTCTTTACTTAAAGACTGTAATAACTCAACTACGATTTTATAACCAGCAATAGCAATCAGTGATGACTTTTGCTTATATTCTTTCTTAAATTTAGCATAGATGTGTCGTATTCCGTTTAATCGGGTGCTCTCGGGCGATGATATTAGTTAGTGTCATTTCATTTGCAAATACGTTATAGGCGAAGTTTTAAGACAGCTTGACGACACGCTTGATTACGAAGTATGTAACGATGTCAGTAGGTGTTATAATAAGTAGACTATATTTTTTACATCCAAGACCGCAAGATCGCTAGCTTACAATGTCATACTGACGTCATGGATTACAAAATAAGTTCTTCGTATCATTACCCGCTGGGTAGATAATAATCCATAACACTTTGTTATGTAATTTTTAAACATGTTAAATTAATATTTGTAAATCCGTTTGGGGAAAAATCTTAATTTTTTTGGGTTATTACAGTCTTTAAATTATGAGCGACTTGATGTAGGCATGTCCATTTGGGCTTAATAGATTCGCAGACATATACTTTCAATCCTCACTATACTTACATTTTTAATATTTTTTTACATTTCACCTTAATTAGAATGAAAGTTTAGCACTTCGCCCCAAAATTTACCATTGCTTTGCCAATTAAATTCCTATAAATACATATTTAGATAACCCATCACATCATTTTTATGCTGTTTTGTTGTTAACATTGCAATATTATCTTTTCAATTTTATTATCATTTCAATTATCTATATATAACACTAGATTTATTATGATTGGAAAACAAACAAATTATCCTAATAATGTATAATGTACTCGTTGCAATTATGTGGTGTACTATTATGATCAGGGGAATAGAGAGAGGGAAGAGGGCGAAAGAAATGAAAATGTCAGTGTTTAAACACACTAACTATGCGTGAGAGGGGGGCAGAAAATTTTAATGTTTTATTATTTATAGTTGTTTTTTCATTTTCTTGCGTTTCTTATTATTGTTAGATTTCCTCTTGTGGTAGTTTTTTTTTCTTATATAATCTTATTAATGTTTTAATATGCTAAAATTTTCACTAATAGACTTTATTTGTTAAATAACAATGATGTTGTTTTTTCTATTTCCCTTTTTTGTTTTTTGTTTTGTGTATATATGAGTTTTGTTTTAAGATTTTCATTAAAGTTTTGTTTTTTATTATTTGTATATATATGAGTTTTTGTTTACTTAAGAGTTGCTTTGTTTTTTTTTTTTTGTTTTCAAATACTTTTAGTTGTTGTGGTTTAACTTTTTTGTTTGTTTTTTGTTGTTGTTGTTGTAATGAAATAACTTTTTGAAAGAAATTTGAACATTGTTGCTATTTTGTTTTTTTTCTGGTAATATATTCATTTATTTATTCAATTTATTTAGAACTAGTTGTTAGGTTTAACAAATAATAATAATTACAACTTAAAACTTAAAAGAAATTATATGTAAAAGGAAAACGAACTTTTTAAGGCGTTTTACAGCAAATTACAATTTTTACTAACTCAGTTTTTTCGTAATTTTTTTCTGTTTTCGTTAGAGCCCCAAAATTATGTTAGGAAATTAATTGGTTTTAAAAATATTGTTGTTGTTGTCTAGTAGCCCTTTTGGTGGCCTGCGGAAGGACAAATGCACCGGTTAGTTAGGGTAGAGAAAGGAACATAACAATAAAATTCTTAACAAGCAAAACATCATTTTATTAACCCACTGTTGTTTTTGTTTTTTTGGTAAACCCTTTAGTTTCGTTTTAAAAAATATTCTCTTGTTTGGATATTTTTTTGCACCTTTTGCTAAAATAACCTTTCTCCTTTTCCCTTTATGTATTATATGTTTCTCTCTTTCTCTGTCATGTTGTCTCTCCATTACATATAAAGCTATATTTGTGAACTTGTTGTCCACACATACACTTCGGTGTGTGTGTGTGTGTAAATGTCGCGACTTGTCCTTCGTGCACTTCCTCGGTGACCTAACGACTTAAAGTTCCCTTTCTTTGCTAGATTTCTTTTGTTGTAAAAGTTCATGATTTGATCATTTTGTTTAAATATTCACTTAATTACACATTTAATAACAATTTATATAGAGTTTAATTTGTTAATAATATTTACTTGTTTGTATTATTTTTTTGTTTCTTTTTTGTTTTAGTTATGTTTTGTTTTCTTTGTTTTGTTTTAATACATATCACAGATCCAGTACTTTTTTTTTAATTAAAAACATGATTTCATTTGTTTATATTTGGTATTGATTTTTTTATAATCCTTAACATGTTGTAATGTTTCGTTTTGTTGTTGTTGTTATCCTTGATGATCATGTGAAGTTGTTGGTGAAAAGAAAACAATAATGAAAAATTTGTTTTGAATTTTGTCGAAAATTCCATAAATATTGTGGCTGAATCGATAAATGAAAATGTACGAACGAACGAACGAAGGAACCAACGAACGAACGAAATTGTTTAAACTGATGTATTTGGTTGTTGCTGTTGTTGTTCTTATTAAATTGATGAACTTTGTAATTTGTTGTTATTCCTTTATGGGGGTTTGTTGTTGTTGTTGTTGAAAAGGACAGGGGGTTAGTTAATTGAGTGGAAGTGGAAGGGAAATGTGATGAAAATATTTTCATAACATCGTCTGTTAAGCGATGAACGTCTGTGGGGTTAGTTGGCTTTTGCTGAACGATATGGTTTATTTAATATGTACAAGTGAACAAATGAACAAATGACATCCTAAACACTGGTCTTTGCCTACCATAGCATTAAGTCTTGCTGTATGCGTTGCGCGTGTTTTTTGTTTCCTTGACCTACATGGCATAAAGGGTCTTCAGAACGCCTCAAGGTAGACTTTTGATTTGAAAGTGTACATGACTCAAGGGCAAATAGAATGAAAGAGATACTTTACTATTCAAGGATGCTATCATATATGCAGAACTTTGTGTGATTGAAGGACTGCCACGGTTTTACAATTACAAAGGACACATTAGGGTTATCATTTAAACTGAAATTGTGACAACAGTTGATATAAATAGTTAAACATAGAAGGTGTGAAACATAAGACACAAACTATTTATCTATTAGGTAATTCTACGCGTGACATTTTTGAATCCCACGCATTTTGCAAATAGTTTTGTTGACATAATTTAAGTTCCGATTGAAAGATTGATGAAAAATCATCAAAAATATCCTTTGCTGAGTGTGTTTCTTGAAAACCTATGTTACTAACAATTTTACAAGATTTTTGTAACAGAAATGTGAACGTTGATAAATTATTGGTATCCAACTCCATTAGAGGATATACAACGTATATATCACTGTCTTAACATGCAAAGCCTTTAAGTTTATATTTTAAAATTTTACAGGAGAGCCAAAATACAATCAAACGGTCACTGCACAAAGAATACAATTACCTCATCAGCTGGCCGCAGTGTGAAGAAATATCTCAAACAATCAAACAGTTGATATGCTATGGTTGGAAGAGCAATCAGTTTTAGTAGTAGTAGTAGCAATCATAGATGATTCTCTCGCTTATATTCCTCCTTAAATTTAGCACAGGAGTGGCATAAGCCGCGACTATGTCAGTAAGCGTCATTTCATGTCGAAATCAATTTCAATTTCATAAAGCCGGTATTGTATACCCATTCAAACCTGGAATCGATATGAAAAATGAATGAACATTTTTAACTTATCGTTCCTTGCAACTCTTTTTAAACCGGGTTTGATTTCATAACCCCTGGTTTCCAGTATTTTTATTTCATCGTTTTGTTCCCAAAACCCGGTTTTAAGAACAGTTATACATATTACTTTTTAATTTAAATTTTACATAAAACCGGTTTTAGAAATCAACGCAATATTTTCATAGCTAGTTTTTTTACATTTTACGGACTTTGATCCCAACGTTTTGTCGAAATAGGTTGCGCAAAATTGGGTCAAAGAACGGGATTTCTTATCGCCGCCGACAAAATTGTTAAACTTAACGGAATTTTATTACAATCGGTTTTAATAATTTCCCGTATTTAAACGTCGTTTCCCGAAATCAGTAAAATGTCAAAATTAATTCAAAAATGTTGTCGACGTCGGTACTAAGAAAATTGTTTGCAACCCAGTCGTTTTAAAAACTACCTTAAACCCTTATGAAAATATCGGATAAGAATTGGTTTTTTGGAAACGGTTTCCCAAATTTGAGTTTATGTAAAATTTAATTAAAAATGTTAACTTAATTTCTTCACAAAACCAGTTGTGAGGACCAGTTCACAAAAATTCGATTTTTTTATCGACGTCAAAAACAGTTCTGAACTTGATTAACACATAAATCGATTAACAAAAGTCGGTTCACAAATAATTTATGTTTTTATCGACGTTAAAACAACTCTGAATATAATTTATGCATAAATCGACATTTTCAAACTAAAACAAATTTTCAGCATTTAGGCCTCATCTTTCTTTAGAATCTGCTTTCCAAAAATTGATTTTAGAAATCATTTATTATTATCGACGTCAAAAACATTTTTGAACTTAATTTATGCATAAAACCGCATTGTCAAAACCTAAATTGAAACTGAATTTATGAGCCTATTATGGGAACTAACCCAAAATATTCACAACCGGCCTTTAAATGTCCGTGTTTTGATCTCAATATGTTCTAGAAAACGTTCTAAGAATAGGTTTTTGATTGTTATCATTAATAATTATAATTATCTACAGTTACCCACAAATGTTAACATAAATTTTGCATATTTCAATAAAAAGAACTTAATTCCGTTTACACCCCATGAATGAGGTACGGAGAAGCTTCTCGCGTTGTTGTGAATTAACACGCTTTTTATTTTAGATTCACAACAAACGGCAACTACATGTTTATCGACGAATGTGCACGTCACTGGTGGAGAAGCTTTTACTAGACTTGCCGATTGACTCGACACTTGTATTGTCGACTAGAGCCGGGAATCAAACCACGGATCTCCCGCATGATAGTCGCGTGTTCTACCCACTACTCCACGACCGGTCCATATTTCAATATCAATATCAATATCAATATCAATATCAATATCAATATCAATATCAATATCAATATCAATATCAATATCAATATCAATATCAATATCAATATCAATATCAATATCAATATCAATATCAATATCAATATCAATATCAATATCAATATCAATATCAATATCAATATCAATATCAATATCAATATCAATATCAATATCAATATCAATATCAATATCAATATCAATATCAATATCAATATCAATATCAATATCAATATCAATATCAATATCAATATCAATATCAATATCAATATCAATATCAATATCAATATCAATATCAATATCAATATCAATATCAATATCAATATCAATATCAATATCAATATCAATATCAATATCAATATCAATATCAATATCAATATCAATATCAATATCAATATCAATATCAATATCAATATCAATATCAATATCAATATCAATATCAATATCAATATCAATATCAATATCAATATCAATATCAATATCAATATCAATATCAATATCAATATCAATATCAATATCAATATCAATATCAATATCAATATCAATATCAATATCAATATCAATATCAATATCAATATCAATATCAATATCAATATCAATATCAATATCAATATCAATATCAATATCAATATCAATATCAATATCAATATCAATATCAATATCAATATCAATATCAATATCAATATCAATATCAATATCAATATCAATATCAATATCAATATCAATATCAATATCAATATCAATATCAATATCAATATCAATATCAATATCAATATCAATATCAATATCAATATCAATATCAATATCAATATCAATATCAATATCAATATCAATATCAATATCAATATCAATATCAATATCAATATCAATATCAATATCAATATCAATATCAATATCAATATCAATATCAATATCAATATCAATATCAATATCAATATCAATATCAATATCAATATCAATATCAATATCAATATCAATATCAATATCAATATCAATATCAATATCAATATCAATATCAATATCAATATCAATATCAATATCAATATCAATATCAATATCAATATCAATATCAATATCAATATCAATATCAATATCAATATCAATATCAATATCAATATCAATATCAATATCAATATCAATATCAATATCAATATCAATATCAATATCAATATCAATATCAATATCAATATCAATATCAATATCAATATCAATATCAATATCAATATCAATATCAATATCAATATCAATATCAATATCAATATCAATATCAATATCAATATCAATATCAATATCAATATCAATATCAATATCAATATCAATATCAATATCAATATCAATATCAATATCAATATCAATATCAATATCAATATCAATATCAATATCAATATCAATATCAATATCAATATCAATATCAATATCAATATCAATATCAATATCAATATCAATATCAATATCAATATCAATATCAATATCAATATAAATATCAATATCAATGGCAATGATAGATCAATATCATTTAAGACTCGGTATGACAAATCTTTAGCACGATTAAAAAACTCAGCCGATTGTCAACAAAGATATCTTCGGATAATAAAATTTTTTTGGCTGTACGCATGGAAAAAATTAAGAAAGTAACTACGTGTATTCCTAGGACGACGGATAATTGCTATGAATAGGAAAATATAACCATCGCGAGCCTTAAAACTCGCGAGCTAAGCCAAGAACTAAATAAAGAGTTGGCTCGCAAGCCGAGAGCTTATTTGAAATTTTGTCGCTCTTGGCTGGCGAGCTAATACGAACCTTGATTGCAGCGCTTGTTCTTGTCTAGACATTAAATAAGTCGTTTCGAAGTTTTTACATTTTTGTTAAATGATTTTTTTAATTTTTTTCCAAAATATATCTTTTTGTTGGATCTGTTACACTGAGCTCACCAAGTGTTAAAGAAAGTCAGGCCTAGTTCTGTAGACTGGCCTTTAGCTTATGCCTGTAGTACATGACAAACCTTAAGAAAGGTCCTGCTTAACATTTACTATTCTTTTTTTCAGCTCTGTGTACTTATCTGTAAACCTTTAACATAACTTTTTTATTTTCACTCTATTTTCTCTCTTTTCGCTACTTCTCTCTAATATGAATGACATTTTATAGACCAGTGTGTTAGGCATGTTGAATGAATATTTTGTGTATTCTCTGCTGAGTAGATCAGAGCAGAACGATACTAAAACTGAAATGGAAATGGAGATGAGGTTGTTTTTTGGTTGGCTTATTTTTTTGTTGTTGTTGTTTTTGGTGACGATTCAAAATAAAGGGCCTGATTGATACTGAGGGATGATGAATATGCTTGCTATGAATTTTGTTGTTGGTTTTATTTTATTTGTTGTTATTGTTATTATCATAATCGTTATTATTATTATTAATTATTAATTAATAATATTATTAATAGAATTAATATAAGAAATATATCATCATATACATACGCAGTAAATACTTAAAATAATAAAAAGGTGTACTTGACAATGAAATTGAAAACAAAATTAATGATTATATAATAATAATAATGAACAAAATTAAAAAGAAAGTTACACAATAATAATTATTTATATGTTAAACAGTGAAGTAATTAATAAGTGTTTTAAAGATTATTGTAAATGATTTTTTTGTTTTGTTTTATTTAAATAAAAATATTTTCTATTTGTTATGTTATTGTGTTTGTTTTGATGATGACAAGAATTTAGTATTACGGAAAAAGTAACAAAGAACAAAAGTGGGAAAAAAAACTTCTAGTGTTTATTAACATTTAACAATTTTCTTTTTCATCAACTTTTTGTTTAAGCATAGTTTAATTTATATCAAGGCACACTAGCATTAATTAATCAATAAACGTTGAATAAATTGTTTTACTGGTTATGAAGAAATGTTCTTAATTTTTTTATTTTTGTTGTAATTTCGTTTATTTGGGCTATTTTTCGTTATGTGTTGGTTTTTGTTTGAAACATATTTATTTTTAACTATTTTGTTAATTAATAATTAAAAGGTGGTTTGACGTTAAAAAATTAATTTAATTAATTATATAACATAACACAACAAACACATGGAAAGGGGGTGGAGGGGGATAACATGAATGACAAGTTTTTTACTTAGTTTACTTACAAATGTTATAACAAATATTGCACAATTATTTTTTATTCTTTATGCTTTAACATGTGTTTGAGAGTGGTGGGGGAAAGGGTTTGTCTGGGTGAGGGTTAACATAAGAGATAATGTAAATCAGGTGTATATGTGTGTGTTTATAATGAATTCAATTTTATTTTCTTAAAGCAACATGTTAACAAATGGAAGAAAAATTTAACTTAAACAAGAGGAACAGGGGGCGTGTTTGTTTTTTGTTTTAAAATTAAATGTTTTTAACTTAAAATCTACACAATTTTTTACTATACCCGTAACTTAACACAAAAATATTTTTAATAATTTTTTTTTTCGTTTTAATTAAAATATTATGTATACAGTTTAATAATTAATATTAATTGTTTTTAGGTTGTTTTTTATAATATAAGAAGTCAAAAAAAAAACAAAATTGTAGATAATGATTTACTAGAGTTGAAATGAACGTTTTCAGTTAGTTTCTGTATTTTTTTTTGGGTTTGAGGATGACGTTTTTTTAATGAATTTTAGGGGTTAGCTTGAAGTTCGAGTGGAGTTCTGAATCTGAGTTTTCAGTTGGATTTTTTTTTTTTTTGTTGTTTAATATGATGATTGAGCTGATTGACTGTTTTATTGACATAAATTAATTTTTGTCAACGAGTTGAGTGACTTGTGGTGGTAGGGGGGGTAGTGAGGAAGTTGAGATGAGTTGAATAAGATAAGATAAAGGCGCTTTTACACATGATGTAGATGATGGCGAAACGTAAACGTTGGGGGGTTGTTATGATTTCTCGATTACGGAAAAAGTTAACACGAGAGGAACGGAAAGTTGTAACGTAACCAAAGTGAGAAGAAAAAACACATTTAGACACATTTTGTTGGATTTTTTGTTTTCAATATGTAAAGTTTTTATTAGTTCAAAATAAATTTAGTATTATATAATTAAGGTAGTTTTTTTATATATATATAACGTTTCTTTACAGAAAAAATTACATTTCAACGATTTCCAGGTTTTCTTTGTTGTTGTTTTGCTGTATTTCACAAATAAAAATGCTCTTAAATTTTAAACTAAACACAGACGGAAAAAATGAATGGTAAGAATTTTGATAGTATGTGATGTCCGAATATAATGGAAATTTTTTCAAAAAAATGTACTACACAATAGTAAAGAAAACAAATCGTATATTTTTTTGTATCTAAATTTTATATAGCATTCATTTTTTTTTCGTTAAAATATTTATTTTTTATATTCTGTTTACAGTTTTATTAATTAATTCAATAAAATGGAAGAAGTAAATTGTCTTTTTTTTCATATGGTATTACTCTTAATGAAATTATATACAAATTAAACAATTACAAAAAAAAAGAAATGAATAAAATTTTTAAAAAAAATGAAAACAAAACTAGATTGCACTTTGAGTAAACAAAAATAAATGATACATTTCTAGCTAAAAAAAATGTTTTTTATAATATTCATCTTCTTTTAGCATCTTCTTCTTCTTTTTCTAATAATCATAATAAAAATTAAAAATGTATTTTTACTTGTTTATATAAAAATTAGGCAAAATTTTAGGTTCTAGTATTATGTGATGTATGTGGTTTTGTAGGTTTAAAACTTAATATAAGAAAAGAAAACAAAAAAATATATATTGTTTATATATATGTAAATGTTTAAAAGAGGAAATTTTTTGTATAATTATCAACATAAAAATAAGTAATTTATATATGTTTTTTTTTTGCATGGAATTATATACAAATAGTAAAATGTTTTCTCAATTGTTTTTTTTTTTGGAGGGGGTGTTGGTGTTGTGGTTTCAAAAAAAGGCATCATCATCATTATTAACATCAACTTCATCATCATCATCATAACACAAAATCAGTTTAACAGAACAGAGGAACAGAGGAGAGAGTGAGAAGAGCAGCCAATTCAGTAAAGGTTTGGAAAATCAACTCGTTACTAACTACAATGTAAAAATGTAACGGCAACAAAGGAAATCATACAAACAAACCATAAGGAGAAGACATACAAATAAGCGCTTGTTTTTATCATCATCAGTCAATTCATAAATCATTATTACGATACATTACGATTACCACACTTCATCACACATGGCCCAACACTGTAAAGCCACTCAGCTCGGCTCAGAAACAGAACAGCTACATACATACATACATAGTAGTAGTAGTAGTAGTAGCAGTAGTCGTTACACTCAACACTCGTTACCAAAAGAACATATGTAAAATAGTACAAAAGTAACAACGAAAATGCTCAGAAAAACAAGCTGAAAAATCAACAATGGGCATAACAAACCTAAACAAAAACAAAAAAGGTTATATATATGTAAAAACAAATAGAAATTGATATATTCTAGAAAATGAAAATTTCATTAGCTATTAATGTAGTTTTTAATGTCTCACTAGCCTATTTAACATGTTGACGTTTTCATTTGTATTATTTTTTGTTTTGTTTGTTTTAAAATTTCAATAATTTAAATTTATATTTAGTTTTTTTTTTGTTTATTCTTTTCGTCTTCATTATTTCATTATTTACCTTTTCTTACTGCACTTGGCTGAAAACGTTCATTGTCTTGTTGTAGTTGTAGGTTTTTGCTGTTATCTATCATCTACCATTTTGTTTTGATAGTTTAACATAGTTTTCTTTTTATCGTTATTACCTTTATAAATTATTATTGTTATTAATGATTTAATTAATGTTGTGTTTTTTGTTTTCTCAGTTTTTTAATAGTTCTTTCGTTCATTAAAATTTAACAACAACATAAATATTTCCTGATTTTTTTTTTAACAAAGTTTGTAAAAACAAAAACAAAGAAAGTACTAAACAAATATGGTACATGCGTTTCGTTAACAAAAAAAAAAACAAAAACAATATAAAGTAATTTGTTTTTTTAACATTTCTTTAAAAAAAAAACACAAACAAACAAACAACTTATTTATGGAAAAACAACAATTTCAAAGAACAACAAATGTGTGTGTGTTTTTATGTGTTTATATATACATTAACTGTGTAGTTGTGTGTTGGATGTGTAGTCGGAGGCGGAGTTTTTTTTTTTTTTGCTTAATTAACATTTTTTAACAGTTGTAAAGAAAATGAGTTTTTAAATAATGTCAATACAAATCGTAAGGAGCAGTTGAATTTCCAGTAGATATTATCACGTTTTTTACAGTTGCTTATCAGGGCGTTAACATTATGTTGAATAAATATATTGAGTTTGCAAAGTCAACAGATAATAAAACATACCTTGTACTTTAGTTAAACAAGACGTAAAAGTCAACAATTAATGTAATGTTAAAGTTAACATATTGATAATATTCAAGCAATAATATAGTTAACATAAAGTTAGCATAACTCAATTTTAACATTATGGTAAATGAAGTTTATATTTCTTTAAACATAACAAACAAAAAATTAACATAACCTCAAATTTTAACATTATGTTATATAATGTTATAACATACGGCAACTCACTGGTATAAGTAAAAATGTTACAAACAAAAATAATAAAATTCTGTTATATCAGCAAAGTGTTAAAGCTTTCATCTTCAAAATTGTAAGTTAGTTGTTATGTTCTATTACATATTAAGAATTTAGTATATAAAATTGCTGGCATTTGTTGGAGGCAAGCAGAAAAAATAGTATTCCGTTAAATAAAATCAATTGAGTTATTATTGAACAATGTATTTGATTTCAGTATAAATAACATTAATATAAAATTTTAAATACCATTTTAGGTATTTCTGTTAAACTAAATATAACAGTGATACAACAGCTTTATAACAGTATATGAAGCTGTTGTATCACTGTTATAACTTAACAAAACTTCCTAAAATGGTATTTAACACTTGTTAACAGATTGCTTGCAGCACTTTTTAATTATAGAGCAATGTTATTAAAACAGTGCCTAGATGTTGCACTGATATGGATAGCAATTTTCCCAGTTTTTTTTATCGGCATAAATGAAAGTATTTCTGTGTCTATAGGATGTTAAATTATAAACACTTTTAATGGCTGTTAACAAAGCGTATAGCTGTTAAATTAACAGTTACTATTTAATTTAACTGTTTTAGTAGCAAAAATATGTTAAATTGACAAATTTTAGCCATCTTCATTTAACTCAGACTTAACGTAGATCTGTTAACTTAACATCAGCTGTAATCTTAATCAATTATGTTGACTGATCGATGTTAAGTCAATGCTGTTGAGAAGAATAAATGATGTTTTAAGTAATATCACTTAGTTAACAGAACACATTGCCTTAAAATCATGCAATTATTTTAACATACAACTGTCATATAACATTGCTCTGTTAACATAATATTATTCAACAAATTCCTTGTAAGATAACATATACCTGCCACGTTAACAGCGCCACTATTTAAGAGCATAAAAATATTAAAATAAGATAACTATGCTAAGTTAACATCATACTTTTATTGATACATTACATTATTTAATTATTTATTGTAATGTTCAAAACCCAAAATTATGTTATATACACAACTTTGTATTAACTGAAGATAGATCAGCTAACTTAACAATATACTATTAACATAACATCAATTGGTTTTTTTAATAAAGTACTGTTAACTTATCGTTACCCTGTATTATCTGACAATACCAAATATTTTCTTAACATTTTTTGATTCATGTATTTTCCAAATTGCCTAGTTAACTTGACATCATCTTGCTAAAGAACTTTTTACTGTTAACTTTACATTGTATTTCGCTCCATTAGAAAAATATCACTATGTCGATTTAACATTGTTACCTTAACACCACTCTGTTAACTTAACATCGTACTATTAACACAACTGTGAATAACAGAATCATAAAAAATTGTTGGGGTTACTTAGCATTACCTGAAAAATTTAGATCTAAACGCTCTGTTAATATAACATTACTCTGTTAACTTTACATAATTCTGTTAACTTAACACAACGTTATAAAACCATGCAAAATTCTTAGGTAACTTAATAGCTTTAATTTTTAACGTTGTGTTATAATAGCATTGCCCTGTTAATTTAACATTGTTCTGTTTGCTTCACATAAATTGCAAAATTACTCAAGTTGCATAGGGAACTTTAGTTACAGATATTCTTGTAGGTTCTTTTAGGACAGCTAATTTAACATTGTTCTGTTTGCTTAACAAAAATTTCAAAATCACAAAGGCCTAGGTAACTTTACTTTACATTGAAAATTCAAATATTTAAAAGCAATTTAAGGGGGCGTTTACTGTGTTAATTTAATCTCAGAGTACTTTTGCAGTTTGTTGTTCTACAGACGTCAGTAACACTTTCCTTTCATTCTACAATGGGACACTCTCTGTTTCGCTGTTGTTAACAAAACTTTGAACGGTAGTGGCTGATTTAACATAGTCCTCTTAACATAACGAAACACTGTTAACTTAGCACTGCTCTGTTAACACAACATTAGAAAGTTAACATTGTTATTTAGTTAACACAAGTTTACAAGTCTATAATATAAGATATCTGTAAACTTAACATAGTATTGAGAAAACTATTCCTAATTAACATTAGGCATGAAACTTTATGCATTAAAGCTTACATATTAATCAACTTAACATTACGATGTTACCTAACATTACTTTGTTAACTTAACTTTACTCTGTTAACCTAACATTACTCTGTTAACTTAACATTACTCTGTTAACTTAACATTACTCTGGTAACATAACATTACTCTGTTAACATAACATTACTCTGGTAACTTTACATTGCGCTTTAAATTTAACATTACTCTTTGTTAACTTATCAACATTTCTTTATTTCTAGTATGCTCAACAACTGTTTGCTCCATTTTTCTCCTGCCCTCAGGCGATTTGTATTAACATTAGCGCATTTGTTTTTTTCTGTTGGTTATCATTAAACTAAGGCTATTGGTTTGAACTCATTTCTTAAACAATAATAATTGTCTAACAATTATTGCATTAACAAAATGTAAGGAATATAATAAAAATTATTATGTTAAATTTGTCATATTTTTTCTTTTCTGTTTAATTTGTATGTCTGTTAGTTATTGTTGGTTTTGTTGCTGTTATAGGTAGAATAGAATGCAATTATTGTTGTTTTCTTTTCTTTTTATTCTTTTGTTAAACATTTAAAAATTCTGTTAAATTGTAGCTACTTAAAAAATGTCAAACTATTCATTTGATGTTATAACAATTTAGAGTTTAGGTGTTTTTGTTTTCTGGTTTTCATCTCGTTTGAAGGAAAAAAGTTAAAATGTTTCGTTTGTTTTCAGTTTGTTTTTTTTCAATTTATTTTGAAATTGGATTTTCCGTTTTTTGTTTTATTTTGCAATTTGCAATTGTTTTTCTTATTTTCTTTTTTTCTCTAAATATTTTCATAGACTAACATTATGTACTTGGGTTGCTGTTGTTGTTGTTGATTTTTCTCAAAAATTCTCAATATTTTTCTAGTGTTTTACAGAATTTCAAAATGAAAATTTATTAATTATTGTTTAACACGAATTTCCTAAGGGAATTTCGTTACTTTTAAAAATCTTTAGATGTTAAGATCATTAGTTGTTGTTGTTGTTGTTTTTAGTTTTTCTTCTATGCAATAACAAATAATTTTCTTATATTTCTTAAAAAAACAAAAAAGTTGTTGCTATAACACTTTTTTTCTGTTGTTGTTGTTGATTTAATAATTAATTTAATTATATTTGGTTTTTGTTTAATGTTTAATGATTTAAATGTTAATTATATAATTTACTAAGTTGTTTTTCTTTACGATTTTTTGTTTTTTCTTTTTTTCTGGTTGTTAATGTTTAATGTAATGAAAGTAATTTGTTGTTTGTTGTTGTTTTTTTTTTTTGTTTGTTCTTATTTTCTGTGAGAGTGGCTAAGGGGCGGGGTATAGGGGACAGGAAGGGAGTGGTTTGAAAGGGTTTGCCATTAGGGCCCATGTCAGTGTATGTTGTTTGTTTAAAACTTTTCTTTGTTTTTTAGAGAATTTATATGCAATAATTTTTGTTTGTTTGTTACTTTATAAATAACGCTACATATATACGAAATTGAAAGTATTTTCTGTTGTTTTGCTTCTTTACTTGTCTATAACTAGATATATATATATAGATATATATTCTGATGAAGAAGGGAGAGCGTTTTTCTTTTTGTAGGGAGAGTCGATTAATTGGTTTGTTGGTTGATTGGTTGGTTGGTTGGTTGGATGATGGTGGTGGTGGTTGTGGTATTTTTTATTTTTTGTGGAAGGGTGATGATGTGGTTGTTTGGTGATTGATTTCTAGTATATTTTTATTAATTCACAACAGTGGTTAATGGAATTTGTCGCGCTCTTTTTGTCTCCTCCTCGTTGATTTTTTGTTCAATTAGAAATTGAGCTTTTGCAATGGCACTCGGTTGACCAGTTATGGTTACAATACGATTCCTGGTGCCAGGTGCGAAAATACCTTTCTTTGAAATTTGCACATTTGCACCCGAAATATGTTGGATTTCAACTAAACAACGACCATTTGGACCTGCAATGTTTTCGTTTGTTTGTTTTCAACAACGATTTTTTTGTTTTCGTTTTCATATGGAATATAAAAAGAAATGTTTATTTTATTAATAATGTTTATAAGGTAAGAAGATAAATTTTTAAGCAAAAAGAGTAAAATAAAGTAAAATAAAAGAAATGACAAAATTTATATAAAGTATATGGTAATATATATATATATAGTATGTATATAAGAAAATGTTTATTATAGTATACATTTAAAAATGGTTAATAATATTTTTGTTTTATGTTTTTTTGTGGTTTTGTTTTTTTTTTTGTTTTTTGTATGTGGTTGTGATCAACTATTTGATGTGTGTTTTGCATCATAGTTAGCTTTAAGTTAGTTTGCATACGAATCAACGCAAACGAACATAAAATGGAATGGTTAATTTAAACAAAGGAAGTAAAATAATAACATTTACATTACATTGCTAATAACATGACCAATGCATTTTGTGTTTGCTGCAAAAATAGCTGTTGTAACAAATATTATGGTATCTTTTTTTTAACTACTTGCTAATATTTTGAGGTATATTTTTGTCAAAATTGCAATAAGACAACTAAGTAGTAGGGAGTTAAAAGGTAGAAATGTTAAAATTTTTGAACAGAATTAAACTTCCAAAATTTTTATATTAACTTTCAAAAAAAATTTCTTTTTAATTGTCTTCCACCCTTGCACTCACTACTACTTCCCCCTTCTATCCAATGACGTTTGTAACAGTATTTCTTCTGTACTCCCATCCTCTTTGATTTAACATCATCCCGTTGTCATATTGCAACTCATATATTAAAGTATTCAAAACCAATTGCACTAATTTTCGCGACTGCAACTAAACAGTCACGAAATTATATCATTAATAATAAAATGCTATAAAATATATATATTAATTAAACAATAATAAAAAATAACACCTAAACAAATCGTTATGTAGTATGAATGCATCGTACAAATAATGTTAATCCTTAATAACTCTTATGACATTTATTGCAAAAGAAAAAAACGAAAAAACCTAAACAAATGAAATATGCTGGTGAGGAAAATATATAACGAGTTACTAACAAACAATCAAGAGAAATGCTACAGCTAAAACCTAACTACAAAAAAATGGAAAATCTGAGCTCTGAGAGAAACCCTACAAATTATTACAGAACTGACGAATCTAGACAATAATGCAAAAAAAATGTGTAAAATATATATACGAATGTAAGTGTGTGTGTGTAGGGGGTTATGATAAAGCTGCGCCTATTAAGTTTTTTTTGCTTTCCCAAAATAAAAAAAATAAAAAAATACAGGAAACTATTGGTTAAATGAAAAAAACAACAATGCATATGTTATATATAGTTTAAAGGGACCAGAGTTATCTAATTCCCTGACTCTCTTTGGGTGCTGGCTTGGGTGAGCAATGGGGGAGTTTCTTCCAGGTTTTCTTTAGCACGTGATAAACAAACAAATAAATTAGGAAAATATTTTTGTTTTTTTTTTCTTATGGAACATAACGAATTGTGCAGATTATGGTGCTAACGGTGGATATGGACATATATTTTCTACAAGTGTCAAGTGTTATGAAGTGCATTGTATGTTTGTATGGAATGTATTTTGTGCACTGTTTCGGAGTGAAGTTTTGTGTGGCGGTATAATCACAGATTCTTTAAAGACAACAAAGTATAATTCAAAAGGGATGGAAAATGTCTGTGCCAACATGGTTGTGTACTATATATATGTATATATTAACGCTGAGAGAAAGTTATGTGGGAAGTTATGATGAATGTATTTACTAAACAAATACGTCAAATTACACATTTGAATTGCAGAGAGAAAAGAAAGTTTGGAAGTTACAGGGGGACAAAAGTTTAAAATATTCTAGAGCGGTTATCGTAAAGCTTTAGTGGTATTCAAAGATTGTTAAAACAATATACAAAAGTTTATAAATGACGACACCAACGCCATAGTGATCTACGACACAATAGCATTATTCTAAGATACCTAAGGAAACGCATTCACCGTCGCTGTTACTCTGCTGGCTGCACTAATTCTATAGTCAGACATTGTGATTAGAGTTTCTCTTTTTCCCGGACTTTTCATTTCCCGGGAAACCGGGAAAAAATTTTGCCTTTCCCGGGATCCCGGGAATTCCCGGGAATTTTCGCGCAGTAGAAAAAACAAGACAAACTATGTTAATTTTTTTAAATTTTGCAGTTGCAGTTAAATTTTAATAGTTCCATCAGACAGTCTGTTTCTAATTCTATTTACAAATTGTCCTGTTGTTGAAAACTTTCTCTCGCTATGAACTGATGTTGGCCTTATTGTCAGAAGAGCATTCTAGAAAATGGTGACATTTTCCGTTGCTTTTCCACTTGCTTCGTAATATTGTAAATCCTTTTTTATCGAGTTATTACGTAGTCTATTACTTGATGCAACAACTGCATTTGTTATGGGATAGGTTAAAATATCCTGAAATGGTGTTTCGGTACTAATGTCACAAATAGGAATTTCGTCCGATTCCAGAACTTCGTCGATAACGTCTTCTTAAAAAAGTCAATCAATGGATTGTATAACTACAACATTTTAAAGTATGTTTTCAAATGTATACACAACATTGGTTACCACACAATATCCTTTTTGCAGAACCAGATGAATTTTAATACCAGAAATAGAGTAAATTTGAGAGTACCAAGATGTAGGTTTGAAAAGTCAAAACAGAGGATTGATTATGTTGGTGGTATCACCTATAATAATCTTCCCACAGATATCAAATCAATGGAACGAATGTGAAATTTCAAGATTTGTTGTAAAAAACACCTTTGTGAGAACGTCGAATCGCTTCTGTTATAGCCTTATTTTCCCGTAAATTCTATTTTGTATTTACTTTTCTCTTTTTCCTAAATATATTTATTAATTTTTTCACATTTTACATAGTTTTTTTTCTCTCTTGAATTAGAATGAATATATAAGAAAATTTGTTATTGTACATTATCGAAATTAAAATTTGCCAACTTGTCCCAATTATGCCTTCCTGACGCGGGACACTTTATGCCTATGAATGTAAATAAAATTGTACAATAAATATCACAAATTAAAAAAAAAAATTTGTTCAGCGTACGCGATCACATTTTGTTTTGAAGCAGTTTGAAATACTAAAGTATAAAGTCGCTTGTCCCTTCTTTCTTCAATTCGCTTCTAAAATTTGATCTGCCTAAGGTGTTTTAATTTCCCGGGAATCCCGGACGAATTTCCCGGGAAACCGGGAATAAAAAATGTCCGGGAATCCCGGGAATTCCCGCCCGGGAAATCCCGGGAGAGAAACCCTAATTGTGATACCTCAAGTAAGAAAGCACTGAAGATCACTTACAAGGATATAGAATGGAAGAATTTCGATCTGTATTTGAATATTGGTAAAAATTCCACATAGATCACTATAGTTCAAATGTCGTCAAACTTTGATATTGCAAAAATCATTAAAATTTACAATGCTCGAATTTTCGAAATCGAAACCTGTCCTTTACAAAAATAAACATAATATACAATAAATGTTTAGTTCGAAATTGAAATATTCTGCAATTGGCGCATAAAAAAGAAAACCAATCTTAAGCCATAGCTGACTTAGCCAAACATAGCCAAATTTTTGGTTACTTTTTGAAAAAAAAGTTTTGATTTTTGTCAATTTAGAAAAATACTCACTAAATGATGACATGAACTTAAAAATTTTAAAAGTTTTTGTGAAAAATTTACAAATTCGATATTAGCTTACTGTTTTGAAAGAAACTTTAAGTTTATAAAGAAAAGAATATTTTACGAATCACAAATCATGATTGAAATTGCATGATTCGAATTCGAACTCATTTTCGAAATTCAAACTTAAGGTCATTTTTCAAAGTTTAAAATTTTTGGAATCAATTCAAATTGGAAAATAATATAAAAATGTAAACACATTTTTACAAAAATAAAAATTGATTGAAATTATATGCAACTCGTTTTTGTGTTCAATTTCGAACTTCAAACAAAAGGTTAATTTCCGATGTTTCAAATGTTCGAAATTAATAAAAATTAGAAAATTTTATGAGCTTGTTAAATACAAACACTTTTTTATAAATTTGAGAATTCACTGAAATTATATGATTCAAATTCGAAATAAATTTCGAATTCATCCAAAAGGTTTGCTTTCAAAGTTCGAAGTGTTCGAAATCAATACAAGTTGGAAAATTATGTGAGATTGTAAAATTTGTACAAATTTGTATTTACTTTCGAACCTTAAACAAAACATATGTTTTCGAAGTTTTAAATGTTCGAAATCAAATTGGAAAATTATATTTAATTGTAAAAAGTACACATTTTTAAAAAATTGAGAATTGATTGAAATTATACAATTCGAACTGCATTTCGAAATTCACACAAAAGGTCAGTTTTCGAAGTTTGAAATTTTTGTGTTTCAGTTTCGAAAACTTATTTCACAAAAAATTAAAAAGTTGATTGAAATTATATAATTCGAATTTGAACTCACTTTTGAAATTCAAACAAGAGTTTTTAAAGTTCGAAAAATTCGTAATCAATAAAAATTGGAAAATAATATGAAATTGTAAATGTTACCACATTTTCTTAAATCTGAATTCACTTCGAAATTCATACAAACTGTGTTTTCGAAGTTAAAAATGTTCGAAAGCACAAAAAATTAGGAACACTGATTAAAATAATATGAGCTTGTAAAAATTAAAGACATTTTCACAAATTTAAATTCACTTTCGAAATTTGGAAAAAAAAGTTAATTTTCGAAGTTCGAAATCACAAAAAAATTAGAAATTTTAACGAAATTATATAATATTTTCGAAATTTGGAAACAAAAAGTTACTTTTCGAAGTTCGAAATCACAAAAAAAATTAGAAATTTTAACGAAATTATATAACATTTTCGAAATTTGGAAACGAAAAGTTAGTTTTCGAAGTTTTGTGTTTTAAATAGTTTCGAAAACCAAAAATTAAATATTTTGAAAAATTATATATTCGAAAATATACCGCATAAATGTGTTTAAAATTTCCGGACAAGCTAAAAAATTTTCGCTGTTTCAAAAATTTATATATCCACCAATAGCTAGATTTTCGAAAACTGTAAATATGAAACTGAGAATAATAATTGTATAAAATTTTAATATTCGATTACACTAAATTATGTTACTGCTTGTTTAAGCAAATTTTTTGAATTTTTATTTATATTTTATTTATTGTTTCGAAATTTAATATTTACTTCATTGGTGGTCAATTAAAAGATCTTGTGTGAATGGGAAACTGAAATATAAAATGAGTGTTCAAATATTAGTTTTTATAAAAATTCGAACAAAATTCGAAAATGTAACTTTGTTTCTGTTAGGACATACGAAATATTTCGAAATATTTTGAATCGAAATTAAAAATTTACTTTATTAGTTGTTAATTCAAAGTGCTTGCGGATGACAAATAGTAATACAAAATGAGTGGTTAATTTTTCGAATATTGTTTTTGTAAAATCACGAACTATATTCGAAAATGTAACACTGTTTATGTAAGAATTCTTTCTTTCATAACCTCGAATATACAATTTTTCTCATATTTATGGACATTTGCACATGTTCGAAATTATTTTTTTAATTTCGAAATTGAAAATTTTAACAAAATATTTTTTTTTTTAATTTATTTTCTCAAAGATCAACAGTCATTTTGTTTGTTACCAATTACCAATTGAATTGAAAATTTTGAATAAATATCAAATTATTATCAATTGGTAAAGGGCAATACTATATGAGATGTTATATATTCGAACATTGTTCTCGGTTTCCATAGTTATTCTGTTGTCATTCATATATCATATATCCACGCCATATTTATGTATATTTTGGCATGTTCGAAATAATTTGGCAAATTTCAAAATTTTCGAATTTTAACAATATTTCGCTTTTTTGTAATTTCTCAGCTTGATATTTTACAATAATATCATTTGTTACCAATTTAAACTTTTGTGGATGGTAAAGGGCAACACAATATAAGTCGCTACTTTTTCGAACTTTATATTCATATCTCCCCTGTTAACTTTCAGTTCCTCTTCTCTTACAATCCTTATAAAAAAACCTTTGCGTTTAATCGTTTAGTAAATACATTCCATTCTATGCAGTTGGGGATTCGGAAATATCTTATTGATTCTGGTGAAATGTAAAAAAAATATGCATGAATTTGAGGCGGCAAGAAATTGACTAGAATTACAACAAATAAAAACATACAAAAAAAAACTTAAGAAGAGAAAAGCATTTTTTGAAAGCATTCAAGTGATTAACATTAAATGATTCTACTAACAAATAAAATCACTGCTTTTTCTTTGAGACATCATAAGACAAGAAGAATTCCATATAAAATATAAAGAGGGAAACTAACACTGACTGCGCAAAGCTCAATAAACCAGGACCGAAAAACTTATAAGACTATTGCCTACTACATAGAGCTAGCTACAACTACTAACTAACTAACTAACTGGCATATAAATGAAAACAAACTAACAAATCGATTTGTTATTACAACTGACTTAATAGAAACCTAATAAGACGGTATTGTTTCCTTTCTACTACAACGATCTTTATAATTATGCATAAATGTAACTATATATGAATATAAAAAGGTAAATATGTGTATAAATTTGTGTGTATATTTAGTAATGCATGTTATTGTTGTTGTATACATATAAACCATATGTATTGAAGGAAGACACAATGTATATACATACATAGAGATAAATATATAAGGAATGTTTTGTGAAAGTATGGGTGGGGGGGTAGACACAAAGGCACTTTATGGTACAGTATAAAACAGCAGATAAAAGTAGGAATGGTTTTTTTGTATGCTTACATCGAAAGAAAGAATCAAATTAAAATAAAATTATTTAAAAAAAAACTAAACAAATTATAAATTAACCACAACTATATGGAAGATATATGGAATAGAGGTTAACGTAAAAAAAAACAAGGCACCCAAATTTATGTTTATATATCCTTATTCTCAAACCGTCTCCTTAGCATGGAAACGATTCAAGTTTGAGCTTATTTTGCATTCAAATTAATGTAAAGGGTTTTTCTTGGGTTGTTGTAAAACAAAAATGTTAGGGGGTTTTGGTTTTTTGCATTTTTGTTTTGTATGTGCGTGTGCTTGTTTTTGTTTCTTTTTTCGGTTTTTTGTTTAGTATGGATAATAATAACGTGGCCCACCTAAAATAGCGCCTACAATCACTTCGGGTATCTCCACATTCTTCGTATCCTTGGCACTCAAATCACCCGGTGTGGGACTCTTGCTCATACCGCCCAAACCATGGGCCCCTGTGGCTGCACCCAGTGTTGGTGCTGAGGTCGCTGTACCGGTGGCAGCTGTAAGTCCAAAGCTATTGTTATTCAGCGATACCGGTGTGGCAGCTTGGCCGGCCGAAGCCGAACCCAAATGGCGGAATGGATCAAATTGTGCAGCAGCTGCATCTAATTGCGACTGTGTTGGCCGATTGGCGGCAGCAGCTGCAGCAGCGGCGGCGGCAGCCGTATACTGTTCCAAATTGACTTGACCCACAGCACCGAAGACATTGCCGGCTGAAGCCGCTGAGGCGGCAGCAGCTGTCTGTTGATCCAAAGCTGAAACACCCAAATAGCTACCAAGAGTAGTGTGGGCACCGTTGGTATGGGGCAGACCGACACCCATGCCGAGAACGCCGTATTTGGCTAAAACACCCAAGGCAGCACAAATTTCTGTGGTGGCAGTTTCGGAGTAACCGGAACTACGTAAAGCGACCTGAAATTGAAAGCGAAAAAGGAAATTGATTAATATTAAACTCGAGTAATGTTAAAAGTACATAAGGAATTGGGGCAAAAATGTCCAATATGGGCGGGAACTAGAGAGTAAAAATGTTCCGGGGAAATATTCCCGTCTTTTTTGTAATCATGATTTGATATATTCTTTGTTCGACTTTTGACCCAAATCGGTTTTATTACTGCGATCAAATGCCATCGCGCCATCGTCTTTACCTTAATATGTTCCAACAATTGTGTGGCTAAAGCTAGATTTGGTGCTGGATTGGGTGAACCCAAATTCAATGACAAATTGATGCCGGTACCATTGACTAGTAGGCCAGCAGCCGATCCGGCACCACCAATTGTCGTCCCCAATTGGGAGTTCAACGAGGCGGTACTTGAGTTAATCGCATTCTGATTTGTAGCATAGGGTGAGCCAGTGGGATTAAAGTTGGCCACCGGTCCATTGATGTCGGCATATGAGACATTCAAGCAGGTGCCCGATTGAGGATCTTCGACAATTTTCGATAGAATCATTTTGCAGGCATTCTTGTTGTTCTCCTTGTCGCCGATTATGGTGATGCAGCGTTCTTGCAGTGAAATATCTTTGGGTTTTTGTGAGATTTGCACATATGAACCGCTCTCCTCTTTGACCTGTTTAATGTAAGCACCACCCTTGCCGATGATCATGCCGGCTGTGGAATTGGGCACCAAGATTTTTACTTGCTTATCACGTTCCTGGCTCTGTTTGTTTTCTGTGTCTAAAATTTTCGACGTCAAGTCGGGTTTCTCGCGTATCTTATCCATGACAAAGTCCAAGACGGCCATAATGCCATCAATGGTGCCGGTGATGAGACAAACACGTTCAGTGGTACCTGATCGAAAAAAAATTAATTAAAAACAATTACAAAGAAAACTATATAACACTGTGACTTACCTGGATAGAAATCATGAGATTTTGACATTTTCACACGAGCCCCAGTGTCTTTTTGCAAAGACGCTATAGTCTCGCCACCTTTGCCGATAATGGCCCCTGAGGCCACGGCTGGCACTAGGATCTTCATGTGGTAGGTTGAGTCCCCTGTAAAGAGATGCAAGCGTTTGATAGCGGTGGCGTTTTGTTATTAGTTTATCTTTTATGCAAATAGTGAGATTGTTGTTGTTGTTGTTGATGTTTTGTTTTCATTTTCTATTAGGTCCAAAATTAAAAATAATAACATGTTTCTCTTCGTTAGGTTAGCCGAAGAGATATTTTTGATCGGTTGGTTGGAGATGGTTATGAGCAATGAGCGAGAGAGAGAGAAAGAGCGAGTGGGAAAAACGAATAAAATAACCAAATGTGGGGGGTTTCGAAAATGTCAACAAATTCCGGGTGATTTTATGATAACTGCTGGGTGAGATAATGCTGAGGTGAAGTTAAGCTAATGAGAGTAAAAAATATGACTTGTTTTAAAGTAATAAATGTGGTATGAATTTGAAATTATTTTTGTATCAGTGAGTTTAGTGAGTTTGTATGCAATTCTATTAAACACTGAGTGGAATCTATTGTTGAATCGATTGGTTCCTACAGACGCGCAGAAGTGGGCGACCAAAATATGGTTGGATGAACCAAGTTATGAGGCTGTTATCCGTACTAGATGTAATAAACTATGTAAGGAAAGCAGAATACTGAAGCGCTTAGAATTCTTTTCTTTGTTCAGTAATTGAGGAATGCAAACGTAATGTATCCACCAAAAAAAAAAGAAGAAATTGCCAATGACAGTTGAAACATGATTTTCTGCAAATGCTCTCTGAAAAGCAGATCTGTGATCCAAAAAAAAAAATTGTTTGCCTTTTATCTTTAGCGTAGAAATATGCCTTATGACATAAATATGATCATAGTTATATTCCTCCACAGTCCACGTTTGTAGAGCATTAAATCACAAGTTCAATAGTTGTACTTTGCCTTCAACTAGGTTTATCTGGACATTGGTTTGCTAACCTTTATGGAACGAAAACTGACAGTTCTATAACAGTTAGAAGGAAAAGTTGAAATATTCTGATATTTTTTTCTACTATAATCAATAAATCATGATATTTGTTTGTTATTTTTGTACATTTGATTAAAAACGTTTTAAAAGAGGAACAAACTGTTTAACAGCAGACAATGCTCTCGCTACGCTCTTTTCTTTTCTACATCTAATTTTGAATTATTGGACATTTTTACAGATAAATGTAATTTGTTTAGTAATAAATTTAATCCTTTGCCTTTTGGCGTAAAAATCCTTTAAACAATAAATGAAGTCAGATAATTGAGAGAGAAAAAGAGAGAGTATAATATTCCCTACTGAATAAACTTTAGACCTTATAGACTTTTATGTAAAAATCAATATTACGAATTTCAAATAAGAATATTTTTAAGATGTCGACCAGCCCTAATTTCTAAACAAACAAACAATTTATTTAATTTAACGATTTTTAAATGTTTAGATAAGCTTGATATATTAGTTGTTGTCAATACGTGATCCTAGAAATAATTTTAAAAACTGTGATATGTTTACTACTTATTTATAGAAATATTTTAGTAGTCCAAGGCGGTACTAGTTCCATACTACATCTCCATAGACTCGTTTAACTATCATACAAACAACTGTCTTCAACATGGAGATGCCCAAGGCTTAGGAGGACATGTCCCTATTGTACTACACCATATCGAATTGAAATTCAATTAAAATTCAAATGTTCCATTTGGAATTCAAAAAAAATTATTTGCAATTCAAAAATTCCATTTCAAATTCAAAATACGTCAATAAAAATTCAAAATTTTTAATATTCAAAATTCGCCAATTAATGTTCAATATACATCAATTGAAATTCAAAACTCATCATTTGAAATTCAAAATTCGTCAATTGAAATTCAAAGCTGATAAACTGAAATTCAAAAGTCATAAATTAAAATTCAAAGCTGACCAATTGAATGAGTTTTAATTTGTTTTGAATTTCAATTGATGGGTTTTGGATTTCAATTGGAGTGCTTTGAATTTTAATGTTATATATCTGTTTGATATGTTTTGAATTTCAAATGGAATTATTGAATTTCAAAAACAAAGTATTTTTCTAATGTAAAGGTATAGAATTTTTTGAACTAAAAAAATATACAATTGAAAAATCTGGATTTAAATAGGACCCTACAATATTATTGGGAGTTGCTTAAAATCTCTCTCCTGTTCTCATCAAATAGGAAGTTAATTTTTGCTGAGCGGACCCTCATAACTGCAGCTTGCTTTATCAAAAGACTAAACCCTTTTGTCGGTTTTAAAACATTTTGTTAAGAATGTTGCCATTGAAATAAAAAAAAAATTTGCCATGAAATAAAAAAAAAAAGATACTGTATATTAGCCAAAATATGCTAAATTGTATCGTAGTCTTCACCATTTGCAATTGAAATTCCAAAAAACTCAATTGAAATTTTCCACTTGAAATTGAATTGAAAAATATCAATTGAAAATCAGAACTCGTGAATTGAAATTCGAAACACATCAATTGATATTCAAAACTCTTCAAATTAAATTCAAAACTCGTCAATTTCAATTCAATAATCTTTAAAACTCTTTTAACTGATTAGTTTTTAATTTCAATTGAGGATTTCAATTCAAATGGAAAATTTATATTTGAATTGATATTTTTTGAATTTGATGTGGTTTCTTAGAAAATCAATGTTTGAAATGTTTGAAAATCTCATAAAATTTTGGAATTTCAATTGATTTTCTCTTAAATTTCAATTGGAAATGGTGTAGATCAATATTCGTCAGTGTCCCGCAAAAAGGTCTCAACTCCACTGAATGTGTTATAAGTTATTGGTGATATTAAGTTTATGGCCGCTTACGTTTTGGATTTAGAATAAATTATTTTGTTACAATAACAACAACAAAAATTTAAATTTACATTTGCAGTGCTTAGACTATGACTAGTGAGATACTTTTGCATTATTAAGTCCATTTCCCAAAAAAGGGGACAACTTCCACAAAGTCTAGGACATAACATGTTACACTAGACTGTTGCTTGTTCGGCAAGTGAACTAGTTAACTGTCTATGGTGAAGTACAATGGAACTTGTGCCACTTTAGTATTTGTCCCTACTGCGTAACAATATAACACATTTCTTCAAACTTAAAAAATAGTGATAAAAACCTAAAAAGTTTGCGATTTCAAAGCAAAAACAGACAGATTTGACATGTTATCTATATAAATTTATATATCGTTGGATAGGTCTAAGATTCTTGTTTTACAACTCGTTCAGAAATCATAAATCGATTAAGAACTGACTGAGAAAAACCGTAATTTGAACCGTAATTCAAGATTTTGAGGGTGTTAGGATTCATGTTGTACTCGACCAGACATACAACTTGCACAATTGTAACAGTACCTAAATTAGTTTCATAGTCTATTAAACTCAACGAGAGAGCGAATAAATATATGAAATGTATAGTTTCGCTATTAATCACTATGAGCGAAAGTTCTCATTCAGTTTTGCACATTACAAGAATTTTGTCAATTTTTTTTGAATTGAAATTTTTTTAGTTTTTTGATATTGATATATTTCGTGTGGAATATTTATCTGTTTTTGTAATATTTTATCATATTAAATTCAATCACTAACGTAGATGTGAAAATTATCAAGTCTATGCAATCCACAAAGAATTCTCATTAAACTATGTATATCTTTTGAAAAGCTTTTTATAGGTATCAAGTCTGCTCACGATGATTGGTGGCTAAATCCAAATTACCTATACAGATAGCCTGACATTATAAGAATAACAGTTTGTGCTTGTATTTATGTCTTCAATTCAGTTTATATATATATAATATATATAATACAGATATAACTTAAAAGTTTTGAGAGCTTTTAATTTCTTAAAGAAATTGAGAACAATATAAGGTAAACAAAATCAAATTTGGTCTTTGGTCATTTGGCGCCCAAAATATGCTGTTTTCCAAACACTCTACCTTAAGTTTCACTAAACTTATTGTCACCTCAAATATAATAGCTGGTAGCTCTCCTTAAACCATCTCTTCAAATTTGGAATTATAAATTTTACACAAATTTTCTACAAAAAAAACACAAAATGAAATGAAAACATAGTTGTAATAGATATCTACAAATTATGGCAAAAGTTGATATGTCCAATATTCATATATTACCACGAATCCGATTCAAAGTTTTAAAAGCTCAAAAAGACATATGGGCATATTTATATATAACGATTTATATGTTATTATTTTTAGCAATTTAATAGAATTTCATTTATCTCAGATATATCATCCCTTGCCTACTTGTTCTAAAGTCTTTAAATATATATTAAATCAAAAAATAACGGACTCATCAACTTTTGCCATAATGATAGAGATATACAGCTCATTTGTCGCAAGAATGGCATAACTCAAAAAAATTTATTCTGAGATAAACGAGTTGAAATTTTTTCAATTTACTCTCACCTTGCAAAGAAAAGAGGGAATCAGAAAGCTCTCAAACGTAGTGTATGATTTTTTTGTACACAACATGAATTAGGATATAATAAACAATTCTACATTATTAACTTTAAAATCACGTTTTTAGAGTTATGCCGGTCTTGCATCAAATGAGCGATATGGTTTTTTTGTCTTCTATGTTTTTTTTCTATTTTTAAACAAAACAATGAAAAACAACAAATTAAAACATGAACTTTACTATGAAATGTGGTTTTAATAAAAATGGGTACACAAAACAAATGTTAGTTGCATGTATAATTTTTTTTTATATATGAATTATTTAATGACATTTAATGAAACAATGATAAAGCTTACCATAATGATAATGATTGTTATTATTTTCAATTTCGATCTCTAATCCAGAACAAACAGACTCACCTAGAAATAGAACGAAAAAAAAACGAAAAGAGTAGAGACGAACAGGAGTAGTAGTAGTAGTAGAGGGGAACAGATGATGATGCAGATGATGATGACGAAAAGGTCCATAAACAAAGCAGCAACGGCAGCGGCGGCGGCGACATCATCAGCATATACAGCAACAATACATTCAATTGATTGATATGCGATTTGCAATGGAAGACAAGGAGAGGGTGAGAGAGAGAACCAATGCCACGTTTGATGTGAGTTAGACATAGAACAGAACGGAGAGGGAGAGAGAGAAAGTGGAAGAGAAGAGAGAAAAAAAGAGAAAAAAATTAATTAGTTATTGTTTCAATTGAAAAAAAAAAATAGTATATGTATATATGTAGGTTTGTATTACAACAGTTTTATTAAAACTATAGATGGATTGACAAAGCAACTCTCGCGCTAGTAATTTAGAATTTGATTGCTGTGCATGACACGACAAGGGTATGCTAAAGTTTCATTAGATGTTCACATGTATAATAATTAGTAGGCGGTGCTCTATATGCATTTTTATATCTTGAGGTATTTCAAATATATATTTGCTGCTGTCGTCTTTGTTTGCGAGCTACATATATAACAAGATAAATATGTGATACTGACACGGTTGCGTTGAACTTGAAATAATACTCAAATATTATATTTTTTTTTTTAACCTAAATTATGAGACATAAAATGTGACACATGTGTGTTTTGCCTCAGACTAGTTAATCGAAAATACAAAAGTGATGATGTCCCTAAATGCTCCCAACTGTTAAACTTCTACTTTAGAGATCAACAGAACTAACTATCTTTAAATTTTGATGAAAATTTTTCACATAAGTTGTTTTTTATCAAAACAAAAACTTGGCTCTAGGAAATAGTATATTTACGAATTTTGGTCCGATAGTGTATACTAGATTTTTTAAATTCTTTGTGTCACATACGTATATATCGCTTCTAATAAAATCAATCATACGCCCCCTATCCATAGTTAGTTTTCCCAACCTTATCATCAAATTTCAACACAATTGGGGAGTCTATTAGGCGCCTAAAGACAACACACATATTTGTATAAACCTAGGTTCTATTGAAAAACAATTTTTTTATATTCATACAACATAAATAATTTGCATGCTGTAAAAAAATTCCAATTAAAATTAAGCACAATACGTATTTTTTAACACGATTTACAAATTGAGATTAAATCCCTTTTTGTGCTTATGGAATTTTAATGAATAGCCAACTTATCAATATGTTAATCCGAAAAAAGTAGATAAATCGCATTTAATTTTGTAAAAGAAAATACAAAAAAATGTCCCTACTTTCATTTGCAAAAAAACAATTTGTTGAAACTAACAGAAAAACCCAGTATCTGGTGGGATTTTCTGTTATTATTCAAACTTCCCCTATAATGTTGTGTACGTGTATGGCAAACACACAAACGGACGCCCACCACAACAACAAAACATCAAAAGGGTAACATACTAGAACAAAAAAAAATGAAAACAAAAAAACACCATTTAACAAAATAAAAACTATATATGATGTTTTGTTTAACAATCAGCATGATGATTGTCTTTAGTGTATTAGTATGTTTATTACTACGAGTATTTCAACAAATGTTGAAAATGTAACAAGTAATAAATCGAAATATTTGTCGCTCTTTGTACACAATGCATGGGGTTTTGTGTCAATTGGAATTAGAAAAAGAGGTAGAACGGTTGATTGAGTGCGAGAGAGCGAGAGAGAGGTATTTATTAAAGCAAAACAGCAACAACAACAAAACACAACCTAACATTGATATAAATAACAAAAGACAAAGTGTAAAGAACAGACGACAATTTTCAATTAATAATTGTGTCAAATGTAGAATGATGTTGTTGTTGAGACTCCATATACTTTGTACCTAGTCTAGTATTACGTAAGCTTTCTTATATCATTGTTGTTGCTGCTGCTGCTACTTTTAAACTGATGCCATGCCATTATAAACTGGAGAACAACAGCGTTAAAGTATCTACTATGCAGCTAAGCAAAACTGACAATGTGTAGACACTCTATCTCTTTCTCTCGGTACTAGCAGCCATAATCATCATTATCAACATCATCTATACATGCATACAATACTAAACATTCATCTATCCATTCATGGGACGACCATCCATCTATGTACATCCCATGATGATGATGATAACGACGACGACAAATAATCAACCGCCACAAGGCGCATTCAGTCAATGTGCACCTGATTAAATGTTTGTGAGTGTAGTCAGCAACAACAACAACATCAACAGAATAGTAGACATAATCATCTACTAGTACACTGGGGTACATCAATAGAAGAGCAGCTTTTTCTTTGTTGAATTGAAAAAAAATTCTTAAATATGAGGTATAAAAAATAGTACATAAAACATTGACAGTAAGGAGAGGGGGGCGGTTAGTCCGAGAAAAACAAATCCCTCTAAGGCATAAATGCCACACTGTATCTATTGAATATTATTATATAGTTCATGTGTGAGTACGCAGTTCATGTGTGTGCGTGTGTGTGCTTTTTTCTAATACTTTTGCATGTATATAATACAGATGCTGATATATACGCATTTATCAAGAGTATGATGGTATAGTACATACAATATACATAATGTATATAACCTTGTGACATTAATTGTTTATATACAGTAGAAAAAACAACAACGGCAGCAACAACAACAGCAAAAGCCATAACGACAATAAACAAACATGAACGAGAGATGCTACACACATTTTTGAAATACACTTGACTCTTGTTTGACAATTTTATTTTACTACAAGTTACAGTAGCAACTAAAAATATTAAAAAAATTAAAAATATTAAAAATATTAAAAATATTAAAAATATTAAAAATATTAAAAATATTAAAAATACTAAAAATATTAAAAATAAATAGTAAAAATATTAAAAATATTAAAAATATTAAAAATATTAAAAATAGTAAAAATATTAAAAATATTAAAAGTACTAAAAATAGTAAAAATATTAAAAATATTAAAAATATTAAAAATATTAAAAATATTAAAAGTATTAAAAATATTAAAAATATTAAAAATAGTAAAAATATAAAAAATTTTAAAAATACTAAAAATATTAAAAATACTAAAAATATTAAAAATATTAAAAATATTAAAAATATTAAAAATAGTAAAAATATTCAAAATATTCAAAATATTAAAAATATTCAACACATTAAAAATATTGAAAAAAAATAAAAACATTAAAAATATTAAAATTATTAATATAAAAAAAATTTAAAAATATTAAAAGTATTAAAAATATTACATATATTAAAAATATTAGAAATTTATAAAATATTAAAAAATATTAAAAATATTAAATATATAAAAAATAGTAAAAATATTAAATATATTAAAAATATTAAAAAAAAACATTAAAAATATTAAAAATATTAAATATAATAAAAATAATAAAAATATTAAAGATATTGAAAATATCTAAGATATTTAAAATACTAAATAAATTAATAATATTACATATATTAAAAATATTAAAAATTTTAATAAAATTAAATATATTAAAAATATTAAAAAAATAAAAATATTAAAAATATTACACAAATAACAAAATATTAAAAATACTAAAAAAAAAATATTAAAAATAAGAAAAATATTAAAAAATATTAAAAATATTAAAAATATTAAAAATATTAAAAATATTAAAAATATTAAAAATATTAAAAATATCAAAAATATGAAAAATATTAAAAAAATTTAAAACTATTAAAAATATTAAAAATATTAAAAACATTAAAAATATTAGAAATATTAAAAATATTAAAAATATTAAAAATATTAAAAATATTAAAAATATTAAAAATATTAAAAATATTAAAAATATTAAAAATATTAAAAATATTAAAAATATTAAAAATATTAAAAATATTAAAAATATTAAAAATATTAAAAATATTAAAAATATTAAAAATATTAAAAATATTAAAAATATTAAAAATATTAAAAATATTAAAAATATTAAAAATATTAAAAATATTAAAAATATAAAAAATATTAAAAATATGAAAAATATGAAAAATATTAAAACTATTAAAAATATTAAAAATATTAAAAATATTAAAAATACTAAAAATATTAAAAATATTAAAAATATTTAAAATATTTAAAATATTAAAAATATTAAAAATATTAAAAATATTAAAAATATTAAAAATATTAAAAATATTAAAAATATTAAATATATTAAAAATATTAAAAATATTAAAAATATTAAAAATATTAAAAATATTAAAAATATTAAAAATATTAAAAATATTAAAAATATTAAAAATATTAAAAATATTAAAAATATTAAAAATATTAAAAATATTAAAAATATTAAAAATATTAAAAATATTAAAAATATTAAAAATATTAAAAATATTAAAAATATTAAAAATATTAAAAATATTAATAATATTAAAAAAATATTAAAAATTCTTATTATTCAACAATATTAAAATTTTTGTTACTCGATACTCCGGAATGTTTTACTATTAAAGTTGCTCATAATTTTTTAACTCTAACACTGCTTCTTGTACATTTTTCGGCCGTAAACTTAGACACAGTGTCTTACAACTCAACTCATAACCCCAGCATACACTACAATATCGCCTTAGTCTATTTTTTTCGACTTGTTGTAATAAAGAATGTACGAAATACGCAAAAGAATTCTATAAACAATTTCCGCAACACTTTGGCCCTTAGAACACGGACTACATGACCAGCAAAATGTTTACTTATGCAACGTAACATTTTGTTAAACCATTTCTAGCTGTATGTGTTTATTTTTGTTGTTGTTGTATTATTCACTTGCCCAAGTATCTCTTTTGGAATGAGTTCACTATTTTTTAAGTGTCCTTCAAAACTATGCAACTAAAAAAATAAAAATTGCTGTCGTCGCTTTTTCAAATTTCGTTCTTAACCGTATAGAGGCTTTAATTAGAAAGAAAATACTCGGTGAACTAAATTCAGGCGGTTGTTATACGACAACAACAACAAAAAAGCTATATACACTAAAAAAAACAAAAACAAAATCGGCTTTACAAATAGTGCATATGTATCTAAATCAAAAATATAGAAGAAAAAAAAACCCCAACCAAGCCAACTGTATGTACGAGCATACGACTTGTTTGTACAGATGGACGGACAAAATAGAAGGCAGAGTACAAAAACATAGCACAGACAGATGAACACATGGACGGACGGATCATCAAGTGGCATGAGTCGTATATGGGGTGTTTCTTATTTCACATCTATATCTTTCATTCCCAATGACATTGTCGCTGCTTTCACACATATTTCTTTTGCTATTTTGTGAGAAGAACACTTAGAAATAACGTGAACAACAACAACAGCAACAAGACTAAGTGACTATAATGGGTGAAACAAATTGAGTCATGAAACTGCAACAACACCAACTTAGCAGAAAGGCAAAATGAAAATAAAATTAAATAAAAAACTGCTGCTACATGCTCAGTAGATATAGCCTGAGGGTATAAAATGAAGTGAAATGAAATGAACTGAAAAAATTCGCGCTACACAAAATTGAAAACAAAAACTCTTAAATAGAAAAAAACAACGACAACAACAAGAACAAATGAAAAGGCCTAGAATTCCCATAAATTAAAATAGATCATTAGAGGAGGCACATCATCAACAACAACAACAACAACATCAGGAGAAAAAAGAAACTAACAACATAAAAACAAATCGAACCAATTTTCTTCGTATGTTCAAAAACATGGCCCGCCATATGCTACGAGATACTAAGGAAACAGATACTTTCAGCACTCGATGATAACGAAGATGTGACGATGAAGACGCTGATAATAATGATGTTATTGAAGACAACATAAGACACGTTGCTACAACGCCTACTGCCGCCTTACTCGTTTCCCCCACCTCCCCCTACAATTTAATGAAATATACAATAAATTTAAATTTACATAAACATTTAGACGCTGCTCTCTCAGGTTACGTTTTACTTTATGTTCCCCTCTGCGAAAAACTTTTTACTTTGTTATTAAGTTAATAACCGAAAAAGCTTTACAAAAATACGATTCACATGGCGTAAATGTTAATGTAACTTTTTCCAGTTTTGTTCATCAAAGAAAATATAAATTCTATGGAGGGGGGCACAAATTGTTAATAGTTTCTGTTTTTAGAACCGAAACAAAAAGAGGTATGACTGTGATGTTTATAGGCTTTTGTTAAAGTTTAAAAGTTTGATAAGAACTTTACTGAAAAGTTTTGATGGGCGACAGCTAATTTTATGGTAATAAAAAGTTGAAATTGTGCTTTGAAGAAAATGCTAAAAAAATAAATATACTTAGGAGGAATATTACTAAGCGTAATTGTTATCAGAGCTAATATATCGTAAAGTTTTTGAAACTAAAGAAAAGTTTTTATTATGGAGTGAAATGAGCCGAACCAAACTTATTGAGCGGTATCCAAAATGTTTAGAATTTATTCCATTGGATAAGAGTAATAATCAATTTTGTGACCAGTGTTTTTCATGCACGTGAATCAACTAAAACTTCTCCAGTTGGTTGAGAGTGACAATTAAATGGCTGGCATTGAAATTATATACTTTTGTCCACAGTTTTTTTCATGGACATATAACTGCAAAATCTTTTTTTTATAAGTAGGACAATTTATGTCCGATGGGTGGTGTTTCAGTACAGGCAATTAACATAATAGTTCTTAAACTTAAATATAATCAGATGTAAAAACTATTAAAAATATTAAAAATATTAAGAATCTTAAAAATCTTAAAAATATTAAAAATATTAAAAATATTAAAAATATTAAAAATATTAAAAATATTAAAAATATTAAAAATATTAAAAATATTAAAAATATTAAAAATATTAAAAATATTAAAAATATTAAAAATATTAAAAATATTAAAAATATTAAAAATATTAAAAATATTAAAAATATTAAAAATATTAAAAATATTAAAAATATTAAAAATATTAAAAATACTAAAAATATTAAAAATATTAAAAATATTAAAAATATTAAAAATATTAAAAATATTAAAAATATTAAAAATATTAAAAATATTAAAAATATTAAAAATATTAAAAATAGTAAAAATATTAAAAATATTATTAATATTAAAAATATTAAAAATATTAAAAATATTAAAAATATTAAAAATATTAAAAATATTAAAAATATTAAAAATATTAAAAATATTAAAAATATTAAAAATATTAAAAATATTAAAAGTATTAAAAATATTAAACATATTAAAAATATTAAAAATATTAAAAATATTAAAAATATTAAAAATATTAAAAATATTAAAAATATTAAAAATATTAAAAATATTAAAAATATTAAAAATATTAAAAATATTAAAAATATTAAAAATATTAAAAATATTAAAAATATTAAAAATATTAAAAATATTAAAAATATTAAAAATATTGAAAATATTAAAAATATTAAAAATATTAGAAGTATAAAAAATATCAAAAATTATAAAAATATTAAAAATATTAAAAATATTAAAAATATTAAAAATATTAAAAATATTAAAAATATTAAAAATATTAAAAATATTAAAAATATTAAAAATATTAAAAATATTAAAAATATTAAAAATATTAAAAGTATTAAAAATATTAAACATATTAAAAATATTAAAAATATTAAAAATATTAAAAATATTAAAAATATTAAAAATATTAAAAATATTAAAAATATTAAAAATATTAAAAATATTAAAAATATTAAAAATATTAAAAATATTAAAAATATTAAAAATATTAAAAATATTAAAAATATTAAAAATATTAAAAATATTAAAAATATTAAAAATATTAAAAACATTAAAAATATTAAAAATATTAAAAATATTAAAAATATTAAAAATATTAAAAATATTAAAAATATTAAAAATATTAAAAATATTAAAAATATTAAAAATATTAAAAATATTAAAAATATTAAAAATATTAAAAATATTAAAAGTATTAAAAATATTAAACATATTAAAAATATTAAAAATATTAAAAATATTAAAAATATTAAAAATATTAAAAATATTAAAAATATTAAAAATATTAAAAATATTAAAAATATTAAAAATATTAAAAATATTAAAAATATTAAAAATATTAAAAATATTAAAAATATTAAAAATATTAAAAATATTAAAAATATTAAAAATATTGAAAATATTAAAAATATTAAAAATATTAGAAGTATAAAAAATATCAAAAATTATAAAAATATTTAAAATATTAAAAATATTTAAAATATTAAAAATATTAAAAATATTAAATATATTAAAAATATTAAAAATATTAAAAATATTAAAAATATTAAAAATATTAAAAATATTAAAAATATTAAAAATATTAAAAATATTAAAAATATTAAAAATATTAAAAATATTAAAAATATTAAAAATATTAAAAATATTAAAAATATTAAAAATATTAAAAATATTAAAAATATTAAAAATATTAAAAATATTAAAAATATTAAAAATATTAAAAATATTAAAAACATTAAATATATTAAAAATATTAAAAATATTAAAAATATTAAAAATATTAAAAATATTAAAAATATTAAAAATATTAAAAATATTAAAAATATTAAAAATATTAAAAATATTAAAAATATTAAAAATATTAAAAATATTAAAAATATTAAAAATATTAAAAATATTAAAAATTTTAAAAATATAAAAAATATTTAAAATATTAATAATATTAACAATACTAAAAGTATTATAAATATTAAAAATATTAAAAATATAAAAAATATTTAAAATATTAACAATACTAAAAGTATTATAAATATTAAAAATATTAAAAATATTAAAAATATTAAAAATATTAAAAATATTAAAAATATTAAAAATATTAAAAATATTAAAAATATTAAAAATATTAAAAATATTAAAAATATTAAAAATATCAAAAATATTCAAAATATTAAAAATAGCAAATATATTAAAAATATTAAATTTACGTTAAGTGTATCAAATGATACATCAAATTCGGCTTACGATCAGAAAAGTGTTTTTTATTATTTGATATTTGATATTAAAAATATTAAAAATATTAAAAATATTAAAAATATTAAAAATATTAAAAATATTAAAAATATTAAAAATATTAAAAATATTAAAAATATTAAAAATATTTAAAATATTAAAAATATTAAAAATATTAAAAATATTAAAAATAATAAAAATAACTTTTAACGTATGAGTCTCGTCAGTGTCATAGGCATATGCAACATTAATATCAATCATACGTAACTGCGTGTGTGCTCTATGTAAAACTCTAAGTTTCCACTTCGTATTTCATAATACTCATACGTACTGGCGGATGGAAGTTGCTTGCCCATATCCCATATTCATATAAATGGTATAGAAATCATATGTGGTTTCGATAAATCATCTCATTTCATACAAATATGTATGTTTACTATGTAAGAGTTCAACACATGTAACATGTGCTCACAAATTGTATATAAACTGTGCGTTACCCTAATTTGTCACAGTTTGCAGTCCGAATAAATTAATCACTAATCATTTTAGCATATTTTTTTTGTTAACATCAAAACGATTAGCATTTCATTAAAATTACTTCATTTTTATGTTGTTTGTAGTTTATTTTTAGCCTAAATTTTACATATGATGAATTTCATATCAAAACCTATAAAAAAAGGGACATTTTGAACCCGACCCTCCCAGATTTTAATGAAATTTTGCATACAGGTATATTTTACCTACAGAAACATAACCTCATTTTTAGAAATTGCATTTTTGATAATATGTGGGCGTGGCAAGGTATCGAAATATTTAAAAAATGACGGTAATAGGTACATTTAAACTGCAATTACTATGGAACGACTTAGCCGATTTAAAAGATCTTGGTGTCATTAGAAAGGTATATGAGTCAGCTTTCGAAAACATACACTGTAAAAATTTTATATTACACTGAAAAATTTTTTTTGCCATAAAATAAAGTTTAAACTTAGAAAACACTTCGAAGATCAAGAATTTTTTTGCAAAAAAAAATATTTTTAGATAGGCCTATTTAATATATATAACATATCTGAAAACAAAAATGGCGTTTTTCTTAGATTGTTTTTAAAAAAATTTTAAGTAAAGTCTCTCTTGTTAACTTCCTTATTTTTTGATATTTTTGTGTGACAAACAGCAATTACTATGGAACGACTCAGCCGATTTGAAAGATCTTGATGTCATTAGAAAGGTATATAAGTCAGCTTTCGAAAACATACACTGTAAACATTTTACATTACACTGAAAAAAAAATTTTTCCCAAAAATTAAACTTGGAAAACACTTCGAAGATCAAGCCTTTTTTTGCAGAAAAAATTATTTTTAGATAGGCCTATTGAATATATATAACATATCTAAAAACTAAAATGGGGTTTGTCTTAGTATTTTTTTAAATAAATTTTAAGTAGACATCTCTTGTTCACTTCCTTATATTTTGATATCTTTGTGTGACAAAAAAGAATAAAGTAGCTAAACGTTGGTAGTTATACAGATATATCGGTCATTTGTATGGGAGGTACCAGAAGGGTACCCAAAAAAAAAACCTGCATAACTTCCAAAGTTTAGCTACTTTATTCTTTTTTTTCACACAAAAATATCAAAAAATAAGGAAGTTAACAAGAGATGTCTACTTAAAAATTATTTTAAAAAAAACTAAGACAAACCCCATTTTAGTTTTTAGATATGTTATATATATTCAATAGGCCTATCTAAAAATAATTTTTTCTGCAAAAAAAGGCTTGATCTTCGAAGTGTTTTCCAAGTTTAAACTATAATTTTTGGGAAAAATTTTTTTCAGTGTAATATAAAATGTTTACAGTGTATGTTTTCGAAAGCTGACTTATATACCTTTCTAATGACATCAAGATCTTTCAAATCGGCTGAGTCGTTCCATAGTAATTGCAGTTTGTCACACAAAAATATCAAAAAATAAGGAAGTTAACAAGAGAG
The DNA here is from genome assembly GCA_964034835.1 of Muscina levida. NCBI lineage: Eukaryota > Metazoa > Arthropoda > Insecta > Diptera > Muscidae > Muscina > Muscina levida. Next base: position 183,073,103 of record OZ035880.1, on the reverse strand, counting down.
ACTTTACTTAAAACTTTTTTAAAAACAAACTAAGAAAAACGCCATTTTTGTTTTCAGATATGTTATATATATTAAATAGGCCTATCTAAAAATATTTTTTTTTTCCAAAAAAAGGCTTGATCTTCGAAGTGTTTTCTAAGTTTAAACTTTAATTTTTGGCAAAAAAAATTTTTCAGTGTAATATAAAATTTTTACAGTGTATGTTTTCGAAAGCTGACTCATATACCTTTCTAATGACACCAAGTTCTTTTAAATCAGCTAAGTCGTTCCATAGTAATTGCAGTTTAAATGTACCTATTACCGTCCTTTTTTAAATATTTCGATACCTTGCCACGCCCACATATTTTCAAAAATGCAATTTCTAAAAATGAGGTTATGTTTCTGTAGGTAAAATATACCTGTATGCAAAATTTCATTAAAATCTGAGAGGGTCGGGTTCAATGAATATCGGTTTTGATATGAAATTCATCATATAAATGAATGTTCGATTTAATGTGAAATACATAACTATGGCAACAAATTTACATTCACTCAAAGATGCCTCTACCTCGAAAGTTGCTTTGAACTATTTGGAGATATTTCAAATTTTGTTGTTCGATATGATAGAAATCATTTTGCCATTAAATTTTAAATGTATGTAGTAGTTTATTTTTATACATGTACATCAACAAATTATAATTTGTTTAGTTTGTCATATAAACAAAACTAAGAAAGAAAGAAAAAATAAACGCTATAACAGATATGTACTGGTAGCTATAGTAGAGACCCAATTTGGATGATTTATTAGCAAAGCAAATGATAACACATGTTCTTCTGAAATTATAAGCTCTAAACTCATGACATAGACTTGTTACCAAATAGAAGAAGAAACCAAAGATAATATTGCACAAAAGTGCAATAACTGCATATAACAATTTATAATAATTAATTTTATGGATTTATAAGTCTACCCTAACTATTTTCAATAATTTGCTTTTGTATGAAAGAAAAAAATATGTAAATTTAAACGTTGACAAAAGCCCACACAATAGGTTTTTATTCCCCCTTATCGAAGTTGTATTTCTAAATACAAAACATTGTCATAATAGCCACGAGTTTTCAATTCCCTCTCTACGTATGATTATTATTGTTGTTATTGAGATTTTTCATATAAAGCATTCACCTTTGTAAACATTATTATTTTTTTCAACCCCTTTCCACTTCTTTATTTAGAATTCTTTTCAACTAGATTACTGCTGGTTCTCCGTTATATTTTCATGGTAATGGGTCACATAGGACGTTCGCATTGATAGATGTTTTTGAGAGTGGAACAGCCGCCACTGTGGCGTATAAGTGCTAAAATATTTACTAAGGTTTTAGCGACGACAATGAATTTTTCCAGTCTATTTTTTTTCCTTTTTATTATTATTTTTTTTGTGCTGATCGTCTTGTACTTGTTTGCTTGTGCAGATGTACATACGTATATAGCTTTAGCCTACTTTTTTTCTTGTTTAGCAGCATGACCCAAAAAAAATACGAAACATCTCCCCGGCTTTGCTTTTCCCCCCAGACACAAAGGAACTATGGCACCATAGAGAAGGGAAATGGAAGCAACAAAGCAAAAACAGGATAAGCAACAGAGTGGAAGGGGAAAGAACATAATAAAACTGCTTACAACGCATATTATTTTTTTATGCTGTTTGTGGAACTCAGCCGCAGATATATTCCTCGCAATTTTTCTTGTTTTTTTTTTTTTTTGCTCATTGCAAACTTGTAAATGTAGTTTGTTGTATGTACACTACAGCAAATACATGCCAGGCACCCCCAATGTAATATACCTTATATAAAGATTTATTTACACATGTATGGATATGGGTGTAGGTGTGAGTGTGTGTGAGAATTTGCCAGCTTACGCAAACGAGGCATTTGGGTTAGTACAGTCTTTATTAAAGTGAAGGTAAGTCTTTCATGTGACTTTTTTTTTTGCATAGGGTTTTATTTGGTGACCCTAAGATTTTTGTTGTTGTTTGGTGCCAAGGCATATAAATAGTTGTGTTAGTTTAATTTTGTTTTTGTTTTTTTTTTTGCACATGTTCGCCACCTGGTTTGTTGGCTACGTTTTTATGAACTATAATCTCATTTGACAAGTTTTCAAGGCAAATCACTGATTAGTCGAGTTTCTAAGGTATTATTGGAAATAATGAAGGTTATTTAATAAAATTACCAGAGATTGAACTGAAGTCTTTAGTAGTGCCATAGGGTGTTTTTAGCGGGAAACTATCAGTTGTCAAGGGAATACCAGATACGTATAAGGCTTACATTGTAACCCACAACAGATCCTTTAGTTCTGGGTACAAAGGACTTTAATGGCTAGTGGATTACAACTAAATGACTAAAAAGGACTCTCCGTAAGGACACAACTGCAAGACAAAATCTGGACTGCTCTCATTTTAAATCTGGAAGTTATTATATCGAATGTAGCCTATAATACAGATGTAAGGGAGTAAAGGCGTTTATTTGTCAATGCTCTTACGTTTTTGATAATTTAAAATACAATCGAAATATTTTCCTTGCCAAGTATAGTAATATCTGTTTACAGATGCGTATGATTACTATTAATTCAAATTGATTATTTTGGTATCTTAGACTTTGGTACGTATGAATATTACAGATTTATGCAAAATTATTCGTATAGCAATTATAGTTCAGAAAAATTATAGAAAAATTATCAGATACTAAAAATATTAATCAATACGGGTTATGCTAGGAACATGTTCATTACAAAACTTTGAGACAATAAAAAATCTGGTTCGTATGAATATTGCAGATTAATGCAATATTGTTTGTATATCTAAAATACTACAGGAACTTCCTAATTTCCTTACAAGAAGTAATAAAATTTTAAAATGCTACAAATTTTTACCAATACGTGTTATGCATGGTACCATATCATTACACATGTCATTTGCTAAGTATAGTAGTAATAGAGTACGAGCTCGATTTTCGCAACCGATAGCAGCCCTAGCCGGTTGCAGTTACCGATATTGTTGCGCTTACCGAACCTCTATTGAAAATTGTTATTTTACTTTGTGCAAAATGCCCTACGTCACTAAAAAACTGTACTATAACAGTCATTTGCTCACTCACATTGAACAATGGCGGAACATAGCATGCAAATAAAAAAAAACATATAATTTCTGCGAATACATTGAAAAGTTGCGCTCATCGAGACTGCTTTTTTGAACGTGTTGCACTTATCAAGATTTGTGTGTAAAAAAGAGCGGTTGCGCAGATCGGGGTGTTGCAATAATCGGTAGTTGCGAAAATCGAGATCGTACTGTATCTATTTTCATGTGCGTATGATTACTATTAATTCAGAATGATTGCAGTGGTATTTGGGACTCTGGTACGTATGAATATTGCAACCTATATATTCTAGATGTATAAATCAGCATGTTGCTAAACATGTTAAATCACTATGATTGTAGTGGTATTTTGGACTCTGGTACGTATGAATAATGCAAATCATTGCAATATTGTTTGTATATCTAAAATACTACAGGAACTTCTTAATTTCCTTACAAGAAGTAATAAAATTTTAAAATGCTTCAAATTTTTACCAATACGTGTTATGCATGGTACCATTTCTTTACACATGTCATTTGCTAAGTATAGTAGTAATATCTATTTACATGTGCGTATGATTACTATTAATTCAGAATGATTGCAGTGACATTTGGGACCCTGGTACGTATGAATATTGCAAATTAATGCAAAATTGTTGGTATAGTAAATATGCAGCAGAAATTTTCTAATTGAGATTTTAGAAGTAAAACAATTTTTTGATGCTAAAAATATTAATTTATATGGGTTATACAAAATCTTGACGGATTTCATCCTTAATTTGAAGGTTATTATATTGAAGTAACCTATATAATCTAGATGTCAGAGAGATAAAGTGTTTTTTACTGATCATATATATTTTGATATTTTTAAATTCATTTGGAATATTTTATTGCCAATGATAGAAATTTGCAGTTGCGTATGATTACTATTAAATCAGCATGATTGCAGTGGTATTTTTGGACTCTGGTACGTATGAATAATGCAAATCAATGCAATATTGTGTGTACATATATCTAAAATGATACAGGAACTTCTTAATTTCCTTACAAGAAGTAATAAAATTTTTAAATACTAAACATTTTTACCAATACGGGTTATGCATGGTACCATTTCATTACCCATGTCTTTTGTATAGTGGTAATATATGTTTACATGTGCGTATAATTACTGTTAATTCACAATGATTGCAATAGCATTGTGGACTCTGGGACGTATGAATATTGCGGATTAACGCAAGTTTGTTTGTATTGCCAATATACTACATAAATTTTTAAATTTAGTTACTATAATTAGAACAATTTTTAAATGTAATACAAATATTTACCAATACAGGTTTAACATGGTTCCAATTCATTACACAATGGTATTTAGGTGCCTTTCAAATCAGATTTTTAACACAACAACTACAGTGGTCGTACATCAATATGTTGGTTAATATATCATATGATATCATAGTGAAGTGTCTAACATATAGATTTAGCGTATCAATACGTACAAGGCATATATTGTCAATAACTCTAAAAAAATTTTCGATTACAGACAATCCAACTGCAAAGTTCTAATATTTGGTGCCCGTAGGAGGCTAAGACACTTAGGGAAAAGTTATATGAAAGACCTTGAGTAGAAAATCAGGCTCGACCATAAGGTTAATTTTTCTTTTTTTCCTATCCTTCCCATTTCTCCTTCTTTCTTTCCTCTTTCCCTTCTTCTTATTCTAGCAGACTACCACAATGCATCAGCAGAACTCGGTGTGTAGTGTGATCTAGTTTTTACCAGATTACACCCGTCCAACTAGTCATAAATTTCTGGAAATTTATTAAAATTAGTTATACATCTATCTTCTAGTGACTTGTAAATTTGTATACTACTTTTGATACTTTTGAGCTGATAACATTCCCTGAAAACAAATATTAGGCAATTATAAATAATTTCAACATTAAATCCTATAACGAATGATTTTCTTTTTTTAAGTCCTCTTAATAAATTATGCAATTATTCAAATTTCATGTAGATGTATAAAAATTCTCGTCTTGAAATGAACTCCTATGACCTGGCCTCACCATCTCAGCTAAAAGCGGGTTCCGAGAAGATATTCATAACACTGAGTAGTTATTGGTTACAACAACTTTGACCCATGGCGTATGATTAATAAGTTTTCACGATGCGTATGACTATTACAAATTGCTATGCTGTGTCTGATGATAAGATTGAGTGAATATAAACAAATATAAATCAATTTAAAACAAATGTATTTTTCAATTCCCTAAAAATTAGAAACAAAAACAAAGCACCTAAGATCAATAAATAATATTATATTAATATATACATTATTATGTATATATAAATATTATATCAAATTTTATCTAATTATATGATTCTCGTTGATTCTCGTCCAACGCAAATTTGCTTTAACACGAAATTGTTGCCTCGCAACCGCTAAGCTGCTAAAACAAAGTTTCATTACATATTTATAACTTTCTGGCAAAACCTCATAGCGTATGATTACTACTAATAACAACATTGACCCATGGCGGCGTATGATTATTAAGTTGCTACAATGTGTGTATGATAAACTAAAAACATCGATATGTTGTGTGTAGTCAATGTGTTTGAATTCTATATAGTCCAACAGTAAAAACAAATATAAATCAATAATTTGTCAACATTTTCCTTAACATTCCCACAAATATAATCAGTTAGTTGGCGATTTTGATTGAATTGATTTTTTGTTTTTTTTTGCCTGAGCTTTAACAATTAAGATGCTGAGTTAAAAATGTTGCACGATTTTTTTTATTGTAGCGAATTTTTGCTTTTCTTTTCAGTTGGTGGTTGTTGGTGGTAATGATGATGATGGTGGTGGTGTTGTTGTTGTTGGTGGTGGTGGTGGTCTTTGTTGTTGTCGTGACGATGACAGGTGGTGGTGTTGGGTGGCGATGACACGATGTTGGTTACGTTATAACTTTAGATGATGGCTCTGATGTTTGATGAACGAAATTGTTGATGTAATTTTTTTCTTTTTTATATTTTGTTTTTATTTCTGATGTGGTTGAGAGTTGGTTTGGCGAAAGAGCGAGATAGATAGAGAGAGAGAGAGAGAGTAGGAGAAGAATGTTGCTATAAACATTTATTTGTTTTTTAACTCACCAAAACACCAACAGGTCTTGTAGGGCGATGTGGAGCCAGCAACATGTTGATGCTGATGCGTATGGTGATGGTGTTGATGTGGTGGCGGCGGCTGCTGTTGTTGTTGTGATGGAGACTGTTGTTGCTGCTGCTGCAAATGTTGCTGGTTAGTGGCCGTTAAAGCCGATGTCGCTGTTGACGATGTCGTGGTCGAAGACGAAACGGTCATATTATTGCCTGGTGTTGTACCATTGTTGTTGTTGTTATTGTTGTGAAGATTATTATTTGTATGACTATTATTATTGTTGTGATTGATGTTATTAAGGTTATTGGTTGCTGCTGCTACGGCGGCTGCTGCTGCGGCTGCCGCAGCGGCTGTGGCAACATTATTGGCAACACTTTGTGCTAGATTTTGTGATGAGGTTTGCTGTTGTTGTTGTTGCGAATCCATCTGCAGATTTAAATTGGATAAATGCTGTGAGCTTTGATATAAATTATTTTCTAAAATATTATTGTTGTTGCTGTGCACATGTTTTTGATTGATAATGTTGTTGTGGTTGTTGTTGCTGTTGCTATTTGTAGGCGAAGGCGTTAGGGAATGTTGTGGTTGTTGTTGCTGTTGCATTTGCTGCTGCTGATTGTTGAGGTGGTGGTGGTGGTTGTGATGATGCTGGCTGTGGTGATGGTGTTGTTGCTGTTGTTGTGGTGAATTTTGCTGTTGATGATATTGCTCATACTGCCTTTGCAAGGCAGTGGGCGAGGTTCTGTTGGCTGGTGGTGTTATAGCTGTAATACCACTTGAGGCCGTTGCATTGTGCTGCTGCTGCTGTTGTTGGTACAAATGACTAAACAACTGACTCGAATTTAAGGAATTGGACGAAGATGATGTTGATGACGTATCATTTGGCGAGGAATTCTGATGATGCAACAACAACGAAGACGACGACGATGACGATGTGCAGGATTGTCTCGGTTGTTGAAACAGATAATCGAGTTGTTGCTGCTGATGCTGTTGCAGCGCAGTATTACATGCTACTGGCAGTTGTTGCTGTTGTTGTCGCATTTCATATTGATGTTGTTGGGTTTGTGAGTGTTGTTGAGAATGTGCGTTAGCTGAGGAGGCGTTGCTGGGCTGAGCTGGGCTGCTGTAGAAATCCAAATGCTCCAAAAATTGCTGGGCCATGGTGGAGCCACCAATCAAATCGAAAGCATTTGTCATTAGATTTTCGCTTAGCGTATTCATTTCAGGCATTTTAGGCTAAGCTCTCTGATGTAATGAAGTAATTTTGTTTTTGGTTTTGTGGGAGATTGTGCAGAAGAGAGGGAAGGAAGCAAGTAGTCTCCTAATAGTTGAGACAGCTTTTTTTGTTGTTATTGATTTATTTTTATATTACTCTTTCTTCTCTTAATAATTCAGTCTTGTATATATCGTATGGTGTTGTGGGATCGTGGGGTGGAGAACAAATTATAACGCAAAATTTCTTATCACATTCGGTTTCGAACAAATTAAGGACGTTTTCTGTTTACTCTCTTCAGGCTTTTTGAATTATCACAATATCTGCAAGCTTTTAATGCATATAACATTTTCGTGCGGCATTTACTGTAGGGCCGAATTAAAAACTTTGTGGCGATGACATTTGTCTACGGATTCCAAACTCAGCATCCACTGAGAAGTTGCACCTAGTTGCTGTTTGGGCCCTGGGCAGTATGTCTAAACATTGTTTATCAACATTTGTTGCTGGTTTCTCATACTTTTTTTTGTTTGTTTTGGATTTATGTTTCAATAGGTTTCGTTTTTTTGGTATTAGGCCAATTGTTTTTACAGAATTTTAGTTAAAGTTCGGGGAGAAGTTTTTTTTTAGCAAAAACATAAAAATAAAGAAAGATAAAAGAAAGAAATTATTAAATTTGCTAAACTTTGGGGTTAATTGTAATGAATTTTTTTGCTTTTTTAAGTTTGATTTAGAATTTTGACTTTCTAGATTTTGTTTATAAACAATGTTGATGAGCGTTTTTTCATGGGTGTTTCTTTAGAGGCTAGGTAATATTATTTTCATTGCCTTCAATTAGATTGGTTGGTTGAAGTTAATGATGATTTTAGTGTTGATTTATTGAAAATTTGATATTTTTGGTTGATTTTAGCTAGTTCCTCTTTTTTTGGTATTGGAAGAAATGGAGTTTTCGGGTGGTCTTTGAGATGGTGAAGGTGGATAATTTATTTTTTTTTTAAATTATTTTGGTGTTGGTGGTGGTAGTAGTAGTAGTGGTGGAGCTGAAGTGTTTTAATAGTAGTAGTAATAGTAGTAGTAGTAGTAGTAGTAGTGGTGTGGTAGGCGACAACAACAACAACGACAATATGATTTATATATATATATTAGGATATATGTAGTATATATATATATATAGTATAGCAACAGCAGCAGCAAATTATATTGATAGGTACATATATATGTGTGTATATATATAGAACGTAAGATAGCGAGAGAGAGAGAGAGGGTGAAAGAGATTGCGATCCCTTAATTTGGAATAATAATTTTGCTTATCGGCCCGTTAATGTTAAGTAAATGTTGGTGTTGGTGCTGTGTTTTTTTTTTGCAATGCAAATTTTGTTGTTTTTTCATCCAATGATTATGTTAATGATCTTCCTTTTGTTAACAAATTGTTCCAGTATGATGATTAATGATGTTCAGATTCTGTATATGTGTGGTGATGTTCCAAGTTGCGCACGTATGGCGTTATATGTAGAACATTTATGTTGTTATAAGACCAAATTATGTTTGAGCTTTATGAAGACGTCCAATGCCAATTATGTTGCCTTTAACAGTTGTATATAAAACTGTAGGCCTAGTTTTTTTAATGAAGAAACAGAGAGATTTCGTGGATCATGTGTGTATGTGTGTGCGTGTGTGTGTGTGTAGGAGGACACTTGATGATTACCACAGATGTCTGATGTGATTTCGTTTAATTTCGTTTTCTCTAAGGTTACTGATTATGCTTCTGATTGATAGATAGATTGATTGATCGATCGATTGGTTGATTTGGTGGTGAGGGGCTGATTGATGTGTTGATTGCTTGCTTTAACACCACACAACATCCATTGGTTATTAGAGCTTCTAAACATATAGATGCGGATGCGCAATTTTCTCTGTTTTTGGTATGCTTTTCATAACAACAACAACAATGTAAAAATTTACCGTTTCTTTATGGAAAATGTTACAATCCTTGATGACGTGCAGCTTATAAGTGTGTATGTACCGCTTAAGGACGTTGAGCTCTCTCTCTCCGTTTAAGGTTTGTTGCAAATAATGGCTGATGAAGCGGTCGGGCGGGCGGGTGTTGATGTTGGCAAATGGATGGATCCGTTGTAATGTGTGAGTCGTGGGTGGTTGTGTGTATGTAGTATGCTGTTGCTGACGTTAACGCTGTGTGAGCGTAAAGCAGAGATCGTTAGTTCTGAGGTCGCTTAGTAGATCCTTAAGTGCATTTAAAGCATTTTTATTAAAGTTATTACGGCTGCGGCGTTGTCCCAAGCTAAAGAAGTTGGCGTCGTTTGTGGTATGTTTTTTAATGTTGACGTCGTTGTTGTTTTTTTATTTTTGTAATCAGGTTGCTTGATTTTGATTGGATTTTGTGTTACTTGCCAGAGTTTTATTTAAGTTAATATCACAACATTTTCTTTAGTTTTTTTTTAGTTTAACTTATATAGTTTTTAACTTTCGTTACGATTCTTGTATCACATTCGAGTTATAATCTTATAGAGGTTTTTGTTTTTTTTTTATATTGTTAATACATTTGTGGGAATGCTTCTAGAAATTTAAGGAAATTCAAATTAGAAAATTAAAAATATAACAAGAATTTTTTAAAATGTGGTTTGTTTGATATTGTGGAACCTATAGCACGTTTGTGTTATTCTATGCGTAGCACATTTTTTGTTTTATATTCTTTGCATACATTTTAGCTTTTACTACTTTTTCATTTTTTGTTTTAATATTCTCAGTTTTTTTTTCTTTTTTTTGGCGATATCGTGCGTATGTGCGTTCACTGTGGCGAGTGTTGCTCTTCCGTTTAAGCTACAACAACAACTAATTTCGAAATATCTCTAAAAGTCGAGCCAAAGCTAGCTAAGCGCTTTAAAGGTGGTTTTGTTTTAATTTCAGTTTTAAATTTAAACGCCGCCGCTTTAAATTTTGTTGTTGTTTCTGGTTTTGTTTTGTCGCTATTTTTAATTTTTCTTGTTTCAATTTCGGCTTTCGATGTGTTTTATGAGCGAGCGTTTTTAGTAAAGCATTCATTCTCTACACTGTATTTTTTTTATTGGCTCGTCTCATTTGGACTTTAAATGGTTTTATTGGTTTTTTGATATAAATTATAATTAGACACATGAATGTCACCATCATCGTCATCATCATTATAGCAAAAAAGCAAAACACAAAATAAAATACGACAAAAAACCAAAAATAATAAATTATATAGTCCAAAATAAAGATAATAGCAATAGCACAGAACCCAATCATCATTAATACCCGATTTGAAGATAATGATCTAAACTAAACCGCCAAAACGTTACAAGCAAATGAAGTTTGATACGCTATATGAAGTAACTGCTAGCCTAACAAACTGATAGACAATGTAAGCTAGTCGTGTAATACCCGCCCTCACCTTACGAAATACGCTCTTGTCAACCCTTTTTTCTGATTTTTAATAAAATCTTTAAAACGTTATAAATAAAATACTCTTTTCCAATTTTGCTAATAATTTGTAATAACAACCACAATATTCTATAGCTCAGCTTATACGCTGTTGGTATAGGTGAGTCTCGAGTATCGTTAACATATGTATAACAATTTGTTTCTATTTTTTCTGTCTTTCTACTTCTTCTTCTTTCTCTGCTATTCATTTAAGTTAAAATTCCATCTTTTGTTCACACATTATCTAGGTACAGTTGTATTTGTGTTTGACAAACAACCTGTCTGTCAGTATCACACAAAAAAACACAACAACAACTAGATACACACATCGTTAAAACCAATTGGGTTAGATCATCTTAGTGTCGTAGCTTAAAATTTATTGGTATTTGTAAACAGTCAACCATAAAATATTATACCAAAAAAAAAAACAAAAAACAAGTGTAGCAAGATGACAGCGGCGGGTAAAGATAAAGTTTTTGACTCAGCTATAGAGAGTTAGGTTTGTATGGAAAGGTTATTAGTAGACAAAAATTAACGTATGACACAAATGAAAGAAGTTCTTAGGAAGAACATTTGTCGAATACGATAAGAATAAAACCAAAATAGATAACCGAATTTTAGAGACAACTAGTAATCGCTTTTACCAAATCGTAATATACAGAAATTTTTAAAAACATATTCTCAGTTTATAAATAACATTAGTTTTAATAAAAAAAAATCAATTTTCGAGAAATATATTTTTTTCATATATAAAAATTTATAAAAATATAATTTCAATTTCAGTTTTAATACAATGAAATTGATTAAACTTAAATCAGTCAAATTAATGAATTTATTAAAATTATTGAAATTGATTAAATCAGTTTAATTCGCAAAATTTATGAAATTAAACTGAAACTAATAAAGATAATTAAATTAAATTAAATTAATAAAATCCATTTAATTAACTTAATTAATCAATACAATTAATTTAACAAAATAAAATGAATAAATTAAATTTAAATCAAAGTATTCGAAATAACTTATAAATTGATTATTTTAATTAATTAAATGAATTTTAGTTAAATTATTTTTTTTTGTTAACTTAATTAAAAACTTTTTTATTAAAAATTTATGAACTTAATTAAGTCATTAGACTCATTAATTAAATTAAAAGATTAATGAAATCTGAATCTGCAATGAATTTAATGTACTTAATTAAGTTAAAGAAATTAATCAAATTATTGAAATACACGAAATAAATGAATTTGGTAAAAACAATTAAACTAAATAATTTGACATATAAAATTAATGAAACTTATAAAATTATTATTATACTTTTTGTTAATTTTTATAGTTTGCATCATTAATTTATACAAAATATAAGATTAATGAAATATTATATACAATTTTTATAATTTTTTTTTAATTTTATTAGTTAAATGAATATAAAGTGGATTAATTAATAAATTATTGAATACAAATTTAATATTAAACAAATAAAATTTAAAAAATTATTTTGCATTTGTGTAATTTAATTAATAGCATTAATTTGAAATAAATTAATATTTTACTTTAATTAAATAATTAATTTAAGTAAATTTAGAAATTTGAAAATAATAAAAATTAAATTAATAACAGTTTAAAAATATGTTAGGATAATTTTATAAATTTAGTTTATCATTTATTATAAATACAAAAATTTAATTATTTTTTCCCAAATTCATTAATTCCATTAATAAATTAATATCATATATTTTTAAATTTAATTTACTAATTAATTTATTTTAATTAGTTAAATTAAATTTTATTTTATTTATTTCATTAAATTTATTAATTACATTTATAAGATAAATTTCATTAAATTCATTAATTTCAATAAATTAATTAATTTCAATAAATGTATTAATTTCATTAAATTCATAAATTTCACTAAATTCATTAATTTCATTAATTTTAATAAATTCATTAATTTAATTTATAACATTAATATCATAAATTTCATTAAATCCATTAATTTCGTTAATTTTAATTATTTTATTTATTTAATTTACTTCATTAATTTCACTAATTTTAGTGATTTCATTAGTTTCATTAAATTCATTACATTAATTAAATTCATTAACTTCATTCATTAATTAAATTATTTTATTATTTCATTTATTTCATTAATTTCACTAATTTAATTAATTTCATTAGTTTCATCAAAAACATTAAATTCATTAAATTCATTAAATTCATTAAATTCATTAAATTCATTAAATTCAATAAATTCATTAAATTCATTAAATTCATTAAATTCATTAAATTCATTAAATTCATTAAATTCATTAAATTCATTAAATTTAAATTCATTAAATTCATTAAATTCATTAAATTCATTAAATTCATTAAATTCATTAAATTCATTAAATTCATTAAATTCATTAAATTCATTAAATTCATTAAATTCATTAAATTCATTAAATTCATTAAATTCATTAAATTCATTAAATTCATTAAATTCATTAAATTCATTAAATTCATTAAATTCATTAAATTCATTAAATTCATTAAATTCATTAAATTCATTAAATTCATTAAATTCATTAAATTCATTAAATTCATTAAATTCATTAAATTCATTAAATTCATTAAATTCATTAAATTCATTAAATTCATTAAATTCATTAAATTCATTAAATTCATTAAATTCATTAAATTCATTAAATTCATTAACTTCATTAAATTCATTAAATTCATTAAATTCATTAACTTCATTAAATTCATTAAATTCATTAAATTCATTAAATTCATTAAATTCATTTAATTCATTAAATTCATTAAAGTCATTATTTTTTTCTTTTTTTTTAATTTATTAAACTCATTAAATTCATAAAATTCATAAAATTCATAAAATTCATAAAATTTATAAAATTCATAAAGTTCATTAAATTCATAAATTTCATTAAATTCGTAAATTTCATTAATTTCATAAAATTTATTTAAATTTATTAAATTTAGGAATTCACTTAATTCGTTAATTATACCAATTATATTAATTAGTTTAGTTTACTTGAGAAAAAGTTTACTGGGCCATCATTGTCATGACATAATTTGGTTTTCATTTTAAACATATACATGTGACTTAACAAAGATATAAAGTAGAGCAACAATTCCAACTTTTCCCCTTTTTTGTCCTTGAGATTGGATGCTAAAGTTCTCCCTCACAAAGCCAATACCTAAAATTAAGGTCAGGGTAGTGGCAGTTGAAACAATTAATGTGCTTAGAATTTCCAGTGCAACTTCTAATTGTCATTATCGCCAATGAGCTTCCCAATCTTCTACTATTAATATTTGGCTTAGTTTTTGTTAATAGTTTTAATGAGTTTTCAAAAAATCCATCACATTTATTTTCGAATAAATTCTAACAATAATTGTGGAATTTGTATTTTATCACACTAAAAACGCATTTAACATCTCTAAATCCATTTCTAAACATCAATAGTTAAATTTCGTTTTCGTCAATTTATATAAAACAAAAACAAAATATGAACGTTATTAAAAATAACATTTCCGGTTATTAGATAACAATTAAAATAGAAACACACAAAAACGAACGAACGGTTAAATTTTTTTTATTATTTGTTTGCCATTTAACCATATCCAACAAAATTAATGGCCATAATCATAATAATAACTGTAGATAACAACGGCAGACAACCAACCAAAAATGTCAACTAAGCAGAATTAAAAATCAAAACCACAAAATTTCAACCATTTAGCAGAAAACAACTATTAAAGATAATAATTATAGTCGCACACAACGACATGGTTAAACAATTATTTAGTTCAATGTCAGTGTTAAAAGGTTTTGTTTTTATTTTTATTTTGCTTTTTTTCGAAAGAATAATAAAATAATTACTTCAGCAAAATGTTTTAAAAAGAGTTTTTGAATGAAATATGAAAATTTTGATTGATATTCGGAATGTAAAATTGAACAGGCGGTGGCAGTGGGCCAATGTCATCGCAATTTAAACAATTAAGCATAGTTACATGATATCATTGGGACAAAGTTCGATGTGGGACATTACAATATTTTTCTGAGGATCATTAACAAAAATTGATAGAATTAATCTTAATAGTGCTTAACATTGAACTAAATATTTGCATTTAAAATGTAGTCAGTTTACAACTGAAACATATGTTAAGTTGCGATCTTTAACGAACTTTGATTAAATTCTATTCTTTTATCGTAATGCACACACACGTGTCAGCCTTTTAAAAGCCCACAAGAGCACCAACTGCAATCAACCTTTAACATTTCTTTAAAACCATTTTCCCTCTCATTTAACCTCTCAACAAATTCTTCTTAATGCATTTTTCCTTTGTGTGCACATTTTCCCTACTTCATAGCATTAGACATCAAAGTGCAATTTTTCCCATCGGGTTATAGCAATTTAATGCTTAAAGGTGATTTGCTTTTGATTTTTAATAATCACGAGAAGTCAAAGGAAAAAACTCGCTATCGGCATCACTTCGAATGCAACAAATCAAAAGAAGAAGGAACAAGCAATGAGCTGCACTCAGCACCCATACAAGATATTGAGAAAAACACTCTAAAACTTAATGGCGGTGTTAAAGATTTCTTAGATGTTGATGTAGATTGTTGTTTTGCTGTTAATCACATGGTATGGTTTTCCCATTTCTGTGTGTGTATTTCCCCCAGAAAGCAAAAGCTATAATGAAATGAAAAGCAGAAATGGCAAAAAGAAACAAGAACATGTACAGAGGAAAATTGAAATGAAAACGTTTCATGTGATTTGTAATGTAAATGTTTTCTGTATGATTAGACGCTGCTAACTAATGTGGGTTTTTCGCTTTACGACTGACTGATGATTGGACGGGCCAAGCGACATCGTTGCCGACACCGTCATATTTGCTTAGATTTGTTATGTTGTATGGTTAACACAGATACTTACACACACATATACACACACACATATACACACACACACATGCACGCTTTTCAACTTAACCTTGAAATTGTTAACAAAGACAACTACTCGTACATAGGCTTGAAAGCCCCCTACACTCAAACACCGATCGTCGACATTCAATACTAAGGCCATTTACATACATAATATTGTACATGTGCAGGTACGGATGCTTGTTCGTTGTATACTTGCATGTAATAGTTTGTCGTCATGTAATATGAAGTCATATTAAAAACAACATAAAAACGTGAAAATATTTTAACAAATATCTGATGGATTATAGCCGTAACCAACACTTCGCTTAGTAATGCGAGAAGCAAGGAAATGTAACCGTGTTCGATTGACTCTTGAAAAAATGTGTGTTGTTATGATTTGAAAACAAAAAAACTAACATGATTTCGTATCGTTGGCAATACAAGTATATTGGGAGGTGTTGTATGCAAATTTCGTAACTTTGTGGTATTACACTTGAAAATTATAGGAAATAAGATAAGCAGTCAGTAATAAGTGTAAAATAATAATATCGTAGAAAGGAGAGGGGGGAAGGGGGAATTTTAAAATTAATAACTTTAATGAAGTTAATAAAATTAATTAAAATTATAAATTAAAAAATTAATATAATTAATAAAATTTATAAAATTAATTCAATTAATAAAATTAATAAAAGTAATAAAATTAAAAATTATTAAAATTCATTAAATTCAATTAAATTCACTAAATTCATTTACTTCATTAAATTCATTTAATTCATTAAATTCATTAAATTCATTAAATTCATTAAATTCATTAAATTCATTAAATTCATTAAATTCATTAAATTCATTAAATTCATTAAATTCATTAAATTCATTAAATTCATTAAATTCATTAAATTCATTAAATTCATTAAATTCATTAAATTCACTAAATTCATTTAATTCATTAAATTCAATTAAATTCACTAAATTCACTAAATTCATTAAATTCAATAAATTCATTAACTCATTTAATTCACTAAATTTATTACATTCATAAATTCATTAAATTCATTAAATTCATTACTCTCATTAAACTCACTAAATTCATTAAATTCATTAAATTCATTAAATTCATTAAATTCATTAAATTCATTAAATTCATCAAATTCATTAAATTCAATTAAATTCACTAAATTCATTAAATTCAGTAAATTCATTAATTCATTTAATTCACTAAATTTATTACATTCATAAATTTATTAAATGCATTAAATTCATTAATCTCACTAGACTCACTAAATTCATTAAATTCATTAAATTCATAAAATTCATTAAATTCATTAAATTCATTAAATTCATTTAATTCATTAAATTCATTAAATTCATTAAATTCATTAAATTCATTAAATTCATTAAATTCATTAAATTCATTAAATTCATTAAATTCATTAAATTCATTAAATTCATTAAATTCATTAAATTCATTAAATTCATTAAATTCATTAAATTCATTAAATTCATTAAATTCATTAAATTCATTAAATTCATTAAATGCATTAAATTCATTAAAATCATTAGATTCATTTGTATCATTAAATTCATTAAATTCATTAAATTCATTAAATTCATTAAATTCATTAAATTAATTAAATTCATTAAATTAATTAAATTCATTAAATTCATTAAATTCATTAAATTCATTAAATTAATTAAATTCATTAAATTCATTAAATTCATTAAATTCATTAATTTCATTAAATTTATTAAATTCATTAAATTCATTAAATTCATTAAATTCATTAAATTCATTAAATTCGTTAAATTTATTAAATTCACTAAATTCATTTACTTCATTACTTTTAATTTTAATTTCTAAAGAAATCATTAAATTTCCCCCACTTATGCTTTTCCATCTAATTGTCATAATTTCACACTTAGTATGTCCGCCTCATGCTGAGACAACCGCATCGCTGTGTAAAACTCACAGTCAGCTTAAAATATTTTAGTCATAAATTACACAACCTAACCGCAGTATTTACCCACCTCACTATTGACACTTAGCAAAGTGGCCGAGTGTGTGCGGTGCGGCTATTAGCTTAGCCTACTGTCGCCAGCCACCAACTTGGTAATTGTCAGCGAAAACAATGACAGCAAATCGCCAATACTATTGGCCACCTAAGAAGTCAAGAATTCTATGGCAAACAACAAGTGTAAGCAACAAAAACGCAAACGTCTTAGAAGAAGGCGAGCAAAAAACCACAGTCAAACAAATCTATATAATGTACATAAATTCAGGTAAACCCCTCAGCGCTCTACATTCGGCAACAATGTGGCTAACCATGAGCTCCATATTAAGCTTTGAATTTGAATCGTACCAGATGAATGTTTGCCTCAGCAGTGGGTGAAGGGTGACGACGTTATTGATAGTTTAGCTAAGCGTGATCGATATTTCGAATGTAGAGAAAACATCAAGAATGCTCTAAAGAACCAGTTGCAAATTATACACTTGAAATGAAATGTTAATAAAGTAATGAGCTTCTAAACAAGTAATCGAGACAAGATTATAATTAAGCATTCACGAATATTAACAAAACGTGATTAGCAACGTTTTTGTGGTTGCGCGTCTTCGAATTGTGTATTTCAGATAGAAAACAAACAACCAATACACTGAAACCCAATGACATACATCTAATTTACAGAGCTCGCAATGAAGCAGAAATAAAAACTTGTTTTAAATTATGTAAATTTCTTTAAGATTTGCTCGCCTGAGATGAGCACTTGATTAAAGTTTATTTTTTATATATTTTTTTTTATTTCGTTAAAGTGTCCGCACTTCTCATAGGGTTTTTTTAGTGTGTGGCTTTGTTGTTTTATTCAAATCATATTGCGCAATTTATTGATTGTGGAGATTTTATGTGTTTTCTTGTTGTTGTTTTTCTTGATTTAAAGTTCCTCTGTCCAAAGTGTCACAATCACATGTTTGGTAATTTAACATAATGTTAAAGTTGATTGTTTGTTTTTGGTTTCTGCGTTTCGTGTTTCCATTCACGATTTCAATTTGATTGGTATCAGAGGGGCGCACTCGCATACAGACGGAGCAGCTATTGATCGAGAGCCAATACTCAACTCAGTCCAGCTTTGTGTGTTTTTGTGGAAAACCTTGAACACATGTTGTTGCTGTTGTTGTTGTTGCTATCAAACAAATTCAATGTCAATGTATGTAAATTGAAAACAACAATGGCACAGTGGTTAATACATGTAACTATGTTTGCTCTAGTTTCTAGTATCTGGCAACGCATCAAAGATGTTACTTAGCAGCATTGGCTGCATTTTGGCCAATGACATCACACAACTGCGGTATTGCAAATGTGTGCGGTGAGAGTGGAAATTGTGGGTGCATGTTGTTTGACAGCCAGAGGAAGTGCACAGTTTGAGCGATGCTGCATATGAGTAATATGACATCAACAACAACAAATTGACTATGATTGATTGATTTGTGATGGGGGCGGGGGGTTAATTGTGGGACGTCATTTGTAATTGTAAACCTTCAAAACGATGACTAGAAAATTGTACAAATTATGAAGATCAGTTGAGTAAAAAGCTAGACCAAACAGATGTATAGATCTTGTGGATAAAACGATTCATTATGATACAAAATCGAATAAAAAACAACATGAATTTTTAGAAAATAATTAATTTTATAAAATATACTGATTCATTACTTTCATTTCATTAATTCAATGTCATTAATTTCAATGATTTCATGATTTCAATAATTTCTTTGATTGCATTACTTTCATTCATTTCACTACTGAATTTGAATTATTTTCTTTATTTCCATTAATTTCACTAATTAAACTTCTTTAATTCCATTACTTAATTATTTTCATTAAATTCATTATATTAATAATTGTGCTAATTAATTCAATAAAGGAACGAACGAAATTGATTTAATTATTGATATCAATGAAATCAATAAATTACAGAAATCAATGAAATCAATGAAATCAATGAAATCAATGAAATCAATGAAATCAATGAAATCAATGAAATCAATGAAATCATTGAAATCAATGAAATCAATTAAATCAATGAAATCAATGAAATCAATGAAATCAATGAAATCAATGAAATCAATGAAATCAATGAAATCAATGAAATCAATGAAATCAATGAAATCAATGAAATCAATGAAATCAATGAAATCAATGAAATCAATGAAATCAATGAAATCAATGAAATCAATGAAATCAATGAAATCAATGAAATCAATGAAATCAATGAAATCAATGAAATCAATGAAATCAATGAAATCAATGAAATCAATGAAATCAATGAAATCGATGAAATCAGTGAAATCAATGAAATCAATGAAATCAATAAAATCAATGAAATCAATGAAATCAATGAAATCAATGAAATCAATGAAATCAATGAAATCAATTAAATCAATGAAATCAATGAAATCAATGAAATCAATGAAATCAATGAAATCAATTAAATTAATGAAATCAATGAAATCAATGAAATCAATGAAATCAATGATATCAATGAAATCAATGAAATCAATGATATCAATGAAATCAATGAAATCAATGAAATCGATGATATCAATAAAATCAATTAAATTAATGATATCAATGAAATCAATGAAATCGATTAAATTAATAAAATCAATGAAATTTATGAATCCAATGAAATTAATCAAATTAATCAAATTTAACAAATAAATCAAATTAATCATATTAGTCAAATTAATAAAATTAATGAAATTTATGAATTTAATTAAACTATTTAAATGGTTAAATAAATTACTCTAATGAAATTTATAAAGTTCATTAATTTCATAATGTCGTTAATTTATTATTTTTTTTATTTTTATTCAATTTCATTATTTCATTAATATGACGACATTAATTAAATAAGAAAATTATTAAAATCCAATAATGATATTGTTATAATTTCATTAATCTTATTACAATTAATAGAATTACTTAACTTCGTTAATCTTTTTACAAGTAATAAAATTACTTAATTTCATTAATTTAATTAATCTCATTTATTTCACTAATTCCATTAGTTTCATTAATTTCCTATTACCTACATTTGTTTTACTAATTTCATTTATTTCAATGATGTTATTAATTTTAATAATTTCATTAATTGCATTAAGTTCATTACTTTCATTATTCTTAATAATTTCAATATATTTTTTTACTTCAACTAATATTTTTATTTTTTATTAATTTTATTAATTAAATGAATTTTTTTAATTCTTAATGGAATTATAAAAAATAATTAAATTGATTAAATTTGATGAAATTAATAAATTAAGGAAAATTACTCCATTATTGAAATTAATTATATTAATGAATTTTTTTTATTTTCGTTATGTTAATATAGTTCATAAATTTAAATAATTTAATTGATTTCATTAACTGCATTAATTTCATCAATATCATTAAATGAATTAAATTACTTTCATTAAATTAATTATTTCTATAATTTTACTAATTCATTCAATTAAGGACTGAAAATAATTTAGTTAATGAAATTAATGGATTAATAAAACTGATGCAATTTATTAACCTAATGAAAATTATATTATACATTAATTTAATTAGTTTCGTTACTTAATTTCATTAAATTCATTAATTTCATTAATTTAACGAAACTAATTTAATTAATGGTTGAATTTAATCATTAATTTAACGAAAATACATAATCAATGAATTTAATTGAATAAATGTTAATAATGCAGTCAATTAATTCAATAATTTTATTACATTTAATAACATTAATTATTATTAATAATAATTAATATTATTATTTTCATAAATTTCATTATTTTATCAATTTCATTAAATGTGTTAATTTCAATATTTCCTTTAATACCATTAATTTGATTAACGCCATAAATTTATTAACTACATTAATTTTAAAATTTTAAATTAATGAATAAAGTGCATTAACAAATAAATGAAATTATTGAAACTAATGTCGTTAATTTTATTAATTCAATTCACTACCTCCACTATTTTCATATCTTTTTAATTAAATTAATTTAAATAAATATCCAATATTCCTACTAATAGCTCAACGTCTTGCTAGCAACCACAACAAATTAATTTTTCTCCCCCCACCCCTGTTAAAAGATGCTTCTGCTTTACAATACAACAGGTATTTTTTTGTACGGTGGAACCGAAATCGAAAACTAACCAACAAATCGTATTGATTTTCTATTTCTCGTAATACCATCACCAACTAAGTAAGCATTTGAAAATTCACTCACTCGCTTCGCTAACGGACATAACAACCAACCAACCGCCTTTGGTTTGGTTTAATTTCATTTCAAGCGCTGTGGTTAATGTGGAGGCATGACAGCAGCAACAGCAGCATGGCCGGCTGTCTAGAGAGTGAAGTACAGTATACCACACAGTGGTACTGTCATTGTATGCGTGCGTGTATGGCTGAGGTTCACGATGTGTGTGATGGATCATGGCACCGTGTGTGTGTGTGTTAAACATTTGCGTGTTTCATTTAACATTAGCACACGACATAGTGACACGAATTTGTTGAAAATAAATAATAAAATATAAAAAAAAAACTACTAATACACACATCCACGACATGACTCCATAAGAAAAACAGCCACATGTATTCGTGTATTGAGCTTGAAATCCGGGGGGTGGGGTAACAAAAAGCGAAATGCTAAATGTTTTGCGTGTTCAAGCGAAAACGCAAAACACAACAAAAACACAAAACATGTTAGTTATTTTTAATTTTAATGCATATGATTTAATCATATGGTGGTTATGGCACATTGTTGTTTTTGTTATTCGTTGTTTTTTTACAATATTTGCGGGTAATATTGACATCTACATAAATATTACCAATATTACGGCATAAACTTCTGCTTATGGCGGATAAAAGCTTTGAGTTTTTTTCTCGTTTATTTTATGATAAAAAAAGTTGATGATTTTACATTGTGTTTGCACAAAAAGGGGTGTATAACCAATTGATTGGGAGATTGAAAAGAGTAAAGCAAATTGAAGTTAAATATTGGCGGAAAATCATGTAAGGCAATTTAGCCGTTTACCGGCATAGTTAAGTTTTGTAACTAATAGGAAACTAATTGTTGGAATAATCCATTGCAAATACAGTTCGACAACAAATGAAATTAGCATTGATTTTAATAATCTTTAAATATAAAAATCATGTGTCACTGTGCTGTTGGACGCTAATATTCTGAAACCGCCCAATCGCTCTAAATGAAATGATTGGTTCCAGTTTGAGAGATAGGATACTGCTCGACTCGTTGGGTGGTGCTGTTGTCGAGATTTAAATAGTATCCCTTTGTAGTTCACAGGACAAATATTTTAAGGCATAAAATAGTTTAGCTTCAAAATAACAACATTTACATTTCCATACGAAAAAGCGAGCATGTCAATTCAAACGAAATGTAAACTTGGGCAAAGAAAATATTTGAAATATTGGAAACCAATTTGGAAAATACCTTAACACGTTATGTAGCGAACAAATCGATGTCGCTCAACAATTTCCTAGAATGAACTAAGTGCTAGCTTTAAACGATAATTCCATTAATTTCGTCAATCTTCACAAAGGGGTCTGAAGATGAATCATCCTAGTGCGTGACACTGAATTGACCCTTAATGTCAACAATAAACCACTTTTCTGATCGTTTAGCCAATTTGATGTAATATAATTTGATACACTAATACAAAATTGATCACTAATCACTACGTTCGACTAACACTAACAAACAATTAATTCAAGTATTACAATTCAATTAATTTTAATAACTCCATTGATTTAATTAAGTTCATAAATTTTAAAACTTTCATAAATTTCGTTAAATTCATGGTCTTCATTACATTAACGAACTTCATTAAATTCATAAACTTTATCAAATTCCTGAATTTCATTAAATTCATTAAATTCTTTAAATTTCATTAAATTAATTAATTTTACTAATTTTGTTAATGTCAATAATTCCATTAATTTGCTTACTTCATTAACGTCATTAATGAAATAATTTTGTTGATTTCATTAATTTCAATTATTTCATTATGTCCATTAGTTTCATTAATTAAAATAATATCATATATTATTTTATTTTAGAATTTATATAAATTATTTATAAATTATTTATTTCAGTTCTTTCATTATTTTACTAATTTCAGTTATTGCATTATTTTGATTAATGTCATTGATTTTATGAACTTCATTAATTTAATTAATTAATTTTTGTATAATGAATTTCTCTGATTTCTTTAATATTATGACTGCGTTAATTACACTAATTTTATTTATTTTGTACAATATCATTAATATATTTAATTTAATTAATTTAATTTCATTAATTGCACAAATAATTAAATTAATTTGATTAATTAAATTAATGAATTTATAAAATTAATTAAATTATTAAAAAAAAATTAATTAAATTAATGAATTTATAAAATTTATTAAGTTTATGAAATTTATAAAATTACTGGAATTATAAAAATTATCGATTTAATTAATTAAACATTAATTAAATTAATTTAAATTAATTCAATTAATTTAAAATAATTATTAATTATAATTAAAATAATTATAATAAAATTTAAAATAATTATTAATTAATTATAATTTAATTAATTTAAATAATTTAATAATTTAATATTTTAATAATTTTTATAATTTAATTAATTAGTTAATTATCATTTATAATTAATATTAAGTAATTAATTTTGCTTTCATTAAATTTATAAATTTGGTAAATTTCATTAATTACATATTTTTTTATTTCTTTAATTTATTTCATTAATTTCCCAAATTTTATTAATTATACTAATTTCGTTATATCTATTAATTTCATAATTTTCATTAGTTTCATTTACTTCATTGATATCATTTATTTTAATTATTTTATTTATTTCATTAATTTCATTAGTTTCACAAATTTTATTAATTTTATTAATTTCTTTAATTTAATTAGTGTCGTTTATATAATTAATTTCATTAAATCATTAATGTCATTCAAAATTTTTGATTTTTTTTTTTTTGTATCATTAATTTGCGTTAATTTCATAAGTTTTATAAATGTCTTTAATTATACTAATTTCATAAATTTTATTAAATTCATACATATCATTTATTTCCTTAAGAACTGTCTTAAATATCAATTAATTTCATATGTTATATGTTTATTTATGTCATTAATTGTATTCGTCATATATTCCATTAATTTTATTTATTTTATTAATTTCATTAATTTTGTTAATTTTATTATTTTCATTTATTTTATTATATTTATTATATATATACAATTTTATTAATTTTATTATTTTTATTAATTTTATTAACTTCATGAATTTTCTTAATTTTTTTAATTTATTAATTTTTTTAATTTTATTACACCATAAATTTTATTTGTTGTATTAATTTTATAAATTTAGTCTTAGTTTTATGAAATTATCAATAATTCCAACATCTTCTTTTTGCTTATTTTGCATGATTTGTATACCGGATATAGCCGGAAATGAGTTTACGTAATTTCCGTATGTTGACAAGTTTGATAACCAGCTATTAGTTGAAATATCAGGAAATTACTTAGGTTTTTTACTTTATTTTTTAAAATTATAAACATTTTAATTATTTGTTCTAAAAGGTTTTCTCAAAAATTAATTAAACTTTAATTGATGTGAAATGTTGTTGCTTTGTGCCAACAACTACAGTGACAAGATAATTTTTGTTTTGTTTGTTTTTTTTTTGTTTCTCGTTTGCTCTGTTTCATGTCAAAGATAAGACTGCAATATAATTAAAAAATTTTATAATTATAATTGTCGTTTCGTTTTTTTTTTTTTTGGTATTTTAATAATTTGTGTATAATATTTTGAAGTGTCATGTGTCATAGCAACAAACAATTGTGTGTTTTATTATTTCTTTGTTCATATGAATAGGTAGTACAGTGATAGGTCGATTTATAATGAGTTTCGAAATAAACATTTCTAGGAATGTTACACAAATTGAATATTTAGCAAAAGTAAATTTTAAGCCAAATTTGATGTATCGTTTGATACACTAACATAAATTGATATATAATCAATACGATCGACTAAAACTAACAAACAACACAGTTTAAAGTAAATTTTAATATGTATCTAGCCACAAAATAACATTTTCCGATTATGCATTTACAATAAAATTCACATACGCTGACATGAATATCTGTATATCGGCCAATCTTCCAACTGTTAGCAGTCTACCGATGTCAATTCCCGGTTACTTGCATTGCCACTTGCCGTCTAAATCGATACATTACTGTATATTAATTTGCATTTGTATTGTTAATATCCAGTGGAGTATGTACTTGTTAATGAATTTGAAAAACCGGCTTAGTTTATGGCAATGATAGACTTTTATTAACGTTTCAATTTATCAATAATTTAGGATATTTGTTACCAAAATTTCGCTATCGAACCAGAACTGTATTTGCATTAGAGAACACACACACAGGTATACTTTCTCATTGTATTCGGTTTTACTAAAAAATGCTCGTTATCTTCTTGTTTTTTTTTTAGTTTATTTGTTTCAGCTAACACAATCTTTACTCATACATACACTAACACACACACACATGTACGCGACAAAAGTACTTGTCGCTCGTCTTTGAAAAACCAATAAATAGTATAGAAAAATAAATGAAATGAAAAGAAAACGAAGCAAACCCAAAGGAGAACAGGCAAAAGCGCTAAAAATCACAACAACAATAACAAAAACAACCAGCAACCAATGAGCGGGCTTTCGTTGTTGTTGCTGTTGGTACTACTGTGTTTTTTGTTTTTCAATTTTTCTTTTACCACAAAAAAGCATTACGAATTTCAAGGTTATGCTGTTTTTCTTCTATCTTTCGGTTTTCTTTTATACATATCGTAACTTGCTGTGTTGTCACACTTTTACATGTAGTGGAAGTGGTAGTGGTAGTAGGCTAAAGACATAAAACTATAGATAAAACAGAAGAAATGCTGTTAAAGAACATAAAAGCTGGTGAGTTTGGCGGGGGGAGGGAGGTGATGGTAGCTCTTCTTCTAGCACCTCATGTTTCTTGTTGTTTGCATCAAAAGGCAAAAGTTATGAATATTTACAAGCCAAAAATTGGTACCGGAGGGGGAGGGGATGTAATAAGAGAGAGAGGCAAAAGTAGAAAAATAGATATCCGGACGAGGTCATCATGATACGGTTCTTACTATGTGGCATAAAACTTAAACAGATGTTTATGTAAATTTTAGTTTTTTTGTTATAGTTGATGTAATGTTTTGTATAAAATCAAAACTAATCCTGAGGGGTTTTTTTAGAATTTTTATAATTTCGTAAATTTATTACAATTATTTTCAGTTGTTTTTCTTGCTTTGGTGTTTCTTTCTCCATACTTCGTATTTATTTTTATTACGTGTTATTTTACTGATTTATTTATTAATAATTTTGTATGTATGCTCTTAATAACGCCTAAGTAGTTAACACTTACACGTCCGCATTTTCACTTTCTTTTGTATTCTTAGAAAACAAAACTAGAACTTTTCTACGATTTCTAAGCAATTTTCGGGTGTTTTTCTTTTAAAATATTAAAAAAAAACTATTTAAGAACCGCGTGAGCGTTTTTATTTTTTTTGCTACAGAGGTGCTTGGATTATTTTTTTTTAAGACAAGAGTCGACGCGTATCAAAACCGCACTGAAAGGCAGACGAGCAGCAGCCTCAGCAGCGCAAAGAGTTAATGAAAATAACAAACAAACACTCTCACACAATAAAGGAGACGGGGGCTAGCGGCGGCGACGACGACGACGACACAATGGCAACGACAACATCCACGATGACGACTCTATACACACACACACACTGACATAGTCTCACATACTTTTTAGAGGCAGAGGCAGGAAAACAACAACTATAATTGAAATTAGCACTAGACTCCTAAACACTAATACACACATACACACACACACACACACACACACACTCAACCATATGGAGCTGATAACAAACACCAAACGCCAGTAACCGAAACATACAATAAAACAACAGCAACAACCACAAACAAAATTACTCAAACAGCCCCATTGACATACAAACCTCGTGCCTGCTGCTGCCGCACAGACAGATAGACAGTCGTTTGGTCATTCGGCCTAAACATGGAATCGAAGCCGAATCTAAAGTTGATAATTTTGACATAATACAACAACGCATCCAACAAATACTTTTATGCAGGCATACTATAGCCCCCACTATCCCCTGCCCAACAAATTCCCCATAAAGAGAGCAGAATTATTCAATAAAAGAGATACACACAAACACACACGCGTATGTAAATGTACAAACACCTAAAACCTCCTAAGAGAGAGATCAACAATCGTCATTTGGCCGAGTGCAGCAGCCTAAAAACGAATCAACTCCCAGCAAGACGACAAACACAATAAAAACTTGACAAGAGACCCCAACAACCAAGTCGGTGAAAACAAAACACTTCGTTAGAACCCTCCAAACTCTACCAACAACAACTATGGAAAACACTTTTATATAGGGCTTAAAAGAGATGATAAAGTACTTTGGTACTAATAGTACTGTTTTGGTACAATTGATACTGATAGTACTAATAGTACTGTTTTTGGTACAATTGAGAAGATTTGTTAAATTCGAATTCATTAGAACCCTCCAAAAACACCTATGGCCTTAAAGAGATGGTAAAGTTATTACAGAAAGAACTGTTTTTGGTACAATTTATACTGGTAGTACTGTTTTTGGTACAATTGAAAAGATTTGTTAAATTAAGTTGAACGGTCGAATTCGTTAAAACCCTTCAAATTCTATCGACAACAACTATGGCAGAAACTAGGGGCTACAGGAGATGATAAAGTAAGTACTGAAAATACTGTTTTTGGTGCAATTAAGGAGATTTGTTAAATTAATTTGAATGGTCGATTGAGCAAGTTGTTGCTTATGTATCGGGGCTGGTAGCTGGCGCAGTGTAAAAATTATACGAAAGGCTGGCTTACTTGCCTTTTTATACAGCTTAAAATGAGTTTGAGTCTGTGTGTTCTATATAGACCACCTTACGGTTTATTTGTTGGCTCTTAAAGTTTGTCAAGTACTTGCTAATATATCAGAGTGGGTTTGTAGCATAGTACAATTAAGATACGACCAAGTATGTCTGTGTGTTACGCATAGGCTCTTATACTATTCAACGGATTCGAATGAAACTTGGACAAGATGATATTTATGTACTGGGGATAGTTTTTAGGTTAGACTAAGTTGGATTTTCAAAATGAAAAGTAATTTCGTGGTAATAAAAGTTCCAAACTAAAAATGTTCCCCTTTACAAATTACGTTAAGATTCTTATAAATTCTAAGCTAATATCAAAGTTAGGTTTCAGTACCTTTAGTTTACGTATGAGCAACAACTAACAATGTAATATAACGTATACGTCTTGGAATGCCGCATAAAAAAGTAAGGGACATAAGCTGGATTACAAGTTCAGTTTAGATATTTTTCTTATCACCAAAGTCTATTAAGAAGACTGCATACGTTAATAATTTTGCTCTGTAGATTATATACAAATATTTTCCCATATCATCAGTATCCTGTAAAAAGGTCTCAATTCCACTTTTAAAGATATGTTTCCGGTGTATTACAATTGATCATAGTGCAATATTAGTGCTATAGGTGGCACTCGAGTTGCAATAGTAACTATAGTTTACGTATGAGCAACAAATAACTATGTAATGAAGCGTATACGTCTCGGAAAGCTGCAAAAACGTAAAGCACATTAGCTGGATTACAAGTTTTTGATATTTTTCTCATCAATAAGAAAAGAAAGAAAAATTTTTCTTTGTAGCTTATTAACAAACATTCTTCTATATCGACGATGTCCTTCATAAAAGATTCATGTCCACTTTTTGGTGTTTCTGAGTTATTGATGATTTAAAGTTTATTGTCGCCTATATTTTGATAAAATAAACTGCTGAAAATAGACATGGGATTTTTTACAAAGCATAGGCATTTACATTTGGGACACTTTAGGCAGAATACTGATATAAAAATATTTAATATAAAAAAATTTGAGGATAAACTAAGAAGATTGGCGGTTTATTTCCGTTCAACAGATTTGCTTATTTGTGAGTAAGAAATTTTGTTTGATATTTATTAAAAAAAAATAAAAAATTTGCAGTATAAAAAAAATTTATATGCAAATACAAAAAATTTGCTGTCTATAACTTCTTTTTCGGCTGGTCAAAGACAGGGCTCAAACCCCGGGTCACCCCAATGACATCCGTGTGTTCTAACTATCATCATCTATATATATATATTATATTAAAAGCGTTTAAGTAAACGAACTGTCGTATCCTATATTTCGGCATTTTAATCAGTCATCAAGTTATTATTTTGTATTCTTTCAAATTATTTTCATAGCATAACATTTACTGTTTCAGTGTTAACTACTTTTTTATTGATTCCGTTTTTATGTAAAATATTTATTTTTATAAAATATAATATATTTAAGTTCCTTTATTAAAATTAGGTAATATTGCCCACCAACTAGATCCATAGCTAGATCCATATTACCCACTTAAAGAAATATTACCTACTTTTAGCTTATTTACATATCTTGCTTTTTTTCTCAGTGCACTTTGACCTACTTTTTGCATCGCTGCTGCGCTCCCCAAAAAAAAGTACCACACCATCAAATTTATCATGCCCCATCAACAGGCATTGCTGAAGAGCAAAGAAAAAAAAACACACATGTGTAACAAATCGCGCTCTAATCACTCTCAATCACTCGTACTGACACATATTCACATCATTGACACCTTATTGATTCCCTAAACATAGTTAAACAGCTTAAAATGCCGCTTAATATTGTCCATGTATTGGTAAGGCATGGGCGCTCTTTGTTCACAGCTAGAACTGCAACGCTCTCTGTTAAATAAGTATGACATCAAAAATTCACACAACAGATTCTCATTTTGGAATATGACAAAATGTTCCAAAAACGCATTAGATAAGCTTTTTGGTCTCTCGCCTAATGGAGTTTTAAAGCGTATGGAAGTGTAAGTGTGTGTGTGAGAGAGAGAGATATAGAAGGGGAGAGTTATAACAAAATTTAAAGCCATCATCTAATGGTCTTAGTATGTGTGAAATTTTAACAAATATTGTTTGAGAGGAGTTTGTTTCCGTGTGTGCTCCCCCCACACTCAATGGAAGAGTAGTCAAACATCTTGTGTATGTTCACCAAATAGACACAGAGTGAGAGAGAGTAATATTTGTCTTTTGATTATGGTTGTTGGTGTGCTGTGCTGTGCTATGCTATTGTTGTCAGCGTATATGTTTAGCGACAGCTTTTGCTTATGCCACCGCAAAGCTTGTACAGTGGGTGGTAGAAGTATGTCAATGCATGTTTTGTGTAAAATTTAATTTTTACGAACAAATTTTTGAACTAAAAATGTAAGAACAAATGGTTATTTGTGTTCTTATAGGAGTAAATTTGAAAGATGAAAGTTCTAACTGAATAAGACCAATGATGTAATATTAAAAAAAAGTAGTAGTTTGTCAATGTAAGTTTTATGTAATATTCACTTTTTAGGAACAATTAGAAAACATAACTAAAAAAAATAAAAAATTTATTTTATAAGTGAAAAGTTATTGATTCATGTAGTCCAATAGACTTCTGATGTATGAAATACCGAAAGCATTGAAAAAAGTTTCATCCAAGCGATCAAAAATTGGTCAACTTAATGAAATTGTTTATGCCCTTAACAAATCTGTGGCAGTATGGAAAAACTAGTTAACTCCACCTTTTGCGAAAATTGAGATAAAATGTGTTTCATTTACTTTCACTCTGTCAGATCGAAATTTTCATTAAAAAATTTTTTTTGCAGGATACTGACTTTGCATATCATATTTGTTTTAAGTTGTCCCAGAAAATGTCTGAAAATTTTGTCGAATTTTCATATAAGGGGTATTACACATAAGCTATATTCATTGTAGAAGAAAATAAAAAACATTTAAATTTTACAGAGAGCAACTTCCTGAACTTTGTATAGAAATAACAATATACCATTTATGACGTATACTTTATGATACGAAGTGTTGAGCATCATACGTATATCATTTTATTAATTGAGTTGTAGTACAAGCGCCACCTATATTGTATTAATTGTACTACAAATCACTGACAAATATTCATAATTGTATTTATCAGTTCTGCAAGCCAATGTTACCATCACGAAATTTATTAAAGCATATACAGTACGAGCTCGATTTTCGCAACCGATAGCAGCCCAAGCCGGTTGCAGTTACCGAGATTGTTGCACTTACCGAACCTCTATTGAAAATTGTTATTTTACTTTGTGCAAAATGCCCCACGTCACTAAAAAAAACTGTACTATAACAGTCCTTTGCTCACTCACATTGAACAGTGGCGTAACATAGCATGCAAATAAAAAAAAATATAATTTCTGCGAATACATTGAAAAGTTGCGCTCATCGAGACTGCTTTTTTACACATGTTGCACTTATCAAGACTCATTTGTAAAAAAAAGCGGTTGCCCAGATCGGGGTGTTGCAAAAATCGGTAGTTGCGAAATTCGAGCTCGTACTGTATATATATACATTACATATATACTTTGGCTGATTGAAAGTCTTGTCGATCTACGATTTAATACATCAGTGGTAGGCATAATCGAACACACGCACACAACAATATGGTTTACTTCTGCGCGGTTGCACAAGAAGCGTCTGCGCTATCGGTTGAATATTTCATCTCTGTCTGTTTTTGTGTTGAATGCGAAACAAGCGTGTGTGGTGTTGCTTTCATAACACTGAAGCAGAAACTGACTGTTTTGAATCAAACAAAACTTGCGAGTAAGGTGAATTGCCGATCGTGGTTGCGTGAAAACAACGATTATTCATGGCCTCGCGAGGCTAAGGGATGCCTAGCATTAATTAGGGAAATAATATTTTTAGTCGACATTAGTTAAAGAGTGATCTGAGGCGTATACATTATTAGATTGTTTGCTTTCGATGCTTCATAAGTCTATATATTAAAATGTACCAGACAATAACTTTAACATACTACACACCAATGCCGCTATATTTACAACTACTTTCAAACTATATAAACTATACAAAGGCTTTATTTTATCCCAGCGTCGAAAGGAAGGACGTAGAAGGCCTTATAGAACGCTTTCAAAAGCAGTCAGTAGGCTTACGCTCTGCATTTCTGCTTCCTTTCCAAATTACATATGACGCCGTTAGGAGGCAAGGCCTTTAATCGTCGTTTTCTTTAAGAAGGCCTGCATACACATGAAAAATAAAGGTGAAGTTTGAACCCACTACCTCGCCGTGCTACCATCTAGCCTATGAAATTGCATGTCTAGTTATGCCATCTCTAATTTCTTCTATTAGAAGGTAGAGGGAATGTGAATACAAACAAAATGGCGTTCTCATAGAGCAGTGGTCTTTAAAGAATGGAGTGAACATGAAGACATGGCGTTTAAATGGCTTTAAAGGCCTTTTTACATGCCTGCTTGCAGAAGGGCTTACTAATTTCGCCGCTCGAATGTTCTTCATTAGTTTTATATACTACCATATATTAATAACTCAGTGTAAAGTCACTATCTCCTTATTAGTTGCAATATTTCTTCTCTCTGTTTGGCAAAAGGTTTCAACACAAGAAATACGTCACGTTTTCAATTTCATATTTGCCGTAGGAATTTTGTTGATATGTTTGAATGTATGATAAACGTCTGCAAGCCCATAACACAGTGGCCGGAGTAGGGGTATCATAGTGTTGTTGCTTCACAACAACAACAACAACAGCAATCGCAATATTTGGAATTTTATTTCATATATTATTTGACTTTTGTCATTTTATACGAAACACTCAATACTATAAGCAAATAGCTGCGAATAACATACAAAGAGTGCTATAGAAAGAGAGAGAGACAGATAGGAAGAGCGGGTGGCCACATAAAATACTTAGCATATAAGTATAAAGAAAGGCGGGATTGCAAGAGTACGAAAACTCATATCACGTTAAGCCTTCAAGCGCTAATTATGATAGAAAAAGTAAAAGAATTTTTGTATTTTTTTCTTTTTGTAGGGAATTGTACATGACTTCAACATAACTATATATGTTCTCATAGCAAACATATCAATGGTCATTATGTACCTTAGGGTATTTGCATATTTATTTACAGTGTATATCTATGTACATAGAGGACATATACATATATTTATTTTATATAAATTTTTTTGGTATATTTTCACACAGCTCAAACCACAGCGACCCATTAATTGGAGTCGCAGATTATTGTTGTTAGTTTAGTTGTTCACAGGCGAACCAAAAAAAAATAAATTGATTATTTACTCGACAATGCGGTTGAATCCCAAACCAACCAAACAACCACTTGTGTGTTCAGTGACAGGTTTTTTCGTCGAGTGTAATATAAATCAAATCAACAAACGTAAGCGTGAAAAATCGAGTTTATTGAATTATTTAAATATTTGTTGATATGCTGAAATTTTTTGGGGGAAGATTTTGTTAGATGTATATTTAGTAATTGAATTTCTAAAAATGTTGTTGGTTGGTAGTTTGATAAAAAAAAATCTTATTGAAACGTAAAAAATTCAGGAAAATTTAAAAAAAAATTACATGAGTAGCGTGGTAAAAGATTTTATAATTAGCACTGTGCTTCGGAGCGTATTAGTTACTCAACAGAATTTGCAATAACTCATACGTAATTGGTAGTTTTAGAGAGCCACCTATAGTGCCTTAATAGTACTATGCTAATATCAGTAAAGCACTGACAGATGGACTTGTTTGGAGTCCTGGAGTGAATTTCAGAACTCGTAAGTACCCCACAGGATCCAAAAAAACGGCAAAAAAAGGGGGTAACTTGGCGATTTTAAATTTCCTTCGTTACGTCTCTTGTGCCCCTTATAAAATGTAAACAGTTCAACGAGTTAAAGATACTTCAAGGAGTGTGCTTTACGGAGTATACGTTACGGTACGGAATTCACAATAACGCATACGTAGTTCGAAGTACTAAAGAGCCACCAATAGCGCATTAACAGTACTATTTTGAAATCAGTGCCTACCAATAAACATTAAGATGCCAAAGTTTAATATAAATCTTAATATAAATATCAGCAATATATCCAAAACTATTTAATGGTCGATTAGAGGATATTATAAAAATATATTTCAAGCAAGATTTGCACTTACACCCACAAATGCCAGAGTCCTAACAACAATATCAAATTTCTTAACTTCTGCCCCCAAAATTCAAATATTTTCATAATCGAACAAGAAGCAAACAAAAACAAAAACGCACAATGCTAAATTGTTATTGCCACAAGAAAATACAGGGCAATGGTGATTATTGCCCAGCACTAATTATACAAGACCAAACAACGACCATTATGCCACATATTTCCTTTACTAATTAATTTTCTTAATTACGGAAATGCCAGCAAAGATGTTACATACGTAGCAAATATACAAAATAGCAACAAACGCAAACGAAGATGGAGCCATAGAAGAAGTCGACGAAATTCCAACAATAATAACTATTAAAGATTAACCGAAAACTGCAATTAGTCATAAATGAAATGGAAAAGAAAAGCAAAGAAAACCGTCGAAGAAAGAGAGAGAGAGAGGGTCAGAAAGCGGGTAGCCAGTAGCAAATGATTATATTGAAGTTACAACACCGAAATTGGCCCCTAAATTAAAAAAAAGCAAAACACAACTAGGCAACTACAAAAACAACCACCATAGTCATAATCGCTATTTTTGTAGTTGTTGTTTTTGTTTTTTTTTTTGGTTGTTTAGGTAGAATAAGATATGCCATCGAGCAAAGTACTTGCACTACTACATACTGAAAATGATTACTGCAACGTGACCTAAATTGATATGGAGCCAAAAAAAAATAGTACACAAACAATATTCCAAAGAAAGAAAGACGGAAAATACACTCGCACCCACACACACACACAACATCACACTCATACCTCTACCTCTCGAGAAGAAAACAACAATTCAAGACGACCTAAATACGAGTAGGGAAGGAGACGAATTGTGAAACTACCTATCTAAATTGTACAACTTTAACTAAACACATGAAAAAAATGCTGCAATGTAATGCGAAATACGTTGGAAAGCAATGAAAGGGAATTTAAGGAGTTTTGTAAACAACACTGCTGCTGCTGCTTGCAAAAACGTTTTCAAAGGAAACATTTCCACTTGAGTTGAAGTGGTCATAAGATTTTTATTTTTCTTTTTTGGGGTATGTAAGGCCAGAGGCAGTTATTTTTTATATACTACAAGACGTAAAAGTAAAAGTCTGAGAACAATGGTGAAATAATCTCAAAGCGTGGAAGGTAACTTCCAAAGAATGTTGTGGAGGTATGTATGAGCGTGCTAAAAGTTAATGGGTTATGAAGTAGCGAAGTATGAAATAATAAGTAATTTATAACTAAACTTTTGCGTATTTTGTAACTACTTAAGGACTGGATAACTTGCAGGGAAGTATGTTATATTTATTAAACAAAATTAAATAAACTAAAATGTATGTAAAAAGTTGTATACACATTATAAAAGTAGTTGTAGCAATAAAGTTGTTTGAGATATATTATAACAAAATTATCATATTTAAAGTTTAGTTTAAATTCTATTTAGACAATATCGAAGGGGTCGCCGATGAAAGAAATGTAGATGACTGAGACAGGAATCGAACCCTCGTATCCCGCATGATAGTCGCATGTTCTAACCATTATGCCATGGTTGGCCTCCAAAATTTGTATTATGTATTAGGTACGACATTTATATTAGTCCAAAATAAATTACATGCCTCTGGAAATACTGTTACACACTGTGTTAGTGCCCTTTATCAGTCCCGATAGTTGAAATTTATTAAATTTTTTCCATAACTGCTCTTTTGTTCCTGCTAAAACGTAAACAGTTCAATGTATCATGGATATTACAAGGACCGTGCTTCAGAGCGTATTCATTATGGAACAGAATTAACAATTACTCATACGTAATACTCTATGATTCAGAAATTAAAATAACTCATACTTAATTCTCTATGATCTTATATCTAGCGCAAAGAATCTTATTCAAATGCATATTTTTTCTGGACATCCTAAACAAGAAATCTGTACGAATCATAAAATTTCCTTAAAAATTGCATTCAATCGGTTTTGCATATTACGCATATTTTACGAAAATTATATGTTTTGCATATTTATGCGCATATTTTAGCAAATTTTGCATATTTTGCTTTTTGTAATACAACTTGTTTTATTTTTTTCTTCCTCTATGATTTAGAAATCAAGGAATATCGAGAGTATCTTATGACTATGGCAAGGAATCTTATGCAAATGCATATTTTTTCTAGACATCCTAAACTATAAACGGCCAAGTTATCTTTACGAACCATTAAGTTTCCTTTAAAATTACATTCAATCGGTTTTGCATATTATGCATATTTTTCGAATAATATGTATTTTGCATATTTATGCGCATGTTTTAGCAAATTTTACAATAAATGCATGTTTTTGTTGCACAATTAAGCTTTTTGTGATACAACTTGTTTTCTTTCTGTCTTTCATGCAATTAAATTCTAGGAATACCTAAAGTATCTTATGGCTAGGGCAAGAAATTTTATGCAAATTCATATTTTTCTGGATATCTTAAAATAGAAACGGTTAAGTTATCTGTACAAATCATGAAATTTTCTTTAAACTGTCATTCAAACGCTTTTGCATTTTATGAATTTTTAGGAAAAATAGGTGTTTTTGCATATTCATGCGTATTTAAGCAAATTTTACAATAAATGCATGTTTTGTTGCACAATTTTGCTTTTTGTGATACAATTTGTTTTCTTCTGCCTCAACGATTCATCAATTACAATAACTCATACGAACGTAATTTGCAGTTTATGCAATTAAATTCTAGGCTTAAATTCTTATGACTAGGGCCAGATGTCTTAGGCAAATGCATATTTTTGTTATTTACATTCTATAATAGAACTGGTTAAGTTATCTTTACGAATTATGAACTTTCCTTTAAAATGGCATTCAATCATTTTTGCATATTTTACGAAAAATATTTGTTTTTGCATATTTATGCACATATTTTAGAAAATTCTACAATAAGTTGCAAAATTTTGAGATATTTTTTGGTCATGAAAACTTGTGTACTCTTGTCGACAACAATTGGCAAAGTTTAATGATATTCAGATATAATTTCTAATGATCCACATAAAACACACAGACATATTAATTTTCAGTACACTATATTTATAGATATGACCTAGTGCGACACTTTTTTTATAGCTTAGCTTTACAAATTTCTTTATATAAAACAAGTCTTCACTGTCATGAACCACCTAAAAAGATTTCGTAACATTCATACCAGAAGTGTAGGTTACTGTATGGAACATGCAGACATTAATTTTTGACACTTAGTAGAAATATAACAATATCACTAGTTATACCCTATTGACTGTAGAAACTCTTGTACTCCTATCAACTACAATTTGGCAAAGTTTTATGATATTCAAATAAACTGTCTAGGAGTCCACGCGAAACACACAGACACATTCAATCCAAGTGCACTTTATTTATAGATATCAACTTGTAAGACGATTTTTTATACCTTAGCTTTACTAATTGCAGTATAGAAAACACTGTCCTGAACTACCTGAAACGATTTCATAGCATTTAGTTTAGGGGATGTAAGTTCCTATACAGAACACATAGACATAAACACATTGCTGTCTCATATAGGATGCACCAAAATTCAGTTAATATATAAGTCGGTAGCGGCGTCGAGCAATCACTGCGGTAAGGGGCGAATGGGTAACCAAATGTAATGGCAGTCAATGACAATTGCATGATAGGGCATCACTTAATAGAGCACCATTTGCGTTCTTTGTACAAGAGTCCTAACGAAAAATCGATTTTTCAACTTATACACGACGAAAATTTTGAGCATATTCAAACTAAATGACTTAGAACATAAAATGGGTGCAGAAGTTCGATTTAATATGATTCAATAATGAATCATAGAATCATAGAACATTGTCATCCAGAGAACGAGGGCCCTGTAAGATCGTCCACTTACGAACACTATAGACATTCTACTCGAAAGCGGTCTATCGTCTTAAATGTGGCCATAACATCCGTAAACTACGTTCTTCACAAAGATTTTACATTCACATCAAATGCCAAAAGAACAGGAATTAAAGCCTCAAGATCATACCCATATGTTGCTATTTACAAACGAAATGCTACAAGTTCACCAGCTTTAATAAAATTTTGTTTAAAACAGACGACGCACACACCACCTATATGGACATTAAACAAGCAAAGGAGTGAAACTAAGATCACATGGATGATGTTATTTTATAAAAATAAATCCCCAAAAAACACTGTACCTCCACAATATATACACAGTTTTTATTACATTTATCTAGTTAGTTATTGTCATTGTTTAAAAAGTAAAAAGACTTTTGGTCCAACCTGTATTTACTACACCCAAATAAAAAAGTCTAGATCCAATTGTCTAAATTTGTAACAAACATCTGCCTTTGTCCATTTGGTGCATTACCAAACAAAAATCTTTCATTCATGTTACAACATCAAATTTCATCATGCGTTAGTTAACAGCGATATATGTATGTAAAAGCTGCTATCAAATGGCCAGCTTAGCCCATTCCCTCCCCGTTTTTTTCTAACGCTCTACACATTAAATGTCTCTCGATTTGTTGGTGCTCAATATAATATAAATATATATTTAAAATGTGTGTTCTTCCCACTAGCACTGGAAATTTCCCCTTGAACTTTAAATAGCAAAAAAGAAGCTACCTAATTTTGCAGAATAAAAGTGCACCACTCTAGGTTTTTTTTCGCAGCTATTTTCTTTGGTTCTGCAATTATGGTGGCAAAAATAACAATTCTTGTACGCTTTCGCCCTCTCTCCCTCACTCTCTGTCTCTCTCTCGCCTGCTATTTTCCTTGTCATTCTTATGACGTTCTCAACTCAAGGACATACATGTGCAAGCGTATATACTATCATATGCACATGTACATGCACTTGCACTTACGTACATATACGTTAGCTACGCATCTACAGGGGACGTTACGTTACGAAGAACGACAACGAATGCCTGGTCCAAGTGCACTTGTACATGTCCACATTTTGTTGTGCATTATTACATTTATATTACATGAACAAAAAAATATTCGTGCAACATTTTGGTCAAGTGCTGGTGTCACATGTTACAACAACAACTGCAACAAACAAACGACACACAAAACAGAAATGTATGTACAAGCCTCCGTAAGCTTGAGGACGCCTCGGCAACAATCAATGGTAGAAACGAAACTCAGCTATGAGGTGGTGTTGTCGGCCATATGGAAAAGTGTTGGCATGGCCCATAAAACTGTTTTTTGTTTGCCACGTTTCACCGCTGTTTAACGTGATTTTAAGAGGGAAATGTAAGAGATTTGCCACGAAAGTGCGCAGGACATTGAGTGGCGAGAGCTAATAATTGGGTTAGATAAGCCTAAATCCCAAGGCATAGCAAGGGTGAGAGAAGAGACAAAAGAGAGTGACAGAGAGAGAGAGCACATGGATACGCTGTAACACAGCTGGCACAGTTTTTCAATTTCCTTATGCACCAAACGCTCTCGTGCCACTTGCCGCCTCAGCCTGGCAGCAGTGAAAATCTCGAAAAGCCAAGTGGCTACAACAGCAACAACAACAACAATGCTAGAACTATAATGGAAATCTAGGTCAAATGCCTTGTTGTTGTTGTGGCGCTGGTGGTGGTGGGGCCTTATGTTGCTGCTGTTGCTGCTGCCGCTACTGATGTTATGTATAACAACATCGGCTATACATAATCATGTGGCAGGCTATAAACAACTTGCAACTTGCATATTGGCACACACACACACACATACATACATTGCTATACACAAAGTTCCGTCCGTGTACAAATAGATAAAGTGTAGGGTATACATGCAACTTTTTAACGCACATACATAACGACAAAATAGTTTGACATTATTGGAACGCCAATAAAATTGATATGGATGTTTTCGACATTGCACTGAGAGATTTGTGTCTATGGCTTTTGGGCGAGGAGCGAGGCGGCGGCGGGAGATATAACTTTGCTACACATATATATCAACATATAAGTCACAAGCAATGATTTATCATTTTCTTATAAGTGTGTGTGTGTGTGTGTTTGCCATTGCATAAGTATAGGTAGTTGTAGTTGTGCATTCATTCTATAGGCCTATGAATGTCAAAGCTGAACGAAAACAACATAAAAAAAAATTGTGATTTCTCATCTTCTAGCTGTGGGTTTGTTTTATGTTGTTGTAGTTGTTGATGTTGCTGCTGTTGCTGTTTTTTGCTCCTCACTCATTACACTTTATGTCGATTAGATTGTGAAATTGATGACTATTTTGTATTGCTAAAAGAGCAAAAATTGATAGATTAAGGTATGATTCTAAATCACACACACACACACACTTACACACAGCATACGAAACAGTACTAGTATACGTTTTAATTCAATTAAGATGAAAGATGACCATAATTTTACAAAGTGTCAGTTTTAGGTCTGTGTGCAAAAGGAATTAGGTAAATTGGCGTAAGAGTTGTGGCAGCACCCAAAACAGAAAATTGATTAAAATTAATTCAATGAGGGGGAAAGGGGGCGTCATTACAAATCAATCTTCTTGAAGCCAACAAATGTTTCATATTTAGGTTAATAAATTAATTGAACTGAAATGTAATTAAAGCCTAAGAATCTGTATTTTAATAACCAATAGTTATGGAATTCCTTTAAAATTAAAACACATGGAACACAAAGGCAAAGGCACATATCTTTCCAAGATGTAACCAAATGAATAGACAAAATATACCACACAACTATAGTTGTAAACTAATGACCAATAAGTATATAAGTTAATGACAAAAATCCATAACCATCGCACAACAAATGTTTCCCGTTTGCCAACAGTTACAGTTTGTGTGTTTGGTGTTTATTATACGTATGTATTGGTATAGTGCATAGCAAAGCTGTCACTACTCATACTCTTAGGCACAGAATTAGGTCATCTTATATCGATTATTGATGCAACGCAAAAAAAAAAAACATTGGCATCCAAAACTAAAAATCACTTTGCGGCAAATTTTTCACATGGTACCAAAAAAAAAACAACAACACACAAATATTATACAAAAATAACGTAATTTTATTGGGGGAATGCAATTTTTGGAATTTATGTGATGTTCAACGTGTTGTGCATCCTCAGCTATAATTGAATGGAACAACATTTACAATTTTTGCATAGTTTTTTTTTTTTTGAGATAATGATTTTAAGTGCTGTACAATTTGTATAAAACATCTAATAGAGTTTTGGCAATCACGGTGATTTTGTGAGTGGTTGCATATTTCTATATTATAGAAATCAGAATGAATAAATTGTATTTTGTGTATTATTAAATACCATTATCTCACGGATTTTAGGTAATGTAGTGGACTTATACAGTACAACACATGATTTTGGGACTCAAGTCTGACAACTGCAAGTAAAAGAAGCCACAAAAAGAAGAAATTCTGCATTATTTGTTTTGTTAAGTTACATGCCATAATAATTTAATATCGATTTGAAATTAGTAAGTATCGTTTAGGGGAATTTGACACGTTTTAGGTCATCTTGTTATATTGTTATATGCTGGCGTATGATTATCATCAGTTATATTCTACGCAAATCATACGTTACGGAGTACAACTGTTTTATTGTAACTGCTACAAAATAAACCCAGTTCAAAATCATTTGATGAATGGAAAAGTGAAACTGTTGCTTATATAGGAAACGCTATATAAACAGATTAAAGGAATTGTAATTCTTAATTTTTTTAAATTTGTTTCAGCTAAATCAGATTAGTGGTTCTCGAGTTATGTCAAACCAAAGAGCCTAAAATGTGATAAATTCCCCTATAAGATACTTACTAACTTCATATCGAAATTAAATTATTATGGCATGTAACTTGACAAAACGAATTATGCAGAACTTCTTCTTTTTGGGGCTTCTTTCACGTGCAGTTCTCACAATTGAGTCCCAAATCAATGGACTGAAAAATGTTGTACTGTGTTATAAAACTCAATTAACACAAGGATTTAAAAAGTTAGTGGTCACATATTTGTGTTGTCTCACATTTACCCCAAAACGCCACAGGAAACAATTGTAAGTAGAATTTGCTTGAAATGTAACGTTTCATATGAGAAAGCGACATATTAAAGTTCCACAAATTCCGACACAGGTCATGGTAAAGGCACTAGGACAGTACAGAAAACCCCCAAAGGGTTTGGCTTCCTCCTTCAACCTCTCTAGGAATATCTAAGCCCCCATGTTGACTGTTGCACTGTGTAATTAAGATTGCTGAATCTTAAAATTATTTACATGAAATTAATTTTTCTTAAGGCAAAGTCCATTCAGAGCACGTATATGCCGCAGCAGCAAAAAAAGCCACATCATATTTCAGATTATTCTTTTTATGTTTTTGCAAAAGTTTATTATTTTTTAATTTACTGTATTTTAAACAAAATACGTATTATTAATACCTAAAACACTTAGGATGTATAACCGAAATAATTTGCCACATCCTTCAAACACTTCATAAGACAATGAGTGTTA
Organism: Muscina levida; assembly: GCA_964034835.1. NCBI lineage: Eukaryota > Metazoa > Arthropoda > Insecta > Diptera > Muscidae > Muscina > Muscina levida. The sequence goes on along the minus strand of OZ035880.1, from coordinate 183,029,492 downwards.
TAAAACACGTATACGTCACAGGAAATTGTAATGCTCAAATACTGCTACGTTTAACGGATATACTCTCATCATGATAATGATGTTGTAAAAATTTACAAAATTTCTTAATAACATTATGTGCAACATGAGCACGAACATGAATTTGAATTGAATTAAAGCCAAAATCCTTCATTATTAATTGTAGGCATATGATGATATCCTCTAATATCTGAAAGCCGGGAAATATATTCAATTGTAGCTTTACTGCATATTAAGGTATATACGCATTTACAATATCATAGCACGTTTTCAATGTTAAATCAAATAATTCGTTTGTATAGCGATAATTAAGTAAACATGTCGGGTTGTTGCGCAGATGATGATGAGTTTAATTAATTTGATTTCGATTACTGTCAGTTTGATGTATTTATACAATATTGGTTGCTGGCATCATTCGTAAGGAGATCATATTTGATTAACGGCTACAGAATATGTTATCGAAGCCATTAATTGAGTTATGATCTGAGGACTAAGCAAGCCGAGCGTTGGAGGGATATATAGTATAGACATATATAATAAACGTTTCAATGATTTTCTAATCACATAATCGCAACACCGCTTTCGAATAGACATAATCTAGGTTATTCATAATATAAAATTTACGACAATCTAATATTTAAAAAAATCACCATAAATATATGCATTCTTAAGTAAATGCAGATTCTAATAATTGTAAATTTTTATTCCAAATCACCATAAATATAATTCTATGTCATCGCTTTGATCCTATGGCGTATACGTATTATGCTCTTAGTCGTCACAATATGGAACGTATGAAGGATATTGCAACACAAATTGCGTTTACACCCCGTCGCATACACACACACGCATAATAACGATACGATTGCTGATTGCCTGGATTTACATAAATCATACTTTTTATGTCATACATACTTACTTATATGCTGCTTGCTCACATTACGTAGAGATCTTTTAACAAATGCACATAAAAACTGGTAACAAGATGTGCAATTTTGATTAACAAAAAGCATAAGAAAAAACATCAAAAATTCATTCATACTTAAAAGGTCAGATGGGCACAAACAACAATCACAGCACAGTTTAAACCACTAAGAGAATCTTTAAAGTCTTTGTTTGAAGTAACAAAACATGTATGTATGTATATAAGAAAAATATAATAAATTCCATAACTATAAGCATCCATACATAAAATTAACTGCTGCTGATTTAACTTCATTGACGTTTAAATCTAATTCAATAATATTAAGCGTTTCAAAATTTTCATCGGCATTTTCGTTTTCATTTCCATATTCGTGTGTCAAATATACATACATTTAAAACAATACGTAATCGTATGAGCTAACACACACGTACACACACTTGCTGGCTCGCATTTTATAACAAGTGTTAGAGTTCCATGTTCGGCTGTCGGTCAGCCACAGTGTCTGTGTTTAACTAACCGCGTGCCGTTTGTCTTTACGGCTGTCATAAGAAACTCTTCTTTGATTCAACAAGAAATTCAAGTTTATCCAGTTGTGTCAGTCATTTAAAATATTTTTGATTTTTATTGTAAATTGTTGTTGTGGCTGTTGTTATTGTTATTGCTTTTACGAAATACAATTTTTTATTTTATTTTTATTATTAGTGTATATGGGTGACACTTGTTATGGCATGGATAGATTTATACACCAAGAGAGAAAGAGAGAGGGAGAGCAAAAATATAGGGGTGGGGAGATAGCCACTTAAAATAAGTAAATGAATGAAATGAAGTTTGACGATAGGTTGAGGTGACTTCAGGCATACCGTACATTACCATGGAATAAGAAACTTATCAATATATCCATGTAAAACATCAACTTTGACTAATTTCATAGAATAAAACTTAAAAAAAATGATCATTTATCGCCTTTTTCTATAAAATTGACCCCTGTGATAAGTTGAAAACTGGTCATTGCTGATGATATTGAATGACGATCCTGACCGAAGTACTGTAGCAAATTTGCTTATTGTACTCGCTACATACATATGTATGTATGGATGTGCAACGTATGAGTAATATTTATGTTATGCGGAGTTTATATTACTCATACGCACTGCGTTGCAATATTGTGGATTTATGGTTTAATAACAATGAAAATTTTTTAGAAGATTTCATTTGATAAAATTAGTTCAACTTAATTTTTTACATGGATATATTAATATAAATTATTTATTTAACCCTTAGCTACATTAGTACATGGGATATGATAAACTTTGTGAGTTTTCATTATGTCATAATTATTTTACATATCCACAGCCAATTACTGTCACTTCCCTCGGAATTAAGGGTATTTAGATTCGAAACAACATTAAATTAATTTGGATTTCTTTGTTTCGTTTTACTGTTATTTTTTTGCACACCTGTTTAGATGGAGTCTTATTTGAAGCTTCATTAAAAAAGTGCTAATTTTCTTCAAATTTTTCGTTTCTTTGCACACCTGTTTTGTGTCCAGTCGCGTTGACGCCTGTTACACGTTTTAATCAAAAATTTTATAACTTTTTTGTTTTTTTTTTTGTACCAAAAAATATTAGGCGCTAACATATAACCGACCGCCACCTTAGTTAAATTAACATTTAGGCAGCATTGTAACAAAAAGAATTAATTTATTTATGAACTAAAGAGCAATTCCATAAAATTAGGCAAACTCTCTAATACATAACAGCAGTGGCGCCTAATTATGTTAAAAACCATCTCAGCAATCTTAACAATCACAACAACTAAGACTCCCCATGAACACAATGCCTTTAGTAGGGTATCATAGCACTGAACACAGTGAAGAGTCGTGTGGCTCCCGCCTAACTCATATTAAGGTAGAGGGGCAGGCCACAAAAAAACGAAATCCAAATGAACAGACACACACACACTCTCACTCATTTAAAAAATCAAACTTCGTACAAAACTGGCATACAATTCAAGGTAAACTCTAAAAATGCAGCAGCAACAACAACGGCAACGACTAACACAGACCCATCTAGCTGACACAACATCAAAATGTTAAAGCGATACTTTTACCTATAGCTCATACAGCGGTAGAGAGAAAAAAGTCATATGGTGTATGGTGTACTAGACATGGTACATAAATAAACCAAATGATCAAATTCACATAACAATTTTTGGTGATTATAGCCAAATTGACGCTGGGCAATGTTAGAGCTAAGGTGATAAAGCACTGTGGGGGATGGGGGGAAGAAGGTGGCTGCTAGTAGTCAGTATAGACGCTAATGCTAGTATAGCCGCTGGTGCTAGCATAGCCGCTGGTGTCAGTATAGCAGCTGGTGCTAGTATAGCCGCTTTGTGCTAAGAGAGAAAGAGAGAGAGTGAGAGATACAAGTATTTATGGACTATACCTTTATGTACCTGTACAGATTTTAGTAAGACTCTGACCATTTTGTATACATGAATTGACGTAATATGTATAATGAACTAAACTTAGTTGATGATGAAGGGGGATACGGTTATATAGCCCATCGACAGATATAAGATATTTGTATTCATATATGTTGTTGTTTTTTTTAGCTTTTTGTAAACAAGTTTGTGAATGTTTTTCCTTCACCCCGTTTTATTTCTTAGATGAACAGGTATTTAAATGAATTAGTATTTGATGTTCAAACAGCAGCAAATAAACAATAAATACTAATAATAATTTAATAATAATAATAATAATTTAATTATGGATTTTTATGGCTGTAATGCCTAAGGGGTTTAAGATTGAATTGACAGCAGTTTGGTAATGATTAGACGGAAAGTGTTTAAATAAAGTTCAAAATAAAAATTGGAAAAATGTATTTGTTATTAACTGTTATAATTCATAATTCTACGATTGGACATATTTAATCATACACATAAACATATATATATTTATTATTATATTTTCCGCCACGTATGCGTATTATTAATTTTATTGCCCTATAGAAGATGACCAAAATCATGTTTTTATGTTAACCAATTTTTAAATTGTGTTATTTATTTTAATGGACGAGATCGCAATAGTGGGCGTGGCTCCTTCCATACAAATAAGTATTAAAAATCAATTATCTGCAAAAGCGCAAAAGCAAAGGTCAGAAAACTCTATTAATAGCCTCCTTTGTTATGAATGTGTAACTTAAGCCTAAAATGGGTGTGGCAGATCACATTCAGAGCTATTTCTTATGTAACTCTATACGAGTTTAATTCTCAATAATATGCAAAACATATATTTGAAATCAGATTTCAGGAGAACTTTGATACGGTCTACACATAACGCAGGAAACCTTTTTTATGTAGTCGATCCACAAAAGGGGCGTGGTACTTGCCCTACATAGTAAATATTAAAAGTAACAGTAAAAGTCCTCAAAATTTGTATAATTTCCATTCCTCATAATGTGTCTAAGAAAACGTAAAATGGACTTAAACAATTTGCGTCTAGAAATCTACATGAAGTCCCCCTGTCATGAATGTGCGACTTCGACGACGTAAATGTCTGCATATCGGGGTCAAATGTGGCAGTTTATGTTACAAATGGCCCAGACTCGACCCAAGGGGGTTAAAAGTGTGACAGCATCCTTGTACTACCCCCCCCCCCCCCTCCGCTCAAATTTTACCCAAACATATCTTCACGATCAAATTTGCTCCCACCACTCTTACTCCTCTTAAAGAGCCCCTAGTGATGTCAAATGTATAACGCCGACAAATAGCCCGGAGTCGACCCCAGAGAGTTCAAATGTATGACCGAGTCTCAGTAATTTTTCCCTCCTTAATAAAAGTATTCCCGTGCAGTAATTTTTTTATGAAATGAGTTATTTTCTTTGCCATTGTGCAACCTGGAAAGGTGAAATGTATGAACGAATCCTACTAATTTTTCACCCCTACAATTATTCTCCGCCCATACCTACCCCCTATATTCAGCCCCTAAGGGGGGAGAGATACCCAGTCAGGGTGAAGATACTAGGCCAGTATAGTAAAATAACCAAAGGGTTTGGCTTTCTCAATTTTGTATGACCTTTTATATTTGTTCCTTATCTTCATGTTAGTCCGCTTAGTTTTTCAGCTATAACTCAAAAACCATTGATGATTTCTTATTTCCCTCTTTATCTGTGTTAAAAATCCAGTTGAACTAATTTTATCGAATGAAATCTCCAAAATAACTCAAAATTTCTGGCCATAGATAGATGTACTGTACTTTACATATGTATCGAGTTTACATATAATACTAAAATGCTAAAATCTGTAAAACGATATAATCAACATTGCAAATTTGTATGCATGTAGCACAACGTATGAGTAATATTAATTTTATGCTGATTTTTATATTAATCATACGTACATCGTTCCAATATTATGGATTCATGTTATTATAACACAGTGCATCAACTAATCTGGGGTTTGAGAAATTCCAAGTCAGGTTGAATCTACTAGGTCAGTATAATAAAATCCCCAAAGGGTTTGGCGTTGTCTACAATTCTGCTGAACAATGAAATGAGAAATCAACAACGATACTTGTGTCATAGATGAAAACCAAAGCGAGCAAACATCTAGATAAGCAAAAAAAGGTCATACAAAAATTGACACCGCCAAACCCTTTGCGAGTTTTACTATACTGGCCTAGTGCCTTCACCCTGACCTGGAATCTCTGACCCCCTAGACAAAGACCCAAAATATGTACCACAGCATTATTAAGGTGCAACACAACCTTAACCATTAACAGCTAATGTCTCCTAAATAAATTGGGAAACTTAAAAATTCATTGCAGTACAACTGCAACATAAAACCTAACTATTAATTATACAATTGTTGACAAACAACTACAAAATTTATCCAGCTGTTAAATTGTTAGTGGATTTTTTGTTGTCATAACCAAACATCATGACCCCACTTTGCTGCACTAACTATGTAGTAGAAGACAGCCAACTGACAAAACATATGATGTCATTAAGAATTGTTAACATTTCAGTGTAAGTGATTGTAGTTGTAGTTGCTATTGTTGTATTTTGTATATTAAGAAAATTATTATTAATAAATGTTATTGTAGTTAATTATAAAACCCTGTTTCCATTTTTTTTTTCTCTAAAAGCATCTGCGGTTTTCTCACCCTGTCCCATTACCAGTCTCTGGGGTTTTTTTAAGGTGTCATCGCACACAGCAATAACCGACTACTATTCACAATTATTTAATTAATGGAGAAATAAAAAAAGAGTAAAAAAAAAATCTGAAAAGAATTATAGCTTGCGTCATTGTCAATCGGGTGTTGTTCATTAGCTGGCTGTATTTTTTTTCTGTCTTTTTCTAAATTGATAACTATACATTAATTTTATTATTGTCTTATAGGCTGCGTAGTTTTTTCTTGTTCTGTATTTATTTACTTAACATTGAACAATAATTAAATTATGTAAAATCAAAAGAAAAAAATAGATATAAACAAACAAATAGTTGAATGGACAGAGAGACGGACAGATACATACTTGTTAGGCTTACGAAATCGAAAGAAAACAAAAACTTGTTAAATTGACCTTAGATTTGAAATCGAGTTAGAAGTTTGTGTGGAGAAACGAGACGTAACCATTCACGTAATAAACGCCAACAACAGCGGCAGCAACAACAACAACATCAACAGCAAACAAGTATTTCAATGTCTTGTGCCCATTTTGAAAATTCCAAACAAACAAACAGACAGACAGACAAACAGAAACAATTGAAAGTTATACACAAAAGTCTAAAAGAATTAAGCGAAAATCTATTAAAACTTTGGGAACATTTTTTTTATACCTATATCGATTGTTATACGTTAAACGTAAGCGAGTTGCTCTGCCATATCTCAATCATGGAATGCCAAACGTAAAATAATTCTAAGTATACATCAAAAGTAAAAACAAATTTAAATTGAAAAAGTTTAACGTTTATTCAAAGTGTTTAATTGCCTAGATATCCTTTACAAAATCCACACAACAATAAAAACGAAATATACTCCATTTAAAACGGTTTCCATTAATTTAATTCGCTGCTGCTCGTTTTTTTTTTGCTGTTGCTTCTTTTTATTGCATTTAACTGATTTTCATTTCCTGTACACGTTGTTGCACTCCCTCTATATCAATATCCTGTTCTCAACACTTTTAAGCCACAGGATAGATATGAAACCAGCTACCGATGTGGCCACCTATTGTGGCATTTTCATGCAGTGTGAATGTTGTCATTACTGCTGCTACAAAACCTGTGGCCGTATTTACTTTGGCCACCGCAGAGATAAAATCTCTGATATATTTACGTTGTGTTCGTTGTGGTTTATTTTTCGCTTGTTTGCTAAGGTATATTTTATTGCTTACACCTAGTCAAATGGAGAATGAGAGCGGGTTACACCGAGAGAGAGAGAAAGCGAAGAAGAGTAGAGGTTTTACAAATATTTGCTTATACATATAGGTATGTATGAATATGTCATAGCAGCCAATGCAACTGGCAATATATTCTAAATTTAAGCTGGAGGCTTTGTTAAAGGCTATTTTCAAAGTGGAATTTTGTGGAAAATGTATAGGTTTTACAACAAACACTATGTCACAAAATGAATAGAAAATTCGACATCATTATTCCCATTAAGTTTTTAAAATGCATTTTGGCTTTCGATTACCAAATTAGTCAATATAATTATTCTTAGAGCAAAGATTTTTGTAAAAAAAAATTCAGCAAAAATTTGAATTTTTTTTAGGAAATTCACATACGCCAATCCATTTGGGGGTTTTACTATACTGACCTAGTGCCTTCACTCTCATTTTTTTGGAATTTCTCACCCCTACTGATTGGCTGTTGCACTGTGTTATTAAACCTTAAACCACTTTATGGAAAGGATGTGCGTATGATTAATATAAAATCAGCATTAAATTTATATTACGCATACGTTATGATTCATACATACAAATTTACATTGTTAATTGTAACGTTTTACAGATTTTAGCATAGCTCACCTGATTGTATCAGTCAATGTGCCAAAAGTTTCTAAGTTTTCTAAAAAAGTTGTTGTTTTTTTTCAGCATCAATTCATCTTTTTTCAAGAAATTCATAAAAAATCATAATCGTTAAAAAGTATATAGTCTAGCTCTATGGTCGTGAAATCAGATCTGCTGTGTTTACTTTTCTACGAAAATCGATGGAGAAATTTCGAAGTTGTTCACAAGTCACTGTGATATATTTTCGGGGCCGTTGTCTGGATGATTAAAAATTCCAAGTCAGGATGAAGCTACTAAAACAGTGACCCCTAGGGTTTGACGTTCTCGGGCCAAACTTTTTTTATGATCTTTTCTATTTTTGGCTTATCTTGATGTTCGATCGGTTAGTTTTTCAGCTATAACTCAAGAACCATTGATGATTTCTCATTTTATTCTACAGCAGAATTGTAGAGAACTACAGAGTGATAGTCATCTTATAGACTCGCGAGGCCGGAAATTATGGTTTTGTGTATACAATAAATGTTTTGTTTATTTCAAAATAATCAGTTTATGCTTGAGTGTTATGTACACAACACCACACATGCTTGTTTCGCATTCAACACAAAAACAAACATAAGTACGGACAGAAAAACAATGTTCAACGACAGTTGGGAGAGTAGAGAACTATTTAACCTCTTGTGAGACCGTACACAGGCACGCCATATTGTAGGCTGCGTGCGTCCGATTATGCCTAACACTGACGTTTGTTTTGAACACAATCTGTACCATAAATTGCCAATATTTAGTGTGTAGGGTGATAGACCAAATTTCCCTTTGGGGTATTACAACAAAAGTATTATCATCATTTTATTTAACATCTTTTAAAAATTTCCTACGCCACAATTTGTTCAACAACTTAAGTTCAACACTTTGTTAGCATAATTTATTTTTACGGTCATTCAAATTGACTTTTTCACAACTGTAAACTGTGAACGCAAAAGTTATATCTGTTTCCTCCTGCAATAACCTTGACTTAACGGTCGATGGTTTTGTTGTTTCATTGAAAGTCCCAAAGAAACACCCATTCAATTTACTTGCTTCCCTACTAGGGAGCGGTGATACATGATGCCAAGGAAACCCCAGCACCACCATCACCAATACCATCAGCATTACCTTGGCCATTTGTTAGTGGCAAGCAAAGAAAAGATGAAATGAACAAAACAACACAAAGCCATTTCTGCAGGATACGTTGAACCATTTCGGCTCCCCCCAAAAAAAGGATTCGATGAGTCAACATAATGGGCATTCGTACAAACTGAGTGAAATACAAAACGCACCAAAAAAACATAACGAGATTCGCAGTAACTACATACAACGTTGTCCCTATTAAGCAGCTTATGCCGCTCTGCGGTGTCCCTAAGAAATCTGTGTAGTCCTGTGTTGTTGCTCTGGTAGTAGTAGTACACTCGGCATAGCAATACTTGGTCGTGGTGATGGTGTTCATTTTGTAGGTTATCACTTAACCTAAACCGGAGTATGGTAATTCAGAGTCAGCACAGCTACACAAACACACACACTCGCAGAACAGTGCCTAGAAAAAAAGGTTAAATGGGTCATTTTGTGGGGAATAGCACAAAAAGCAGAAGCACAAGAAGAAGCACCACCACACAGAAGTCCTTCAAATTTTAAGTGCTTTTGTAGTTTGCCTTGCTAACCGGCCCGACCGCCCAACCCAGGTCCCCTTTCTAACGAGATGTTGGGCACTTGTAAGGATATACGAATAGATGTGGCGTGAAATGAGTATAAATACGTACACCAGCAAGCCAAGAGGAAAGGACTGGTGTTTTAGTACTGTTGAAGTATGCACTATTAGTGTGTTGGTATAAATATGAGTAACTAAGAGATAGTGTGTGTGTGTGTGTGAGTGCGCTTGGATGGGGGTAATTGGTAGTGAATTTTAATATCTTAGCGCAATGTACTTACGTACGTGTAGAAGTGCAAATATGATTGTATCGCCGCTTGGTTGAGTATGAATGTACGCACACACACACACAAGCATTTGAAAATGCTATTTTTCCACACTTTTCGGTACTCTCTTTGTGCTATCAAAAAATCCTGTGGTAAAAACTCTAGCTGCAAAGCATATAATGGCTTAAGGATGGAGCACACACACAAAACAAGATGAAGGACTCCAAAACATAAAAAAGGGTCATCATAACACTTAAACACACAGACACACATATTGCCTGCAACCATAGATAGAGTAGAACACACAACAATGAAAGCTCAGCAAATGACACAACAATTTTATAAATTGTAGCCGGCGACAGCAACACGGAAAGAGATAAAGAAATGCCTAGAGAGAGAGAGAGAGAGATATTGAGCTAAAAAAATGATATTATCCTGCAGTTAATAAAATGGGGAAATGGGTCATAATGGTTTTAATGGTTATGAGTGGATGGCAACATGATCACCATACAACTTTACACAATAAAAACAAAACAGTCAATGCGTACAAGAATTATAAGAGTAGGGATATAAAATGCAGAACGGTGTAGCAGCCAGCATCTATAGAGATGTCTCTAAATGAATATTGGAATGGCATAGATAGTGTTGCCAATGATGCACAGTCGAATGGTATTCACGGTAATAATATTATTAAATAACAATTCTCTAAATCAAATTATGCAAAAGGAAGACTGTAGTAGATAGCAAAAGAATTGTTAAGATTCCATACTAGACCAAAAGTATTGTCGCTGAATCTGTCTCTGGATCTAAATCATGGCTCGACAAGCAGCCTGCAACTCTAAAACAGTCATTGGAAAATCGATCAACGATTGGGGTCTCCAATCTTAAGCCAGACCTTGAATCTGCAGTCTGCATTGTATATGTGTTTATCCTGAGCGACTTGTGAGTACCGCTGGTCTTATTACTATAACAAAGAGACATGTAACATTGTTGTCGTACCATTTTATAGCGTTTAATATTACTATATAAATAAAAGTAATATATTGTTGGATAGATCTAGCCTCAAGCTTGTGCACAATGGTATTTTTTATAAATTTGAATTCACAAGATAGACTTAAAAATTAAAAACAAAAACGATCTAAGTTTTTTTTTTGCTGCTTATAACATTGTGAGAGTACCGTTGCTGGACTACTAAAGCTCAGTACCTTTTAAGAAATTTGGTACACAATAAGTGTACTGTATGAAAATTATAATGGACTACATATTTTTGGAATTTGTGAACATATGGATGGAGTGGGCGTGGCAAAACCATTTTTACATCTAAAGCGATAAAATTGGATACATTGAGCAATTTTAATTTTCGATCAGTGGGCGAAGTGGGCGTACCAAACTATATTTTAGTCCTAGAGACATCGAATTCGGTACACAGGTAGTACATGGCATTACAATTACAAATTTGCAGACGATATTTTTAATTTGGGTCAGTGGGCGGTGTGGGCGTGTCCTAACTGTAATTTAGGCCTAGAGGGATAAAATTTGGTACATCGATAGAACTCGGCACTGCCGATTCAAATTTGCAGACGAAATTTATAATTTTCGGTAAGTAGGCGGAGGGGGCATGGCAAAACTGTATTTGAGCCTTAGAGAGATAAAATTTGATATTTCGATAGTACTCAGCAATACTATGAAAAATTTTTAGAAGAAATTTGAATTTTCGCACAGTGGGCGGAGTGGGCACGCGCAAAACTGTACTTTAGTCATAGAAACATAAAATTTGATATATTGATAGTACTTTGCACTACTAGTACAAATTTGCAGACGAAATTTGTATTTTCGGTCAGTAGACGGAAGGGGCATGACAAACTGTATTTGAGTCCTAGAGATTTACAATTCAGTACTCAGATATCTCTTTGCCCCAGATTCAATTTGCAGAAGAAAGTTTTATTTTCGATCGGTGCGCGGAGGAGGCATGGCAAAACTGAGAGAAATAAAAATTGGCACACATGTAGTAATCGGTACTACAAGACAAAATTTTTATTTTTGGCTAGTAGTCATCAATATTTTTAGCCCTAGAGAAATAAAATTTGGTAAACATGTAGTACTCGACTCGATATTTGTACACAGGTAATACTCGACACTATAGATATTAATATGCAGAAGGAATGTTTATTTTCAGTTAGTGGGTGTGGAATATGAAGTTTACCACTGTTCAAAGCGGAATCCTAAAAAGTTACTTATTTATGGAAATGACTCACAAAAATAATATACATTTTTAAAATTCTAGTTGGGCAAGGAATTTTATGCACTAATAAATCGAAAATATGCGCATATAACATACACTTAATATTCAAAATATGCACTAAAAACACTTAAAATATGCAATTAAAAAATTATTTAACATTTTATTAGAAATTAAATATGCACTAAAAACACTTAAAATATGCATTTAATAAAATTATTTAAAATTTTAGTAGAAACAAAATTTGTAAACATTTAATGTACTTTTTTTTGCCAAAATTCATACAAATTTGATTTCTAGTAAAATTTTAAATAATTTTTCAAATGCATATTTTAAGTGTTTTTAGTGCATATTTTAATCTCATATATGTATATATAAAACTAATACAACTTTTAAATCGGTGTCGCATCAGAATCGTGGAGCTCTTGCACTGATTCGCCAAATTTTTCGAAAATTTTGATATTATAATTGAATGCCACGCTCCCAGTCTTGTTATAATAGGTTTTGAAGGAAGAGGAATACCAGGACATCTTTCATTCAAAATCAGTACACGCGAAGGCATTATTAAATGGATATTTTTTTCATTTGATGTAAGAGAATTCAGTTCAATAACTTTGTTTATAAACTTTGTTTGTTTATAAACTTCAATTCAATTAAGAAGTTACATGCAACAATGTTGTAACCCTTTGCCGCCTTACCATGTAGGCGCTGCATCGGTTAGTAAAGAACTATATATTTGTCGAAATCTTCAATTAGGTAAGCAGTGGTTTATTACATGTTCTATTTACTTAGAGCAAATATTTTTTTATAGCTTCATATATCCCCAGAATATCGGTGTAAAAATTTGGGAACTTTTTTTTTAATTCCTATGAATATTGTGTAACAAATTATAAAGCAACTTTTACCCAAAGATGTCCCACAAAAAGTTGAAGGCGTTTTACTTTTATAGTGGTTTTTAATCAAAATGTAATATTATGCCACAAAAACATGCATTTATTGTAAAACTTGCTAAAATATGCACATAAATATGCAGAACCACGTATTTTTCGTAAAATATGCAAAATATGCAAAAACGTTTGAATGCCAATTTAAAGGAAATTTCATGATTCATTAAGATAATTTAACCGTTTTTATTTTGAATGTCAAAAAAAAGCATTTGCATAAGATTGCTTGCCCTTGTTATAAATCATTCAGGTTAAGTCACGATTGTTTTTTTACCATTTTTTTTTTAACGAAATTGACACCCAGCTGCTTTCTTTTGAGTCAAAACATTAAAATCGAATGTCAATACTATTGTTATTTTTTTGTGAATTTATTTTTTTTAAATCCACGTTGACCTTATTGCTATTAAATTATTATGGCAGCCAACTTGCAATTCTCAAAGTTGAATCCCGGATCAATGAGCTGAAAAATTTTGTACTATATTATTTTTACTGACTCGATTTGAAAGATGCATGAGTTTTGTATCACGACTCATGGTCTCTCTTGTATAGTGAACACAGCATCAGCAGATAAAAAAAAAACTTAATTTCCCTTTACACCTCATGAATGAGGTATGGGATAGCTTCTCAGATAAGAGAATAACAATAATTTATATATAGGTTCCCAAAATCGTAACGAACAAATTACACTGAATTCGGAGAGGAATTACGTTTATGTTATTGCATTATTCTATACTGCAAACTATGGAAAGCTATGCAAAAGACATGTTAAAAATTAATAAAAACTAAAAGTTTTTTATAAAAACAATATGCCTAATATAGATAAAGCAAGAGCAATCTATTTCCTATATCAAAAGAGAATCCTAACTCATAAATCTGCTGCTTACTCTCACAGTCAACAGAATGTCACTTCAATCTTGATGTAAAACAACTAAATATAAGTAGCAGCACAAAGCACGCAGCAACAGCAAAATAGTTTGGTTCTATATAGTAAACTTTAACTAAGCCTAAGCCATTGAAAACGTAAAAAAAACACACACATACACTCAAAAAGCTCAATGACAAAATAAAATCAAAATCTATCTAGTAAATGTTGTAATGAAATTTTCAATGGAAATCCTAACAACAATGAATTGCGATTTGATAAAGATGGCAATTGAACAATTGATGGACATAAATGTATTGATCTCTCTCTATGAAAAGAGTTATAGCAATTGCGAGAGAGAGAGAGATATGGTTTAAAAAAAAGTTACACACGCACATTTATAGGTAATCATAAGTAAAAATGTTTTTATAATATATGTTTTTTTTATAATGATTATATCAATTTAACAAATAAACGAGTACTGATTAGAGGGAGCTTTTAATGAGACGATAATGAAAACACAAATTATATATAAAATCGTTAATGATAAATAGAGAGAGAGGGAAAGAGAGAGAGAGAGACGAGAGCGAACGAGAGATCGATAGTTAACTCATTATTGATAACGAGAACGAGAGTGATATTTCCTTTTTTAGCTTTCTTTCTCTTCTTCTTCTTTCACATAACTTCAGAACGCAAACAAATAATAAAGAGTATAATGAGTTTCTCAACGAACGAAAAAAAGAAAAAAAACTTACCAGAACTGAAATGGGAGCGTTTGGTTTGTTCATTTTCTGGATCTGAATCGAGTGGTCTTTTTCTAGAGTCACCAATTTCAGGGCTGGGGCAAGTTTCCATGGTAGCGTCTTCGGCCATTATGATGGGAATTTTGATGATTTTTACGATTAAACGAGTTGGCGAGAAAAGAGTAACGTTTGCAACGTCTGTTTTATGTCTATTTGGTAGTTTTGGTGGATGAGTCGATTAGCGCTTTGTTTTTTTTTTTTTATTTTTGGTTGGTTTTGAATGAACTTGAGATGTTGATCGACACGTTAGAACGATATATATATATATTTATATATTGAGAGAGAGATAGAGTAGGAGAGAGAGCGAGCGAGAGCGACAAAAATTTGGCGAGAGACAAAGTTTGGTAACAGCGATGATGAGCGCAAAAAAGCAAAAACCAAAAACACACACAAGTCTTGATTGATTATCAATTATCAGCACCTTTGATGATGAAGTTACGTTTCGTGCGTTAGAGCTTTTCTACACAGACACTTGAGAGTATACAAGTATGATGATGGGCAACTCGCTCGCCTTGACTGTTGTGGTGATTCTTCGGCTTGATTTTGGTGAATTCGTATTAGAATGCGTTATGAAAGCTGTCGTAGTGCTTATACAAACAATGCGGACAATGCGTTTGCGTTTACGTTTCTGTTGCAGTTTCCGTTTCCTGGCTAAGATGTGATGGCTCTCTTAGCATTGAATTTTCTCTATTGTTGTCTGTTTTGTTTTATTTTGTCTTATAAGCTGTGCCTTTTGTCCTTTTTCTCTGTGGGATGGTTCTCAAACGTATGTATGCACGTAGTTGTGTTGTCTATCGCCTCTAATGACTTCCTTACGCTGATGATGATAATAATTATCTATAATTTGTATGATTTCTTTCTTTTGCGGCTTTCTATCTCTGTTAAGCAATGCAACACGCAACGGTTAGATGTTCTAGTAATGCGATTTTTGGTTTAGTCCTTTAGGTGGTAGTGGTGGTGGTTGGTTGGTTGATCGGTTGGTTGGTTGGTTGTTTGGTTGGTTGGTGGTATTGGTGGTGGTGGTATTGGTGGTGGTGGTTGCGATAGGTGTCGATTTGAATGATGGCATTTTTTAAGATTTTCAAGTGGTTGGTGGTGGTTTTTATATTTTTGGTTATATTTTTTTGATATTTTTGAATGGTGCGATAATTATAATTAGAGATTTTTGGTTTTTGGTATTTAGTTTGATACGAGTATAACGAGTATATGGAAAAAAGAAAAAAGAAAAAAAATTTTATGAGAAAAATGCAGCAATATAAAAAGTACACACATTAAAATTAAACAAACATCAATATAGTATGTATCGTATGTAGTAATGTAGAATAATTTATAAAATTTACACAAAAATACATAATTATAATAAAAATATATGTAGTTTATTAAAAAAACGTTTGGTTGGTCGAGTTGAATTGAGTTGCGCTGATACGAAAAATATATATATAGTTTTGATGACGGACGTATTAAGAGATTGAGATTGTTATTGAGTCTGATTCGATTTCGTTGGGATATTTGGGTGGGGTGTCGGGGGAGTTAATATGTTACTTAAGAGGCGGTAATTAGTTTGGAATGTTTTTACAATGAATAAACGCTGCGCACAAAAGCGATACGAAAGCAAAACGTCGTTATTAAAATGAGAATGGGAAAAGTGGTTGGGTAGGGTGGTTGTCTTGGCTAAGTGAGTATGTAATACAAAGAGAGAGGGGGTAGAGAGGGAGGTAGGGAGAAGCAATCTAGAGAATTATAGAAATAGGTAGGAGCAGTCCAAAAGCAGACTTGTTCCGTGGTAGAATGGGGGAGGGCGGGTATTTAGGAGAGCGAGCGACAATTAATCCTAAATGATGTGATGTGATCACTGCATTACATCAATACAATGTACGTTCGTGGCCAATTTAACGTTTAATTAGTGTATTTAGTCTACAAAAATATGTGACAACATCAAAAGCAGGTATTCTATGTATATAAAAACGATTAAGATTATGATCGATTAAAACGATTACATCAAATGATTTTTTGTTGTTGTTGTTTTCTGGTCTATGAATATTTTTGTTATGTACAGGAAGGAATGCGAATACGTTTAGAAAATGAGATTTGGGCGAAAAAATATATGAGTTGTTGTTATTTTACAGCAGGTGATCATGAATGTCAAATTGTCTAAACTATGAAAAAATCTTACAAAAAGAGGAGAGGAGAATTGATACCTAAAAAGAGCTAAATCTACAAAGACAAGTTGATAAGAGATCTATAGGTGTAAACATGCAGCAAACCCTACAATAGTAAGAAAAAGACAGTTTTCTGAAACTCAGTTATCGTGGAAAGTAAAAGGGTTTATCTTTGTAAAATGCCGACAGGGCGTGCGTAGTACAAGGGGTTTATTTCTCGTATAGGGGTTATCATTTATTAGTAATACAACGTTGTATGACAAAAAAGGTATAGAGCCCCAAAAAAATTAGTGTGAGCCTTTGTCTGAGTTAAACATAAATAATTTCGTCGAGTTAACATATTCTGGAATTCAATGAGAATACCAGAGATTTCCCATTACAAACATAAATTTCGAGATATTTAATTAAATTTCTAGAGTTCAATAAGAATACAAAAACACTTTTTCTTGTACAAACAAACATTATACCGCCACATTAAGTTAAATAATCATCTTAACTTACACATGATGACACATGATTTTGGGACTCAATTCTGAGAACTGCAAGTGAAAGTAGCCCCAAGAAGAAGGAGTTCTACATCATTCGTTTTGTCAAGTTACATGCCATAATAATTGAATATCGATTTGAAGGTAGTAAGTATCGTATAGGGGAATTTGTCACGTTTTAGGCTCTTTTGTTTGCCATAACATAAATACTATATGGTGGCGTATGATTGTCATCTTTTTTTAACACGTTAATGCAGCCAACTTGCCAGAACGAATGATGCAGAAGTTCTTAATTTTAGGGCTACTTTCACGAGCAACTCTCAATATTGAGTCCCCAATCAATGAGCTGGAAAATGTTGTACTGTGCAAATGATTAAACTGTTTTTTTTTTTGGCAATAATTCAAACATTAAATTGTTAAGTCAAAATATCAATTTCTGTCTCAGATGGAAAGCAATATCTAACAACTGATGTTGGAAATAATTTAGATCTTTAAATCTTTATTTTTTGTTATTATAGAAAATGTATGTTGTTATCTTGTTTAGTCACTTTCGCAATTTGAGGCCCAAATTATCAAGTTAAGGCCCTTGTTTCCCATTTTAGACCATACAACACTAGCGGTTTCTTAAATAGATTAAACATGCCTTGATGTATTACAAAATAACTTGCTCTGTTTCAAACACAAAATTCTTCGGTCACCAAATTATGAATTTCTGAAGTTATCACCATTACCTATTTTTTCTTAGGCAATCTTATCGCTTCAAGTGTTTATTTATAGTTATCTTATTTTTATATTTTATGTCTACCAACTGAAATGTATGACAATGCACAATTCTTTTATTTGTGTTTGCTGAACTAAACGAAAATATAATCTTGCCGGATAGTATTTCGTACAAATCGTACCGCAAGTATAAAATCTAAACAAGTACATATTGGGTACATTGGGTACAAGTACATTACCGACAAAAAGTACTTGTGGACGTCAAACAGAGATGGTAGCAAACATGATGTGTTCGTTTGAAACCTTAAATTTAGTGTTACTCGTCAAGGTAAAAATAAAAAAATTTTTAACATATAGGGTCCAAAAAGTTGCTGTTTGTCACCTGAAGCTAAATTTTTAACCCACATAGATTTTTACTCAGTCGATCACCAAAGTCAAGGGCAAATATTAAAGATCACCTCGAAACAACTTCAAGAAAAAAAAACATTTTTGTTCCTTCCCCATCCCACGAAAACAGCCAAAATCGTTTTTTATCGCTGCTTTTTAGTTTGTGGCTCAATCGTAACATACAAGGCATCACAGTGTAGGTCTTGACGAGTACTACATATGTCCTATAGATGTCGCTGACGTACGGCATCATTTTGTAATGATGGCCTCATTTAAACCAGTTTGGACAATATTTTTTGAAGTTGTCTTGAGATCATCTTTAACATTTGCCTCGAAAGGTACATTTTGTAGTCATAATCCGCACAAATGTCCCGGCAGTTGCCGTATTGACCCGTATTGACCCTTAAATATATTTATTTACAGATAATTAAAAACAGCAACGACCACTGCAGGATGGTGGAAAACGACACTACAAAGCAGGTGTACTGGGTTCAATACCGGACACTACCATCTACATTATTTTTTGAACGGCCGTTTTCTCCGACGTTTCTCCCACATCTCATTAAAGATATGCAAATATACATATTGATACCTTAGGCTCCAAATTGGAGCAAAGGGCCGTTAGGCGATGCAGTGGAGATTGTTCTTTTTTAACAACAAAATATAGATATTAAACATATCAAACTTATATTCGTACCAAAAATTGATAACACAAGGGAACAAGGTATTTGTTGTTTAAGAACTGAATATTGTTTTAAAGGTAATTTGGGACGCTGAATCCAAATCTGCACTTGGTTTTTTTGTATCAGCTCGACTTTTTGCGATATACCGTTATGTCCATAACTAAGGCACTTCCACTACAAATATTTAAATAACTTGAAAACGGTTCATCATATTCAATTAAAAAAAAAAATTTTAACTCGTCAACAAAATTATCTTTAATCCGTGCCTACATTGTTTTTAATTTGGCTTAGTAGTTTCAGAGATATCGTTGTAGTTTTCAAAAATAAAACAAAAAATTTACAAAAAAAAAAAAAATTTTGTTTTTTAAAAATTCATAAAAAAAATTATTGCGACAAAAATCACAGTGTTTGTCTTAAAACATTTAGTTTAATATAGTGTGAATCAAATGAGCTTTATTTCATTGAAATATCTGCACAACTTTTGATTTTGTCAACAATTTACTGAGATAACTAAATTTACAAAAATCACGATTTCCATACAAAAATAACATTTATTAATATGTTTGTGAAAGTGTAACTCGAGAAAACCTTCACGGATCGTTATGAAAATTTATCAGTATTAATATTTTTCGAAACGAACTTATGGGATTGTAAATGGGCGGAATAGCCCCACCCCTTCTGGTACCTCCCATACAAAATTACCTATTTCTGGATAATTAATATATCATCGATAGCTGCCAAACAGACTACCGGAGGATATTGAAATTTGGTCAGTTTATTTATCTTGCAAAAGTAGACAAACCCTAAAAAAACCGAAAGCGTTGCCATACCCCTTCTGGTACCTCCCATACAAATGACCGAACTCACCCCAATAGTTTTACATACATATCTTTTTTATGAGTACATTGAATTCAGTCAAACTATGCGGAAGTTTTACGGTTATGAAAATATAAATCTGGAATGAATTTGCACTATATCGGATCACCCCTTCTGGTACCTCCCATACAAAATTACCTATTTTTGGAAAATTAATATTTCTTCCTTAACTTCCAAATTGAAACCTGCCGATTAATTAAATTTGGTCTGTTAATTAATATTGTAATAGGAGGCAAAACTAAAAATTAAACTATAAATTAATTTGCAAATTTGTCATGATTTTTAAAAATACAAAATTTTAATTTTTTTTGGGTAAAAACAAAAAATTGCGAAAAATCTGTTATCACAGAATTTAGCATAACTCATTCAATTTTCAATCGATTTTTATGTACATACATGTTTTAGAAAGCTATCTTAATATGATATTCAATAAAGCTAATAAGAATAACAATTTGCCCCCAACCGATTAACTTTCAGCGTGAAGAAAATTAAAATGTGTAATTTTTTGTGTAATTTTTTTTTTTTTTTTTGAATAAAACAGCCTTTACTCAGTCATTTTTTTTTTTGTAATATTAAAAAATTTGATTTTTTTCAAAGGTAACAACGATATCTTTAATAAAAAAAATAAAATTTTAAAATCCGGCTTATGAAAAAAAAATTATGATTTTTTAAACTATAATTTTTTGGAAAAAAGTCGAAAATACGATTAGTACCTGTAACTTAAAAATTCGAGCTGATGGAGAAAAATGGAGATTAGATTTGAAATCAGCGACCCCAAATTAGTAAAAAACAGCTATCGAATTCCAAACAACACTCAAAAAGTTCAATTTTGTTCCCCTGTGTAATCAATAAAACTAAAACCAGAGATGGACAGATTTCAAATTTCGATTACACTTCATAACAAATGCTGTTCCAGCAGTGTCGACACACTTATAGTTCAAGGTAAGGGTTCAGTAGAGGGTTCGGCCTTTGTATACATCTTTATAACACAATCGAACATCAACCTAGCGGTGCAATTTGCAAGGACTTTCCCACATAATGCATTTGAAAGTCCTTATTTCGTAGACTACGGTGGATGCCTTTCCATAGTATCTTTCCTATCCCGGGCCTGCAGAAGGTATGTAAAAAGAAGGCAAGAAGAAGGTATTTGAGTGTAATGAATCACATTCAAGCATTCTTCTTTTTATGAGGCTTACAAAGGCATGTAAAAGGAAGGGAGCGAGGAAGATTATCGTTCTTCTTTTTTCATGCGTATGCAGACCTTCCATAAGACCTTCTTATAGGAAACGACGATAAAAGGTCTTGCCTCCCAATCTCACGTAATGAAAAAGGAAAGGAGTCGGTAAGGTCTATAAAGGCCTAACGAAACCAAAAGAATTCCTTTCCTCCGTTGAAAAGTTGCAATTTGTTTTATTGTGTTTCACTTAGCATTCCGTCTCCCTTCTATGAGATGGAAAGCAGAATGTGTATACACGAGGTGTTTGTGTGTTTCGCGAAGTAGTAAGTTCAAACTTCAGCAAGATTTACTGTCGTTGGAAAAAGAGTAAGTGTAAGTATGAAGAGATATATATGTATAAGTGAGACAATAAAAAAAATAAAAATATCGACTGCGCACTCAATAAATCTAAACAATTTGCATGGTTTTTCTTAATATGCAAGTCCTTCATTTTCATGTGCATGCATGCCTTCCTACAGGAAGCGACGATGAAAAGTCTTGCCCTCCATCGACAGCGTAAGTTATTTCGAAAGAAATAGGGACGGCCTACTGACTGCTCTTGAAGCCGTTCTATAACTTCTTCTAGGTCCGCCGTTGGGATGTTTTAGATCACTGATTATGTCCACAAAGGACAATTAAAAAAAAACTTAATTTAATTTAAAACTAACGGAGAAGCATGCCGATTGACTCGACACTATACTGCGACGTTGCTGTCGACAACATTAAGGGGGTCTGCAATGAAAGAAAAATGTGGTGACTGGAGGCGGAAGTCGAACCCGGGATCTCCGCATGGTAGTCGCGTGTTCTAACCACTATGCCACGGCCGGAAACTCTACACTGAAAAAAACAAAATTTTGGCCACAAAAAACACATAATGAAAACGGGTTTCTTCTTGGAACGGATACTTAGTTCTAAGTTTTGTGCACTTTTCATGCCATAAAGATTATTCAATTGCCACAAAAAGTAAATCTGTCTAGCCTTTATATCACGCACGGACTGAAGGGTCCGTTTGTACTGTCATTTCATTTGTCCATAAGAAAGCTTGGTAGATATGATAATATGATGAGCGTCGAATTCTAAGACGATTTAAAGATGTCCGTCCGTCTGTCCTTTCCACTTACAGCTTTACGAGCTATCAAACTGGAATTTGCAGGCTTAAATCTTCTAAACACAGGTTAAGTTCCAAGATGCTTTCTTTGTAACAATGAATTTTTGGTACCATAAACTGTACTTTTTGGTACCATTAATTGTACTTTTCGTTACCATAAATTGTACTTTTTGGTACTATAACTTTTACTTCTTTGTACCATAAATTGAACTTAGATATTGAATAGGTACCATAAATTGCACTTTTTGGTACAATAAATAGTCTTTTTTAATAGTAAACATTGTAATTTTTGGTACCGTAAATCGCACTTTTTGTTACAATATATTGTACTTTTTGGTACTATAAATTGTACTTTTTTTATATTACTTTTTGGTACAATTAATTGTATAAGTTGGTGCAATAAAAGTACTTTTTGAAACAATAAATTTTACTTTTTGACTTGAAATCCTGTTCTTGTGCAAAAAAGGTGAAAAATGTCGAAAAATGGTTAAAAATGGGTAGTTTGGAATTTTTAAGGAACTGGATGCACTTTCCTCCGGTAGTTGTATTCCGCATATTTTTCCTATTCAATATCTACAACATTGCTTCAGACACAAGAGATATTCCGAAAGGTATACCGAATTATAACCGTGTTAAAATATAGAAAAGTGCAAACAATGTACCTGGAGCAAACAAATTCGTATGGCCATTATATTGTTAAGGCAGCTAACTTGACAAAAAGTTTTCTATTTTTGGGGCATCTTTCATGTGCAATTGAGAAAAATTAAAAATGTTTTACTATGTCATCTTACTATCTGAATAATGAAGTCGAAATGACAGTATTAATGATTAAGTTACTTTTTATTACAATATTATTCATTTTACGAGACAATGCCTTCAATATGGTAAAACAAATCTTAAAAACCATCCCTTTAAAGTGTAAATGTATCTCCAGACAACAACAAATTTTTGCCAGCAACTTGACATCTCCAAATGTTTAATTTTTAACATTTGTTTCGAGTTATTTTTTATTCGTCTATGCCACCAAGAGTATAATCCACCCTTTCTTCATTGTTGCGGCGGCGGCCAACATGACATCACAAAACTGTCACATTAACCCTGTAATCGTGTCGGATTTGATATGAAAAGTTTACAATCTAATAAATTTACACAATTATCAATGGTTAGCGTTGAAATGTATATATTTGTAGCTTAAAATGACATACAGACAACATAAGAGAACTGCATTTGTTATAAGTCAACGGGGTTCAATAGATGGGAGGGTAAACCACCCTCTATATTCTTGTGACATTAGAGAATATTCATATGGGAAGGGAGATCGGGCGGGGGGAGCGGTGCGATAGTCTTAACTTATGTAGTCTCAAATAAAAAAATTATGATACACACTTAAATTCCCAAACAATTCAATTTTTACTTTGTTGTTTTTGTTGTATTTTTTCTATGCGAAACACGTGAATGCAATCAATACAATTTCATTCAAATGCGGGTTATCATGGTGAACTAGAAAGATGCAAACACACACACACACACACACACACGCACAAACATAAACAATGCTAAGTAATTATTGGTTATTTTTTGAAATGTTCTGGAAACCTATATAGGGTAACCCACACAAATAAAACTCGAGACATGAAGACAAATATAGAATTGTAACACTCTGAGGAAATTCTCATAACGTTCCTTACAAAAGCCCGCATGTGAAAATAGCTTAACAATCAATTGTAGAAATCAAGCCGTTGTTTTTTTTCTCCAAAGTCTTCGTTACAATAGCATGACATTTTTGGCTGTGTATTATATTTTGTTTTTATTTTTCGTCTCTCTGAATTATAATTGTTTTTAGAGGGACATCATTGTATCTGTTATCGTGATTTGGAACTCATAGCTGTGATAGTAATTTTATACACTTAAGGGACTTTATGAGATTTTCAGAGAGAGAAAGCAAGGAGAACATTTAAAATTAATACGGAAACACAGATATTTTGGAGAAGATATAGAAGTTTTAAGTATGAAATGTATAGCTTTTAAGAAATAGCATAAACCCTACTACAGGGTGGAGCAAAACTACCGTTATGGTTTGAATGTTTTTAATTTATTTATAATTTTGAATGAATATTTTTGAATTCGCTAAAGATCAGAAAAGTGTTTTATTGTTGATATTATAGGTCAATTCAGTGTC
The DNA here is from genome assembly GCA_964034835.1 of Muscina levida. NCBI lineage: Eukaryota > Metazoa > Arthropoda > Insecta > Diptera > Muscidae > Muscina > Muscina levida. Next base: position 183,004,934 of record OZ035880.1, on the reverse strand, counting down.
ACGCACTTGGATGACGCGTTTCAAACTACAAGATGAGTTCATCTTCAGACCCTTTGTGACAAATTGATGCACTATAGTACATGAATTGACCATTAATATCAACAATAAAACACTTTTATTTTTATTTCCTATATTTTTAGTCATACTCCGAAACAGTGCAACAATAATTTCACTTTGTCAGTTGACCACCCCTTATACATAGTATATCGCTAAAACGACCTATCGCTCTCTATCTGATGCCATAGCTGCATGCTCATATCAATATCACAACTTTATCTGTAGTTGTTACTAAATAGTTCACTTACATATGAGTATAGTTTTGGGGCACTTATGTTTGTTGTTGTTGCTGTAGTGCTCTCAATTGATAACACTCTCGGCTATTTGATGTTTTATGAAGTGTCACAAAATTCGAATGACTTAGGTTTAAACTTTAATGTTTAGTTTCCAGCGCCGTGGTTGTTTTTTTTTAAGGGGAGTATAAATATCGTAGATTAGGATGTTAACACTTGTATGTGTACATGAACACATACGTATAACGATTTATCATAAGAGATAAAAACACATGTGATGATAATCAAGCGACGAGTGTTTGTTTCTAGAGATAAAAATTTTATGATTTGTATTTTCTAGAGAACTGAAGTTTTAACACAATCTGGTGTTTGTTGCACTAAAAATAAGGGAGTTGCAATGCGCTTTAAGGCGGAAATGTTTTCAAAAAGAGTCACATTACATAAAGTCACGTTTTATGCCATAGTTGAGGGGGAAGAGTATATGGAATTATAGCTTAGAAATAGTACTCGTATAAATGTGTTAAAATAGTGATACAAATAATTTTATGAATTGGTAAACCCCCAAAATGGGGGATTTGTATTCAAGGCGGGAGTAGTTGTTGGCCGATCTTGGTCATCTTAGAACTGAACCCGCCCTTAGAGGATATCTATTAAACTAAGCCTGCAATCGCAGGGACAGACACCCCCAAAAAGAGGGAGTTTTGTACGAGAGGTGGGAGTACTTATTGTCTGATCTTGCTTCTTCGTACTAAATCAACGCTTAGAGTGTAGAAGCTGGTATACTAAAGTCAGCTTGATAGCTCCTTAGCTACGGCTGTAATCGGGGGTAGTGACAGACGGACACCCCCAAAAAGAGGGAGTTTGTATAGGAGGTGGGAGTATTTTTAGCCGATTTTGCATATTCAGAAACAAACATCAGCTTAAAGGATAGAAATATACACACCAAATTTCAGCTCGGTATCTCCTTATCTACGGCTGTAAACGCGGGATAAGGCCCTAAAAAGGGCCGAGATTCTATGGGAAGTGGAAGTTGTTTTTATCTGATCTCGCTCACCTAAAAACTTAACTTCCACTTAGAGGATAGAAGCTTGAACACTAAATTTCAGCTTGATAACTCTTAAACTACGGATGTATTGGCGAGAACAAACGGACAACCCTAAAAAGGGGAGTGTTTGCATGGGAAGTGGGAGGAGTTTTGTCTTATCTCGCGGAGCTAAAACATAACCTCCGCTTAGAGGATAGCAGCTTGTATACCAAATCTCAGCTCGATAGTTTAAGACAGCTGTAATAGCGGGAACAGACAGACACCTCCAAAAAGGGAGGGTTTGTATGGGAAGTGGGAGTAGTTTTTGTCCCATCTTGCTCATCTTAGAACTTAATCTCTGCTTAAAGGATAGAAACTGGTATATTAAATTTCAGCTCGATAGTTCTTAAAATATGGCTGAAATCGCGGAGACAGACAGACAGACTGACAGCCCCATAAAGAGGCAGTTTGTATGGGAAGTGGAAGTAGTTTTAGTCCGATCTTGGTCATTTTAGAATTAAACCTCCGCTTAGAGGATAGAGGCTC